>JAJTUV010001463.1:0-623535 GCA_021653895.1 Mastomys natalensis | reverse complement strand
GGGCAATGTAACATAATAACATTCTCTTCCATAACTATTATTTATATTATTATTATTATTATTATTATTATTTTATATATTTAGAGTACTCAAAGAGCTAGCATAACAATAAGACAACAAAAGATAAAGGGGATACAAATTGGTAAAGAAGAAATGAAGAGTACCAATATTTGTAGATGATACGACTGTATACATAAGATACCTCAAAAATTATACCAGAGAACATCTCCAACTGATAAACAACTTCAGCAAAGTGATCATATATAAAATTAAATCAAATATAAATCAGAAGCCTTCTTTTATACAAATAAGCAGTCTGAGAAAGAAATAAGGGAAATAACTCCCTTCACAATAAACACAAATAAAATAAAAATATATTGTGGTAACTCTAACCAATTCAAGTGAAGACCTGTATGACAATAACCTTAAGTCTTTCAAGAAAGAAACTGCAAGATTTCACAAAATGGAATGATCTCCCATGCTCATGGATGAGCAGAATTAGTATAGTAAAAATGGCCTACCAAAGCAATCTATGGATACAATGTAATCCCCCATCAAAATCCCAACACAATTTTTTAAAGACATGAAAAGAGCAATTCTCAAATTCATCTGGAAAGGCAAAAACCCAGAATAGCAAAAACAATACTTAACAATAAAAGAACAGCTGGGGAAATCACCATCCCTGACCTCAATACAGGCCAATAGTGATAAAAACTGCATGTTATTGGTACAGAAAAAGACATGTTGATCAATGGAATAGAATTGAAGACCCAGAAATAAAACCACACACTTACAGATACTTGGTCTTTGACAAACAAGCCAAAAATATAGACTGGCAAAAAGTAAGTATCTTCAACAAATGGTGCTGATCTAACTGGCTGTCGGTATGTAACAATATGAAAATAGACTCATATTTGTCACCTTTCACAGAGCTCAAGTACAAATAGATCAAGAACCTCAACAAAAAACCAGATAAACTGATTCTAATAGAAGAGAAAGTGGGAAAGAGCCTTGAACTCATTGGCAAAGCAGAAAATTCTTTAAACAGAACTCCAATGGCTCATGCTCTATGATCAAGAATTAATAAATGGGACCTTATGAAACTGGGAAGCTTTTGTAAGGCAAAGGACATAGTCAATAAGACAAATCAGCAACCTACAGATTGGGGAAGAAAATCTTCGTTAACCCCACATCAGCTAATATCCAAAATATATAAAGAACTCAAAGTTAATCACCAAAAGAAACCAAACAACCAAATCAAAAAATGTGGTATAGAGCTAAACTGAGAATTCACAACAAAGGAATCTTGAATGACTGAGAACCACTTAAGGAAATGTTCAAAGTCTTTAGTGATCAGCGAATGAATATCAAAATGACCCTGAGGTTCCACCTTACACCAATTAGAATGACTAATATCAAAACCTCAGGTGACAACACATGTTGGTGAGGATGTGGAAAAAGGGGAATACTCCTCTATTGCTGGTGGGATTGCAGACTGGTATAACCACTCTACAAATCAATCGGGAGTTTCCCTCAGAAAATTGCAAATAGATCTGCCTGAAGACCCAGAAATGCCACTCTTGGGAATATACCCAAAAGTTGCCCCATGATGCCCCAGGGCACGTGTTCCACTATGTCCATAGCGGTCTTGTTTGTGATAGCCAGAAGCTGGAAACAACCCAGATGTCCCACAGCAAAAGAATGGATACAGAAAATGTGGTTCATTTACACAGTGGAATACTACTCAGCTATTAAGAATGAGGTCATCCCGAGTTTGTAGGCAAATGGATGGAACTAGAAAATGTCATCCTGAGTGAGGTAACTCAGACCCAAAGGCAAATGCATGCTATGTACTCACTAATAAGTGGATATTAGCCACACACACACACACACACAAACCCATACAGAATACACAAAATACATCCCACACAACTCAGAAAGGTCAGCAAGCTGAAGGACCCGAGTAAGGATGCCTCAGTCCCACTTGGGAGGGAGAAGAAAGCAATCACATGTAGGCAGGGAGGGAAGGACCTGGGAGGGAAAGTAGACAGTGTGGATGGTGAGAGGAATAGAGGAACCTGATCTGGCACTGGGTGAGGGAAAAAGCTTGAAGCCTGGAGGGCCAGCAGAAAGAATAGAAACAGGCAACCTCAGGAGATAGTAGGTTAGGGGTCCCTCCAGAATGCACCAGAGACCTGGGAGGTAAGAGACTGTCAGGTCTCAAAAGGAGGGGCTTTAGATGAAATGCCAGACAGTAGAGGGAGGGAACTTATTGAGCTCACCTCCAGTAGGAAGACAAGGCATCAAGTGAGGGAGGAGGTTGCCATCCCACAGTCAAAACTCTGACACCTAATTTTGCTAGTTGGAAAGAACTGAAGGAATGGAAATGGAGAGAAGCCTGAGGAAAAGAAGGTCCAGTGACAGGCCCAAAGTGAGATCCAGCTCAAGGGGAAATTCCAAGCCCTGACACTATTACTGAGGCTATGGAGTGCTCACAAAAAGGAACCTAAAATGACTGCCCTCCGAAAGACTCAACAAGCAGTTGAAAGAGTCAGATGCAGATATTTACACCCAACCAAAGAACCGAAGCTGCTGACCACTTTGGTTGAATAAGGGAAAAGCTGGAAAAAGCTGAGGAGGAGGGAGACCCTATAGTAGGACCAGCAGTCTCAACTAACCTGGACCCCCGAGATCTCTCAGACACTGGACCATCAATATTTTTATATTTTTATCTTCTGTTCTTCCTTTTCTCTTCCTCTCTTTTTTTGTTTCTTTCTTCTTTATGGTAAACCAATTTATTTATTGGGCTTACATACAGGGCACCACAGGAGATTACTTACAGGACTATGAGTGAATTCAAAACATCTGGTTGCTCTCCAAATGCAACTAATATTTTTCACAATTTTTCTTTTTTCTTTTTCTGTTTCTTTCTTTTCTTCTTTTTTAGGTCTCCTTATGTATCTTAAGTTACCCTCAAGTTTACTATATAGTATAGATAGCCAGATACTCACTGATTATCTTGCATCCACCCGCTGGTGTGGGGATCACTGGCCTGTGCCACCATGTTCTGCTAATTATGATATCTTTTCATAAGATTTGCAACTCATAACTCTTTACCTTGCCCTGTTATATGTATATCATTACCATGACTTTCCTCCTTTTATTATATAAATATAAAAGTATTTTATATAGTTTGCAGAGACATGTAATGGAGAGTCCTGAGGAGAACTAGAGAGATACATCAGTGTATGGATATGATCACCACTGAAAGCTCACAGGATGTTTTCAGAGAAAAAAAAAAGATCAACAAATTACTATAGAATACTTGTTCCATGTTAGAATCTAAGGATAAATAAGATGTTAATCATCCATTGGCTCTGTCTTCATAAAACTTCAAGATAAAGGCTGTTATACCTTCATTTTTGTTGAAGGCATGTTTGTTATGAAGCTATAATTCCTATCAGTCCGACACTCTTTAAAGCAAAAGAATTAATAAAACCAAATGAAGTGATGTAGACTTAACCTTGTATTGTCAAGGGTACATAATTTGAAACCCATATTATCTTCATGATTAAACACTCTTCAAAATCCTCGGTCCATTTTGCCTACTAAGAATTTCATTAGCTTTTTAAAGCTTTGTAGAAAAATAAAAAAGGAAATTTTATTCAGCTAACATGTTTAGAAGCCACAGGTCCTAATAATGTGGTGCAGGGTTAGCAAGAGTCTTCTATAGCTGAATCCTATGAAAAAATGCTGTATATTTCTCTAGAGAAATGCCTTTTGCAATATTTTCCCATTTTGAAAATCAAAGAGTTTGAAATATAGCACCCCCAGAATATATTATGCTAAAGTTTATCATCATTCCTTTTGCTTTTTTTTTTCTTAGTGAAGCTTTTCCATTTCATTGTTTTTTTTTCCCTAGTTTCCTTTAAATAGAATATTTAAACAATTTTTATTTTACCTCAATTTTTGTATATTAAATATAACTGATTATTTTCATGGTTGCTTTGTGGTTAATAGTTTTAGCATATGGTCTATTACAATTAAATGAGATAGAAAACACATTGTTATTATCTATATAATTGCTATTTCTTGTGTTCTTCACTGTTTTATATAATTCTGTGCTTCAATCTAATATCAGTTTGTTTCCACTGGAATGATTCCTATAGTATCCTCGTCTTTTGGTGTAAATCTGCTACAGACAAATTCTTTACATGTCTGTAGATCTGACAATTCCTTAGTCCATTGAACATTGTCACTAGTATAGACTTCTAGGTTGATTTTTATATCTTTAAATATATTATTGTACTCACTTCTTATTTTTTTAGTTTTGTTAAAATATCACTAACATCATTATTTTGTAAACAATGTGACTTTTATCATGTCTACATTTAAGGTTGTCTTCTTTAGAGTCTTAGAGAACTGGCTCAGTGTATAAAAGCATTTGTTTTTGCAGAGGACTGTGTTTGACTCCTAACATATTCAAATTAATATTTTCTTGTCTGATTCAGGAGAAATAGTAATTGAGATGAAAAAACATAGAACAAGATTCTAGAGAAAGTAGAGAGAGGTTGGCCAGGATTCTATAGTTTAGCATCAGACACCATTCTTTGAATGGATTACTTATGTGTGAGACTCAGTTATCTGATAATTGTCAGAGGAAGTAAAATAATGGGAATTATTCTAAATACACACACACACAATTATATATCCATTTTTGCTTCTTTATAACTAATCTCATTTTTTTCATGAGAACTTTTAAAATGGCAAAAACTTTTATCAATCTGTAAGTGTTACGAAGATAAGCAATGCAGTTCACTCCCAGTGTTTTGTGACAGTTCCTTCCATTTAATATGCCTAGAAGTTTCCTCAAAGCCAGGCACTCAACACGTGTCCTGATAACCTGCTCCTTTATCCATGTAATGTCTCCTTTCTATAACTCCAGAAATGGTAGATCAAATTGGATTTTTTTCTGTCATTTTGTGCATGTAAATTATGTGTCATATATATAATTTTGTTCTACTCAAAAGCAGCATTTTCTTAATTTCAATTTTGAGTACCCACATGGTACAAAAGAACCAATAACCACTGGTTATACATAAACTTCCACCATACGTGCTGTAGCACGAAAACTCCCTTCTTCTATATTTTATAAGTAGATCTCTTCTAGTTTGTTCAGAAGCCAAGACAGGTGCCATTCTAGATATTTTCCAACATACTTGGAAGAAAGCATTCAGTCTTTCACCATCAATTATGGTACCAGCTATGAATTCTTCATAGCTTTTCTGTTGATACAATAAATGGAGTAATTTAGGATTTATTTGTTTTATGACTTTCAAAAATGATCATAACAGAGTTGTCTTGATACTGTTTACATGCTTGGTAGTTCTCCACACACACACACACAAAAAAGGCTTCTTGACCTTTGCAGTAACTTTTTAGGAGGTTCTGAAAGTTCCAATTCCAGTTCAGTTTTATTTACTATCAGTTTTTTCATACTCTCTACCTTATCCATGCCATTTTCTGCTTTCAGCATTCTTCAAAGAAGTTATTGATAGACTTAGGTTATTAAATTTGTTGTAATATGATTTTCAAACAATTTTTGTAGTAACAGTCTCTATCTCATTTCTTACTTTGGTAAATTGAGTGTTTTATTTTGAAAAGGTTAGATAAATGTCTTCATTTTCCTTTTGTTGTGTTTTTTTTTTTTTTTAAATTTTAGTATATGTTTTCTTGTATTTTAGGGTTCCCCCCCCTATTTTTGGTTTTCTTCATTGAAATTTTGATAATTTTTGTCCTGGTTTTCCTATTCAATTTATTTTGCTTCTATAATAGAAGTTTTATTTTTCCTCATTTTTTTTCAAAATTACATGAGTTTAAATAATTTCAAAAATATTTTGAATTACAGCTGTTTATACATACAAATATCCCTTGAATCTGTTTTAGCTGTATTCCATTGAGACTGAATATATGGTTTTTGCTTTTAAATCATTTTATTTGTTTATATTTCAAATGCTACCCCCTTTCCCCATTTCCTCTCCTTGAAATACCATCTATCCCCTTGTTTTCTTCTAAGAGGGTGGTTCCCTACCCACAGAGCCACTCTTGCCTCAACCCTCTAGCATACTCCTTTGCTGGGGTATCAAGTCTCCACAGGACCAAGGCCCTCCCCTCCCACTGATGCCAGATAAGGCCATCAACTGCTACATATGTAGCTGGAGCCATGGACCAGCTCTTTGGTTAGTGGTTTGTTTTCTGGGAGCGCTGTGGGTCTGGCTAGTTGATATTGTTGTTCTTCCTATGTGGTTGCAATCCCCTTCAGCTCTTTCAGCCCTTCCCCTATCTCTTCCATTGGGGTTCTCAGGTCTAGCAAAAAGGTTGGTTATGTGTATCTGCATCTGTCTTAGTCTGGTGCTGGCAGAGAATTTCAGAGGACAGCCATACCAAGCTCCTTTCTGCAAGCACTTCCTGGCAGCAGCAAAAGAACAGGGATTTGGTATCTGCAGATGGGATGAATCCCAAGGTGGGATGGTCTCTGGATAGCCTTTCCTTCAGTTTCTGCTCCATTTTTGGTCCTGCATTTGCTTTAGAGAAGAACAGTTCTTGGTTAAAAATTTTGAGATGCGTTTGTGGCCCCATCTGACCACTGGGGGCCATGTCTACTACTGGAAATTTTCTCCTCAGGTTCTATCTCCCCTCTGTTGAGTATTTATGTCAACCCCATTTGGTCCTGGGAGCCTCTCTCATCCCTGGCATCTGGTACTCTCCAGTGGTTCGACAAGTTTCCCAGTCCCCAGTGCTACTTATTTCTATTTATGTTCCTTTCTCTTTAGACTTCTCTCCTGTCTCTTCCCATACCTGGTCCTGACCCTCACCCTATCTTTTTCTCCCCCTCCACCTCATCTCTTACCCATATCCCTCTCTTTCTTCCTCTGCTTCACTTGATTATTTTGTTCACCATTCTAGATGAGATTGAAGCATCCACTCTTTGGTCTTACCCATGTCCCTCTCTCCCTCTCTCTGCCTGCCTTGATTATTTTGTTCACCAGTCTGAGATTGAAGCATCCACTCATTGGTTGTCCTTCTTGTTAAGCTTCATATGGACTGTGAGCTGTATTGTGAGTATTCTGAGCTTTTGGGCTAACATCCACTTATCAGTGAGTACATATCATACATGTTCTTCTGTGCCTGGATTACCTCACTCAGGACAGTATTTTCTAGTTTCATCTATTTACCTAAGATTGTAGCTAAGCAATACGCCATTGTGTAAAATTTCTGTATCCATACTTCCACTGAGAGACATTTAGGTTATTCCAGCCTCTAGCTATTATAATTAAGTCTGCTATGAACATAATATAGCACTTTTCCTTGTTATGTGTTGGAGCCTCTTTTGAGTATATGTCCAGGAGTGGTATTACTGAGGAAGAACTATTTTCAATTTTCTGAAGAACTGCCAGATTGATTTCCAAAGTGGTTTTACCAGCTTGCAGTCCCACTAGCAGTGGAGGAGTTTTCCTCTTTCTCCACATTCTCTCCAGTGTCTGCAGTCACCTGAGTTTTTGATCTTAGCCATTCTGGTTGGTGTATGGTGGTATCTCAGGAACCTTTTGATTTTCATTTTTCTGATGACTGTGGATGTTGAACATTTCTTTAGGTGCTTCTCAGACATTTGAGATTCCTCATTTGAAAATTCTTTATTTAGCTCTGTACTGTATTTATTAAGAGGGATATTTGGTTCTCTGGAGTTTAACTTCTGAGTTCTTTGGATATATTGTATAATAGCCCTCTATCAGATATAGGGTTGGTAAAGATCTTTTCCCATTCTTTAGCTTGCCTTTATTTCCCATTGACAGTGTCCATTGCCTTACAGAAGCTTTTCATATTCATGAGGTCCCATTTGACAATTCTTGATCTTAGAGTCTGAGCTATTGCTGCTCTGTTGAGGAAATTTTCCCCTGTGCTAATGTGTTTGAGGCTTTTTCTCACTTTCTCTTCTATTGGTTTCAATGTATCTGGTTTTATTCAGAGGTCCTTGATCAATTTTGTACAAGGAGTTAAAAATGGATCAATTTGCAGTCTTCTACTTGTGGACAGCCATTTAGACCAGCACCATTTATTGAAAATACCTTTTGGGGGCTGCTTTGTCAAAGATCAAGTGACCATAGGTATGTAGGTTTGTTTATTTCTGGGTATTTAATTTAATTCATTGATCTACCTGTCTGTCTCTGTAGCAATACCATGCAGTTTTTAATCACTATTGCTCTATAATATAGCTTGAGGTCAGGATAGTGATTCCTCCAGGAATTTCTTTATTGTTGAGAATTGTTTTTGCTATCCTGAGTTTTTTGTTATTCCAGATGAAGTTGAGAATTGCTCTTTCTTAGCTCTGTGAAGAAGTATGCTGGAATTTTAATGGGGATTACATTGAACCTGTAGATTGCTTTTGGTAAGATGGCCATTTTTGCTATGTTAATCCTACTGATACTTGAACATGGGAGATCTTTCCATCTTCGGAGGTCTTCTGTTTCTTTTTTTTAGGGATTATAATTTCTTGTCATACAGATCTTTCACTTGCTTGGTTAGAGTTATGCCAAGATACAATATTTTTGACTTGTGACTGGTGTTGCTTTCTTAATTTGTTTTTCAACCTGTTTATCCTTTGTGTATAGGAATGCTACTGATTTGCTTGAGTTAATTTTATATCCACCCACTTTGCAAAAGTTGTTTTATCAACTGTAGAAGTTCTCTGGTTGAATTTTTAGGGTCGATTATGTATGTTATCATATCACATGGAAAAGTGATATTTTGAATTCTTCCTTTCTAATTTTTATTCCTTTGAAATACTTTTGTTGTCAACTTGTGTTATCTATTTCTTCGAATATTGTGTTGAATACATAGGATAGCTTGCTCTCTTCCCTGAATTTATTGGGATTGTTTCAACTTTTTCTTCATTTAATTTGATGTTGACTGTTGGTTTCCTGTATATTGCTTTTATTATGATTAGATATTTGCCATGAATTCCTGGTCTTTCCAAGACTTTTATCATGAAGTAGTGTTGTGTTTTTCCAAAGAATATTTCAGCAATTGAGATGATCATGTGACATTTTACTTTGATTTTGTTTGTATAGAGGATTATGTTGATGGATTTCCATATATATTGAACCATCTTTGAACCCCTCAGATGAAGCCTGCTTGATCATAGTGAATGATTATTTTGATGTTTTCTTGAATTCAGTTTGTGAGAATTTTGCTGAGTATTTTTGTATGAATATTCATAAGCAAAATTAAAATGAAGTTCTCATTCTTTGTTGGGTCTTTGTGTGGCTTAGATATCAGTGTAACTGTGGCTTCATGGAATGAATTAGGTAGTGAACCTTCTGTTTCTATCATGTGGAATAGTTCGAGAAGTATTGCTAGTAGGTCTTCCTTGAAGGACTGATAGAATTCTGAATTAAAACAATTTTAGCCTATTTTTTTTTTTTGGTTGGGACATTTTTAAAGACTGGTTGTATTTACTTCTTTAGGGATTTGGGGACTCTTTAGACAGTTTATCTGGTCATGATTTGAGTTTAGTTCCAGGTACCTGTCTAGAATATCATCCATTTGATCTAGAATACGAAGTTTTGTATAGGATCTGATGGTTTTTTGAAATCTTTTAGTTTCTGTTGCTATGTCTCCCTTTTCATTTCTGATTTTGTTAATTTGCATATTATTTCTGTGCCATTTATTTAGTTTGGCTAACGGTTTGTGTATCTTGTTGATTTTCTCAAAGAACCAGCTCTAAGTTTTGTTGATTCTTTGAATAGTTCTCTTTGTTTCTAATTAGTTGATTTCATCCCTGAATTTGATTACTTCCTACTCTCTACTTCTCTTGGTTGTGTTTGGTTCATTTGTTCTAGAACTTATAGATGTGCTATTAAATTGCCAGTGTGGACTCTCACTAATTTGTTTATGAAGGTATTCAATGCTATGATTTTTCCTCTTAGCACTGCTTTTGTTGATTAACTTAAGTTTAGGTATGCTGTGACAACATTTTTGTTAAATTCTAGAAAGTCTTTATTACTTTATTTCTCCCATGACAAAGTTATCATTGAGAAGAAAGTTATGTAATTCTTGTGAATATCAGGGCTTTCTCTTATTTTTGTTGTTATTGAAGAGTAGCCTTAGTACTTGCTGATCTGATAGGTTGCATGGGATTATTTCAATCTTCTTGTATTTGTTGAAGCTTGTTTTGTGTCCAATTATAAAGTCAATTTTGGAAAAGATACCATGAGGTGCTGAAAAGAACATATGTTCTTTTATTTTAAGATGAAATGTTCTCTAGATATCTGTTAAATCCATTTGATTCATAAATTCTCTTAGTTTCACTGGATCTCTGCTTAGTTTCTGTTTTCATGATCTGTCCATTTCTGAGAGTGCGGCATTGAAGTAACCCACTATTATTGTGTGAGTATTAATGTGTGTTTTGAGCTTCAGTAATGTTTCTTTTATAAATGTGTACCCTTGCATTTGGGGAATAGATATTCATAATTGAGAGATCATCTTGGTAGATTTTTTACTTTGATGAAGTGTCCTTTCCCAACTCTTCTGATAACTTTGGTTTCCCAATCTATTTGTCTATTTATTGGATATTATTTATTGCATATTAGATTGTTTCCTGGGATTATTTGCTTGGAAATTTTTTCCACCCATTTATTCAGAAGTAGTCTGTCTTTGTCACAGAGGTGTGTTTCCTATTTGCAATAATATACAGGGTCTTGTCTACTTATCAAGTCTGTTAGCCTATGTCTTTTTATTGGGATATGGAGTCTATTGTTGTTGAGAGATATTAAAGACACATGATTGTTGGTTCCTGTTATTTTTGTTGTTAGTTGTGGTATTATGTTCATGTGATTCTCTTCATTCTGGTTGGTTGTGAGATGATTAATTTCTTCTTTTTCTTGGGCGTTGTTTCCTTCCTTGTTTTGAAGTTTTCCTTTTATCATACTCTGTAAGGCTGGATTAGTGGAAAGATATTGTTTTAAATCTAGTTTTGTTATAGAATATATTGGGTCCTCCATCTATGGTAATTCAGAGTTTCCTGGGTATAGTAGCCTGGGCTGGCATTTGTGTCATCTTAGTGTCTGTTTGGCATCTGTCCAAGATATTCTGGCTTTTAAAATATCTGTTGAGAAGTCTTGTGTAATTCTGATAGGTCTGCCTTTATATGTTACTTGGCCTTTTCCTCTTACAACTTTTAATATTCTTTCTTTGTTCTGTGTATTTAGTGTTTTGAATATTATATGACAGGAGGAATTTCTTTTCTGGTCCAATCTATTTGTTTTTATGTAGGCTTTTTTTTTTTTTTTTTTTTTTTTTTCATTTATAACCATCTCTTTCTTTAGTTTCCAAGGTTTCTTTTACTATATTCTTGAAGATGTTTCCTGGCCCTTTGAATTGGGAATGTTCATTCTCTTTTATACCTATTATTTTTAGATTTAGTCTTTTATTGTGTCCTAAATTTCCTGGGTGTTTTAGCTTAGGAAATTGTTGTCCTTTGTATTTTCTTTCACTATTTTGTCAATATGGTATCTTCTATGCCTGAAATTCTCTCTTCTATCTCTTGTATTCTGCTGGTACTGCATGTGTCTATAACTTCTGATCTCTTTCTTAGGTTTTACATTTGTATTGTTTCTGTTTTGATTTTTGATCCTGGATAGTTTTGTGTAATTCCTTCATCTGTTTGATTGTATTTTCCTATGTTGCTTTAAGGGATTTATGTATTTCTTCTTTAAGACATTCTATCTGTTTATCTATGTTCTCCTGTATTTCTTTAAGGGAGTTATTTATATCCTCCTTAAGGTCCTCTATCATCTTCATATGTGTTAGGATTTCCAGGGTTTGCTGTGGTGGGAAAACTGGGTTCTGATGATGCTAAGTGACATTGGTTTTTGCTGCTTATGTTGTAGTACTTTGCTCTCTGTATCTGGTTATATCAAGTGTTAACTGGCCTTCTGCCTCTGATTAGATCCTGTCTCTCCTTTGACCCTTGTTATGATGGACCTCCTTGACTCAGGCTCTCTCTTTGAGTATGGTTATGTTGGACCTCCTTAGAGTTGAGCTGTTTCTTGGGGTGGAGTACCTGATCTGCTCCTGGGAGCAGTTGCAGAGCAGGTAGATGATTTATTTATAGCAGGACAGATATGTGCTGCATTTGCTGGGGCCCATGGGGGTCCAAGTTAAGCCAGGTATTGGGGTGGGGGCATCCCACCTTTGAGCCTGGTTGTGAAGACTTCATGGGAGTTAAGCTGTCTCTGAGTGTGGGAGGGGATCTGTAGCATAAGCCCTGCCCAGAGCTAAGTCATGGGCTGGAAAGATGTATATCTATCAGGGCAGGATGTATCATGGTGTTTTTAAAATTTTGTTCATATCAAAAACTTTCCTGTTTTTCCTAGGGAGTTCTCCTTTATTCCACTAATTAATTAGCACTGTTATTATTATATTTCCATTGAGGTAATTTTTTTTTTTTAGCTTTGCACATTTCTTTTTTTTTTTTTTAATTATTTTTTATTGGAAATTTTTTACATTTCAGATGTTCTCTCCTTACCCCATTTCCCCCGTCCCTCCCAGGAACTCACTATCCCTTCCCCCCTCCTCCTGCCTCCACGTTGGTGTACCCCCACCCACCCTCCCCCGTACCTCACCTCCCCACCCTCGAGTATCCCTGCCCCACGACGTCCAGCCTTCATGGGACCAAGGATCTCTTCTCCCCCTTATATATAGCTCCCTTGCATATATAGCTGGAGCCATGGGTCCCTCCCTAAGCGCTCCCAGGCTGGTGGTTTAGACCCTGGGGGCTCTGGTTGGTTGGGATTGTTGCTTTCCTCATGGTGTCACGAATCCTCTCAACTCCTTCAGCCTTCACTCTATCTTCTCCATTGGGAACCCCATGATCAGTTTAATGGTTATCTGTGAGCATCTGCCTCTAAGTATGTCAGACTCTTGCAGACTTCTAAGGAGACAGCTATATCAGGCTCCTGTCAGCATGTACAGGGGGGGGCTTCCATCCTTCTTAGAAGGAGTAACAAAATACTCAAGGGTGCAAATATGGAGACACAGTGCAGGACAGAAACTGAAGGAGGGACCGTCTACAGACCATTCCACCTGGATATCCATCCTATGTGCAGTCACCAAAGGTAGAGGTTGATGTGGATGTCAGGAGGTATTTTTTTATGTGTTTCCTATTGTGGATTTGAAATTTTTACCTTATTAGTATCAAAGAGTATACTTGTAGTTAGTTCAGTTCACATAATAGTATGATACTTATTTTAATAGTCAACACAAAGTCTAACATGGTGAATGTGTCATAGGAACTTGAAAGTAATGCCTATTCTTGTTAGATGAAAAGCTGTGTTAGGTCCATTGGTATTTCTGGTTTTTCTGTACTTAGCCTAATTTCTTTCTGGTTATTAAAAATATAGTGTTGAAGTCCAAAATTGTTATTTTCAAACACTCTACTGTTTAAGTTCCTTCAGTTTATACTATATTTTTGAATTGGATATGTTTATAATCATTATATATTATAGACACATTTTATTATATACAATAATATATACACAGCTATTATTATTAATTTTACTATTATAGTCTCCTGTTAAATTTATAGACATTTTGTGTAATGTTCAAGTCTAATTTTCATATATTAGTATAGATACTCACCCTGATTTTGTTTTTTATTGGGTTTTATCATTCTCTTATTTTCAAAATATAACTTTGTATCTTCAGTGCATAATATTGACCAGTCAATACTTTTAGTATTACTATAGATAAGAGGATTTATCTTTGGTATTTTGTAATTTGTTTGGTATATGTGAGTTGCATGTATCATCTTGAAAATTACTTTGTAATTTTATACTTTAAGTAATTTCTTTTCAAATTTATAACTTTATAACTTTAACTTTATAAATTTATAACTTTTTAAATGGTGTTTTTTATTGTTTTTCTTTAGTTTTATTTGAATGATTGTTTCCCAGATTTTGTTATAAATAATTTCATATTCTTTTTCCATGTTTTCTAAATTTCAGTATAGGAGTACATCTCAAATATTAGCTCTCTATATACATATATACACATTCACTTTTGGGCTAGAGAATGTATATCTAAACACTTGATTTAGCAGCACTTTTTATATTTTTAAGCATATGATACATTTATATTGATCAATATATTGCCATGTTTTGTACACTTGAGTTACCAGCAACAACCATTCTTTTACTCTGCTAGACCTTTTTCTTTTGTCCTTCTCTGGCGTTTATTATTAAATCTATTTAAGTTCTAAATATTGTAAAGTCTATATAACACATACATATACTATATGTGTGTGTGTGTGTGTGTGTGTGTGTGTGTATGCCATGATATAGTAACTATATCCTTACATATAAGACGGGTTTATCTGCAATACATTCTATTATTTTCACTTATCTGGTAAAATATACATCTTTATCTAGTTTGCAAATTTATACCTCTTCAAGTAGATATATGTTTTGTGTGTGTTTTGTTTTTCTTTGACAGGATCTTGGGATGTTTGTCCAAAGAATGAAAGTTGGGATATGCTTACAATTGAGTATATAGTCCCTCTTTCTCTGCTACAATACTCACCAGAGTTGAATAGCTGTTTAACGTTTGTTTCTTTCATCCCAATTTTGTTCTTCTAATAGAAAAAGCAATCATCTTGATTTTTCTACCATGAAACCAAGAAAGACAATGTTAGATTAGCACAATTTTCTTATTGAACACCTTCAAATATAAGAGGTTTTACAGTTACAGTGGTAAATTGCATTGATGAATATATATATATATATATATATATATATATATATATATATATATATAAACATACATTTAATTACCACAACATGCAATTATTTCTTGTTGTGATACTATTTCATGATGCAAATTTAGGGTACCTTTAAAAGATATATTGCTATAGATACGAAAAAGAAAATGTTTCTTAGTGTCAAAATTTCTAAATTGTATGCTTTTAGATGGAGGCAATTTTTAATCAAAGCATGCTCCTATATTTTGAGTTCCTAATATTTTTAACAAGTATCTTGGACAGCTGATTTACTTTCTTTTCTAAAATTTGCAGATTCCTCAAGGTACTTCAGTCTGAAAAGGAGATAATGAATACTGCCTGGTTGCTGAATCCACAATCCATCTCCCTTAGCATCAGGAACCACAGAATCTGCAAAAGGATTTCACAAAAAACTCAGGTGAGGAAGGTCTGATTCAGGCTCCTGTAGTTAATTAGGGACAAGATTGATAGTATTCTACGGAAGACTTAGCCATCCCACATCTGCTTTAAGGTAATTCCACAAATAGCCTTCTCAATGTTAGGAAAACCAAGATAGTTAGAAAGGGAAGAAATTAATGTACAGAAAAATCTCAGCTCAACAAATATTATTTCTAATTTGTGAAAACAGATGTACTAAGACATTGATTTTATTTACACAATATTGTTGAATATTTAAAATATTTAGTTACAGAGGCATGGGGAATAGGATGCTCCCAAGAAACAATATGGGTGTTCTTAGCCGTGACTCACAGCATTGAGAATATGGAACCAAGCTGGGCGGTGGTGGCGCACTTGGGAGGCAGAGGCAGGCGGATTTCTGAGTTCAAGGCCAGCCTAGACTACAGAGTGAGTTCCAGGACAGCCTGGGCTACACAGAGAAACCCTGTCTTGAAAAAAAACCAAAAAAAAAAAAGAGAGAGAATATGGAACCTAAAGAGGCCACCTCTTGTAGCCAGGCAGGAACCTCAATGGAGTGATAGAGACACCAACTCACTCACAAAACTTTTGACCAAAAATGTATCCTGACTACATGAAATTCAGGAAAGGAGGATGGAGCAAAGACTGAGGGAATAGCCAACCAATAGCCGTCCCAACTTGAAACCCCATCCCATGCGCAGGCACCAATCTCTGACACTATTAATGATACTATGTTATACTTGCAGACAAGATCCTAGCATAGCTGTCCTCAGAGAGGTTCCACACAGTAGCTGATTCAGACAGATGCAGACACCCACAGCCAAACAATGAGTGGAGCTTTGGAACTCTGAAAGAATAAGAGGAAGAACTGCTGGTCCCCAAAGTGGATAGGAACTCCACATGAAGACCCACATAGTCTACTAATCTGGACCTTTGGGACTCTCTCAGAGACTAAACCACCAACCAAAGAACATACATGAGAAGGACCTAGGCCTCCTTGTATATACGTAGCAGATATCCACCTTGGTCTTCATGTGGGTCTTCAACAACTGGAGCAGGCAGTATCCCAAAAGCTGTTGCCTGTATGTGGGATATGTTGTAGCTGAGATGTCTTGCCTGGCCTCAGTGGGAGAGGATGTGCCTAGAACTCAGAGGAGAAGGGGTGAGGAGATGCAAGAAGGATTGTTGGGTGGGGGGGATGACCGAGAGGGAATCTTTAAGCTTTGTTAAAAAAACAAAAATAAAATAGTTTCTAGAAATAGGAACACCAAAAATGTAATTCTGTAGATAAAAAGAGGAAAATTATTTTCAATAAGCATTCCTATTGCCAAGTAAATCTAAAATAAATGCTTCTGAGATCCAGAGCAGGGAAAATAGTTAGCTTTATAGAATTACAAATATTTTCAATGCTCTTCTATTTCCTCCATACTTACTAGTTCTAATGTAATGTCTCAGTATAACTTAGTATGATACATAGTATATTTATACACATGTAGAAAATAGTTATAAATTTTATGTTTCTCCCTTTTCCAAAACTGAGTAGCAAAATTAATTTTCTATAAATCTCTTTCAACAGTCAATGGTATAAAAGACATCTTTCATATTTTTTCTCTTAACATTTATTATTCCTAGTCTAAAACTCAGCATCATTTATATTAATATTGAGATAAAGAAGTCACTCATAGGTCTCCATTAAGAAATGAATTAAGTGTTTAAATGTTTCACTACACTAGTTTTTAAGCCCAAATATTCTATAAAATTAAATACATCATCACATTTATACAAAATGATACATAATGAAGTGTTCTGAAATAAATGTGGAACTGTTGGGTATTAATTTGATGACAGAAAGTAACTTAGATTTAAGAATAAACTTAAGTACATAATATTGTACCATATAATGTAGATGTAGTATGATGTTTATAGGCATGTCCTCCTATTGATAATTTACCATATATTAGCATTCAAATTTAAAATTAATTTTTAACATGGTAATAGCTTTATTTACTTCAAAATGTTAGCAGTGTACTTGCATTACTTGTCCTTTTCCTTCCTGTACACCCTCCTAATTACCATCACTCAAACCTCTCCACTGCCTTCCTGTTTCTCAAGTTGACAGCTTCTTTTTCTTTGGTTATTCTTATTACAAACATATATATGTTTATACATGTGCTTATGTGTGTGTATATATATATATGTATATTATATTATACAATATATATGGATATGAGTGTGTACAATAAAGCATACATACATGCATATCTTTGGTTTTGTGGTTTATGTGTATATGGATTCAAGGATGACCCATTCTGTGTTGGGTTACCTTGACCAGCCATTCCAAAGGATTTTTCTCATAAGAAGTACTGAGCTCACACACACACACACACACACACAGACACACACACACACACACACACACATACAAATGCACACATACGCACAGAGAGAGAGAGAGAGAGAGAGAGAGAGAGAGACAAGAGAGAGAGAAACAGACTGACATATATGCATATACATATCTATTCTGTATAATTTTTGATTAATATAAAATAATATGTTTTTTGATGCTTTATGAAGCTACTTTTGTGTTACATGCCCTTCATCCTTCCTTCTTCTGCATTGACCTCCTGGCCTCTTCATTATATTGAGCCCCTCCTCCTTGTTTTGCTTTACACAACATATAACCTGTATCTTTCTATTCTCTACATCAAACTGCCTGCAAAGGCTATGAGCCCTTTATATTTTCTATTTTCTTTGGTTCTCCATGTTGGGTACTCATAATTGAAGTTTCAGAGCTATGAACGACACACAAAAGAGAGCATACTATGTTTATATTATTGGGCCTGCGTTACCTCACTCAATATGATCTTTTCTCATTCCATCTATTAACCTGCCAAGCTGAAATTTTCATTTTTGGTTAGAGCTGGCCAGTATTCTACAGTGTTTTTGCATCACATTTTCATTATGTATTCATTATTTGAAGGGTATTTAGCTTCTTTACATTTCCTTGATATTATGAATAGCATGGCTGTGAATATTGCTGAGCAAGTATCTGCACTGTATAGTAAGATGTCTAATCCTTTGTAAATTTTCCAAAGAGTGATATAGCTAGGTCATAATGTAGATTTGTTTTTAGATATTTGAAGATTCTTCATGCTGAGAGTCTGCATCAATTCTCATTATCACCAATAGTGAATAAGCATCCCTTTTTCTCTAGAACCTCATCTGCATTTGTTGACAGTCATTTTGTTGATATTAGCCTTTCTGACATGAGTGAGATGGAATCTTAAAGTCATTTTAATTTACATTTCTCTAATTGCTAAGGATGATGAACACCTTTTGAAAAATTTCTTAGTCATTATTAGTTGTTCAATTGAGAACTCTATGATTAAATCCCTGGACAATATTGTAATGGGATCATTTGTTTCCTTGACTCTATTTTTGTTGTTCTTTTTGTTTTTGATTATTAAGTTGTTGTTGTTCTTTTTATATACTTGACATTAATTTTCTCCCAGATGCATGTCCAGCACAGAGCATTTCTCATTGTGTGTATTTCTTCATCACTCGATTGGTTGTTTCTTTAGCTGTCTGACTTAATCTTTTGTATTCTAAAGTACATGTATAATTTTAAATGTTTACAAAGCAATCACTTTTAATTTTATCACAATTAATAGTATTAATAAAATTCAGTACATAAAACCAGTAAGAGAAAAAATATTTTTTCTGTGAATAAAGATAAGAAAATTATAATTTATAAATATTGTAAATGTATGAAATCAAACAATATTTGGTTAAAGAGTAATATATTTTGAAAATAAAACATGACTATATAGAACAGTTAAGTTTTAAATCTACAAATATCTAGTATAGAAGTGAATTTGTAAACATTTAGGTAGACAATAATGTTCCATTAATTGTTTTTAAAATTTCTATATTTTATACTATAGAACAGCAAACTCTTAAACATAAGCAAATTGGTAGTTTTTACTTTAAAAATTTCAAAAAAGTTTGTCTGAGGGAATCCTGGTCTTATATTTACCACTTTCCAATGGAATAATGTATGTCAGTAATCACAAATACTGATCTATTCTGATTCATACAAAATACAAGGTTGAGTATTTAAAGAAAGAATTTATAAGACTTTCATTAGCATTAATATGCTTTTTAATACTATAACAAAACCCCATTCATAATGAAATGTTCTGAAGGATCTCTATTTCTTTCCTTTAGATTATGAGAATTACTTATATATTCAATCCTAATATTAGAGCTTTATTGCCTAATAGGAAAAAATCCACAGGATATGAATTGTTCTGATGGAGAATTAAAAACTTTTCTCCTGTTTTAAATTAAAAAAAGATGAAAGATTTCTAATGGCCAAAAATCCACATTGCTCCTGGCTCAGCTTGAAATGCACAGCTATTGCTGTGTAACTTAATGCTATTGGCTAATACTTCTATTTCCCTTTCTTATAAAGTTATAAACGCCAATAGTGTAATGATTCCTTAATGGAGTGGATGAGTAACAATGAGATAATAAAAAATGTAAGTTAAATTATTAATCTAAAAATATAGAGAAAAGCTAATGAATGTTACAAGGGCTTTACCACATATTTTAAATCTATCAGAGGGCCATAAATGAAGAAGCAGTTTAGCACCTAAACTTTACCCTGCAGACATGTAGTAATGAAACTCCTGACATTACAAATACATTTATTTGACAGTTGTTCTCACTCATAAAAAAAATGGTACTTTCAAAAAACTCATTACAAATTGCAAATAATTTTTAAAACCCATAAAAATCTTCTGACATTTATTGCCAAAAGGTAGCTTGAGGATGTTGATACATAATGATAATCTTCTTGGTGACATTTGGAAATTTTATTCATAATTCGTTCACAGAATATAAAAATTCATAGAGTGGCTTGGTTGGAATATGTTTTCGGGCAGGTTGACAAGGGTCTTATTGTTTGTAGTCTGATTAGAATTTCTTGAGTTTGATTTTGCTTGTACATAGAAGACTCAAGTAATATTGTCTCTGGGCAGTTTGTGCTAGCTGTTACCTTGTGAATTGATCAAAGTTCTTTTTGCTATCTTAATTCTTTATAGAGATGATTTTATTGCCATTAAAAGCATAATTCAGTCAAGTCTATTACTTTTGTTATTCACTATTTATTTTCAATGCGTTTTTTCATGCTATTTTATATTCTTAGAGTTTTTAAAATAGATGCTCATTATAACATTTAATTGCTTTTGTTTTGATTTTTCTTCAAAATCGTTGTATAACCTTAAAGGTACTAGGATGCTCTCTTTTTTTTATCCAATTGTATTACCATCCTTGTAGAAGAAAGGATCCTTGATAAAAGGTGATCTTGACAATGTACAGATGAACTCCTTGAAAAAAGAAAAAAACAAAAAATAAACAAAACGTAGAAGTAGAATATTCTGAAGCTTTTCTTGAACTTCAGAGAAAGCATCAAAATGACATTCAAGAAACACTATGGGTAACAATAAGTTTCCCCAATGCCCAGAAGCTTGAAAGTAGAAAGTATTATATCCCAAATGAGAGCTAGAAGCAATGAACTTGTACAAGCTATTATTCTTAAGCAATTCATAAATAAGTAGGCTTTAAAATTCACTCCCCTATACCCTCAATCAACCAAACTTTGGCTTTGTTATTTTATGGTTTTTTTTGTCCTGGTTATAGATTTTTTTATTGGATATTTTCTTTATTTACATTTCAAAGGTTATCCCCTTTCAATGTCTCCCCTCCAGAAACCACTTATTCCATCCCCCTTCCCCTTGCTTCTATGTGGTTGCTCCCTGACCCACCTACACCTGCCTTCCCACCCTCACATTCCCCTACACTGGTGCATCGAATCCCCACAGGACCAAGGGCCACCCCTCCCATTGATGTCCAACAAGGCCACCCTCTGCCATATATGCGACCGGAGCCATGGGTCCCTCCATGTGTACTCGTTGACTGGTGATCCAGTACCCGGGAGCTCTGGGGGGTCTGGCCAGTTGACACAGTTGCTCCCTCCATGGGTCTGTAAACCCCTTCAGCTCCTTCAGTCCCTTCTTCAACTCTTCCATCTGGGGCCCTGTGTTCAGTCCAATGGTTGGCTGTGAGCATCCAACCAACTAACTCATCTTTGGATTCTCTGAAGCTTAAGCTCTTTAGGTTTGTGAGACAAATGAACAAGTTCTGTGACAATGAGCTCTTAATTGTGTATGTATAGACTTTATTTATGGTCAACTTGAGAGTGTGTAGCTGTTGATTTTTCTATTTTGCAGTAGATAATACCCAGTCAATATTTCTTAGTGAAATGCTACATCAAATGATATGATAATCTCCATAACACATCTACAGAAGAAATGGACAGAGAATATAAGATTCATACACTAGAGTTAATTAAATGAAGTTTTAAATCTTCATCAGTCTTTCATGGTACCATCAAAATGCCACATATTATTATCATAGATTACTGTTAATGAAAATAAAAATTCTGATATATTTCCCAATCATAATCTAGACTCTCAGTTGATATACTATAATTTTATGAATTTCATATTAAATTATTTGAGTTTCACATAATATGAAATAGAGCATTGTTTGGAATCCCAATGTAAAACAAAAATG
Source organism: Mastomys natalensis (assembly GCA_021653895.1). Taxonomy (NCBI): domain Eukaryota; kingdom Metazoa; phylum Chordata; class Mammalia; order Rodentia; family Muridae; genus Mastomys; species Mastomys natalensis. The sequence continues at coordinate 601,646 of JAJTUV010001463.1, read as the reverse complement.
ATTTTCAGTAGTTTAACATCAGACTGAAAAATATCAGCTAACCTAATTGAGCATATGAGTATACTCAAAAGGGCAATTGGAAGGTTATGAGGTTAGACACAAACCCACATTATTTGCCACTGCTGCTCATCTTACTGTAGCCACCTCTGATCCTGCTCTGCCAGTTTGACTAGATGTGTGCCAATTTTATTTCTGAAAACTGATGAATACTAGAAACACTCACAAGAATGTTTTATTATGTCCCTATCTACCAAACCAAAGTACAGTATATTTTTATTTCATTAAAAAGATTACATTATAGACCTCTGATATAGCTGTGAATCATCCTGGGAAATCAATTGAATAAGACAATCCCACCTCTATCCCCAACTATCTCCCTCCTCATCAGTATCTCTGAAGAACACTTACTGTCCTAATAGCCACTGAATGGCATAATTTGCTGATATCTGAAGATGATTTAGAGATTTAGACAAATATAATGCAACAATGAAAACCAAGAAGTGAGTATGAATATAATTTGCTTATTTCAAAAAAATTAAAACAAAAACAAAACACAAACAAAAACAAAAACAGTAACAAAACAAAACTTGCTCTTTGGTGTTGCCAGACATTTTGGTTGGTAACAAAATAAATGTCTTTCTTCAATTAACTTCAGATTTGAGTGTAAGAATAATTTGACTAAGAAGGCAATCACAAATGAAATGATACTGATATCAGGAAAACTGGGCAAAGACAAGGTTAGAAGAAGGAAATAGAAATAAGAAGGTATAGAATATGAAGTATGTTTATAAAAAATTTTAGTTTTCCTAAAACAATACAAATAATTGGCACAATGACACACATTGAGTATTGTCCATTAAACCATGTAATATTATTCTTCTGCAGTTATTGTATAATAGACAAAACTATGTTAAATTGTTTTATGTGTTTTTACAACATATTAAATAATGTTTGTTCAAAAGAAAGTTAGAGAGGAGGCATGTAAATATTAGGTAGTCATGTAGTCAATCTGATTGATAGTGCAATCACGTAGCATATGCATGGCATTAAGATCCACCCTGATCACACAATAAATAGACAATAACCACTATTTTTGTATGTTTCTTTTTATTTTTAATTTGGAAAAACAAACAAAAAAGCAATCACACAGAATGTATGTATGTGTTTCAATATGAATGTTTGTATATTTGCACAGAGGTAAATAGAATTGGCATCATATTATTACCTTTTCCAATATTCTTTTTTAAAAACATACCTTCATTGAATTTGTCCTTTGACAATTTAGTATATGGTTGTAACCCGTTCTTTATGCTCTTATGTTCTCTTACCTCCCTCCCACTCTTACTATGTTTCCTATTTTACCAATAAATCACTTCCCTGCCTTATCTTTTGGTTTTGTTTTGTGACCCACTGAATTTAACTAGGCCCATCTGTTTGATGGTTTAGAGCAATCTGTTGGCATCTGGAAGGTTTATCCATGAGTATTCAACTGAAGACAAATCAATGGATATTCAAGTGAAGACCAGAGCTGTTTTTCCTCCAGAATACATTATTAGCCAATAGTTCATCAGAGATAGGTAGAACTCAATGAGCTTTACACATCCTTAATGGAGTGCTGACAGCTTCAGCCTTGTGCAGGCTCATTGTAGTTGCTAAAAGATCATATTTTCACTGGTTGTGTTATGTCCATAAGACATTTCATAACCTATTTCTGCCATATCTTCTATTTATGTTCTTTCCCCTCCCTTCAATCATGTTACCAGATATTTAGAGGAAATGATGTAAATGTGCAGTTTAAGATTGAACACTCAACTGTCACTCATTCTAAGCTCTCTGAGCATCCATGAATCTTTACATTTAGTGTCATTCAGTGCAAAGAAAAACTTGTCTGATTAAGGCTGTGAGTAGCATTTGACATAGCTATAAACATAGGAACTTAGAGAACAGTTTAATATAGCCAACTTTTGTCAGGTTTTATTTACAACGCCATTTCACCGGATCAAAAGTTCCATCTTTGTATAGATATCTTTCCCATTCATTGTAGTGTTGATACATTTCTACTTATATTTGTATAATTATGTAATAGATCTAATAAATGAGAGTTTACAGAATTATATGAGACATTTTAAATAGTAAACTCTTAAGCAATATATTAGAACATATTATGAGATACAAAGAACATTCCAACCTTACCACACCTAAAATTATTCTCTGGAGAAACAATTTATTGTCAATGAGTTTCTGAGTTTCTGATGTTATTGGATTATTATTTCATTTCATTTATTTTTATCTAAACTTATTTGTTTATTTTCATTAAATTTTCTTTGACAATTTTGTATGTATATATGACATATTCTGGTTACACTTATCTTCCACCTCATACCCTAAGCCTCCCCTATTCATCAAATTCCCAATGCACTTCATGTTTTTGTTTGTTTGTTTGTTTCATTTATTTGTTGCAACCCACTGTGTTAATCCATGACTCCCAATGTTGGAATGGTTATAAAGCTATCTAGTGGAGTCTGAGAGTTCATCAATGGCCACCTCACTGAAGGCAGCAGCTTTTCTTCTCCAGAGCTATTTTTTACTATTGTCATAGTCAGGGTTTCTATTGCTATAACAAAGTATGCAACCAAAAGCAGTTTGAGGAAGAAAGAGTTTGTTTCTTCTTACAAATCTCAGGTCATATTCCATAATTTAGGAAGAAAGGGGCAAGATCTCAAGGTAGGAACGAATTGGCAGGAACTGAGGCAGAGGTCACAGAGAAATTCTACTCATGGACTTGCTCTTTATAGCTGTAGCTCACTGCCTATTTATATACCCTAGGACTGCATACCCAAGAAAGGAACCACCCACAATAGGCTGGACAGTCCCAAATCAATTAGGGGTTAATAAAATGTACCAGAGATTTGGCTTCAGATAAATCATATAGAATTGTTTTCTCAACTAGAGTTCCCTTTGCTCATTTCAGGCAAGCTTAGGACAAGTTGACAAAACAAAGAACCAAGCCCCACCCCAACAAGGACAATTGTAATTAATCCCCTATGGTGAGGTGGGTTAGGGTGATGTGGGGTCCTATGGAACTTCTCCCATCTATCACTGTATGCTGTCTCATGTTGGTTATTTATTTCTTAAAATATTAAAAAAAAACATTATCCTATGTACAGGAGTGTTTTGCTTAAATGTATGTATGCTTACAACATTCATTCCTGGTGCCACAGATTTTAGAAAAGAACATTGTATCCCCTAGAAATACAGTTATAGGTAGTAATAAGCTACTACGTAGGTACAGGTTATCAACCAAAGTCTTTGTACGAGTAACAAGTACACTTAACCGCTGACCCAACCATTTCTGGATCAGTTTAATGTGCATGCTATATACAAGAAATTTCAGATGCTGTATGGTTATGTGTGCCATGACCATGTCATATCTCTCTAACATGATTTCAGCATTCTCATTTCCATGATATGATTTTTATATGCTCTTTGTTCCTTTTTCCACTGTGTTTCCCAAGCCTTACATGAAATTATTGAGTATATTCTTTCTGTCTAAATATTGATGAGCCACTTATTTTGGGCATCTTGACTAGCTATCAATCTCTATTAACCACCATTTACTGCAAAGAGAAGCTTCTTTGATCAAGATTTGGAGCAGAACTTATGCATTGTTATAAATATAAGCATTTGAAAGACAGTTTAACCTGTTCATTTAGCAAAATAAGAGTAGTTGATTCACACATAGTGCCTATGACCTCACCAGTCATGGGTCTTTGACCAGTTCCATAGTACTGACCACTCCTCCTACAGAATGGACCTAAGATGTTACTTGAAATCAGTCATCCCTACATCAGTTATGACACTATTTCATGTGATACTTCCTCTTCCCTGGAAAGTTGGTATTTGTTAGCACCAGCAGTTAATTTATAGAATAAGGGTTTCCTAATATGGTGAATAGGAATTAAAACAAGCTGTCTTAGTTAGGGTTTTACTGCTGTGAACAGACACCATGACCAATAAGATTTGTTGGTTGAATTTATTTACAGTTTTAGCCATTAATTAAAATGTATCCTTATAAATTTTATTATTTATTTTTAAAATTTTGAAGTTTAATTGCCATATATTTGAATATATTTAAGATTAATAGTGTAATAATTTAATACATGTGTGATACAAAATCATCAAACCATAGTAAATTAACATTTCATTTCTTAAATTACTTAACATTTTTATGTGATTATGAGATTTCAGTCACGTCTTGTTATTTTGAAATTTGTTATAAATTGCTTTGGATAATAGTTCTTTATTCATTTATTTATTTATGTTCTATGAGAGAAAAAGATATGGTTTGTGGTTTTGTTCTTAGGTTAATTTCTTTACATTTATAGTTCTGTTCTTTAATGTCTTAACTTTCTCAATTTTTTTTAAATTGATCATCCAGAATATTTATTGAGGCTTCCAACATACATTTCTTTAATTCCAGCACTCTGGATCCAAAGGCAGTTGAACATCTATAAGGTCATAGTCAGCTTGAACTACATAATGAGTTCCAGGCTAATCGTATTTGCTGGTTTTTTATGAATATTATTTCTGTGCATGGAAAACTAAAAGGATACCTGGATTGAACATTGTATCTATTTTACAAAGACCATGTTTTTCAAATATTGATTATCCTTTTTACAATTATAAATATATATCTATACGGCAATGAAAGATTTTGTATAGTATGTTTTGAAGAGTAAATGTCTTTTCACGTATTAAAGCCTAGGACTGTTTTTGAAAGGTTCCGTATAAGAAGTTGTGGCCTATATTGAGGAACTAGTTAATTAAAAGTCTATGGTCTCTGCTGCCTTCATTTCTTTGCACCATACTTTTTATGAGGTAAGAAAACTTTTTCCTCTACATGTTTATTCTACTATGATGCCATTCCCAAGCACATAAAACCAAGTGGCCATAGACTGAATCTTCTGAAACTGTAAGCTAAAGCCCAATATTACTTTAGATTTTTAGTATCAGCAAAAGGAACAGTAGCTTTTACAAATACAGTAATGACTCTGGGTTTTGTGAACCATTTTTCTTTAACAGGCCTTGGTCAGTGGCTTATATTTGATGAACAGGTATTTAACAGAATACCTGAAGGAAGAACAGGGAAGCAGAAAGGAAATTGTATAATTCTCAAAGTAAGAATCACTTACTTTTGAGCAGAAAGCTTGCAATGTTTCGCTTCTGGGCATAGCTGTTGCTGCTTTTCATTGTCTTTGCTTCTTGTTCTTTTAAGTTTATTATCACGGATAATATCTACATGTAGATCAATATTCAATTTTGGGGGTGTTTTAAGTTCTATAAAATGAATTTTCTACCAGTGATTTTATTTATTTTAGAAACATTTCTTTTTATGCTGCTTGTTTGCTTGCTTGCTTTAGCCTATAAGCAAACCTATTACATCTGCCCACTGTATTTATATATTGGAGTAAGCAAATCTGTGTCTGCTGTTCACTGACCAGTGTCAGGGATGCCTTTTATAGGTGTGCTCGTTAGCCTTATGTTACCTTGACACATAATCTAGAGTTATCTGAAAGAAAGGAACCTCAATTGAAAAGAAGTGCCTCCATAAGATCAATCTATAAAGATTTTCTTAATTAGTGGTTGATCTGACAGGACTCAGTGCTTTGTAGGTGATGACATCCCTGCTCTAGTGATACTGGTTTTATAAGAAAACAGGCTGAACAAGCCAAAGAGGGCAACCTAGTAAGCACCATATTTCCATATTCTTGGTATCAGCTTCTGCATCTAGGTTATTGCCTTTTTTGGGTTCCTTTCCTGACTTCCTTCAATGATGAACAAGAATCTTGAAGTGACATCAAACCTCCCAGCAACCAATGTACTCTCATACAAGCAAAAGGGAGTGGGAGGCAGATGTGGAATAAAGGGGTAGTGGAGGGGTAACTGACAAGTGGGATATCATGGGATGGGGGATTGATGGATGGAGTAACTGGGATACCATTTGAGATGTAAAGGAATGGAATGATTAATAAAAATTATAAAAAAAAAATCTTGAAGTGAAGCCCAAATAAATCCTATCCTCTCCAACTTGCTTTTTTGGTTGTAATGTTTTGTTGCACCAATAGAAACCCTAAGACAATAGGATACCACATCTTCACATTAAAAGTTAGATAATCTTCTTTCTTTACCTTTATATCTATTCTTAATTCTTGTCACCTGAATTTTTTGGTCACTTTTATCTGTATGATCTATTGTTCTGTGGTCCCTTGAAAATGTTGAATCTAGATTCTTTCATCTACCTTATTTTTTAGCTCCCCTATATTATGTCACTTGGTATTTTAAACACACTTACCTGTCATTCTTAGTTATTAAGACCAATGACTGGATAATAGCTTTATAATCATCAAATAAACATTAATAGCTGTATGACTCAGAAAAGTAATTAAACTAAATTTAATGTCCTTTTCTATGAAATAAGTTTGGGAAAATGAGCTAAAATATGTGAAGTGCTTTTCACAGTACCTAATGTTGTAATATTATTATCTGGTTAATACTTTCAGTGTTATCATTGTGCAGTGTTGTGTAGTCCAGCATTAAGTTAGAAATTTTACAGTGTCTTCATGTTAATAGATTGGGAGACAGTAATAAACTAGTCTCTTGAAATAGGAGTATAGTGTGAATCACTATCACAGTACTTCTATCCTTGCTATAGGGAAGTACATTGCCAACATAACAAAGGGCCATGTAATCCATTTCCATGATTTTTACTCTCAGTAGCAGGCAGGATCAGATAAAATATTAGATTTTATTTTTCTATTCACTTTTCATCCCAGCACCCTCTTGGGGTCTACGCCTCCCACAGTCCTGCCTAATCCCCTCCATCCCTTCTCCTCTGAGAGAGTAGAAACCTAACTCTATATCCTGATAAATCAACTCTTTACAGGGTTAGATGCATCCTCTCCCATAGAGGCCAGACAAGAAGCCCAGCTAGAACATATTCCACAGAGAGTCAACAGCTTCAGAGGTAGTCCCTGTTCCAATTGTTGATGACACACATGAAGACAGAGCTGTACATCTGCTACATGTGTGCAAGATGATTAGGATTAGCCCTGGTATGTTCATTGGTTGGTAGTTCAGTCTCTAAGAGACTCCAAGTGTCCAGGTTAGTTTACTCTGTTGGTCTTCCTTTGCAGTTTCTATCCCCTTCAATCCATCCCCTAATGCTTCCAGAAGAATCACCAATGACTATGTGACTCTGCATTCATCTGAGTGAACTACTGGGTGGAATCTCTCAGAAGATAGCAACACTAGGTGCTTGTCTGCAAGCATAACAGAGTATCATTAATAGTGTCAGGAATTGGTGTATGCCCATGGGATGGGTCTATGGTTGGGGCAGTTATTGCTTGGCCATGACCTATATGTTTACTCCATGCCATTTCCCTACATTTCTTGTAGATATGATAAATATTGGATCAAAAGGTTTGTGGTTGGGTTGGTGTCCCTATTGCTCTACTGGGGGACCATTCTCACTGCTGTGAGTTCAGCTAATGTCACCCCCATTGATTTTTGGAAGACTTCCTTATCCCAGGTCTATGACAGGTCTTCAAAATGCTGTCCCCATATACGTTTGCAAATTTTCACTCATTCTCATGGCCATCTGGCCATCACTCCAGTTTTTCCCCACAACTGAGCTGGAACTACCCCCTTATACCTTCCCCATCTTCTCTTCATCCCTGTTAGTTCCCTCCCTCCATCTGCCTCCTAAAACTATGTTATTCCTTCTTCTAAATGAGATTCAAGCATCCTTATTTGATCTTTCCTTCTCATTTAGCTTCTTTGAGTTTATGAGATAAAGCATGAGTATCCTGTTTATTTATGGCTAATATCTATTTATAAGTGAGTACATATCATGCATTTCCTTTGATGATATTCTCAAGTTCCTTAGGATGAATTCTCAAGTTCCATTCATTTACCTACAAAATTGATAATGTCTTTGTTTTTAATAGATGAATTGTATACAATTGTGTAGGTGTGCCACATTTTCTTTATCCATTCTTCAGTTGAGGGACATCTGGGTTGCTTCCAGTTACTGGCTATTACAAATAAAGCTGGTATGAACAAAGTTGAGCAAGTGTCCCTGTAGTATAGTGAGGCATCATTTCAGTATATGCCCAGGAAAAGTATATTGAATCTTGAAATAGAACTATTCCTAGTTTTCTGGGAAACTCTAAAATTGTTTTGCAGAGTGGTTGTACAAGTTTGCAATCAAGTCATGCTGAATTGACGCTCAACAGATAAAGTTTTGACCTAATGAGTTTGCTTCTTTGAGGACAAAATGATGAAAATACAGTCTACTTCTTGAGATATTATCTTGAGGCTAAGATATATTTAACTAACTCACTAAATAAATAAATGAGTCAATATATAAATGAAAATACATAAGTTACTTTCACCAGACCAGCATATTTACTCATGGGAATTATGAAACCCATGCCATTTGAGACACTATAGGATAGTGTTCTGGTTAGTTTTTTGTCAACTAGACAAAATATGAGTTATTTTGGGAAGATGAAGCCTCAGTTGAATAACTGATGCATCAGGCTGTTCTATGAGTATACCTGTGGGTCCTTCTCTTAATTTTTTTCTTTTCTTTTATTGGATTTTGTTAAATTTACATTTCAAATGTTATATCCTTTCCCTTTCCCAGTTTTTGCCCAGAAACCCTATATCTCATATACCTGCTTCTATGAGGGTGTTTCCCCACACACCCCCTTACTCCTACCTCCCTGCCCTGGCATTCTCCTACACTGAGGAATCAAACCTTCACAGGACCAATGGCCCCTCCTCTAACTGATGCTGAACAAGGCCATCCTCTGCTACATATGCAAATGGAGCCACAGGTCCCTCAGTGTGTACTCTTTGGTTGGTGGATTAGTTCCTAGGAGCTCTGAGGGGTCTGGGGTTGTTTGAAATTGTTGTTCTTCCTATGGGGTTGCAAATCCTTTTAGCTCCTTTAGTCCTTTCTCTAACTCCTCCCTTGGGGACCTGTAAGAGGAGCTAAGGTGGGAGGAGTAAGGAGAAGAAGAGAAGGAGTAAGGAGGAGAGGAGGAGAAGGAAGAGGAGCTAGAGAGAGAGACATGAGAGAGGGGAACATGGAGGCGGATGTTCACGTGTCTGTAGCAGTCAAAGGTAGTTGGTATTTTTAGGTTGGGTACTGGGTTACACTTCTGATTGTATAGGCACCTTGTTACTGATCATTACCAAATACATAAGCTTTTGGATAATTTAAGCATTACAGTCTCATTTTTCTACTGGTCCCTTGTGGGTGGTGGGATGTTCTGGGCAATGCCCAGCCTTGCAGAGACAGCGTGGAAGATTGGCAGAGCCATCTCCCACACTGATGTCTTGTGGGCGGCAGGGCTGGTGTTTCTGGCTGGCTGTGTCTAGCTGCGATATGCAAGTGGCCTCTGGGCAAGAAACATGGCCACTGAGCTAGGCAGAGTCACTGCAGCTTAGATAGTTGGCTTGACCAGTGGTCATTTTAAAAATAATTACACAAGGACCCAGTGCTCAGTCCAATGGTTGGCTGTGAGCATCCGCCTCTGTATTTGTCAGGCTCTGGCAGAGCCTATCAAAATGTAGTTCTTAGCATCCGCAATAGTGTCTGGGTTTGGTGACAGTATATGGGATAGATCACCAGATGGGATAATCTCCAGATTGCTTTTCCTTCAGTCTCTACTCCAAACTTTGCTCAATATTTCCTCCCATGAGTATTTTGTTCCCTCTTCTAAGAAGGACTGAACCATCCACACTTTGATCTTCTTTTTCTTGAGCTTCATGTGGTCTGTGAATTGTATTTGGGTATTCTGAGCTTTTGGGCTAAAATCATTTTATCAGTGAGTGCATTCCATGTGTGATCTTTTGTGATTGGGTTACCTCACTCAGGATGATATTTTCTAGATCCATCCATTTGCCTAAGAATTTCATGAAGTCATTGTTTTTAATAGCTGAGTAGTACTCCATTGTGTAAATCTACCACATTTTCTGTATCCATTCCTTGGTTGAAACACATCTGGCTTCCTTCCAGCTTCTGCCTTTTATAAATAAGGCTGTTATGAGCATAGTGGAGCATGTGTCTTGTTATAGTTTGGAGCATATTTGAATATATGCCCAGGAGTGGTATAGCTGGGTCCTCAGGTAGTACTATGTCCAGTTTTCTGAGGAACTACCAGACAGTTTTCCAGAGTGGTTGTGCCAGCTTGCAATCCCACCAACAATGGAGGAGTGTTCCTCTTTTTCCACATCCTTGACAGCATCTGCTCTCATCTGAGTTCTTGATCTTAGCAATTCTGACTGGTTTGAGATAGAATCTCAGGTTTGTTTTGATTTGCATTTCCTTAATGACTAAGGATGTTAAACATTTCTCTAGGTACTTCTCAGCCATTTAATACTCCTCAGTTGAGAATTCTTTGTTTAGTTCTGTACCCCATTTTTAATAGGGCTATTTGATTCTCTGTATTCTAACTTCTTGAGTTCTTTGTATATATTGGATATTAACCCTATCCAGTGGCAAAAAGAGATAGCATTTTCAACAAATGGTGCTGGTTCAACTGGCGGTCAGCATGGAGAAGAATGCAAATCGATCCATTCTCATCTCCTTTTCCAAATCTCAAGTCCAAGTAGATCAAGGACTTCCAAATAAAACCAGATACAATGAAACTAATAAATGAGAAAGTGGGGAAGAGCCTCGAACACATGGGTACAGGGGAAAATTTCCTGAACAGAACACCAATAGCTTATGCTCTGAGATCTAGAATCAACAAATGAGACCTCATAAAACTGCAAAGTTTCTGTAAGGCAAACTGTCAATATGACAAAATGGTAATCAACAGATTGGGAAAAGATTTTTACCAATCCTACATTCCATTGTGGGTCCTTTTCTTAATCAATGACTGACGTGGGAGATATTAGTCCACTGTGAGAAGTTTCACCCCTGAGACAGGTTGTGCTAGGTTAAATAAAAAAGCAAGTTGAGGAAGTCATGGAGAGGAGCATCTTTTCATTTCAGTAACTACCTCCAAGTTTCTGTCTTAATTTCCGGTTCTGAGTGTATTCATTCTTAGATTTGGATCTGACTTTTATAACATGAAATATTCCATTTCCTCTTCAAGTTGCTTTTGGCCATTCATTATTCTTATCAAAACAACATAATACAAATCGGGGCATGTAAAAATGATAATATTAAAAATATGAGATGTGGAGCCCTTTAACCTGTGCTGAATGAAATCTTGAGATATTTCCTTATATATCAGGTAAATACCACAAGCTGTTCATTCTTCACATGGGTTAAATTTTGTCATCTCTAAATGAGAATAATAATAATACTTCCCAATTCACAGGATTAAGGATAAACAAATTAGTTAACAATTTAGTTAACACTTGACACTGTAGTATATACACAACAAATGTTCAGAAATACTAGTTATTATTTGAGAAGATAAGAAGCTGATTTAAACTGAAGGAATGTGCCATGGGCCATGTGGGAGGAACTACAAGACAAATGGCTTGAAAACTCATGGAATTTGTCTCACTCACTCGTTACCATAGCCACCTAGTTGAGCCTCAGTGTGTCATGGCCCCAAGGACCATATTTCTTGGCATGTGCTGTTAGGGATTACTGTTCTGCTTGCTACCCTTACAGCCCTCTTAATCTAAGAATTATCTGAAAACTCTAAGGAGGCTTCCAGTCCCACACTGGATAGTATCTATGACATTCACAATCATAGTGCTTGATCTCTTTCAGGCATTGCTGCTGGAGCACATTGATGATTCAATCATCACCCTAGGAAAGAACTTAGATTGTTAGCAATAATCACCACCCTTAGAAAACATTTGGAAAAAGTAAAATTTTAGTGAAACTAGGTTGAGATGTTTTTACTACTGCTCTGATGTAGAAAATCTCAAATAACTTGATGTTCAGAAAGGCACATTGTTATTAGTTAAGCTAGTAACCTTTTATGATCAGAGAACAAGAACAATGGCAGCACCAGCTAACATAACTCTCATTGAGGCTTGACTGGTGATGATTGATTTTTTTATACCCACTTTTGCTCTCAACTTCCTGATATGATTTATTAAAAACTGCTGATAAGTAGATATGCTTTCCAAGGATGTAAGCTAGGTATGGCTGATTTTATAGAAAATTTAGATTTGTGATTGTCTTAAGTTTTTTATAAGACTTCTCTTAAAGACAAATAATAAAATAATTACCCCTCTCTTTGTAACTGCAAATTGCAAAATTTGCAATAAGAGAAAATGGCTGAGAAAAGTACCTTGCTTGCTTACACTTTGTTAATCTATAAGAAAATGCTTAGTTATGGATGTATATGTGTTTTGGGGAATAATTTATTTTCTTTACCTGTACTACACATTGTTATTTCTCATAAAGGTATTAGTATTAGAGAATGCATTGTTGTTTCATAATCATTCACTAGAAGAAAACTAAAGCATAATCACATTGTAATTTTATACCACTTGAAGATTTTGTTGGGATATATGAGCTATGGAAGAAAGAATAAAGTGTGGAGGGCTGGAACACTGTTCCTTCCATCCATCAACTAAGTCAGCTCCTGTAAGGATTTGGATTCAGTCCAGTCAGTGGTTCTGACCCCCCAATGGCTGGCTGCCTCAGTTTACCCACCACATGAATTCCAAAGCCATTCATTAGCAGGAATGTTCACATCTGATTACCTGAGTGAATAGGACAATTTGTTACTATCCAGAATTATGTCATGTACTTATTCTTAACACTCAGAAGACTGAAACAAGAGGATCAAGAGTTGGAAGCCAGCTTTTACTACATAACAAGAATCATTATTTTTAAAAAAACCTCTATGTTGACTGAATTTGTGTGAAGGGAAAAACAAATATTTTGATATGGTGGCATATAATCCTAGCACTCAGGGATGCCTAGAATTAGATTCAAATTGAAGGTTATCTTGGGTACATACTAAGCTGAATGTTGAGAGAGACAGAGAGAGAGAGAAAGAGAGAGAGAGAGACAGAGAGAGAGACAGAGACAGAGAGAGACAGAGACAGAGAGAGAGACAGAGAGAGAGACAGAGAGAGACAGAGAAAGAGAGAGAGAGAGAGAGAGAGAGAGAGAGAGAGAGAGAGAGAAAGAACATAGTTAATGTAAAGTTTTGAGAAACAGAGAAAAGCCATGATGGTTCACTAAATTTCTTTCCTAATTTGTAAATATATGTTTTCCCCATAGAAGAGTGTGACTTGTGACCAGTATAGCTCCTCAACAATTTTTAACTTCATATGCAATCTTCTATACTTTTGTTAAGCACAACACTTTTACCAATAATTGCATTACCTCTAAAATTTCAAGTTTAAAACTTTCTCTTCTTTGGCTTATAAATGATTTGTTCCACCTAAATCAGTTCCATTGAGATTCTCCTACTATTGCTCAGTCTTTCTGGGAGCTGTATTCTATTGAACTTACCATTATGACTAGATATCTCTCTTTATACTATACCATCCCACAACTAATTATAGTAAATTTTTGTGACTCTTAATACACAATAACTCTCTCTTAAAATTTTTATGAAAATCAATAGTATTAACCTTATTAATAGTAGTGTTAATGACACTAACAGTAGTAGCCATATTGCTACTTATATCCTTACTTCTACTCAAGCAATGAACAAAACTTGAAAAAAAAAATCTTACACATCACCCTGATATAGCTTGTATCCATGTACGTTTATTAATTCTGTGTAGTTAATTTATTTTCTTACTCTCTGAAATAGCCACTTCATGATCTTTTGTTTTTATCCTGAGAATTTAAATTCTTTCCTGTTTCCAGTTTCACTTCATGAAATTGTTTTTTTTTTTTTTTTATAATTATGAGAAAAATTGGTGAAAAATAACCAAATCCCTACAATGAATATTACCAATTTATACACTTCTACAAAATAATCTACTTTCTAACCTGTAGTTAATACATTTACTTCTAACTTATCATCTCCAAAACACATGTACACTAGATAAAATATCCACACTCATGAATCTAGAAATCTGTATTATTTTATTCATGTTTTCTCTTTTTCTCTCGTCATATTTCCCCCATTATTTTGCCTCTTTTTATTTCCAAATGTTTAAGACTTACTTTAACTTATACATCTACTAGATGTTTGTATGTCAAAGAATGTACATAGATCCATTCTTAACACATACACTTAAAAACTCAACTTCAAGGAGATCAAATACCTCTACTTAAAACAAGTTACACTGAACATGATAGATGTGAAAGTGAGGAGTAGCCTGCAATTCCCTTGTATAGGGGCATACTTTCTGAACAGAATACCATTAGGACAGCCACTAACATCAAAAATTAATAAATGAGACCTCATGGAACTGAAATCTTGTAAAGCTTGTCATTGTTTTCAGCAATGGGGACTTGGTGTCAGCTTTTTGAAAACAACCTATTATCTTGGCAACAGCTTGGTTGTTTGGGGATTCATGGATCTGAAAATCTGAAAGACAAAGCAGCAGCGTATAGAATGGGAAAATATTTTTTTTACCAACTCCACATATGATATACAAAAATATATAAAGAATACAAGAAATTAGAAATAAAAAAAATCCAAATAATCTATTTTCAAAACAGCATATAGTTCTAAAAAGAAAATTCTTAACAGATGAAACTCAAATGGTTTTGAATTACTTAAAAAAAAATTCACCATCCTTAGTGACTAGGAAAATGCAAATCAAAAGCAATTTGAGGTTCTGTTTATAGCTGTCAAAATGATTAAAACCAATAACACAAATGACACCTCATGGTGGTGAGTGATTTGGAGCATATCCATTGCTGGTTGGAGTCTTAACTTGTGTACATACATTATGGAAATAAAAGCAGCAGATCCTTAGAAAGTTAGGAATTTACTTAACTTCAGCTCCAGCTATACAACACTTGTAGTACACATTTATCTAATGGAAGCTTCATCCTATGACAAGAACATTTGTTCAACCATGTTCAATGTTTCCTTATTCAAAATAGCCAATAATTGAAAACAGCCAAGATGTCCATCAACAGAATAGATAAAGAAAATTTGGTATATTTACACAATAGAGTATTATTCAGCTGTTTAAAAAAACAAAGTTTTTACCCATAGATCCACAGAAGTTAGTTATACAGGAAGGGACCAGGGAGACACATGGATATCCCTGAGATGGGGAAATAAAATAGATGTTATGAGTGAACTAGGGAAGGTGGATAGAAACATAGGACAAGTAGGAAGGAAGAAGAGAGATGCAGTTGAGGGAGGGTATGCAGGCAGAGACACTTAGAAACTAGGAGTATTTGAGGGGTAGTATGGAAGCCTAATTTAGTGAAAACATCCTAAAATATATGAAGGTAATCTTAAAGATATCACCAGTAATAGGGGAGACAGAGTTCCAACTGATCATCTCTTTCAGTATCAGGACTGGTTACATCCAATTGAGTTGTTGGCAAAATTGCCCCTCGAAATCCCCAAACAACCGAAGCTGTTGCCAAGATAATAGGTTGTTTTCAAAAAACTGACAGCAAGTCCCCATCGCTGAAAAAAGTCCCCACACAACTCACTGAACATAAGGAAGTTGAGCTGCTGCCTACATAGAACCTTCATCTCCTACATTCTAGTGTTTTTGGTATGGGAAGGCAATCTGCAGACTACCAAAAGGGAAATATAAATATCAAACCAACTATAAAATATTTGGTCTACAATGCTGTGCTACCTACAAAATATACTAGGATAGTAATGGCACAAAGCTTTTGGGAACAACCATTCTATGTCTAACTTGGCATAAGGTCCATTGTATGATATGGAACATGTCTGAGAGTTTCTATTGCTGTGAAGAGAAACCATGACAATGGAAACTCCTAACAATGAAAACATTTAATTGGGGCTGGCATACAGTTCAGAGACTTAGTCCATCATTATCATAGGGAAAGCATGGTGGCATGCAGGCAGATATTGTTCTGGACAGGTATTGAGAGTTCTCATTGTGCTGTGAGTTCTACGTTCAGATCAACAGGTAGCAAGAAGAAAGAGCTATTGAGCCTGGAATATTTGAAGCCTTAAAGCTCATACCCAGTGAAACAATTCCTCCAACAAGGCCATACACACTCCAACAAGGTTCATCCTAATAATGCTACCCCCTATGAGAACCTATGAGGGTCATTTCCACTCAAGTCACCACATTCCACTCCCTAGTTCCCACTATAACAGCTATAACAGAATGCAAAACTGAATTCAGCCCAACTTCAAAAATCCCCATCTATAATCTATCATAGTCTCAACTCAGTTTAAAAGTCCAAAGTTCAAAGTCTAGTCTGAGACTTATGAGAGTATCTTAACTGTAGATCCCAGTAAAATCAAAATGAAATAGCAGATCACATACTTACAACATATAATGGCATAGGATATGTATTACCATTCCAAAAGGGAGGAAAGAAAGAATTGTGGTAAATACTAGACCTGAGATCTAAAACCAGCTGAGGAATCTCCAAACTCATCTCCATGACTGACGTCAAAGTACTCTTCATACATCCAATCTCTTTCAGCTTCATTGACTGGAAGACATATTTTTCTCTTGTGCTAGTGTCACTCCTGATAGAAGCTTTCCTGGGCAGGTATCCTACAAATGTGGTATCTCCAACATCTTGACATTACCAAGGCAATTCAGGCTTCACCCTCACCATTTCACACAATCACCTCTCTAGGCTTCCATAAAGAGATGTCTTTGACATATGCCTAGTCTCAGTGGCTTTCCTTGGTCTCAGAAGGAGATTCTATAACCTCTTTCTTTTTTTTTAATTTATGTAGTTATTTAAATCACATCATAATTACTTATTTACACAGAGGTTATAAATACAAAAAGGCAGGATGTGGGGAAGGGAATGGCACCAGAGCATAGGTGTTCGGGGGAGTACAGATACCTTTCAGAACAGGGTATCAGCTGGGTGTAGGTTCAGGGGACAGGTCACTATGACTTTGCCTTTGATTCACTTGTCCCTATCTAAGTTGGTACTGTCCAACCTCTTTCTTTCATCCTTAACATGAATACTAGAACCACATGGCTGAAGCTCCCAAGTTTACTGCTTGCTGGGGAAGAAACATGACCCATTTTTTCAATTATATTTTCCCCCAGATTTCTGGTTTTTATGGTTTCCTTCACTGCTTAAGTTTGGCTATCCTGTAAGTCATGCTGTAGACCAAGCTGGCCAGGAACTTAAAGATCTGCCAGCCATTGCCTTCTGAGTGCTGGGATTAAAGGTGTGTATAACCATACCAGGCCTTAACATGTTTAAATAACTTATTACTTAAAAAATTCTTCACAAGTTAGAAGCTTAACTTGCTGGAGTCTTCCTCCATTTAACATCACTCTTTTCTTTAATCTATTTATACTTCCTGGTGCCCCTTTTTTATTTCAAACTTTACATTTTTGTTTTTCCTTGTTCAGCTTTCTGCTTTTCATTTTATATCTGCATAATTATAGCCACTAATAATTGCATGATACAGTCAATGGTAGGATGTCTGGAAATCTCTTCTGGAAAAGCTGTCAATTCATAATTCTTCAAGTTAGCCTCAAGCAAATTTTTTGAAAAGGACAGAAAAAGGCACACTCTTTGCCAATATATTACAAGAACCATATCTGGTCATACAGATCTTTCACTTGCTTGGTTAGATTCACCCCGAGGTATTTTATATTATTTGTGACTATTGTGAAGGGTCTCATTTCCCTAATTTCTTTTTCAGCCTGTTTATCTTTCATGTAGAGGAAGGCTACTGATTTGTTCGAGTTGATTTTATAACCTGCCACCTTGCTGAAGTCCTTTATCAGGTTTAGGAGTTCTCTGGTGGAGTTTTTGGGTCACTTAAGTATACTATCATATCATCTGCAAATAGTGATATTTTGACTTCTGCCTTTCCTATTTGTATTCCTTTGACTTCTTTTTGTTGTCTAATTGCTCTGGCTAGGACTTCCAGTACTATATTGAATAGGTGATAGCAGATGCTGGTGAGGATGTGGAGAAAGAGGAACACTCCTCCATTGTTGGTGGGATTGCAAGATGGTGCAACCACTATGGAAAACGGTCTGGCGGTTCCTCAGAAAATTGGACATATCACTAACTGAGGACCCAGCTATACCACTCCTGGGTGTATATCCAGAAGATGCTCTAACACATAACAAGGACATATGCTCCACTATGTTTATAGCAGCTTTATTTATAATAGCCAGAAACTGGAACGAACCCAGATGCCTTCAACAGAGGAATGGATACAGAAAATGTGGTGCATTTATACAATGGAATATTACTTAGCAATTAAAAACAATGAATTTGATAAATTCTATATAAATGGATGGAACTAGAAAATATCATCCTGAGTGAAGTAACCCAATCACAAAAGAACATACATGGTATTCACTCACTGATTATTGGATATTAGCCCAGAAGCCTGAAATACCCAAGATTCAACTCAGAGACCAAAGAAAGCTCATGAAGAATGATGACCAAGTAGGGGGGGGGGGGCTTCAGTCCTTCTTAGAAGGAGTAACAAAATACTCAAGGGTGCAAATATGGAGACACAGTGCAGGACAGAAACTGAAGGAGAGACAGACCATTCCACCTGGATATCCACCCTATGTGCAGTCACCAAAGGTAGAGGTTGATGTGGATGTCAGGATGTACATGCTGACAGGAGCCTGATATAGCTGTCTCCTTAGAAGTCTGCAAGAGTCTGACATACTCAGAGGCAGATGCTCACAGCTAACCATTAAACTGATCATGGGGTTCCCAATGGAGAAGATAGAGTGAAGGCTAAAGAAGTTAAGAGGATTCGTGATACCATGAGGAAAACAACAATCCCAACCAACCAGAGCCCCCAGGGTCTAAACCACCAGCCTGGGAGCGCTTAGGGAGGGACCCATGGCTCCAGCTATATATGCAAGGGAGCTATAATATAAGGGGGAGAGAGATCCTTGGTCCCATGAAGGCTGGACATCGTGGGGGGGATACTCGAGGGTAGGTAGGTGATGTACGGGGAGGGTGGGTGGAGTACACCAACGTGGAGGCAGGAGGAGGGGGGAAGGGATAGTGAATTCCTGGGAGGGAGGCAGGGAAATGGGGTAAGGAGAGAACATCTGAAATTTAAAAAAAAAAATTTCCAATAAAAAAAAAAAAAAGAAAGAAAGAAAAAAAAGAACCATATCTGGGCTACATACTAATATTCTTCTCCTGTGAAATTAAGCTAGGCCCTCACAGTTCAAATAACTCTCAGCCAGCACAACTGTCTTTCAAAATTCTACTAGCATGACCAATTAAGCCCTGCTTAAAGCATTCAACTGCTTTTCTATAGAAAGTCCCCCAAATGTTCCCAATTTCTTCAAACAGAATCATGCTCAGGCCTATTACAGCAATACTCCTGTTCCTGGTACCAAGTTCTGTCTCAGTGTTTTATTTCTGTGAAGAGACACTATGAGCACTGCATATCTTACAATAAAAACATTCAATTTTGGTGGCTAATGTAGTGTTTTATTGCTGTGAAGAGGCATTATGAGCACAGCATATCTTATAATAAAACACATTTAATTTTTGGTGACAAATGGTTCAGAGGCTTATTCCATTATCATGGTGGTTAGCTTGGCAGCAGGCAGGGAGACATGGTGCTGGAAATATAGTTGATAGTTACATATCTAGATCAGTAGGCAGGAGGAGGAGAGAGAGCCACTTGACCTAGCTTGAACATTCGAAACCCCAATGCTCAGTCCCAGTGACACACTTCCTCCAGCAAGGCCATGACTACTCCAGAAGGACCAAACATCATAATAGTGGTACTCCCTATGAGTCTAAGGGAGTCATATTGATTCAAACGACCATAGAACCCATACCTGATACTGACTGGATAATCAAACTCCAGAGACTAGCTAGTTCAGAGACCTCAGGAGAACTAAATACTATTATTGATCCTTAAAAAGGAGTCTTTAAAAAACTCTCCTAACTATATTCTGCTATACTCACAGATCACTGCTTCATTCAGCCATTACCAAAGAAGATTCTTCCTGCAGCAGATGTGAACAAATTCATAGACCCACAACCAGATATTACTAAGAGGTGAATCTGTATCTTGGAACATACAGGTCTAAATGGATGTCTCCATTAAGTTCTTACCCTTAGAGCTCATGGAACCTCACAGAAGAGGAAAAAAAGAGAGTATCAGAGCCAGAAGAGATAGAGGATCCCAGGAGAACATAGGCCCAATAAATCAACCAACTAAAGCTCCTATGAAATCATAAAACCTGAAGCAGAAAGCCCAAGGTCAACACAGGTCTTCAGAAGCTTCTCTGTGTATATATTATAGCTGTTAGTTACGTATCTCTATGGAACTCCTGTGTGTATAAACTAGTAGGTAGGTCTCTGATTCTTGTGCCTTCCTTTGTGTTTCTTTTCTTCTGTTGGTTTGCCTTGTCCAAATCAATAAGAAGGGTTCTGTTTTATCTTATTTTATATTATTTTGTTATATTTTATTATTATCTTCAGAAGCCATTGTTTTCTGAGAGACAGAAATGAAATGGATCAGGATTGGAGAAGAGGTGGCAGAAATGAAAAAAAAAAAAAAGAGATCCCCTTTGCCCACCTTGAACCATCAAAGAAATCAAATTAGAACATTCTTCCTATTTCTCAAGCCAAAATGTTCTTGAGCATGTATAAGGAATAGACATCCTTATGTACAAGCTTCTGTACTGACAAATAGTGCTGAAGTCGTTATCTGAGTAAGTTAAAGCAGGCTGACAGTGGACATCATAGAGAATTATGAGGTAGCACAAAATGGCTGACACTCGATGTCCTGAAGTCTCCTTGAGCATCACAAAGCGATGACGACACCTTCTAAAGAACTCTGGCTTGGAACATGTAGGTCAGCAGTGGGAGCCCATGGGAGTGGGCGCGAACCAATAAGGGTTGCTAGGATACGAAGCCTGGTACAAACGGTTGGGCGTTGGACTTGTACTTGAGGCCCACGGCCCAGCAGGTCAGCAGACAGCAAGCAGATCAATAGAGAGCAGCCAAGTAGAGCCAAGTCTTCCTGTGACATCTCATTCTGAAGCCAGCATGCCCAGGACTTCGGAGAACAGTCTTCGAGGGTCCTCATCTCGCCACCTCGCTCCCGCACCTCCAGAGCCCAGCTGATCTTTGCCGTGAGCCTGGTGGAACAACATTTGAGGGATGGCGGCCATGCCCGGAGGCTGAGTGAAACAGTGCCCATCTTCTTGGCAGCAATCCTGGAGTTCCTCACCCGCAGGCTGCTGGAGCTGGCAGGCAGTGAAGCCCAACGCAGAGGTACTCGGAGGCGCATCACCCCAGAGCTGCTGGATGTGACCGTCTACAGCAATATGCTGCTTGGTGAATTGTTCCAGTTCACCACCATCTCCCAGGTGGCCCCGGCTCATGACTAGCTACTAGCTCCTGCTGCTGCCTGGATCTGCTTTGCTGACCTGCTCTCCGCTAACCTATTATAAGTCCTTTCATCCTGCCCAACTTTTCCTACAAACAGCCCTAAATGGCTGAATAGTTCCCTTTCTCCCTTCTCCCAATTGTTCTTATTAAATAAAGCTTTATTTGAAAAAAAAAAAAAAAACTGTTTTCATATTTGATTTTGTGTAAGGCGGCATCTTACTTATCTAATTTCTTCTCATCTTTGCTGGGATATGTAATGGGGATTTGTATACACAGGGTCATCCAGGCTCTTCACAGGACCAAGGATTTCCTCTTCAATCTATGCCCACAAGGCCTTCCTCCGCTACATATACAGCTGGAGTCATGAGGCCCTTCCTATATGCTCCCAGGCTGGTGGTTTAGGCCCTGGGAGCTCTGGTTGGTTGGTATTGTTGCTCTCCCCTTGGGGCCGCAGACCCCTTCTGCTTCTGATCCTTCAGTCTTCTCTCTAACTCCTACATTGGGGACCCCATGATCAGTTCAATGGTTAGCTGTGAGCATCTCCCTCTGTATATGTCAGGCTCTGGCAGATGGCAAAGGAGACAGCAAACTCAGGTGATAGCAGCTGCTGGTGAGGATGTGGAGAAAGAGAAACACTCCTCCATTGCTGGTGGTTTTGTAAGCTGGTACAACCACCCTGGAAATCAGTCAGCGTTTCCTCAGAAAATTGCACATAGCATTACCTGAGGTCCCAGATATACCACTTCTGGGTATATACCCAGAAGATGCTCCAACATATAACAAGGACACATGCTCCACTATGTTCATAGCAGCCTTATTTATAATAGCAAGATGCAATGTATAAACCTCGTGAAACTCAAGAAGAAGGAGGAAGACCAAAGTGAGGGTGCTTTGTCCTTTTTAGAACGAGTATCAAAAGATTAACCAGAGCTCCCAGGATCTAAACCTCCAGCCTGAGAACAGACAGGGGCAAGCTGTCCTCTGAGAGGCTCTAACCAGCAGCTGACTCAGACAGATACAGACATCCAGAGCCAAACAGTGGATGAAGCTTGAGGACTCTTATAGAAGAATAGGGGAAGGACTATGGGCCCTAAGGCGATAGGAACTGCACAGGAAGATCAACAGAGTAAACCAACCTGAACCCTTGGAGCTCTCAGAGACTGAATCACCAACCATGGAGCATACCTAGTCTACACAGATCTACCTCCATGGGCTGGACCTAGCCTCCCTGCACATGTGTTGTAAATGTGCAGCTTGGTTTTCATGCAGGTCTCAAACATCTGGAGTGGGGGCTTCCCAAAACATGCAGCCTGTATATGGAGTATGGTCTTCTAGCTGGTGCCTCATCTGGCCTCAATGGGAGAGGAAGCACCTAGCTTCTCAGAGACTTAAAGTAGCAGGGTGGGGGATACAGGAGGAGGGGGTACTCAGAAAACAAGAGATGGGGAAGGATTGTGGGAGGGGGTGACTGGGTCGGGTTATAAAGTGAATAAGCAAAAAAAAAAAATTAAATTAAAAAAGGAAAAAAAAACAAACAAACAATGAATTCATGAAATTCTTAGGAAAGTGGATGGATCTAGAAACTATCATCCTGAGTGAGGTAACCCAATCACAAAAGAACACACATGGCAAGTACTCATTGATAAGTAGATATTAGACCAAAAGCTTGCAATATCCAAGATTCAACTCACAGTCCACATGAAGCTCATGAAGAAGGAAGAGCAAACTGTGGGTGTTTCGGTCCTTCTTAAAAGGAGTAACAAAATGCTCATGGGAGAAAATATGGAGACAAAGTGTGGGACAGAAACTGAAGGAGGCTCTATCCAGAGACTACTCCACCTGGCTATCCATCCCATGTGCAGTCACCAAAGGCAGATGCTGATGTGGATGACAAGAAGTGCATGTTTATAAAAATTACTTCTTTATAAGCTATTTTATCTTAGTCGTATCTTACTGTCTTCTAATTGTCTATGCTCTTTTTTTTATTTGTACTCTTTCCCTTGCTGACTTCAAAACCTTACAAATGACCAGTGTGTGTGTGTGTGTGTGTGTGTGTGTGTGTGTGTGTGTGGTTATTGTCATGTCTCAAACTTTTCCGGGTGAGACTACAAGCTAAGTCACTGTTACAATCAATTACTAACTGTCTTATATGTTTCCATTTGAGCACACTATACAATATGTCCACATAGTTGTAAGTAAAATGATATTAAAGATATTTATTGAGTGTCTATAGTTATACATAAAGCTATTTTCCAAGGTAATATTTTCATTGATTATTGGGAATTTTGCACAATGCAGCATGATCACACTCAATTCCCAGTCCTCCAACACCTGTCCCTGATCCTTGTGACCACCCCACAAAAGGGAAAGAGAAAAAAAATCCCATAAGTTTATGTGTGTTGCTCGTGTGTTCAGTGGAGCATGATAGAACTTCCAGTGGCTAGCCCCTTACAGAAAGTGGATTCCTTCCCCATCTGCTGCCAGAATGCATCAATTTTGGAGTGCTACACTTCAACATCTTTATCACACTTTTTTAGGGTTTTCACTAATAACCGAATATTATCCAAAAAGTTTAGAATACCCATGATATAACTCATAGACCATAGGAAGCTTAAAAGGAAGGAAGGGTAATCCCAGCACTTGGGAGGCAGAGGCAGGCGGATTTCTGAGTTCGAGGCCAGCCTGGTCTACCGAGCGAGTTCCAGACAGCCCGGACTACACAGAGAAACCCTGTCTCGAAAAAACCAAAAAAAAAAAAAAAAAAAAGAAGGAAGGGAAGGCCCAAGTATAGATAATTGAAACCCACTTGGATGGGGTTTCACTCACAGGAGGCAGAAAAAGGGAGGGAATTGGGTGGGAGAGAGTAGGGGAGAGGAAATAAGGAGGGACAGGATCAAGCATGAACAGGAGGGGCACCCATAGGGTCAGGAGAATGAACTGAAATATGCAGCAGTGGGAGTTATGGGACAGGAGAATCCTTTAGAAAGACCCAGAGACCAAGGATATTAGACACTACCAGGACTCAATGGAAATGGCATTAGCCGAAATGCACAACAATGGGGAGATAGAACCTGAAGAGACCAACTCCAATAGGTAGACATGGCCACCATTTCAGAAAGGGGCCACTCACTCGTCTTCCTGAACAGAACACCAATGGCCTATGCTCTAAGATCAAAAATTGACAAATGGGACTTCATAAAATTGCAAAGTTTCTGTAAGGCAAAGGTCACTGTCAATAGGACAAAATGGCAACCAACAGATTGGGAAAAGATCTTTACCAATCCCACATCCCATAGAGGACTAATATCCAATATATACAAAGAACTCAAGAAATTAGACTCTAGACAACCAAATAACCCTATTAAAAAATGGGGTACAGAGCTAAACAAAGAATGCTCAACTGAGGAAATGCGAATGGCCCAGAAGCACCTAAAGACATGTTCAGCATCCTTGGTCCTCAGGGAAATGCAAATCAAAACAACCCTGAGATTCCACCTCACACCAGTCAGAATGGCTAAGATCAAATCCTCAGGTGATAGTGGATGCTGGCGAGGATGTGGAGAAAGAGGAACACTCCTCCATTGTTGGTGGGATTGCAAGATGGTGCAACCACTATGGAAAACGTCTGGCGGTTCCTCAGAAAATTGGACATATCACTAACTGAGGACCCAGCTATACCACTCCTGGGTGTATATCCAGAAGATGCTCTAACACATAACAAGGACATATGCTCCACTATGTTTATAGCAGCTTTATTTATAATAGCCAGAAACTGGAACGAACCCAGATGCCCTTCAACAGAGGAATGGATACAGAAAATGTGGTGCATTTATACAATGGAATATTACTTAGCAATTAAAAACAATGAATTTGATAAATTCTTATATAAATGGATGGAACTAGAAAATATCATCCTGAGTGAAGTAACCCAATCACAAAAGAACATACATGGTATTCACTCACTGATTATTGGATATTAGCCCAGAAGCCTGAAATACCCAAGATTCAACTCAGAGACCAAAGAAAGCTCATGAAGAATGATGACCAAGTAGGGGGGGGGGGGCTTCAGTCCTTCTTAGAAGGAGTAACAAAATACTCAAGGGTGCAAATATGGAGACACAGTGCAGGACAGAAACTGAAGGAGAGACAGACCATTCCACCTGGATATCCACCCTATGTGCAGTCACCAAAGGTAGAGGTTGATGTGGATGTCAGGATGTACATGCTGACAGGAGCCTGATATAGCTGTCTCCTTAGAAGTCTGCAAGAGTCTGACATACTCAGAGGCAGATGCTCACAGCTAACCATTAAACTGATCATGGGTTCCCAATGGAGAAGATAGAGTGAAGGCTGAAGGAGTTAAGAGGATTCGAGACACCATGAGGAAAGCAACAATATCAACCAACCAGAGCCCCCAGGATCTAAACCACCAGCCTGGGAGCACTTAGGGAGAGACCAATGGCTCCAGCTGTATATCTAAGGGAGGATATAGCCCTGTCAGGCATAGATGGGAGAGGAGATCCTTGGTCCTATGAAGGGTGGACTCTGTGGGTGGGAGAATTTGAGGGTGGGGAGGTGGGAGTAGGGGGGTAGGTAGGAGCACATCCGCAGAGAAGCAGAAGGAAGGGTGATGGGATAGGGGTTGCTGGGGTAGGGGAGGGGGTAAGGGGATAATATCTGAAATATAAATAAAATATCCAATAAAAAACAATAAAAATAAAAAAAAATTTTTTTACCCAGAATTGTTCCTGTCTAAAACGAATGCAGGATAGCAATGGAGCAGAGACTGAAAGAAAGGCCACCTAGCTTGGGGTCCATCCCATGAGAACACACCAAATCTCAACACTATTACTGAGGACATATTGTGTGTGCAGACAGAAGCCTGGCAGGTCTGTCCTTGGAGAGGCTCTACCAGCAACTGACTGAGACAAATGCAGACACTTACAACCAACCATTGGGGTCTCCCAAATGCAAGAGTTAGGGGAAGGACTGAAGGAGTTGAAAGGATTGCCACTCCACAGGAAGAACAACAGTGTCAAATAACTGGACCCCTCCGAGTTTCCAGGAACTAAGCCACCAACCAAAGAGCATACATGGCTTGCTTCATGTTCCATGTAGCAAAAGACTGCCTTATGTAGCCTCAATGAGAGAAGATGTACTTATTTCTGTGGAAACTTGATTCCTCAGGGAAGAGAGATGCTGGTAGGTATGAGGTGGGGATGGTTGGGCAAATGGGGTAACACCCCTCAGAAGTGGTGTTAGGGGGAAGGAGTATAGGGTAAAGAACTCACAGAGGGAGGACCTGGAAAGAGGGCAACTTTTAGAATGTAAATAATTAAATAATTTAGTAAAGAGTTGAAAACAAAAGAGTTCCCTTAGATGTCTTCCAGTCTAGGCTGCTACTTTGAGGGAGAGGGAGGAGGGATTGTTACAGAAACCTATGACTCCTTTTCATAACTATTAATTTGCAATCTTTGATATCTTTGTAAAACATAGTTTCCTTGGATTTTACAGCCTGTGAAAGCACTAATCCTGGACTCCCAAGATTTTTGTTGAGATCATATGCCATGAGTCTCAGCATGGTCTCTGATAGGAATAAGGATCACAGACATAAACAGGTCTCCAGCTGCAGCAGGACCACATATCTAAACATGGTCCTCTGTGGCAGCATGTTTCATGAGCATCAGCATAGACTCAGGTATAGGCTACTAATGTCAATATGACTGCAGGCTACAGCAGACCCCATGCACCTCAACATGGGCCTCAGCTACTGTACATGCTACATGTAGCCACAATGCCCCAAGTGGCAGCATAGCCCATAGACATCAACATGGCTTCAGGCTGCAGCACACATCATAGATATTAGCATGGCCTTTGGTGGTAACACGGTTCACAGATATCAACCTGCCCCCACACAGCAGCACCACCATGGATTCTAACATGAAGCTCAAAAATTTAACAAAGAGAACTTGTATACTCCTTACTCAGTTTCTCATATCCCAGGTTTCATCTTTCAAAACTGTAATACAATAAATAAAATTAAAATATTGACATTGATACTGTTATGAAATGGAATAGTTTCATGAAAACCAGAATTTAAGGATTACTTCTTTTGGCATCTTATATCCACAACAATCTCTATATTTTATCACCAATGTATGGAAAGCACTAACTGAATACTTTTAATCAGGAAGTATGGACCCTTTTTGGATTGGCTATTTACAAGCATGTAATTCTTTGGATACTCAATCACAATGTTCTATGAATAATTCATAGTTTATATACAATTTATATTGTTAGTAGTTTATTGATATTTATTGTTGAATAGTATTCTGTAAAGAACATGCACAAGAGTTTGCTAAACCATTTAATCACTGAAAGTTAATGGGTTGTTCCCTAGAGATAAACTGTATTGGAACCTCTATAAGTACTGTGCATTGTATATTATTTCATTATGAGAAAATTTCATCAGCTTTCTTAGATATATTGCCAAAATTTTAAATATTCTGTCACATGATAGTTGAATGAATAGGGTTATCTGTTGTTGTAGCTATTATTTAAGCTATCTTTATAAGTAAAGATTTTGTATTATAATTAAAATGGCATACATGATTCTTTTGATGTACTTTGGATTTGATTATATGATAAGAATTAGGAATGATATATTCTGGTACTTTTAATTTTCTGAGAAACTGACATAATTTCTATAGTAGCTATATCATTTTTATTAACCTTTAGAGTATGCATGTATTTTAATTTTCTTGTATTTTGAGAAACAATCGGTCTCCTATTTTCTTATGTCATTTTTATTTTTAAATTCTTTTTCATTAAAATAATTAAATGAATTAGAAGAATTATTTTGGGGGTGTATGCTTCTGCACATGTATGTGCATATGGGAGAAGATGTAATATGCAAGCCAGAGTGTGCATGTGAAAGGAGGCCAGAAGACAACTTCTAGGTCTCAATTCTCATCATCCAGTTTGTAGATGAAACTCACTCTTCATTTTTGGTGGGAAGAATCCTTATTTGCTCAGCTATCTTACCAGATCCTTTTTTAATTTTTGTCAATAGGCACATTTATGTGCATAAGGTATTTTCATATGATTGATCATACTTAGTATATTTTCTTTGTCTAATTTTAGTTTCTGTTAATTCTTTTATATATGACTGTTAATAAATTTGCTATGTTGTTTCCAGATTGGGGGAGGGGGGTGCTGAAAGTCAATATTGAATTTTGACAGAATGTGAAATAGTTCCATTTACATTTTAAAAATATAAATTAAAGAAATTCTTATTCTATTCCAAAATAAGCTTAGGATTATGACAAACTCCAAAATCCTAAAAACATCATATAGTGGTAATAAAGGAATAAACTTTTATCATTTGCCTTTATAAGCCTACCCATTTCTTGTCATTATATCATATGCATATTAAGTTTTTCTTTATTAGAAATTACTTCATTCTAATTGGAAAAAGTTGCTTTTACTCTTCATAGATTCTGGAACCAAAAGTGCTCACTGAATAAATCTTACAAATTATTAGGATGGCCTTTTAATGAATAAAGAAGATCAAAAATTTCTATAAAAGTTCTTTAATAGGTGGAGAATTAGAGGGGAATCAGTATCCACATTTCTGATACTCCAAAGTATTGAAATGATAAGTATGAAATATTTTGCATAAATTCTAATGACAGTATTTATAACATTACCATTCTAGCCCTTTTCTACATCAGAAACAATTTTCTCATTTTGGCTCTATATTCATCTAATCTATTCTAATATTTGTTAAATCTTCTATATATTCAAATTGAACAGGTATTACATAGCTTCACCTTATTTCAACAAACACAGGCTTTCTTAGAATGCCTGACAAGCATGTGTACTAGAGGGAGGACAAGGCCAATGAGTGGGGCATTTTGAGAAGTAATAGCAGGAGGGATTCCGATGGGCAAATTCAATTCTTGATGATAACAATTCAATAATAGCAACTGAGAACAGAATAGAAATAAGTACTAAGCAGTAAGCATGAAAATAAACTTTATAGTTAACTGCACACATATCACCAGTCTTTCACAGTTACTGCATTCTTACTGTTGCTTATAAAAGATCTTCAAGAAGCACTTTCTGCTGTATTTCCTTTTAGAACTCAGGAAAAGAAAATAGTAATAGAAAGAATCTATTAGTAGTATGGAGCAAAAGTAAGAAAATACTGTCAGACTAACTAGGTTGTCACAGTAGTAATATTTTCTAACATATTTTAATAAATTTATATCAATAATATATGCTATATAAAGTTAAGTGACTGACTTTATAAAATTGATGTTCATAAGTGCCATAAAATATGAAAAATAATATATGCAAGCTTTGGTATTTAGTGAAAGAAAGAAAAAGAAAGAAAGGAAGGAAGGAATAAAGAGACAAAGAAAGGGAAAAAGAAAGAAAGAAAGAAAGAAAGGAAGGAAGGAAGGAAGGAAGGAAGGAAGGAAGGAAGGACAAAAATCCTGAACTTTAAATCACATGGTTTTTCTAGGTTGAAGAAAATAGAATTTATGGAGTTATATAACAGGTTTTTGAAAAACATTCCTTGTTTTCATGCAGCTATGATCTCACTGCATAGCTGTCTGTCTATGTGTTTTAATGTAGTAAAAAATTCTCTACTTTTTCTCTTCCTTCCTAATTGCTCAGCAGGAATTCACTAAACGTTTCTCCTATGATGGTTGCAAACAGCCTGCAGAAAAATCTGGTATAGAAGATTAGAATGGATAATATTGCCTGTATTTGTTTAAGTGCTAGAGGTATCATAATGAGCTGAAAGGAAACAATTTAGTCCCAGATGCTTTGAACTAAACGTGTAGGGAGAACAACTGGAAAACTTGATAGAGTATCTTTAAATCTGTCAAGCTGCTGAAGGCATTCATGAGGTGAAGATAAAGCATACATTTGAATGCTGTCTGAACCTCATTTGTAGAAACAACTAGCTCAAAGACCAAAGAAATTGTACAAACACAGTGATATCAAAAATGCCAGTATGTTAGGAATCTTTGCAAGAATACTATTAAATGTTTAGCATATGAGGCTATTCATTAATTAGAATATATTACAGAAAATATTCAATCTTCTTTCAAATTCAACCTATGTACAGTCTGCATCTGGAAAACAAGATTGAAAGATGCTCAATAAAATAATAATACAAGTTAAATTTGATTCCAGTTAGGTATCCTTTTTTTTTCAGAAGTTTAGTCTGAAATAACAACTCCCAAGAGAACATTAAAATGATGGATTTATTCCCTGCATTACAGTAAAATAACAGAAAATTTTCATACAGTTTTCAATCTTTAATATGAAATTTAAATTGATATAGATTGAACTTGAACATCTAAAGCAGGAATGTTGTGTGATGATATATATCATTTCTTATTTCCTTTTTTGATTATATTTTTCTTTTTTATTGGAAATATATTTTTTTTACACAATATATTTGATAATGGTTTCCAGTCCTTCAAATTCTTCCATATCTTCTCCACTTCCCTTACCATCTAAACCCCACTCTTTTCTTTAATAAGAATGTTTAAAAAAAAAAAAAAAAGAAGAGAAGAGAAGAGGAGAGGAGGGAGAGGAGAGGAGAGGAGAGGAGAGGAGAGGAGAGGAGAGGAGAAAAGAAGAGAAAAGAAAAGAATGCTCAGTGATCCTTGTTGGCCTTGTATGGCATAGGTGGGAGAGGAGGTCCTGTGTTCTGTGAAGGCTGGATGCCCCAGTGTGTGGGAACTCGAGGGCAGGGAGGTGTGAGTGGGTGGGTGGGTGGGGGCACATCCTCATAGAAGCAGGAAGAGGGGGTATGGGATAAGAGGTTTCTGGGGGGGGAAGTAAGGAAAGGGGATAACATCTGAAATGTAAATAAAATATACAATAAAAAACTAATTTAAAAAAAGAATGTTCAGTGATGATATATTACAGTTTCACTCTGAGCATAATAGTATCATTATGGAAAGTTGTAACAGAGTGAATTAGTTAATTTGCTCTATGCCCCCAGGTTGTGCTTCCAGCCACCCTCCAGAGCCGCTAGATTCATGAATGAAATACACACACACACACATTTGTCAAATAATTTAGATATGCTTTGACTAACTCAATGGCTAGACACTTCTAAAACTCCCAGCAGCCAGCAAATACTCTTCTCCAGCATTCCTGACTTAACACCTCCTAAGTTTACATTTTATCTTTGATGTCCTGGCAGCCCCCTATCTTACTGACCAAGATGCTTCTGGGAAGCACTTTTGGGGCTGCTGTCCTTCTTGAAACTACATTTTGGCTGTTCCTCCCTCCTGTTCCTTCACAGCATGGTCCATAATACCCCTTCTCGAGCCTGACCCTCTTTCCTCTCCCCTTGTTCTTCCTCTGGGAACCTAGAAGACCTGCCTCTTTTATCTTGCCCAGTCGTTGACTGTTGGTTCTTTATTGATCAATCAAAAACCAATTAGGGACCTTCAGCGTTTGGACATGCAGATTGCCAAATTTGAGGACCAAATTAAAATAAAGCATTATAACTAACTCTTAACAACAGTTTGCTAAGTTTTATAAAGAAAAAAGTGCAACTACTAAGAGATATTTTTATTTAAATTACTTTTATAGTTTATAATATTTTATATACAAAAACAAAGTAATAAAAATAATACAATAAAATATTTTGTAGTGCATCTGCAGTCACTGTCCTGTCAAGTGCAATTAGTAATGCTAATTTCCAACCTTCTCCAGAAATTGTTCTTGGTTTACAGAACAGTCTACTTTAAGAGTTCATATGCTTTCCAGGAAAGCTTGTACTAAGTGATCATTCAGTTATAAAACACTGATTATCTCACATCAAGCTTGGAACAGAATCTATAGATCATTAGAACATCATAGATCCCTATGATTCTTGTTGGGGTTCCATCAGATTCCCAAACTCCTTTTATAGATTTATTTTCTTTTACTTTTTCTGTTGAGTGCCAAATCTAGAAATATTTCCACATCTATTTCTATATCTATTTCTATAAGACAACAACCCTAAGAAACTTGATTGCCAACATATGCAGCCAGAATGGATTAAGAAAGCAGACATGTTATTTTGTCCCTGTGACAGATCATTCACCAATGAGATCAGAAATGGACAGACTTTCTCTCAAAGGCACAGACTGCAAGGTTCTTCAGGCACAGACTGAGATACGTTTTTTCAAGCTGTATAGTCACTGGAGTCAGCACTAAGTTCTGCCACTGTAGCATGAAGGCAGTCACAGATGATGTGTAAATAACTGTCAGTGTCCTTTCTTATAAAAAAAAATCTAAATAGACCACAAATCCATTTATCATACTTTACTAGTATATGAAATAGAAGTAACTGTAAAATGAATCATTAACTGTAAGTAGACAGAAGTTAGAGTAAAGTAGCCTAAAGCTTGCTACAACTTTCACTGATTAGAAATGGGTAATATACTGATAAAATGAGAGACAGCAACAGAAAATTTCATTAGTTATTTGAAAACTACATCTTAATAACATATATAAAAACAATGAAATTATTTCCCAGGAAAGGACTATCTCTACAGAAGGTTCAGGCTGCAGTAGAAACAGCCCAGTTACTCCAAATTTGCTATTTCACTCACCTAGGTGTGTTATGGTGGACAAAAGTGATTTCTGAAAATTTTGCCTATTTTCAAAAGGAAACGTATCATCTATAATTCTTCCTTTTAAAGAAAGCTAGAAATGTTTTATAGGTAAACTCAATTTTGAAGACAACAAGTCTTCAGTAATAATCAAGTAAATACAGGTCCAAAACTGACAATCATAGACTTGGTTCTATAGAGCCTACAATTTCATGAATGACAGGAACATAGCTTCAAATTATAGTAATATAGAAATGAAGTAAGGACTGGATATAATCATGGCCCAGAAGGATAAGTAAAATTGTCAAGATTCTCATGTCATTCATCATGTTTTAAATGATAGAAATGTTTATCT
The DNA here is from genome assembly GCA_021653895.1 of Mastomys natalensis. Classification (NCBI taxonomy): domain Eukaryota; kingdom Metazoa; phylum Chordata; class Mammalia; order Rodentia; family Muridae; genus Mastomys; species Mastomys natalensis. The sequence goes on along the minus strand of JAJTUV010001463.1, from coordinate 568,147 downwards.
ATTGACTTTATTAAACCCTAAATGAAATTTCAAAATTTCTTAGTTTCTATCATTGCCTCTGAAAAAAAGCATGGAAAGAAATCAAGTACAATATGAGAAGACTGAAGTAATTATATAGAAAGTCCACCTGGAGAAGAACCAAAGCCATTGGCTAATAGATCTGATCCATGAGTGACAATAATTTTTGCAGATTCAATTTCAGCCTTACCATTGTCCCACAGAGAACTTCAGAAAACAGAACTGATTTTTTATATTTTTAATAAGATCACGTAAAAATAATACTGTTTTATCAGGGTTTTATATTTGGGTTGTGAATACTTGTATTCAGTGAGAGTAGTAGCTCCTAAGTTTTGGATATTTTGCTACACTGCTAAATACATGATACATTATAATAAAACAGTATTTTCAGAAATTGCAGACAAGACTACAATATTAAGGTTTGTAGAAAACTGTAAAAATGCATGGCAGTGGTGGCGCACGCCTTTAATCCAAGCACTTGGGAGGCAGATGCAGGCAGATTTCTGAGTTCGAGGCCAGCCTGGTCTACAGAGTGAGTTACAGGACAGCCCAGGCTATACAGAGAAACCCTGTCTCAAAAAACTAAAAAATAAAAAAAATAAAATAAAAAAAAAGAAAAGAAAAGAAAACTGTAAAAATGATCTTGATTCACATGGCATTCTCAGAGTTTGGGTTTGATGGCAATTTTTCACATTGACTATAACAAATCCCAGTATCCTGTAAAGCAATGTCACACAAAACCATTTTGAAATGTTTATGTTATTGGAAACATTACTCTGAAAAACACCTTTTTTTTTTTTTTTTTTTTTTTTAACATTCTGCCAACAGTTTAGATTAGAATTTTGGAAGAATTAAATATGGGTCATTCTCTAGTCTAGCACACAACAAGGACTCCTTGGAATAGCAAGTGAAAGCCAAGGAAGTGCTATTTGAAGTAATTTTTATAATAGTTACTGACTTTACAGTGCAATGTTAGCCAAGTCATTTAATTTTGGCTGGCCTTATGTATGATCTTCAAGACATGCTGTTTTCACAGGCTGTTCTATAGGCTTGGCATAAAGATTTCACATAACAAGCAGTAAGTTATGACTTTTATGTTGAAGAAGAGCTTTATTTTGTGTACCTCCAGGATAGCACTTCTAATTCTTTTGGGAGTGACAAGGAAGGAAAACTTATTCATATTTTAAAAGACACATCTCCTGAGGATACCCACAGTTGTTTTAGCATCATGCCCCAGAGACTTAAAAATGTCCTGTTCTATCTTAATATCTTTTGAGCATAGACATTAATAAACCCTCCAACTGACATTGAGATGCTGTCCTAAAATTTTAGGGAACAGTAAAATTTTCAGTTGTCATACATACTTTTTGTCCACTTTAAAAACATTTAAGGCACTTAAGCCAGAGAAGCAGGTAGGCTGACTGCAGATTTTCATTTTTCCCTCTGCTTATCCAAAAGTAGTCTCATCTCGAGCTCTGTAGGAGACAACATGCTTTAGCTTTCTTTTTTTCCCCAAGTTTCCATCTCCAGTGGTTCACACAGATCATCTCTAAATCTTTTTCCTGTTACTCATGATTTAGCCCAGCCACTAACTGCTGCTAGCATTCCCTGGGAGTCCATATACCACTTGGACCAGGAAAGCAGGTAGATTGACCAGAATTTTTACCTCTTCTGCTCCTCCAACCTCCTTCCCCAATCTCCACTATGCAGTAGAACTCCTAATGAAGTCTCCCTAACCTCTCTGATCTTCACCTCCAATGGATTACTTACATCTTCTCCTCCAACTTTCCTTCCCCCATTCATACCACTATCTTAGCATCAACACTAGGGGATATTCCAAAGGTAAGAGTGGGCAGACCTTCACGTAAAACGAGATACACTGAAACTAATAGAAGAGAAGGTAGAGAAGACCTTAGAATACCTAGGCACAGGAGAAAGTTTCTGAGCAGAACACCAATGGCTTATGTTCTAAGATCAATAATTGACAAATGGTACCTCATAAAATTGCAAAGCTTCTGTAAGGCAAAGTACACTGTCAATAGGACAAAACAGCAACCAACAGATTAGGAAAAGATCTTTACCAATCCTACATCAGACAGAGGGCTAGTATCCAATATATACAAAGAACTCAAGAAATTAAGACTCCAGACAACCAAATACCCTACTAAAAAATGGGGTACTGTCCTAAACAAAGAATTTTCAACTTAGGAAACTTGAATGACCTAGAAGCACCGAAAGAAATGTTCAACATCCTTAGTCATCAGGAAATGAAAATCAAAACAACCCTGAGATTCTTCCTCACACCAGTCAGAATGGCTAAGATCAAAACCTCAGGTGATAGTAGATGCTGGTGAGGATGTGGAGAAAGAGGAACACTCCTCCATTGTTGGTGGGATTGCAAGATGGTGAAACCACTATGGAAAACAGTCTGGTGTTTCCTCAGAAAATTGGACATAACATTACCTGAGGACCCAGTTATACAACTACTGGGAATACACACAGAAGATGCTCCAACATATAACAAGGACATATGCTCCACTATGTTCATAGCAGCCTTCTTTATAATAGCTAGAAGCTGGAAGGAACCCAGATGTCCTTCAACAGAGGAATGGATACAAAATTAATGTGGTACATTTACACAATGGAGTATTACTCAGCTATTAAAAACAATGTATTCAAGAAATTCTTAGGTAAATGTATAGAACTAAAAAACATCATCCTGAGTGAGGTAACCCAATCACAAAAGAACACACATGGTATTCACTCACTGAGAAGTGGATATTAGCCCAAAAGCTTGAAATAGCCAAGATTCAACTCACAGACCACATGAAGCTCATGAAGAAGGAAGACCAACTGTGGGTCCTTCTGACCTTCTTAGAAGGAGTAACAAAATACTCATGGGAGCAAATATGGAGACAAAGTGTGGGACAGAAACTGAAGGAGGGGCAGCCTGGAGACCATTCCACCTGGATATCCATCCCATGTGCAATCACCAAAGTTAGATGCTGATGTGGATGTCAGAAAGTGCATGTTCACAAGAGCCTGATCAAACTGTCTCCTTAGAGGTCTGCTAGAGTCTGACATATTCATAGGTGGATGCTCATAGCCAACCATTGAACTGATCAAGGGGTTTCCCAATGGAGGAGTTAGAGAGAAGACTGAAGGATTTGAAAAGGTTTGTGTCCCCATGAGGAGAGCAAGAATACCAACCAACCAGAGCTCTCCAAGGTCTAAACCATGAGCCTGGGAGCACATAGGGAGGGACCCATGAATACAGTTGTGTATGTAGGGGAGGATGGCCTTGTCGGAAATAGGTGGGAGAAGAGATCCTTAGTCCCATGAAGGCTGGACACCGAATGTGGAAGAATTTGAGGGTGGGGAGGTGGGGAGTGGGGGAGTAGGTGGAGGTACATCCTCATAGAAACAAGAGGAAGGGGGATGGGATAGGGGGTTCCTTGGTAGGGGGAAATGGGATAAGGGGATAACATCTAAAATATAAATATAATATCCAACAAAAAGTAAAAAAAAATGTGCTGTTATAATCATTCAATGTTAAAAAATAAAATTTTTCAGAAGAATTCTCATTAACCTTTCTACTTTATAAAAATATTCTTAAAATCTGAGAGTAGTTTGGCTTCTGAATAAAGCTGTTCAGAAGAGAACAGTAGAAATTTCAAGGAAAATGATTCACCTCACATATACTACACCTACATGGAAATAAGAGGTTTCAGAGAAGTGCAGGAGTGCTAAAGAACTATGACTAAAGATGCATTGCTGACCTTATCCCACAAACTAAATGACAAGTGTGGGACTGCGTAAGGGTATCCTGGTTCTTGGCCTCGCATGGGCCTAGAACCCCGAGACTCCAAGGGAGAAACGGCAGGAGTTTCGGCCACGCCCCCAGAACTCAGGGTCCTGAAAAGCAGTCCAATCTCCATAGACCTACATTGTTCAGTCACATAGGCCATTACAGCCCCTCCCAAAGTCACAGGTAGAGGGTGTAACTACAGGCCTTAGACCCTAAGATTTACATCTAATGAAGGTCAGAGGGTAGAGCCAATTAAGCATTGCCCCCAGAACTCCCCCTTTCTCCCTCCTACTTAACTCAGGTCTGCCTGATTTGGGGGGGGTACATCCAGATCCATCTACCATCCGCCATGACAATAAACCCTTTTGGAACCAAGGATTCCTCGTATCATTGGGGCCTGCCGGGCCACTGCCGCCAAAGCCTCCAGCCACTGGAACAGGGACCTTCCTCCAGTATGTGAGACAGGCTGCCTGGAGGCCTCCAGGCAGCCTCCACCACGCGGGGCCCTGGGCCGCTTCTGCCAGGTCCCGGGGCCTGCTGCGGGCCCGCCATTTTTTCCCACAGACAAGTAACAAGGAAACAGTAGAAGCCAATGTTCAACATTCCTGAACATAGCTCTTATTTAAAATACTTTATAGTTGGATAATAAGATCAAATGTTGAACAACATATACCTGAGTTATATCCTAAGTAGCTTCCAAGGTGATACTAATATCTAAGCTTTATCATATTGGCTAAATGCTACAGTGCTGTAAGGTGCTATACACTCTACTAGAGGAGAAAAATATTGCCTGGACTTGAAATCTGATCTGCAGTAAGGATCAGTCAAATATGCCCAATAATACAATATTGGCATGAATGTCATTAGAGTAATTAACTACTTTCAGGTTAGATTTGAGGCTCACTGTACTGGTTTAAACCCATACTTTACACAAAGAGCATGTTCAAGAACCTGAAGCTCTTCAGGTTATAAATCCTAAGAAAGAAGCTCTAAGTCGACTGAATATTGACTGATACCTAATGACTTATAGTATATACATATACTAATCAACCCCTCAGCCATCATCAGAGAAGCTTTTATTTGCCCATATTTTGAATGAAACTTATAACTATAACTGCTACAGGTGCAGAAAATAAGAGCCCAGAATGCACACACCTAAATATATTATACCCTCATCTCCAACACCTCAGAAATCATTATGTAATAATGTGGTGGAAAAAGTGAAAGAGCTATAATAGATAGTAAATGATTACACTACTCTGATAGGGCAGCATATACAAAACTAAAGAAAGCTCAAGCCAGGAAAAAATAATCTCAATATGAAGAGACATAGTGTAAGCAAAATTCCATCCTTAGATAACGTCTTAGAAATTGATAGCTGCTGAAATATGGAGGGTAAGTTTTCTTTAAGACTGTGGACTCTAATAGGTTCACCAAGCTCCAGTGAAAGGCACATATACACAAATATATGGGCAGCAAAAAATTATGTTTGGTAGGGTTTTTAAAAAGAGGACAGAAATGTGACTGAGTAAGAGAGGGGTTTTGGTGTGGGAAAATTGAACAAACAAATAAATATGACCAAAATAAACTGTACAAAAATGTCAATGAATTAAAAACAAGAAGGAATTATATAAAATGTACTATAAAAGAGTAAGAATTGTTAGTATGATCAAGGATACAAAAGGCTGGATGAAATAACAAAGGCACTATGAAATGTGAAAGAGAATTTCAATAAAGAGATAAAATACTAAAGAAAATGCTGGAAATAAAAAATATTCTAAATCAAATAAAAATATGGAATGAATCTAGCATGTGATATTATCTGATATTGAAGACAAAGTGAAGGAACTAAAATAATCCAACATAGACAAAGCTAAAATAATAAGGAAGTACAAGTGCAACTCTAAAAGATATACTGGACTTTCTAAAAAGATGAATCCTATAATTCATAGATACAGAAGCAGAAGAATCTTGTTCTAAGGACATAAAGAAATTTTTAAATAGTTATAACACAAAAGTTTTCCCACAGTAAATAAAAGAGATACAAATAAAACTACTAGAAGTATTTAGGCATTGAAGAGAGAAGACTAGAGAAAAATCTTTCTTAATTATATTGTTATCAAAACACTAAATTCAGAGAACAAAGAAGTTATATTGAAAGCAGCAAAAAGGAAACACCAAATCATTTATAAAGTCAGGACTATTAGAATAACAGCAGTTTATTCAACTGAAACTTTAGAAGCCAGAAGGGCTTCGAATAATGTATTTCTAGTTCTGAAAGATAGTAACTGCCAACCCAGACTACTTACCCAGCATAGCTATCTATCAGTATTGAAGGAAAAAAATGAAAGTTTTCCATTATAAAAATAGAGAAAATGAATTATGACTACTATTTCAGCTTTAAGGGAGATATTTGAACAAATTCTTTAGACTGAAGAGAAAAATGTATCTATTCACAATGCATAGGAAAGAATAAAACCTGCTAGAATAATAGTTAAGGATTAGAGTAGTGGTTGTCAACCTTCCTCATGCTGGGAATCTTTTACACAGCTGTTAGTGTAGTGGGGATCTCCCACCATAAAATTATTTTTGTTGCTACATCATAATTAATTTTGTCATTGCTATGAATTATAATGTAAATATCTGTGTTTTTCAATGGTCTAAGGCAACCCTTGTGAAAGGGTCATATGACCTCCAAAGAGTTATAACACACAGGTTGAGAAACACTGCAATAGAGGAAGAAGTTTAAAAAAAAACTCAAACAATATGAAATCAACCAAATTCCAGTAATCACAGCATGATGTTTAAAAACAATCCTGAATATTTATGGTCTCAAGTCTAAAGTCAAATAGTTGACTCAAAAAACAGAAACCTTCTGTTTGTTGGCTGTCAGAACTGAACTTTACTACAAAAGATAGATGCCACTTTAGGTAGAAAGGAAGAAAAAAGTATTCCAAGAATATGGACTGAGGAAATAAGCAAATGCTGTTATTGTAATATCTGATGATAGACTTTGTACCACAATTTTAAAACCTCCTCTAAGACAGGATCAGTTAATATGGATTGAGAGAACAATCTGTTAAGAAAACTTAATGACTCTAGGTATATATTTTCTGAGCACTGGTACACTCATAAAATAAAATACATTCATAAAATAATAAAATAATTCATAAAATAAATACAATCAGATGTACAGTTATAAACAAAACTCATTACTATTGGGTAACATCAATACCCACTCTATCTCACGTGACAATCAGTAAAAGGTAAGCAGAAATATTTGAATTAAATAACAACACAGAACAAATAGAATTAAAAATATTTACAAAATATGCCACCCAAATAATGCAGACTATAAAGTATTACCAGTGGACCATGGAATTTTCTCTAAAGTAGATCATATTTTAGAATGTAGAATGAGTCTTAACAAATCTAGGTCACTGAAATTATTTCTTCTGCCCTGATTTTACAAGAACTCTGAAAAACTGGCTTTAAAAATAAAAGAGGGGGAACTGTACCCCTCAGAAGGAGTCTCCAGAAACACTTTCCATCATGCCTTGTTTACTTTTAACTCTCTAAAACTGAAAGCTCATGGCAAATCTGCTGCTGACTGCCTCTGGCATTGCTGTGACCAAAAAAAAACTATGTGGAAGGACCCTCTTACCTTTAAATGGAATGGCCCAGGCCCAGTTCTCATATGGGGCCAAGGATTGATATGCCTGTTTGATACCACAGAAGGCCACAGCTAAATGGCTGCCAAAAAGATTAATGAAATAAATAGATACCCCCAAAAGCCAGGCCCAACTATAAAATAATATGAATAACAATTAATTTCCAGGGAAGAGAAATCTTCCTGAGAATTCCCTTCTTTTTCCTTTCTAGTTAAAAATGAAACACCCGTGAAGTCTGCTGGTAGAAATTCTAATCCTGATGCTGGCCCTCCGGACTTATACTACTCAGACCTTTGATGGGCCATTGACAAGGACAGCAAACAGCTAGAAACTGTTATCACTAATCTGAAGAAATCCCTCATTTCACTGTCTGAAATGATCTCCAAAAATTGCAAAGGACTTTATTGGACTTGATTTACTCTTTTACAATAGAAAAGACTGTTACAGCTCTTGACTATGTACAGCCTTAAAGAAGAACGTTGCTTTTACATAGACAAGACAGAGATGGTTAAAGAGAGCATGAAAAAGGTAAGAGAAGGCCCTGAGAAAAGGCAGAGAAAGAAAGAGAAAGATGAGAGCTGAAACAAGAGTTGGTTTTCAACAACTCCATGGTTGTCAACGCTACTTCCTCCCATCTTGGGAACATTAATTGGGTTATTTTTGCTGATTTCTTTTGGTCTCTGGGCCTTAAATAGGCTGACTAACTTTGTGAAACAACAGATAGATGATTTGGTAGCAAAACCTATTCAGATACATTATCATAAGTTAGCTATGGAGGACCACGAGACTCATGCTGAGGTTGTTACACTATCCAGGGTGTTCCCAAAACCATCTACACCCAACCTAAAAGAGGGTACTTCTGCCCCTAGACCAAGCAGAGAGGGGCCACCCAGAACCCCCTCTGACTGGCGATCTGAATTCCTGCTTAGGCTGCGAGGATAAGCACTGCAAGGGAACAAAAATATCTCTCTGGGTTCCCTGAGGGACAAGCCTGACTGCATAGGGGTTGATGTCAAAGCATCCCTCTCCAGGAAAAAGACATTGGAATGGATATGGCCCTCATGCCTCACTGGACAATGACAGGAGGACTGGAGCCATTACAAGGACCCTTCAATTATTGGAGGTCAGGCTTCTATCCCTGCCTTTACAAGATTAGAATCTCCATGGCCCTTATATACTTAGAGAAGGGAGGAGATGTCATGGGCATCCCTGCTTATACAGTGAAGGCCTACAATCAACCATAGGCCTAAAATCAGCAATAGGCCTGACATACATACATGCTAACACAAAGTCTTGGGTGTCTTTGGAAAAACATGAAATAGATGGCTATAAGCTATTGTAAACAGGCAGCTTTTGTGGAAATTTACCAGCCCGAGTAGTCATAGACCTTGTAAATAGGTAGCCTCAGCAGATAGTACCAACTTAGATAAGGACAAGTGAATCATAGGCAGAATCATAGTGACCTGTACCCTGAACTTCACCCAGCCTGTTAGACTTGGTGCACAGGTAGGACAGAAAATACCAGGCCAAAAGGTTCCACTGGGAAGGGGTTTATTCAGGGCAGAGGGCAAAGGTGAGGAGAGAGACAGGAGGAGATGGTGGGGAGAAGAGAGAGCAAGGTCAGGGAGTTCTACCTATTTATATGGATGGTGACTTAGCCTTTTCCCAGGTAAAAGTGAGGTAGCCAGGTGGATTCTGGGAGTGTATGGCGGTTGCCTTGGCAATGATGTAGGGTTACCTGGATGTGATCTCATTGTGTTCAGACCTGATACCAGCATACTTCCCTTTTTCTTATTATAAAGAGAAGAAAAAAAGAGGAAGGGAAGCCGATGGTGAAAGGGGAGTCGGGGTGTCGGGGTGTCAGGTAGTCATGTCTCTTAAACCACTTCCTGCTGTGTAGGGGCATAGTGCATTGTGTGGAGCAGCTGCCTTTCACCATTGGGGTCCACTGGGTAGATGTGTGTAACAGGTTCCTCTGTGGATAGCATCTGGCAATCCTGTAACAGGAACTGATTAATAAATTGGTTAGAAATAACACCAGGAGGAAGACTAAAAAGGGTGTTACAAGGGAGTTATGTGCTTTTATATATATATATATATATATATATATATATATATATATATATATATATATATTTAATCTCAGAACTAGAGGTCTTGCATTCCCCAAAAATGGCATTCATCTTGGAAAAACTGGCAAAAATCATCTTCTTTAGCTGTCAGGACATCTGACACCTGTCAGTTCTGAAGCACCACAGCTGGAATCCAGTGAGTCTTGTATGTAGAAACGAGTGTCTTGCAGTGTTGGTAGAAGAAGTGGTTGGTCCATGATCCTAGCATATATATCTGACACGACCAATAGGGGAAGCCCCCATAAATGTCTGGCCAGTTTCTACAATAATCTTCTATCTGGGCAAAGAGAAAGCAAGTATAGAGAACATTATATTTAGATGAGATAACAGATATAGAAATGATGGCAATTTGGATTGGTTCTTGGCATTCAGCTATGGAGTAGTTTCCTGACCCTGTTTGGAAAGACTGTTATCTGTGGGAGTCTCTTGAACCTAGAACTTCCATATGTAAGGGCTGACCTGGATAGAAACAAACAGCAGGGGGAGGATTAGAAACTCATGTCTAGTCCGGTGAGGTCAAGCTTGGCTGCAGGAGTGGAGTCTCATTTTCTGGGATTGAGGACAAGGTGGGTGATTTCAATGTCTTCTGGAGCTTAATAGAGCAAGGTCCTGTTAGGGTTGACGTGAATGAGGAAGAGTCGATTTTAGATGGAGGGATGAAAGGCTTGAGGTGAGACAAGTGGACCCAATGAGGGAGTCCTTCAAGTTTAGCAACTGTAGGGGTCACAAGTATTACCTTAAAAGGGCCCTGCCATTTGGGAGAGAGGGGTAAGGGCCAATGATCTGGAGGGGGGAGAAGGACTTGGTCTCCAATGTTGACAGGCAGTGGACAGGAGACAGTGAGTGGTCGAGGTAGATAGTGGTCAGCAAAGTTCCACAAAAGAGAACGGAGGTGGCAAAGTAATGGGGTGAGCAGATGGTCTGGGAGGGGAGAGCATTTAGGTGAAAGACCAGGAGTTAGAATTGCACATCCATACATGAGTTCAAAGGGTGAAATGAGGAGAGGCCACTTGTGGAGAGCTCATAGCCTGAAAAGAGACAGGGGTAGGAGTTTTACCAGTCAAGGTGAAGTTCCTATGACAGCTTGACAAGAGTGGTTTTTAAAGAGCTGTTAGTTCTCTCTACCTTACCTGAAGATTGAGGGTGGTAGGGAATATGAAAATGCAAGGGGATGTCTAGGACCTTAGAGTTTGAAAAACTTGGGAAGTAAATTCAGGACCATTGTCTGACTGAAGGGAGGCTGGGACATCAAATTGGGGTATGATCTCTCTGAGGAGGAAATCAGAGATTGTCTGAGTCCTTTTGTTAGTTGTGGGAAAAGCCTCTACCCAGCCTGAGAAGGTGTCCACCAAGACCAAGAGGTACATGGCACATTTTAGAGCAGGCATGTGGGTAAAGTCAAGTTGCCAGTCAGTTCCAAGAAGGGAACCTCTAGCCTGATGGATAGGAAAAGGGGTACGATACCTTGAGTTGGGATCTGACATCTGACAGATTTTGCAAGAAGCAGTGATAGTTTTTAAGAAACTTAAGTCCTCAGGAGTAGGCTGTAGGTGTGTCTTAACAAAATAAGACAATGCTTGGCTGTTAGGATGAAAGAGTTGGTGAAGATAGGACAGAGTTTGACGAGTGTCAGGGGGTGCAGGTGGGGATGTGGGTTGTAGTGTAAGAATTTCCTGGGGAGGGTGAGATGACTCTAGGCCCTAAGGTGCACAGCTCTAGCTGAATCATTGGCTTGGTTGTTTCCCTTGGAGACAATAGAGTCATCCATCCAGTGGGATCTGCTGTGGATAATCCCAATAACTGTGGGGAGATGGGAGGCCTTTAGCATGGCCATAATTTGGTTTGCATTAGTTACTGATCCTCCTTTTGTGGTAAGTAACCACAGTTCCTTCCAGATAGCAGCATGGGACAGGAGGATATGTAAAGCATATTTGGAATCTGTGTAGATGTGGAGGGATTGTCCCTGTGCCAGCTGGAAGGCAAGGGAAAAGGCTATTAATTTAACCTGTTTGTTGGTGGTATGAGCAATAAGGGCCTGTGCCTCTACCACCTTGGTGTCTGACACTATGGCATAGCCAGCTTTCCTGACCCCTTCATGTAAAAAGGAGCTTCTATCTGTATACCACGTAAATATGGCTTGAGGAAATGTGCCCTCTGTATGTGTGAAGGATGAGGTAATAGTTCCTCTAAGGTTTCAGTGCAGGAGTGAGATAGGGATTAATCAGTATTAGGTCAAGGAAGAAGATTGGAGATAATAAGAGGTGGGCATGATTGAAAGGTGAGAGTGGAGGCTTCTATTAGAGCTACCTGAAGAGAAAGAGCCCTGGACGGAAGTAGAGTCCCTAAGCCTTTATAAGTTAGGAGCTGTGACAGGTTGTGAGAAGAGAGGACAGTTATAGGTGGTCCCAGGGTTAGTTTCTTTGATTCTCGAATAAGGATTTCAGTAGCTGCTAAGGTACAAATACAAGGTGCCTATCCCTGGATGGTTAAATCTAGTCTTTTTGACAAGTATGTTACTGGTGCAAAAGATGGCCCCAGTTGGTGACCTAAGACTCCAAGGGCAAATCCCTTCTTTTCAGTTATGTAGAGGGAAAAAGGACGAGTCAGGGCAGGGAGATGTAAGGCTGGGGCCTTAAGGAGGGCCTGTTGGAGCCTTTAAAGGGGCTTAGTAATATGTTTGAGAAGAGGTTCATGGCTGGAGCCTAACGCTGCTTCATATAAGGGGCGAAAAATTAGGGCAAAGGAAGGAACCCAGGAAAACAAAAAACTAGCCATTCCTAGGAATGATAAAAATCTCTTCTTTTGTAGAAAGAACAGTTAGAGACTGAATCAGATTCTTTGTATCTAAGGTAATAGCCTTGTGGGTTAGGGTAATTATTAGCCCCAAATAGGTGACCAGAGGAGTGGACAGTTGGACTTTAGAATGTAAGACCCTGTAGACCCGACTGGAAAGGAAATTTAGAAGAGCAGCTGTGCCAGCTTCCTAATTTCTAGAGAGGGACTACAGAGAAGAACATCATCTACATAAAGTACAATCTTAGATCTAAGGAGAGATAAAGAGAGTAATGTCAGAAGCCAGGGCCTGCCCAAACAGGTGTGGGCTGTCCTGGAATCCCTGAGGTTGAACAGTCCAGTAAGTTGGGTAGAAAATGGGTGTCAGGATATGTCCAGATAAAGGCAAATATGTCTTGTGACTGGGTGTCTAGAGGGATAGAGAAAAATGCATCCTTGAATCTAGGACTGAAAAATGAGAAGTCCTCAGGGGATAGTAGAAAGGAGTGTATAAGGATTAGCCACAACAGGATGGAGGGGAAACACTGCAGAGTTAATGCACCTGATTTCTTCAACCAGTCGATAGGTACCATTAGGTTTTTAACTGCTGGTATAGGGGTGTTAAAGGGGAAGAGGTGGGGTGAAGAACCTTTTTCTTAAGAGGTCTGAAATGATAGGCTTAAGTCCCCTGAGGCTCTGGAGAGAGAGAGTGTTAGTGTTCTGTCTAAACTCCACCTCCACAGTTATCTGGCAATGGCCATGTATGCCCCTCCCTACAGTTATAAGAGGGGCTGTCTGGCCCCTCCTTTTTCTCTCTGGCTCCCTTGACCTGCATGCCTGCAGGTTCTCTCTGCCCCCTTCCCTTTCCCCTCTCTCCACGTGGTCATGGCCTCCACCTCCACCTCTGTCTGCTCTATCTCTCTGCTCTCTCTCTCTCTCTCCTTCTCTTCCTCTCTTTCCTCTGCCTAAATAAATATTCCCGTGGTGGAACCCTCTGCCTGGCATTATCTGTTCCAAGCTGCTGCATGCGTAAACATCTAACAATGGTGCTGAAACTCAGGATACGAAGACTTTGGGGACCTCAAGACCCGTGCAGCTACAACTCCACCTCCGCTGCTTCCACTGCTACACCACACTGACTTCATCTGCTGCTACCAGCCGTCACTGGGCAAATAAATTAACATCCACTGCTGCAGACAAGCCCCATCCCTCACTGGCTAGAGTAACTGAGCCATGTGGTCTCAGGAAAGACTTCTTGAGTAAGAAATGAACCTTATCATTCCCTGTAACCCTGTTCCTTCTAGGACGGTGGCTCCCTTTGCTTGAGACACTTCCCCTTTCCTCTCAAGACAGTTTCTCATGGCTGAGTACTCCAGGCCAGGCCTAGACTGACTGTTCTCCCTGTCTCAGAAGTACTGCCTCCAGTTCTATCCCCAGCGTGTCTCTTTCCATGGGTTAGCCTTTTGTGTGCTTCTCTCCCTCCTTCCCCTGTCATCTGCTCATCTGCGACCACCTGGACTTCGTTCCTGGACTTAGTTTACCTGGAAAGCAGCAGTGGTCTGAGACTTGCTTCCCCACATACAAAACCACCCGCAAAGGGCTTGACTGCCGGAGCATGCAGGGAGGTGCTCGCTCTCTCCCTCTCTGCCCGGGACCTGTAAAGTGAGTGTTAGTGGTACCTTCCGCCACAAAAACCTAACATGAACATTGCTGTGATATGGGACATGCTTGCTTTTTTCCTTGCTCACTGCAGTGGCCAATGGCTTCCGGCAGCTACTAGGAAGTCCCGCCCTGCTGTTGCTGCTGCCCACAGACCTTATTCGCAGCACCTGCCAGCAGTACGATCTATACCACTGTTATCAGCTTTCTTATTCTGGTCCTAGCCAAATATTTCTGTGCTAATACAAAAGTGTGCTTTTCTCTACCTACACAACCTGCCAAAGCTACTTAAGACAGGATAAGAAAGACTCTGTCTTAATAGATTTTTCAATTCTATTCAATCATGACCAATCCTTATGGCTCTCAATCTTGTCAGAAGTCTGCTAATACTAACTTAAATAGTTTATAGCTGGCAGAATTCCCAAAGCCTCTCTAACAGTTAACTAAAGATGGTTTCAGAAGACTTGAACACCAGACTCCTAGAAGATACAGCCTGGAATGTATGCAATGATACAGTCACTAACGAACGCAGTGGACTAAACTGGATACTCTGAGTCAAATGACTTAGCTAAGTCAAACTGAATTAAGTCATTTCTCGTGTCATGTGTGTCCATTCCACAGAAAAAAGCCCTGCGTCTTCTGCACTTGGAAGTCAAAACTGACTTCACCCAAGAGAGTATGGAGACCACAGGAACTGTTGGCTAGTGGACTCTGTCATTTTTTAAAGTAATATAGCACTGGTAGATTGTTGTTTACTCTTTCTCAGACTTCTGACTACATTGACAGCTAAGTTTTCACAGATATTATCTCTTACCTCATTATCTAAACTCAGTTGGCATCAATTAAATGCTTCATATTTTCTCTTCTTGCTATGACACTGTCCTAATATTATCTGAGTTCCTATGAACTTGCCTAACTGTTTTATTAAACATTCCACTATACGATCCAACAAAGGTTCTTAAAGACTGCTCATGTTGTTAACTCATGCTGTTATCTCTTTTGTAAACTTGTAAGCTACAGGAAACCCACTCAGATTTACCTCTCACGGACCAAATAGATGCCATCCAGATAAGTACATCCACCTAAAGTTCCCACTTACTACCTATTACAGAGGATGGGATCCCTCTGGGTTTCAAGTGTACTTCTTAAAAATAATTTCTTTTTCCCAAGTGTACATAATCTTATTCCCTACATCTTGTCAAGTCTAGGTGCATCCAGAACAGCTCCAGAGAAGCAACCTCCAGATGCTCCATCTCTTGTCACACACAGCTGCTTCTACTGGACCTGTTCCTTCTTGCCTATCCTCAGATGGCTCACTCCATAGACCCTGGAGAGCAGGACCAGACAAAACATCACCCATACTCAGGTTCCCCCTAAAGACATGTCATCCCCAATGCCAGCAGGAAGTAGCCAGATATCATGATGACCCTATTCTGCTGCACCATCACCTCTTTCTAATTTTTCTTTTTTAATTAAACCAAAATGGGGGAATGTTAGTATTCTATCTAAACTCCACCTCCACAGTTACCTGGAAACAGCCAGGTATGGCCCTCCTACAGTTTTAAGAGGGGCTGTCTGGCCCCTCCGTTTTCTCTCTTGCTCCCTTGACCTGAGTGCCTGCAGGTTCTCTCTGCCCCCTTCCCTTCCCCCTCTCTCCATGTGGTCATGGCCTCCACCTCCACCTCTCTCTGTTCTATCTCTCTGCTCTCTCTCTCCTTCCTCTTGCTGTCTTTCCTCCACCTAAACAAATATTCCCCTTGTGGAACCCTCTGGCCTGGCATTATCTGTTCCAAGCTGCTGCGTGCGTAAACATCTAACAGAGAGGGTACCAAGTCCAGACCTTATTACAGAGGTGTATCAATTTAGAAGGCCTAAACTCAGGCGTTAATCTTAGAGATTTGAGGTTTTTCAGGAGACAACCCAGTGGGGTGGCTAGTGGTACAGTCGAAGACAATGTGTTGCCCATTGGGTGACAGGGACTGTTACTGGAGTTATTCTATCAGCGTCCCAAAGAAAAGTCGGCAAAGAAAAATCACACAAATAGCCTAGTTATCAGGTCATCACAAGAATATCTAGGGGCCTTGGCAGAATTCCTGGAGCTGGCCAGAAATTAGCCCACCTGGTACCAGGATTTCCTGCAGCTGCAAGAGCTTGAGGGGAGCTGGGAACTACTTTCGAGGAGAGGGAGTCACCCAATGGCCAATGTCCTAACTCATATGTCAGCTAGAGGCCAGTCATATGGACTGGGGCAATGAAAAGCCAACCCCTTAGCCCAGGGAAGGCTGGCCAGGCCCTAACTGGGAGTCCAGGGTCCTCCCACCAATTGGAAGCTCCTTACCAATTAATATGCCAGTGTGTGTTTTCGGGCTTGTGAAGTCTGCTTTCAGGAAAGGTGGAACCCTGAGGTCTGTGTCCCTGTCTGCTTACCCAGCCCACATGGCAGAACACCACATGGGGGCCACAGCACCACAGCTCACATGGTGGAAGTCTTGTCTGCAGCAGTGGTGGAAATTCACATGGTTAGGTAGCAGCGGGTGGCAGTGGCAGGGGTCAAACCATGTGGCTTCAGTCTTGCCAGCAGCTGGCAGGAGCTGCCATGATACACAAAGTATTCAGTCTTAGCCCAAATGCACCAGTGTTAGACTTGGCGCGCAGCTTAGGACAGACAACACCAGACAAAACAGTTCCATGGGGCAGGGGTTTATTCAGGGCGGAGGGCAAAGATGTGGAGAGAAATGGGAGGAGATGGAGGGGAGAAGAGAGAGCAAAGTCAGGGGTTTCTGCCTATTTATATGGGAGGTGACATAGCCTTTTCCCAGGTAAAGGTGAGGTAGCCAGGTGGATTCTGGGAGTGTATGGCGGTTGCCTTGGCAATGATGTAGGGTCACCCGGGTGTGACATCATTGAGTTCTGACCTGATAACAACACGGCCAATACCCTGTTCTGAATGATATCTGTACTCCCCCTAAACACCTAAGCCCTGGTGTAATCCCCTTACCCATGGCCTGCCTTTTTGTGTTTATAACCCCTGTGTGAATAAGTAAAATTATGATTTGATTTAAATAATTAAATAAATAAATAATAATAATAAAAGAAAGGAGACAAGACATCCTGAATTTTCATGTAGTTCATTAGTTGATAAGTAAACTGGGTTCCAGAACAATATTACTGTATAGCATAGACATTATACATTGTTATGTCCCCTGTTAGAGTCAATTCAAATGTATCTGTCAATTACCTGAACAAGAAAACTCTCTTCATGAAATCTGTATGATCCAATGTCTTTATATAGAGTGAAACTTCTGCCTCAAATGTAAATCTGTATAGTGGTATCTAATCTCATTGTCCACTTGCAAGTATGGAGAGCATGCTTTTCTGTGCTCTGCAATAAAATTGTGTCACCTATACTGAAAAAAAAAGAAATTATTTCTTCAGAAATACTCTCTGATCACAATGGAATATGGCTACATATCAACTCTTGGAGACTGAACACAAGAGGTACAATGAAATAGGAGTAGTGGGAGGGGTAAAGCATAATCAGAATATATTGAAGAAAGTTTTCACTCTAAAATATAAAGAAAAAGTAAACTAGAATACAATGTGTAAAACTTATTGAATTCAATTCAAACATTACTAAGAGAGAAGCTTATAACTCTAAGTGCCTACATGAGGACATCAGTGAAATTTGAAATAAGCAACTTAATGAGTGACCTTAAAGTTCTCCAATAAGAACAAGCCAAAACCCAACTCAGTAGATGGAAAAAAGTAATTACCACATGGCAGAAGTATATCAAATGGAAACAAACAAACAAACAAAAACACAAAGAATAAAAGATAAACATTGTTGGTTCTTTGAAAAGATAAGGAAGACATACAAAGCAATAATCAAAATAAACAACAGAAAGATGGAGAAGACCCAAGTAAATTAAATCAGAGATGAAATAGAGTTAGTACTTAGATGGGAGCAGAGAGATTGTAAAAATATTCAGTCTTATGTTGAAAACATATTTTGTCCATAAGGTAGAAACAACTAAAGAAATGTGTGAATGGTCAGATCCCAATTTATTAATTTAATTACTAAAATTAAAACATATTGATATAGATAAAAAATTGAAATAAGGATGAAGTAGTAACTAAAAATCTGCAAAGTTTAAAAAAAAAAAAGTTCGAACCAAGATGGATTCACTGATGATTTCTATCAGATCTTCAAGTACATGTCTTTCTCCAATTGTTCCCCAAAACAGAATATGAGACAACAGTATCAAACGCTTTAGATTAAGTTAGCTTTATACTTGTAGCAAAGACAAATAAAGATGAAACTGAAAAGGAAATTTTTAAAAAATTACTGATTAATTTCTCCAGTACATATAGACACAAAAATTCTCAACAAAATATTTACAAAGTCAACTCAAGAAAACATAAAAGAGATCATTCACTGTGAGTGAGTTTATTCAAGATACACAGGTATAGTTCTGCATATATAAATAATAAATTTTATAGATTATATGATTCTGGTAATACATACGGCATGAGATTGATATTCAAAATATATAAAGAAAATCATTTCAAATTCTCCCACAATTTCTTACCAAGTTAATTTATTTAACCCCATACTTATCTTCTAAATGTTCAGTTACATATCAAGTATTGTTTGTATTTTAACTTCAAAGTGTATAAATTAGGAATATGTTGGTGTGAACTTCATATGCATATGGTGTTACACTGTTTGTTTTCACTTTCATTTTGTGCTAACACATCTCTCATTTTGTGATGGGGAGATGGGCCCGTGAAGTAAGCTGTGCTTGCACTCAATCCCTGGGCTTCTTAGTTCCTCTAAATAGCTGTTGTTATTTGTATCACAGTTGGCAGATTGACACAGCAGATGGGCATTGTGTCATCAATCACACGTTTTCTACTAGGATTGGAATGATACGAATCTTAGCTCTTCTTGCCTTTCTTTTTGAAGGAAATAAACAGTTTTGGGGAACTAATAAGATAACACCAGTATTATGTACAAATATTGAAACTCAATACACCTAATGTTAAATATAAGTATTTATATCAAATACAAATCATATACTAGGTAACATTTCCAAAATCTACACTTTGAAATGTTAATATAATATTTTCTCCTGAAATATTTTAAAGTGTGTATGTGTGTGTGCTGATATCTGTGTGCCACAGCACATCTAGAGACAATAACTCTTTTTATTAGATTTTTCTTTATTTACATTTCAAATGTTATCCTCTTTCCTGGTTTCCTCCATGTTATCCCTTTATCCCATTCCCTCTTCCCATGCTTCTATGAGGGTGTTCCTCCACCCACCCACTCCTGTCTCCCCGCCCTCGAATTCCCCTACACTGGGGCATTGAGCCTTCTCAGGACCAAGTGCCTCTCTTCCCATTGATGCCCAACAAGGCCATCCTCTGGTACATATCCAGGTGGAACCATGGGTCCCTCCATGTGTACTCATTGATTGGTGGCTTAGTCCCAGAACTCCAAATAGACTGGACCAGAAAAATAAATTTCTCCCATCACATAATAATCAAAACACCAAATGCACAAAACAAAGAAAGAATATTAAAAGCAGTAAGAGAAAAAAGTCAAATAACATATAAAGGCAGGCCTATCAGAATTACTCCAGACTTCTTACCAGAGATTATAAAAGCCAGAATATCCTGGGCAAATGTCATATAGACCCTAAGAGAATACAGATGACAGCCCAGGCTACTATACCAAGCAAAACTCTTAATTACTATAGATGGAGAAACTAAGATATTCTATGGCAAAATCAAATTTACACAGTATCTTTCCACAAATCCAGCTCTACAAAAGATTATAAATGGAAAACTCCAACACAAGGAGGGAAACCACAACCTAGAAAAAGCAAGAAAGTAATATTTCAACACACCCAAGAGAATAACTCCTGAAAACCCATTCTATCCTGCCTCCTGTGGAATTCATGGATTTAACTCAAACTGACTGTCATTTCTAAAATGTGTTCGACTCACTGGGCGATCTCAAGAGTCCTTAACAGCATATTAACTGTAAAATTATGTGACATTAACTATATGTACATTTTTTCTTTATTTGAAGCATGGTTTCACTGTGTAGCATTGGCTCTCTTGAAACGCATTAGTAAATTAGACTGACCTCAGAATCATAGAGCTTCTCTTGCCTTTCCCTCCAAAAGTGTTGATGTTAAGGCTATGTACTGACATCCCTCCTTTTTCACTCCTTTTCCTGCCTGGAATTTTTCCTTTTCTGGTTTGAGACAAGATCTCACGATGTGGATTTGATTATAGACTATCAACCTAAAAGTCATTTTTGTTTTTCCAAATTATATATTTCATTAAACAGTAATTCATGATCTCTTCCTCTGTTCAGTTTCAGGTGATTGCCAGAGACAATCTCTATGAATGTGACTATTTAACATTTCTGAAGGAAACTGCATGCTATGAAATTTATCCTTTAATAACTGTTTTACTTCATTTACAAAATGTTCTCAACGTACATCAAAACTGCATTACTGAGGTTTCTTAATTTTTAAAAGTAAATAACAGTTTATTCAACATGTATATGCATTTCCTTGAAATCATTTACCAATCAATGGATCTGTGAAATCATTTAACATTCTGTCTATTGTCTTATCTGTTTATTTTTGAACAGGATCTCACTCCTGTATCTTATGTGCCTTCTATGGCCATCCTCCTGTTTCAGTTTTCTGAGTGTTGAAATTATCCACTATATCAAGTTTTATAATTTAAATAATATTTCTATGAAAATATTTGAGGCTGAATTAAAAGGAGCTAAGAATTGTCTGAAAAAATGATAAGTAGGCAGGACTAGTCTTGAACTTTTGAACCTCCTGCCTTTTCCACTAGAATACCGAGATTTAGGTATGTGCCACCATTAACAGACATTATTTATATTTTGATAGATCTTTTTTTATGGGAAGTTCATTTTGGTGTCTAAGTTTCATAATCATTCCATATATTAACTTTATTTTGAAATATAATTATATTTAGTGACAGCTCAAAGCAGATGACACATGAGACTCCACAGTTGTCTGAAACCATAGTACTTATGGGTTACCACATTCACTTAGTACAAACAACATAAGATACAATTTTACAAAGTCCTTTTTCCAGAACAAACTCAGCAATAGCTAAAACTCCTTATATGAGCAATTGGAGAGAATGGAAATCATCTAAAGGTGAATAAAATAAGATGATTAATTTTTCTCTAGAACATACATTTTCAAAGGATGCAAGTTTGAATTCTAAAGCAATTATTTCTCCTCAAATTTTTTTAATGATGTATTCAATTTTACATATATGTATAATGAATTTTTTTTATGTATGTATGTCCTCTATGTGTATGCCTAGTGGCAGCATAAGCCAGAAGATATCTGAATCACTAAAACTAGTTGCAGGTAGTTATGAGCCAATGAACTACCATAAAATTGTTGGGAATTGAACCTAAATTGATTGGAAAAGCGACAGAAAGTGTTCTTACCTGTTGAGCCATTTCTCTGGCTGAGGTGTATATGTGTGTGTATGTATGTATATGTTTGTGTTTGTGTCTCTGTATGTGTGTGTATGTACGTTGTGATATGAATATACACATATATATATATATATATATATATATATATATATATATATTATATATGTATATTCATTCAGCTGTGATACATAGTAGAGGAGAAATTATAATAATTTTCCTGATGGTGCAAAAAAGCTGTAGAAGGTATTTTAATTCATAAGAAGAACATTGACTTGAGTGGGGAAAGTAGGAGAATAACCACAGTCTCTGGTGTCTTCTCAGTAAACTTTCAGGACTTATGCACATTTTTCTTTTTTATCCTTCTGTTCTTCCTCTTTTTTGTTAACTCCAGAATCATCAAGTTATAATTTAACTCATGATCACAAGCAAAAGGTATGTTTGTGATTCTACATTGCAGCTGATATGGCCAAGAAACTAGAAGAGTGTAATTTCTAAGTATCCTTTTAAAAATGGAATTTTCCTAAATCCTCTTGCTCTATCCCTCAGGGGTGATTATAGACAGGAAGGAAGAAGCTGAATTATAATCATGAGTCATGGTACTTGAGCTGAATTCAATGATACAGCAGATAGCAACATAAAAATTGAACAACCAAATTATCTCTATACAGCATATAATCTACATAAAATTACACCTTATTGTAACTTGTACCTATTTTGCTTTCTGTTGATGTGTCTGAAATTGGATTTCAAATAATATTTAGAAATATGTACATTTGAATCTTGTTTTCCAAGTATTTATTAGATATGCAGACCTATTACTTAATTTCCTTAAAACTGGGAATTACTTTCTGTGAATATACAGATGGATGGTATGTCACAAGAATGATTGGAAGAGCTGAGAAGTGGTGGCACATGCCTTTAATCCCAGCACTTGGGAGGCAGAAGCAGGAGGATTTCTGAGTTTGAGGCCAGCCTGGTCTACAGAGTGAGTTCCAGGACAGCTAGGGCTATACAGAGAAACCCTGTCTCAAAAAACAAACAAACAAAAAAAAAAATAAAAGAAAGAAAAAGAAAACGTATTCCTGCCTACCCATACAGCTCCAATAAGTCAGGAAGTTGAAGTATCAGCCTTCAGTCTTCTGGCCCAGGATCATCTGACAGACCTTTCAAAAACAGGTATTATTAAGGACTAGCTTATCCTGTCTTGGCAGAACTAAGTTGTCCT
Organism: Mastomys natalensis; assembly: GCA_021653895.1. NCBI lineage: Eukaryota > Metazoa > Chordata > Mammalia > Rodentia > Muridae > Mastomys > Mastomys natalensis. The sequence continues at coordinate 545,352 of JAJTUV010001463.1, read as the reverse complement.
AACCTGTAAATTATATCCTTTCAAGAATGGTACAGGTCTGCAGATGAGGCAATTTCTGCCCAGTGACCACCTAGCCACAATGTACTACCTCACCTGGAGGTAGAGACATTCAATGTCTTCTTTGAATCCACAAAAAAAAGGAGCTGCTAGGACCAGATATGTCTCAACAACAAAAGAATAAATAACATTAAATGTCACATGCTGTGGATTTCTGACGTTTTTGAAAACTATCTATAGAAAGTAATCTGGACTGTTGTCTGCCAACTATTCTCAGCTATTCCTAATTAAATTATTTGAAAACATCCTAACAATAAGCTCAGAACTATGAATTTTCTATTTGTCCCTTAACTTACAGGCTTAAACATCTCAGATCAGTTTATAATGACATTATAGAAGGACTGGGTCCAAGCCTTGTACTTTTAAAAACTCTTTAAAAGTCATATAAATGAGTAATTTTCAACTCCAGTTCTTGACATTTTAAGTGATAATGTGCTTGTGTAAATCAATTATCAAAGCTAAATTTAATATGTATAGAATTCTACAAAAACTGATCTCTCACTGTTAAAGTGGCACATTTTAGCCAAGCCTGAAAGAATACATGTATGTGTACATATGTCATTTTCAAATTTTGGGAAAACAGTTTTATCACATATTTCCAATTAATTTTAGCTATTAATGCAGGCATCTATTCATTCTCAGAACAGAAGGCCACAATGACAGATATACAGTATAATCAAGGAAATTGAACTTTAATTTATTTCTACAAATCAATTATAAGAAACAAATCTGTAGCTGTGATACTCTTTGCTATTTTTGCACTTGTTTTATTTTCAGTAACAATGCCACCTGCTGTATTAAATAGCACTGTTGGAATAATGAACTGTCTGTTCTACTAATATCTCTTCAGAAGAACAGAGCTTTTGAAAAAAAATCACCCTTGCAACTAATAAAACCTAGATAATATTCAGACAAAAGCAATAAGTGGTATTGAAAGATTCTACGTACTTCAGTACTGTTATACAGAATTTATTGAGATCATTTGTTCTATAGCTTTATATCCCCACAATAGAAAGAATAATAATAAAAATAGGGAATTAAATGTCAACACCAGGAGAAATTACCCTGTACCAGGATTAAGCACCTACAAAAGAATAGAGAAAATTTCAAAGCTATATCACCTATTCTGTAACATGAGAGAATTTTAATTCAAGAGGCTAAAATGGCAACCAGGAGTGGCCTTATTATCAGCAAAAATATTGATGAACTCATTCAGTCTACTCAGACCTAGACCGTTCTATTTTTGGACTTCTTTATATAAATTATACACACACAAAACAACACACACACACACACACACACACAAACAGACACACCACATGAGAAAGAGATACAAACTAGTGAGACAGCAATACACATGCAATACAAAGAGATGTACAGATATAAAAAGAGAGATATATAGAGGGAGAGATACCTAGAGGTGTACATACATAGACAGATACAAAAACACAAGTACAAGCACATACCCACATATAGACATAAAGAGAAAACAGTGATACTAAGAGTATATACATTCAAATACAAAGGACAAAATACTACCTTATTTTTTTATTTTACATTTAGTGTTTTGAAACACTATTTTTGAAGGTATTCGGAAATATAACGTTCTTCTTTTCATTTTTATTGAATTGTGAGTTAGTATATTTGAAACTTTTATAGATTCGAATATAGTTCTCTTGAGAATATGGAGGATAAATGTGTAGTAAACTGTAAAAGTAATTTTATTCACCAGCTGTAGTTGTCATCTCAGAGGCTTATTGCTGAATAAGCTCACCGTTTCTAGTTCTTTCTGAACTCTGGCTGTATGGTTCAATTAAGCTATTCTATCTCAAACTTCTCTCCAAGATGACTGATAACAACTGGCTTCTCCAGGCTTCTCCCTAAATTGCTTAGTCTTAAAGTAACTCTGACAATTTGTTCTAATCTTCTGGCACCTTACCATTCTCTGGCCTTAACTACTTCTCCTGAGCTGCATTGAACTTCATGAACTCTTGAACAAACTTAACTCCACTGCATTGCACTCAGTGTCCTGACTCCCCTTTGGCTGAATCTCTCCCTGCACAGCTCTGAAAGCTCTTTACTGTTTTTCTTGTGAAAGTTGGACATAGCTAATCTCTGACTCATTCTTTCAAAACTTTATATAATTCATCACTTTGTATGCCCTTAAATTAGATGTCAATTTAAAACATGGCTGCTTCAATCTACAAACTAACCTTTACGATTTAAAATTGTGTACTAAGGGGAATATCTGTATTCCAGGCATATCACTCAAATCCTGGGCATGTCTTCATTCTAACCAGATCATAGAGGGCTAGAAGTTTTTTGGATATGATGCTTTGCCAGAACAGCCATTTTGCAGGATTAAAATTCCTCTACAGAAATTCAACCCCCAATATGTTGCCATTTACCTTATTTGGATGCAGTCTTTTCTTGGGTAATATGATTAAGATGAATTCATGATGATTATAACCAATCATGCACAACTTGTGGTCATAAACAGAATAATTTAGAATACAGAGAAGTACATGTCTGTGAAGAAATATAAGGTGAAAATGTATACCTATAAGGAAAATTGAAAGATTTAAAAAAATTCCTTTTTGCAAAGCCTTTCAGTGGGAAAACACCTTAAATTTGTGTTTATATCATCTAGGACAGAGAAACATTTCAGAGTTTATTTGCTAACACATATAGTATCCCAAAAAATCTAATTTTTATCATACAGAGAAAAATCATAGCAATATGTGTAAATGAGCAGAGATATAAACCAAACACAAGATCTTTCAATAGCAATAAAAATTCTCTCTCACTTGTTAATGAAACCATCACCCTCAAAATTTTCTCAAGAGAAAGTCACATAGTTCTATTATAAAGAATAAAACCAAAACTTAAAAAAAAAAATAATTATAGGGCCCTTAGTCTCTTTTTTTGTAGGAAAGAATTACAGAAGTTAACTATACTTTTTATTCATTTTTATTGGATATTTTATTTACATTTTATATGTTATACCCTTCCACATTTTCCCCAACACCCCAGAAGTCAACTATCCCATCCCCCCTCTTCCCCACACTAGAATTATCCTACACTGGGACATCCATTCTTCACAGGACCAATGATCTCTTCTCCCACCTACTCCCAAAAAGGCCATCCTCCCCTACATATAGAGCTGAAGCCATGGGTCCCTCCTTATGTGCTCCAAGACTGGTGGTTTAGACCCTGGGAACTCTGGTTGATATTGTTGTTCTCCCAATGGGGTCTCAAACCCTTTCAGCTTCTTTAGTTTTATCTCTAACTCCTCCAATGGGAACTCCATGATCAGTTCAATGATTAGCTGTGAGCATCTACCTCTGTACATGGCAGGCTCTGGCAGACCACTAAGGAGACAGCTATATCAGGCACCTGTCATCATGCATTTCCTGGGATCCACATAGGCATCTGCCTTGGTGACTGCATGTGAGATGAATACCCAGGTGGAGGAGTCTCTGGAAGGACCCTCCTTCAGTTTCTGTCCCACAATATGTCTCCATATTTGCTCCCATGAGTATTTTGTTACTACTTCTATAAAGACCAGAGTACCCACACTTTGGTCTTCCTTATTCATGGGCTTCATGTGGTCTGTGAGTTGTATCTTCTGTATTTCAAGCATTTAGGCTAATATCCACTTATCAGTGAGTATACACCATGTGTGTTATTTTGTGATTGAGATATCACTCAGGATGACAGTTTCTACTTCCATTCATTTGTCTAAGTGTTTCAAGAATTCATTGTATTTAATAGCTGAGTAATACTCTATTGTGTAAATTTACCACATTTTCTGTATTCCTCTATTGAAGGACATCTGGGTTCTTTCCAGCTTCTGGCTATTATAAATAAGGCTGCTATGAACACAGTGGAGCATGTGTCCTTGCTATATGTTGGAACATCTTCTGGAGTAGTGCAGCTGGGTCCTCAGGTAATGCTATGTCTAATTTTCTGAAGACATGCCAGACTGATTTCCAGATTGGATATACCAGCTTGCAATCCCACTAACAATGGAGGAGTGTTCCTCCTTTTCCATAACCTCACCAGCATCTGCTGTCACCTCAGTTTTTGATCTTAGCCATTTTGACTGGTATGAGGTGGAATTCCAGGGTTGTTTTGATTTGCATTTCCTTGATGACTAAGGATGTTGAACATTTCTTAAGGTACTTCTAGGCCATTCGAGTTTCCTCAGTTGTCAATTCTTTGTTTGTTCTGTACCCAAATTTTTAATAGGGTTATTTGGTTGTCTGGAGTCTAGTTTCTTGAGTTTCTTTGTATATATTGGATATTAGCCCTCTATCTGATATAGGATTGTTAAAGATCTTTTCCCCATCTGTTGGTTGCTGTTTTGTCCTATTGGCAGTGACCTTTGCCTTACAGAAGCTTTGAAATTTTATGAGGTCCATTTGTTAATTCTTGATCTTAGAGCATAAGGCATTTGTGTTCTGTTCAGGAACTTTCCCCCTGTGCCCAAGTATTTGAAGCATTTCCCCATCTTCTCTTCAATTAGTTTCAGTGTATCTTGTTTTATGGGAAGGTCCTTTGTCCTCTTGGACTTGAGCTTCCTACAAGGAGATAAGTATGGATCGATTTACTTTTATTCTACATTCTGAACTCCTGTTGAACCATCACAATTTGTTGAAAATGCTGTCATTTTTTCCACTGGATGGTTTTCGTTCCTTTGTCAAAGATCAAGTGACCTTGAGGGTGGGGGGTTCATTTCTGGGTCTTCAATTCTATTCCATTGATCTTTCTGCCTGTCTCTGTACCAATACCATGCAGTTTTTATCACTATTTCTCTGTAGTACAGTTTTAGGTCAGGGATGGTGATTCCCCCAGAAGATTTTTTTAATGATGAGAAAAGTTCTTGCTATCCTGTGTTTTTTTATTTTTCCAAGTGAATTTGCAAATTGCTCTTTCTATCTCTATGAAGAATTAAGTTGGCATGTTTATGGTAATTACATTGAATCTTTAGAATCCTTTCAGCCTGCCAATCCATGAGCACAGGAGAACTTTCCATCTTCTGAGATCTTCAATTTCTTTCTCACAGAGACCTGAAGTTCTTGTCATAGAGATCTTTAATTTGCTTGGTTAGATTCACACCAAGGTATTTTATATTTTTTGTGATTATTGTGAAAGGTGTCATTTCCCTAATTTCTTGCTCAGTCTGTTTATCCTTTGAGTAGAAGGATACTGATTTGTTTGAGTTAATTTTATATCCAGCCACTTTACTGAAGTTGATTGTCAGGTTTAGTTTTTTGGGGGAAGTTTTGGGTTCACTTAAGTATACTATCACATCATCTGCAAATAGTGAAATTTTGACTTCCTCCTTAACTATTTGTATCCCTTTGACCTTCTTTTGTTGTCTAATTACTCTGACTAGGTCTTCCAGTACTGTATTGAATAGGTAGGGTGAGAGTGGGCAGCCTTGTCTAGTCCCTGATCTTAGTGGGAGTGCTTCAATTTTCTCTCCATTTAGTTTAATATTAGCTACTGGCATGATCATGAGGGTTTTTTTCCCCTTTGAGTTTGTTTATATAGTGGATTACTTTGATAGGTTTCCAAATATTGAACCATTTCTGAATTCCTGGGTAAAGCCTACTTGATCAGGATAGATGATTGTTTTGATGTGTTGTTGCATTCTGTTTTCAAGAATTTTATTGAGTATTTTTGCATATTCATAAGGGAGATTGGTCTGAATTTTTCTTTCTTTGTCGTGTCCTTGTGTGGTTTGGGTATGAATGTAATTGTGGCTTCATAGAACGAATTGGGTAGTTTTCTTTCTGTTTTTATTTTGTGGTATAGTTTGAAGACAATTGGTGTTAGGTCTTCCTTGAAGGTCTAATAGAATTCTGTACTAAAACCATCTGGTCCTGGGCTGCTTTTGATGGGGAGACCTTTAATGACTGCTGCTAATTTATTATTATTTTTTTAGGTGATATGGGACAGTTTAGATGGCATATCTACTCCTGATTTAACTTTGGTACCTAGAATCTTTCTAAAAGTGTCCATTTCATCCAGATTTTCCAGTTTTGTTGAGTATAGTCTTTTTGTAGTAGGATCTGATGATTTTTTGAATTTCCTCAGTTTCTATTATTATGTCTCCCTATTTAGTACTGATTTATTAATTTGGATACTGTCTCTGTGCCATCTGGTTTAGTCTGGCTAAGGGTTTATCTATCTTGTTGATTTTCTCAATGAACCAACTCCTGGTTTTGTTAACACTTTTTATTGTTCTTTTTGTTTCTACTTGATTTCAGCCGTGCATTTGATTATTTCCTGGATTCTACTCCTCTTGGGTGTATTTGCTTCTTTTTGTTCTAGAGCTTTCAGGTGTGCTGTCAAGTTGTTAGTGTATGCTCTCTTCAGCTTCTTTTTGTAGGCACTCAGAACTATGAGTTTTCCTCTTAGCACTGCTTTCGTTGTGTTTTAGTATGATGAGCCTTAATTTTCATTAAATTTTAAAAGTCTTTAATTTCTTTTTTTTATTTCTTCCTTGACCAAGTTATCATTGAGTAGGGCATTCTTAAGCTTCAATGTTATGTGGGTTTTATGTTGTTTTTGTTGTTGTTTAAGACCAGCTTTAGTCTGTGATAATCTCATAGGATGCATGAAATTATTTCAAAGTTCTTGTATCTGTTGAGGCTTGTTTTGTGACCAATTATGTGTTCAATTTTTGTGAAGGTTCCATGAAGTGCTGAGAAGAAGGTGTATTCTTTGCTTTAGGATGCAATGTTCTATAGATATCTGTGAATCCATTGGATCGATAACTTCTGTTAGTTTCAGTGTGTTTCTGTTTAGTTTGTGTTTCCATGATCTTTCCATTGGGAGAGTGGGGTGTTGAAGTCTCCCACTATTATTGTGTGAGGTGCAATGTGCATTTGAGCTTTAGTAAAGTTTCTTTTATGAATGTGGTTGTCCTTGCATTTGTAGCATAGATGTTCAGAATTGAGAGTTCATCTTAGTAGATTCTTGCTTTGATGAGTATGAAGTGTCCTTCCTTATCTTTTTTGATAACTTTTGGTTGAAAGTCAATCTTAATCGATATTAGAATGGCTACTCCATCTTGTTTCTTGGGATCATTTGCTTGGAAAACTGTTTTCCAGCCTTTTACTCTGAGGTAGTTTCTTTCTTTGTCACTGAGGTGCATTTCCTGTATGCAGCAAAATGATGGTCCTGTTTACATATCCAATCTGTTAGTTATGTTCTTTTTATTGAGGAATTGAGTCTATTGATGTTAAGCGATATTAAGAGAAGTGATTGTTTCTTCCTGTTATTTTTGTTATTGGAGGTGGAGTTATGTTTGCGTGGCTATCTTCTTTTGGTTTTCTGGAAGAAGATTACTTTCTTGCTTTTTTTTAGGATATAATTTTCCTCCCTGTGTTGGTGGTTTCCCTCTATTATCCTTTGTAGGGATGAATTTGTGGAAAGATATTGTGTAAATTTGATTTTTCCATAGAATATCTTGGTTTCTCCATCTTATAGTAATTAAGAGTTTTGCAGGGGTACAGCAGTCTGGGCTGGCATTTGTGTTCCCTTAGGGTCCGTATGATGTCAGTCCAGGATCTTCTGGTTTTTATACTCTCTGGTGAGAAAGTCTGGTGTAATTCTGATAGGTCTGCCTTTATGTGTTACTTGACCTTTTTCCCTTACTGCTTTTATATTTTGTTTTGTGATTTGATGTTTTGATTATTATGTGACAGGAAGAATTTCTTTTTGGTCTAGTCTATTTGGAGTTCTGTAGGCTTCTTGTATGTTTCATAGGCATCTCTTTCTTTAGGTTAGGAAAGTTTTCTTCTTTAATTTTGTTGAAGATATTTACTGGTCCTTTAAGTTTGGAATTTTCACTTCATTGTACCTATTATCCTTAGGTTGGGTCTTCCATTTTTTCTAGATTTCCTGGATGTTTTGGGTTAGGAACTTTTTACATTTGCATTTTCTTTGACAGTTGTGTCAATATTTTTCCATGTTATCTTTGCACATGAGATTCTCTCGTTCTATCTCTTATATTCTGTTGGTGATCCTTGTGTCTTTGATTCCTGATCTCTTTCCTAGGTTTTCTATCTCCAGGGTAGTCTCCCTTTGAGATTTCTTTATTGTTTCTGTTTCCGTTTTTAGATCTTGGATGTTTTCCTTCACCTGTGGGGTTGTGTTTTCTTGCAATTTCTTTAAGGGATTTTTTGTGTTTTTTCCTATTTAAGGGCTTCTACCTGTTTACCTGTGTACTCCTGTATTTCTTTAAGGGAATTATTTATGTCCTTCTTAAAGTCTCTATCATCATCATGAGAAGTAATTTTAAAACTAATCCTGCTTTTGTAGGGTCATGAGGTATCCAGGGCTTGCTATGTTGGGAGGAAACTGTGTTCTGATGATGCCAGGTAGCCTTTGTTTCTGTTTTATTTTGGTGTTTTGCCTTTTCACAATCTGGTTATCCCTAGTGCTACCTATATTCCTGTCTCTGACTGGAGCCTGTCTCTCATTTCTTGCTCTGTCGAACTCCTTGGAGTCAAGCTGTCTACCTGTGATCCTGAGCTCCTGAGTTGAAGAGCTCCTGGGACTTGGTTTTGCCTCTGTGATCCTGAAATCCTGCTGCTCTGAGTGCAATGGTTACTCTGGATGAGTCAGAATATTGGTGTCTTCAAGGGAGTAGACCAGCTATGAGTCTAGCCCAACAAAAAGGACCAAGTGGGGGGCAGAAGGGTTATGGTATTCAAGAGGGAGGGGTTTGGGGTGGGTGGTGGGTTTTCTGAGTGCCCCAGGCTCCCAGCTGCAGCTCTCCAGCATAGGGTTGTGGGCAAGGGTTCTCACTGGGCTGCACTGACTGCAGTGGTTCCTCTAGGAACCCATCAGAATATGGTTGTCTCCATGGGAGCAGACCATCTAGGAGTCTGCCCCACCAAAAAGGGACCAAGCTAGGGGTGGAAGTATCCTTTTAATTTTTAAGGAACATATTAACAAGGTATTTTCAGCTTCAATTTTTTATCAGGGCAACTTCAAATTTATCAGGGTAGTAAGAATAGGACTTTTTCATGAAACCAAGCAGTGTTTTTCATTTCCATTTTCCTACATAAAATGCCACAGTGAAAATATCTCATCCCAAAAACCCTTGCCACTGGACATAGAATAATTTATTTAACTAGTTCCAAAAACTGGGGCCACTAGTCAAATTTCATATATGTATTTTGTGACATTTGTCTTTTCTTCTTACTGTAAGTGCTTCACTGAAATGCAAGGCAGCAATTGATTGAGAATTTCTCCCCCCTTTTTATTAACCTAAACTGCAAATAAATTGATCATGTGGGTATTGTGTGTAAATACTTATTTACTATTACTGCAGACTAACCAGCATTCGAATGGCTCTGATTATTGAATTTAGTGAGCAAAAAGGGATAGCACTTTTATGGTGTAATTTGGGGGCAACACTGCCATTGCCAGAAGTTTTCAATCACAGAGGGTCTAAGAGGGAGTGTTTTCTGTATTTCAAACATGGTGATCATGGGTGGGGGAATTAGATTCACATTTCCCCAAGCTCTATGTTTTAAATGTGGTAAAACATTCAGAGATTTTCATTTACTACTAACACAACAACAACTGCAAAATTATTAATGAAGACAATAGCAGCTGGTGAAATGGCCTCCCACAGGTTTTTGATTACCACCAAACACTGTGACTTCAGTTTCATTTCCCATAATCAGCATAGTAGGAGAGAACCAGATACCAAAAATTATCCTCTAACCCTTGACATGATCTTCCTTCAATAAATAAAAAAATGAAGGAAATACATTAATGGAAATAATGGAAAGAAAGATCTAGTATACAGCTTCTGTACTAATGACACCCTAAGCTTTTATGTGTTAGAAGCTAGGGTCTGTCTTACGTTTTTGTCCTGAGTAGTTAGTTCTCATATGGGATAAATACCCCTAAACTGAGAAATGCAGGCAAAGTCTGTGTATGTGTTGGGAAGGTCTTAACAGATGATTAATAATAGAAGGCTCAACCATTGGGAACAGTACCATACCTGCACAGGTTATCCTTGATTGCGTATTATACATACATATTAATATATATATATATATATATATATTAATATATATATATATATTAATATATATAATAGTTATATTCATATTTTATATTTTTTAATATTATATATTAAAAACAGGTTGAAAAAGCCAGCAACCAACATTTGTTCACTGCTTCAGTTCCTACTAAATGACCCTTTCCTTAAGTCACTTAATGATGTACTATTTACCTGAGGCTTTGTAAACTGAAATAATCCCTTTCCTTGGAATTACTTTTGGCCATGGTGTTTAATTACAATAGAAAGCAAACACATTTCAAAGGATTTTTTATGTAATGGTCATAATAATGTTAAGTGTCATACAAAGAGGGCAATGGTCTTTTCAAGAGGCCACTATAGACCAAGATAATTTTTATTTAGGCTCTGAACTTACAGCTTCCAGTCTCTCTCCACATAATGGACATTTTAATCAGTCTATATTAAAAAAAATTTCAACACAAAAGAACTGGGAACGTTTATTCACAACTCTCAGAATTTTTGCTTGAACTCAATAATCTTGCCATGGTAGTGTAAGGGTCCAAAAAATTGCTACACGGAAGACCCGATTTAGATTTAGCATGCAAAAAACAAAGAGTATTTATTGTGTAAAAAAACAACCAACATGCAGTTGTCACTTTTTTCCAAATGAAACCCCAGAAAAAGGATGAAAGGCCAATTTATAAGGAAACAAGGGAAATTTCACTAGAAAAGGATTAGGTAACGTAAAAATTTCACTGGTGGTTGCTAGAGGGAGTCACAGGTGGTCAGTGATCTGCATTCCTGTATCATGAACATTCCACCATGTGATGAATATGGCTGCCCAGCACAGATGGCCCATTCTAAGATAAGATATTTCCCCATTTTTATGATTATCCCCAGGCTGTTCGTTAGGAGGGGGTTTTATGAATCTTGTTCTGGATTTATGGTCTATTCCTGAAGCTGGTACCTTTTGGCCTTTTTTGAAAATCAGGCCCTGGTCCTTAAAATGGAGAACAAATTGGGTTCATAAATGGAGACAAATAGGGTTTTGTTGTCCATTCATTAGGAAGTGTGGAAATAGTCTCTTCAGGTTTGGAAACCTAGTTTTGCTTGGGCCTTATTTCATTTCATTCCTTTTTGTCATAATGTCAATGATCTGTGTGTGTGTTGTGTGTGTGTGTGTAACGGAATCCATAAAGCTAAACATTGTTTCCTTGGTAAACCTTGCCAGTAGCACACAGCTGGCTTTGGTTTCTTCTTCTTCTTCTTCTTTTTTTTTTTTCTATATACATTTTGGGTTTAGCAAACTTGTACCTTCTTGTGAGCCATCTGGGGTTCCCTTTGAATTAAAATTTGGAATTCTTCTGCCGTTTGTTTGACATAGAAACTCACATTCTTTGTGCTTTATTTGTGCTCTGAGGCCAATTTGTGGAGACATTATGAGGCAAAGAGACGCAGGTGTATCTGGAAATCTCTGTCATGGCTTGTGTGAGAACAGAAAGTGCTCTTTTTGTTTCCTTGTTCCTGAAGAAATTTCACTTATGACTTAGAAAAGGTCCCTTTTATTCTTGTGGCTTCTGTAGCTGAAAGGGCACTCTGATTTCATGAAACCATGTTTTTTATTAAAATGACTTATTCGGGTATCTATGGTCACTTTTAGTTGCTTTGCAGCTATATTTTTAAGTATTTTTACACTTTTATTTTATATATACATAATGGAACATAGACATATATGTATGCATGTTGTGAACAAAAGTTCCTGGATACAGAGATGTATCCTTCATTGGGCTTTTATAAGACTGATTAACCAATTAGAGTTTTGCTTGTTTGCAAATGCCAAGAAACACAGGGAACTTGCTTGCTTCTTTCCATAATTTCAGAATTTATTGACTAACAGTAAATTAAAAAAGTATGGCACTTTCAAAGGCAGCATGTGCTTGATGATTTTGCTTTTTCTAGTAAGCTGGTCAAAAGCAAATTATTGCTACCTTAACTACTAATATTAACTTTCACATGATACATCAAATAGCAATATGTCTTTCCACATAAATTTATGTAGATTACAGAAATGAATGAAAAGGGGGTAAAGAGAAGGTAGCAGGGTTGAAGGATGCTTCAGAAGTGGGCTTTACTTAAATGTAAATGGAATATGTATTGATAAAATAAGGAATCCAAATCCAAAGGTGCTCAGAAAAGGCTGTTGCTGGCCGAGTCAGATCACTGTGGAGTGGAGATTGAGAAAGGAAATGCAGGAAAGAGTCCAGATGTGAGGTTAAAGGGTCAGAATAGGTCCTAACAGAGAAAAGGGTGCACAGGTAGATGAAAATGTCCAGATGGAAACAAGAGAACAGAAAGATGGCAGATGAATAAATTATATCAATAATATAGACCAAACCAAACTAAAGCCTCCAGAGAATCAAACACTCCCTGACTCTTGGTCATTCAATAAACATATTGGGTATCAGATGAAAGTGATCATTGCTGTCTTACTGATAAGTATCTGATACTTTGTAAGTACAAAGGGAGGTTATATACACTTTCCTTCATCAGGTGTATATAGTAAAGTTCTGACACATGATTTGCTAGTGTTATTTTAATCTCCATGTACCACTCTAGTTTTCATTTACCTGGAAAATGTACCTAAGTAGTATACTTTCTATTTCCAGGATTTAAGTCATTCACCAGTTGTGCAACATGTGGACAGATGTAGTTGTTTGGAAGTGACAATAGATAGTTCTAAAGCCTAGAGAAGAGAAGCATCAAAAATACTGTAACCCATTTTTTACTTTATGTTTCAACCAATGTACTTGAAAAGTGAAAAACATTGGAACATAATATTTAAGATAACCTAAATCTGTGTTCTAGACCATGCCAACTTCTATTTGGCTCTAGAATAAGCTTTCTTTTGCCCAATTTGGGAAGAGAACTCTATTTCTAATGTCAAGGGTTTGACAACATGTGTGCATTACTTTTTTTTTTTCTCTTTGTCTTTTTCCCTTTTGGCACATGTAAACCAATTTTCAAAATTCCCTAGTGGATTATTATTCATCCAATCTTGGCAGGAATGAGACATCAAAAGAAATACCTCTGACTATTTAAGACTGAAAGAATGAAAGCAATATTTTTTAAAGCAAGTTACTGCTGCATAAAAATCAATTCATGGCTTATATTGTATGCAAATCTTACATTTAACTATATAACCAATCTTGAAAATGACTGATTTCTTGTAAGCCTGAAATAACTATAGGCCATCAGGAAGCATTGATTTCTTTGATGAACTTCAGAGTAAACTTGGCCCTGTTAGTCCTAGCAAACAAAGTAAGCAAATGTGACACAATGAGAGCTTAGTCTAGGATAATGCTAATGGAGCTGATAACATCTCTAGCAGAAGGAGATGGATTAGGAAATTCTCTTGTGGAATTCCAACCATTATTCCCTGCTTCCCACCAAAATATGAAAAATAAAATATGTGAAATGATAACATATTTGGGCCTATTTAGTTTCCCATATGTTATTTTTATTAAAAGATGTACCATCAAGATGTGGTCTGCTCTTTAATAAGATGGTTTAAAATGGTATTATCTCAATTGAACAGTTTCTAAACACCAAATTTAAGTTGTTTTGGAGAAAACATTTTAAGATATAACAATTTATGTATGTGTGTGTTATGAATTAGAAATTAAAAAATAATTGATATGCATCCCCTGAATGCTATGTTAGAAACATAGGGGAAACTTTTTGGGTATTTCACAATATGAGCATTAAATGAAAATAAATTTACAAGATTAGGTGGTTTCAATGGCTTTTACTTATGAGATATTCCAATGGTAACCTGGAGAAATCAAATACAAATTTCTTATCTTTTATAGTTATTAAATTAATTATCTGAATCTATGTCACATAGTAACTTTATATTATTATAATGAGTGACTAGAAAGAGTTAAATACTAGAAATATTCTAGATCAGTGATTCTTAACCATCCTAATGCAATGACCCTAATATATTCCACATTGTGATGAACCTTAACCATAAAATTTTTTTCATTGTTATTTCATTACTTTAATTTTGTTAATGTTATCAATCATAATATAAATATCTGTGGTTTCAATTGGTCTTAGATGATCCCTATGAAAGGTTCATTTGAACCCCCTCCCCAGTTTTCTTTTCTGACAGGGATTGGAACAGGACCTAGATTTCAGTACTTCTCAGACTATCAACACTTATGGGTTAGTATCTGGAAATAATTACAGCATGATAAAATTCATAGCATGAGTTGTAGTATTTTAAATTTCTGTCCATGGTAATATATATTTTCTCACTAAAGTGCTTAGCAGAGTGAAGCAGGAAGATAATGAGCTTTAGGACAATGTGAACTTCATAGTCTTTTCAAGGATACACTATAAGACCCTATTTCAAAGTATCAAGGCAAAATGGAAACAAACAAAAGCAAATAAGTAGCCCCCATCTAAGCAACAAACCTGAAGCTGCAATTAATATGGATGATGTAGACAACACACATGAAACTTTAACTTCAGATGATTATATGTTTGATTTTGACTTTCCGTTAAAAAATTTTAAAAGTACTTTTTTATTTATCATATATTAAATGAGCTGGATTTTAGATCATAACACATGTCCTGAGTGCCTTCTGTATGTCAAAGCTATTAATCATATTCTGTTGATTTAATTTCTACAGCACAGTTTGGTAGTTATACTTTCATGTCATGACTATTTTAATATTATTTAGCTAATAAGCAAAAAAATTGCAACTTGGATTAGATCTCCATGATGGCTATCTTTGTTTCCAACTTGACTGCATATTAGAATCAATTAAAAACAACCAAAAGCTATCGGACATTCCTACAAAGACCTTTCTTGATGATATTATTTGAAGTAGAAAAACACACCTTAAATCTGGGCCAAATCTTCTGGTGTCAGCAAACATAATAAGGACATGGGAGAAGAAACCTTTTCCTTATTCCTGCTTGCCCTCACTTTCATTGGCAGGTCCATCTATCCTGGTGCTGCAACACTCCTTCACTGACAGAGAACCAATTTTTTTCTGATGTCGACTGAAAAGCAGCTATTCTCCAGAAATTGTCCAGGCCTTGAATATAAGATTGGTTCTTCTGATATATTCAGCCTATATTAGAATCTAGGAGCAAGCCTATTCTTGATAGCCCTCAAGCTGTGGATCTATTGGTGTACATCACTAGCTGAGAGAACTTTAGAAGAAGACTCCAAGATGTGAGAACTTCTGAGTACCCAAAGAAATAGGAATTAGCCCTATTTGAGTCTATACATCGCATTCCAGTATTTCTCCACATGTGCCATATGGAACCAAAAGGCATCATTCTCTCATATTATTATAACATTATTGCTTAATTTTGATTTCCTATTAATTGTTTCCTGTTAATTTATTAAAACCTATTTTAGCTTTCTTCTTGTTCTACTTTCTTTTCTAAATGTAATTTAATTTTTATTAACTAATTTGTTTATTTACTTTATGTAGACCACAGTTTGCCTCCCCTCTTCACCTCCCACCCCACCCCATCCATTCATTCTACATTTCTCTTCAAAAAGATGTGAGACCTCTTGTAGATATCTAACAGCTCTAGAATAACAAATTACACTAATACTAGGCATATCTTCTTTGAGGCTAGAGGAGGCAGCCCAGTAGGAGGAAAGGGTTTGAAAGGAAGGCAACAAAGTGAAAGACATCCACTTCTCCTGCTGTTAGAAATCCTATTTGAAGAAACAAGCCATACAACAGGACATATGTGCAGAGTGCCTGGATCAGTCCCATGTAAGGTGCCTTATTGGTTCAGTCTCTAGGAGCCTTTATGGGCACATGTTAGTTGATTCTGTAGGGTTTTTGTGGTGTCCTTGACCGCTTGCTCCTATAATCATTCCAATTCACTCAAGCTCCTCTTAAGGTTTGTTGTGTATTTCTGTATCTGTTTCTATCAATTGATAGGTGAAGTCTCCTGATGACAATAATGCTAGGCTCCTGCCCTGCACACAATGTAGGAAGGACACAGGGCAAATTGTAGTCTAAAGGTTTTATGGCTGGGTTGGTATCCCAATGCCACCATTGGAAATCTTGCCTGGTTACAGGAGATGGCCAGGTCAGGCTCCATATGTCCCATTGCTAGGAGTCTTAGCTATGGTCATCCTCAACGATTCCTGGAGTTTCCATTGCCCTTGGTTTCTGCTTATCCCAGATATGATCTCCCATAGTTTTTGTCTCTTCAAGTATACTCTTCCTCTGTCTTCCCGCCCTCCCCACCCCCCCCCCGGCCGCACCTGATCCTGCTGTATCCATACCTCACCTATCCATTCATCTAGTCCCTTCCACCTGTCCACCCATGATATCTATTTTATTTCCCTTAACAATGAGATTCATATTTCCTCCACTGAGCCCTGTTACTTACCTTCTTTGGATCTGTGAATTGTAAATATGTTTTATCCTTTACTTTATGGCTAATATCCATTTATAAGTGAGAACATACCATGTTTATCCTTCTGAATCTGGGTTACCTCAATTAGGATGAACTTTTCTAGTTCCACCCATTTGCCTACAACTTTCATGATGTCATTGTTTTTAATAGCTTTGTAATCTTCATTGTGTAAATTTGCTTTTTCTATTCATACTTTGGTTGAGGAAAATCTACCTTGTTTGAATTTTCAGGCTATTACAAATAAAACTGCTATAAACATAGTTGAGCAAGTGTCCTTGTAGTATGATAGAACATCTTTTGGATATACAGGAGTAGTATACCTGGGTCTTGAGATAGATTGATTCCCAATTTAGTTCTCTTGTTTTTAAATGCCCTTTTTGAAATGGGGCTGTCTTTCTAATATCTATGTCTATGCCTATGACACCCACTACATTAAAAGTACACATTATATTTTAATTCATGTATTATAGGTTGATGAATATGCTTCGAGAATGTGTTAATAAAATATAAACATTTTGTTATATTTTAGAATACTTGTTTTCTGTTAACTTTTCCTCCTAGTGATCAAGCCATTTTTATTTGGTCTTTATATACATACTGATTATATACCATGTAATCGATGTTTACTTATATTTGTATATATATTTGTAAAAGTATCTTTTATTTCTGCTCTCATTTTCATTTCAGAGGCTTACTGCATCAGTATGCTAACCTAGACCTAGTCCTGGAATCTTCTAGCCGGCCTAATTCTTGAATCTTCTAGCCTCTGTACAATCTATCTAGCCTAGAATGTTTTCTGCCTCTGAGACTTATTGCTAAATAAACTCAACCCTTCTTGTGCTTTGGAACTCTTTCTGGCTAATCAATTCAGCTGTTCTGGCTCAAACTCCTCCCTAAGGTAACTGGTTCAAATCTAGATTCTCTCTTGGCCTCTGACTTTTTGCTCTGCATTGACCTCAAATTAAGTATAGTAAATCTGTTCTAATCTGCTGGCTCTCTCATTTCTGTTTCATTTTGGTTTATATCTGTGTCTAGCTTGTTCATGTTTTAAAAATCTCTGGGAAAATCCTGGTAAAACTGCTCCTCCTCTTCCTCCTCCTCCTCCTCTTCCATCTCTCTCTCTCTCTCTCTCTCTCTCTCTCTCTCTCTCTCTCTCTCCAACTGTTCTCTCTTCTCTTAAATAACTTTACTTTCCCCTCTCTTCTTGTGAGAGTTGGGCATATCCTATTCTGTAAAGCCGTTCTCTGATTTTTTACTTTGTCTGCACTCAATTAGACAACACTTTCAAACATAGATGCTTCATCCTACAAACTAACGTTTGCCTTCTTTATTTGGTATTAAAGATGTGTGTTGTAGGGGCATGTCTGTACTCTAGCCAGAGGGATTAATGGTATGTACAAAAGGACTGAGCCTACTACAAACTAGAAACAGTTTGCGGTTTTTTGTCTGTTTTTGTTTTGTTGGTTATTTTCATAAATAACACAATCTTGGAGTTCACAATGTGATCAAATATCGCAACATATATTAATATCTATTTTTTACTTTTCAAGCATTTGATCTAATAACAGTTTCTTTTTTAGCTAAAACACTGTGTTAAGATAGCTTAATGAACCTGCACTGTTAGAAACTCTTAGTTTCATTTATCTGAAATTTCATTAATACATTCTCAATATTAAATGACTTTATATAATGACATTTTAAATCCTTGTACTGTTTTTTTTTCAGTACATTGCATATATGATAGCCACCATTAGTGTTTTCATATTCAGCTGTTGCTGAACAACATGATTTTACCACAATTCCTTTGGTTATTTGTAGAATATGACTTGTTCCAGATGACAAGGATAGAAAAAAACACCAGGTGCAAGTTTGGGCTTATCATGAAATTCAGAAAGGGGATGAAGGAAGAGTCATCATATTAGGCAACTAGGAGAGATTAGTATGATTAGTATGCAGACAAATGGCATATGAGTCATGAAAATTATCTAAAACTGATTTTATAGTCAAATTCCTTCATAATATTTCCTTTTCTTGTGGTAGATTGTGAATAAAAATGAAATTGGATACTGAAAAATGTAATTCCCCTGGAAAAACTTCATTGTTCTGAATGGCAAGTCTATATGTATAACAATTTATGAAGACATATAGAATTTGTGTTTTGACCTGTAATAACAGGTGGCAATTGGAAAGCTAAAAAAAAAAAAAAAAAAAAAAAAAAGAAAAGATCATGGCAGGGTAGTAATGTGGGCAGATAAAGGAGCAATAGAGAAAAGAACAGGGAATTTGAATTGCCATTGATGTTTCAATAATATGGCTACATAATCAAGATCTGAACATGTATATCACCAAAAGAACATATTATCATGGAGTGGGGAAATCTCATGGATGCTCAACCATAGACGAAGAACTACAGGCACCTAAGGTATGTTAAAAGTTTCCAAAGGAAAAATCCCTCAATTAGTGATCCAATCCGTGTGTTTGTGTGTGTGTATGTGTGTGTGTATGTATGTGAATATATATATATAAATATATATATAATATATATATATATATATATAATTTATAAATAAAAACATATATAATACACATATGCATATATCTGGTGTAAATATATTTAATACATATAAAATTATTTTTTTATAATATTGTAAATTATATGTAATTAACATTTTTAAATTGCCATTCAGAAGTAACGGAGCTTTGCCCAGGGATTCAAATTTTCACTATCAATTTAATTTTTATTCACTATCACAGAAAAGGAAAAATATCAAAGGATTGGAACATAAAAACAGTTTTAGAATTTTTTCATGACTCATAAATTATACTCTTCCATACATAAATTGTCATACATATTAAAATTATAGAAACTGAATGGGTTGTTTTATGTATTTAGGAATATATATGAAATATAATATAATATAAACATATAATACAATAGACATTAAGCATATCAATTTGTTTTTAATAATATGTAATAACTAAAAACAGGCCATAATTAGAAAAAGGAATCAAGTAGCATACACAGGTGTGATCAAGGATAAGGGAAATGCTTTGGGAAGTAGAAATGGATCTTAACCCTTGCCAAGAATCTATATGCAATTGATATTGATTGAAAAGGAAAAGTTAATTTACTCTGATAATTTCACACTGGGTATATTAGCTCTACTTTATGGAAAGTTCGATTTCTAAACTAACAGAAAATAAACTCGAAGGCATTTCTTTATTTTTTCTTCTTTTTTATTGGATATTTTTTTACATTTCAGATGTTCTCCCCTTACCCATTTTCCCCCCACCCTCCCAGGAACTCCCTATCCATCCCCCCCTCCTTCTGCTTCTATAAGGGTGTACCCCCACCTATGTCCCCCTCTGCATCTCACTTCCCCATCCTCGAATTCAATCCCCCATGACGTCTAGCTCAAAGACATTTATGTAGAGGGATGTTTTTCTTACTAGTCTTTTAATTATTTGTTTTGGATTACAATTTTGTGAAGAGTTGTGTGTGTGCTTCTTGTTTGGTTCTTTGTTTGAAGAAAAACCATACATAAATATTTGAGTGGGTAGGAAGATTTGTGAAGGTCTGGGAGGAATTAGGGAAGAAAAAAATGTGATCAAATATATTGTATAAATATTTTTTCAATAAAATATATCAAAGTAAAAATAAAGTATTAAAATAGAATTGGTGTTTGAGTGGATTCCTTAAACATATGTTGCATTCATATTTGTGAGTTAATTAGAATATCATGTGTTCATTTAAACACTAAAGAAAATATAGAGGAATAAAGAGTATTGTTTATGACTATTTTTATATTTTCTTTGGTTTGTTTATGATGGGATCCATAAGAACAATCTGTTTTTTAAATTCTAGTTTGTTCTTTCTACTAATTTTGTGTGTCAGTTTTACAAGACAGGTATGGTGATTTAAATATGCTTGGCCAAGTGTGTTGAACTATTAGTCAGTGTGGCCTTGTTTAGAGTACCTATGACATTCTTGAGAAGTGTGTCACTGTGGAAATGGGCTTAGAGAGCTTCCTCCTAGCTGCCTGATGATTCCAGTCTTCTGTTTGTCTTTGGAACAAGATGCAGAACTCTTAGCTCCTCCAGCACCATGCATCCCTAGATGTTTCTTTCCATGATGATAATGGACTGAACCTTTGAGCTTGTAATCCAGACCCAATTAAATTTTGTCTTTAATCTTGGTCATGGTGTCTCTTCACAGCAATGGAAACCCTAACTAAGACACCAGGTCTCAGGATTTGTTAAAATGGAGCCCAAATGAGATCTCCCAATGAATTTGGAAAGAAACCACATTCTAAGAATAACAGCAGTTAATCAACTAATAATGTTTACTAAGTCATTTCCTAACTGCTAGGACTCATGCCAACTACCATATAACAAGAAGTTCATAAAACAAACTGCTATCTACCCTCATAATATTTCTAACTGTTATCCTCAAAAATTGATGAGAAGCAGTAGCCTATGCGACTCATTATTAAAAACAGTTAATTAAAGAAATTAATCTTGAATAATAAGGATTACCACAAGGAAGAGCAACATATAGATGAAACAATCTGAGCTAACTTGAAATTTCAGAACAGAACTGAAATAACAGACTCAAAGTTGATGGCTTAAGTGTACTTAGATTAGACATTGAGAACAAAGAAATATTTCTTTAAACTGATAGCTTACCCACAATTATTATGTAGATAACTAAAATGAATAACAAGATAAGATTCTTAGAGATTACTCAAAGCACCAATTATCTCCAAAAATAGACTATAGGGAGATAATTTATTAATAGGGGAAAAATTCAAAGCTCTAGCAACATTTATATACTATTTAAATGCTTCATTGAATTATATTCTAAGCAAAAATATAAAATACATAGAAACCACACTGTTACTACTTGGATATAGGGAAGTAAAAAGAAGCTGGTAAAAAAACATTTTTAGAGTTGGAATATTTATTGAGAAACTGACAATGTTCAACACCAAGCATATAATTATATTTTAATGCAATGTTTTAAATTAATATCTGGTTGGACCTCCTCATTCTAGTAATAACTTTTGAAAGTAAAAAAGCTGTTGATAATTTATTGTGATTATTATTTATTGAAATCTAGGTGCCTATGTGGCAAAAAGATATGTCATGATTACCAGTATTGCATCAGATCTTTTCATAGCTCAGCAACCTCAAAAAAAAAAAAACAAAAAAACAAAAAAAAAAAAACAAATAAACCACATCAATATTGCAATATTGCTGTTCATGGAAGGCTTTTAGTCCCAGCACTCTAGAGGCAAGAGAACGCAGATGTCTGTGAGCTACAGCCACTGGGTCTATAAAGAAAGGGTTCATTTCTAAAACAAATAAATAAACAATTAAAAACGGGACTGATCTATGTGGTCCTCAGGTTATCTATTGTTATAGGTGATTCTAAACTGTTTCCACCTCATACACTTGAGGACAAGTGAATGATGCAGAAAATTTTCTAAAGCAGTGAGTGAGTAAGAAAGAAAAAGGTCAAAACAATGAAAAACCCAACCAACCCAAGGTAAACATGTATATCACTATTACAAAATACACAATGTAATATAATACTAAAAGAGATAGACAATGAAGTTGGAAGATACATTAGCTACATAATATATATATATATATATATATAATATATATATATATATATATATATTCTAGAATGTTATACAGTTATATTTAGAGTACACTGGATATAATGATACAATGCTATGGAGTGGTAATCCAAATGGAAGTTTATATTCTCATCTTTCCACATAATCTTGTGAGATAAGGATTATTTGTAAATCCCATAGATAAACAATGACTTGAAGAATCAATTGGCCAATAACTACAAAAGCCAGACTTATATTGCTTTCTAACAGGGTACATTATTTTCATTTATTCTCCATTATTGTACTATACAAAAACACAAACACAAAATAAATTCTCTAATATTTATGTGTACCATGTAGCATATGAAAGTGCTCCCTGATACCAACATTCCTTCACTGTATAAATGGTGATTTCCAACTTTACTTTGTCATTATCAGTATATACTTCTGTTTTTCAAAGTTTAAGATACTTAGAGTTATTTTATGATAAATAGAACATATTGAAATATTGACTAAGAAATAATAAGCAGACAAATCAAAATCATAAAATGTACCATTAAAAATTAAAACAGGCAATGAGCATCAGCAATAAGATGGCTATATGGTCAGCAGGAGGGACACTTGAGCCAAATGTAAAGGTAAAGTCATTAGTTAAGAGATGACACAACATCCATGCCATCAGTTTCTTGGAAAGTAGATGAACCTACTGCAGCAGCTCTACTCTGTGGTTAACACTGTAGAGTACAGCAGGTGGATTTTCGACTCTGAGACTTTTTCAATGAAGTAGTTATTGTTATAATCATAATAATCATCATTGTTACTATGTTGTCATTGTCCTCATTTAGATCATCTCACTAAGTGCTTATACTTATTCTGAATTTATAGTACACTGCAAACTTAACTAAGCCATTTACATGAATAATCTCTTACCACAATCCACTGAAATGTTTCATGTATGTAAATAACAATTTAAAGTGTGAATTAAGGGACCGAAGAGATGGCTCAGTAGTTAAGAGCACTGACTGCTCTTCCAGAGGTCCTGGATACAATTCTGAGCAACTACATGTTAGCTCACAACCATCTGGAATGGAATCTGATATCCTCTTCTGGTGTGTCATGTCTGAAAACAGTGACAGTGTACTTACATAAAACAAATAAATAAACTTGAAAAAGTATGAAAATCTTACTACGGATCCCTGGAACTCATGTGAAAAAAAAGGAGTGTTTTTTTTGGTTTTTTTGTTTTTTTAAATCTCTGAACAAGCATTATAGTTTGTATCTGTGATTCCAAGAAGGAAGATTACTTTTGTATGTTTTTAATGAGGAGTATGGGGTGGAAAGTTCATGTAATAAAGAAACCCTAAAAGGATGCTGACCATTGAAGAATATATTAATTTTACTCGAAGCTATTGCACATTTTGTTCTAGATAAATTCAGTGATTTGACTGACAATTTCTTTTCCCCTATGCATGTAAAATATGTCTTGCTGAATTGTCATAACAACAGGCACAGATGTTAAAATGTCAAGCTTACAAGTGTTTCTGGAAGAAAACTTATATTAATGGAGAATACATCAGTGGTCATGGTCATGAATCAAATGAATACATAATGAATACAGAAATAATATCTCAAACGCCCTTGCTTAGATGTCTGAATATAAAATTTGACTTTCATTTAAATATCAAATATGATCAAAGCAGATCTATCTTCTGGAAATAACACCGAGCTCAATTTTAACTGAGCATAAATGCCCAGATTCATCTATGTCAGTCCATTTGTGATTCCCTAACAGAATAGTAAAGACTAAGGAATTTTTGAAGAAGAGAACAATTATATTCTCACAGTTATAGGAACTGAGAGGTCCAATATTAACATGATAATAGGTTAACTTATATAGTGAGTACTCTCTTTGTTTCCAAATATAGAGGACAAATACTTCATGAACCCTCTTTTGTAGGGTCTTAATCATTGAATTCTAGAGGGTACTTTTTCAAGTCAGAACAATCTACCACTGGCCTTACAATATTAATCTAACTCTCACAGTAAAATACATTAATTCTAATCTCACCGTAAGCTACAAAGACTTAGCTCATTTTACCATATGTCTTCAAACAGAAGCACAGTCTCTTTTAAACATGACAAGAGTCAAATCTATCATTAAGATGAGAACCTATGAAATCAAACAGATTATGTACTTTTAAAGTCAAATGGAAAGACAAGCACAGGAGAGCTATTTGATTACAAAACCAGGAGTCAAGGATGGAAGAGGTGAAAGCTCCAAGTAGGTATACAAACAAATGGGGTGAACTATGTTAAACCAGGAAGCTTGACAATAATCCATTCCTTCAATGTCCTAACTACATAAACTTTAGGGTGAGAGTTAAATTCTCAGGAGCTCCTATAAGACTCCACCCTCAATAGATTTAATGAATATAGCACAAACATAGCTCTGGTAGGTTGGAGTCGATTGGCTAAAGTTTTGTCAGATTACTAGAAATGGTTAACTGGCGAATCTTTGTTTGAAACATTGGAAGTAGGCCTCTCCCATAACTCTGTTCAACATTCCTTATTTGAAGTTCTTTGTGATGACTCTTCCACTGGAATAGGCCTTGGATGAACCAAAATAATTTCTAAGGCATCCTTAGAAATCTAGGTGTATAAGTCACATTTCTATACATTCTGAAATCAATGAGACTGAAGAATTAAGTCCTCAAGGATTATCATGTATGCAACCCAGAGTGGTGATGTTAGCCACAGTGTGGTGTTCTTAAGCCATAATTGTGACATCCAAAATATTCTGCACAGAAGAAGAACAGAGATACAGCACATTTCTGGACTTCCAGGAAAGTACTTTTACATAAAATCTGAAACTCCAAACTAGAGTGAAGAGGATAGTCTTTTTTCACATGAAGAAAATAGTATTCTTTGATTGTAAAAGCCACTATCTGTTTCCATATAATGTTACACTAACCCTACTTTATTTTATTAACTAGTTTTTTTTTGTTTGTTTGTTTACATTAGACAGGTAGTTTCCATTGTTTATAAATGCTGTTGCTCCTGATTGAAGTAATAATGCATAAACCTTACATAATTTTACTAATTTATTTTGTTTGTTTTTGAGTGAATTGTGTGTACAGGTGTACTACAAATTATTTTCAACATATAAAATTATAAAAATATATACAACACACCATAGAGGTAAATACAGAAAAGACATGATCATCTCAATAAACACAGAAAAAGACTGATAAAGTCCATCCTCTTTCCTCAGAAAAGCCCAAAGAAACTAAGGATAAAATGAACATATTTCAACATTGTCAAGGCTATCCTTAACAAACCTAAATCTAGAATCTTGGAAATTATTTTCCTTAAAATTAGGAATGAGGCCTTGCAAGATTTCTCAGTGGGTAAAGGAACTTCCCCGTAAGTCTGTCAACCTGAATTCAATTTCCTGGAACCCACATGGTATAAGGAGAGCTAATGTCTTTTGACCTATGAACTGGCATTGTGGCACAAACAATATACACAACACCTCAACACACACACACACACACACACACACACACACACAAAGAGAGAGAAAAGAGAGAGAGAAAGAGGGAGAAGAGAATAAATAAATGTATTTTTATTGGATATTTTATTTATTTACATTTCAAATGTTATCCCCTTTCTCTGTTTCCCCTTCTCAAACTCCCTATCTCATCCCCACTCCCCCTGCTTCTATGACGGTGCTCCCCCACCCACCCACTCACTCCCTATAAATTCAAATTGAGCATGAACCAAAGATGATGTGTACATTTATCACATGTATAATAGAGTATTAGAACTCTTAAGGATATCCCTAAGACAAAAGAAAGAAAACAAAAGAATGATATGAATATGACATGACCCTACATAGGAAGACTTTAGCATCTCTTTCAGAAATCTTTTAGATATGATAAACACTTTCAGAAAAATAGGAGGATAGGAAATCAACATGGAGAATGAACTTGTCAAGAAAGAAAGTTGGAAAATGATCAGTTCCCAATTACTACAAAACAAAACAGACAAGAATCCCCAGGAATAAACCAACAAAGGAGGTAAGAGGTCTCTCGAATGAAAACTTTAAGAATGTGAAGAAATAAATAAGTTGAGGAAAACACTAGAAAAGGAAAAATCTTCCATATTCATAGATTGGCAGAACCAATATTGTAAAAATGACCATGCTATCAAACGTTATATGTATATTTAAGACAATTTCTACCAAATCCCAATTCCAATCTTAACTAATCCAAAAAACAAATTATGAAATCCATATGAAAGCACAAATAACCCCAGAAATCTTAAGCAGAAAGGGGAATTCTGGAGATACCACTACTGATTTCAAATGATGCTACAGAGCCATGATAACAAAATAGCAATGACCTGGCATAATAAGAGAGAAATATTTGCTAGCATGAGGTATGCAGTTGGAATATTGTCCTTTTCATACTGTAACTACATTAAACCTTTTTTATAAATTCATGTACACATGTTTTAAAAGGCTTCTACAGTAATATGTTTCTATATGACTTGTCAAGTTGTCTTTAAACTGTATTGCATCTTATGACTTGTGCTCCCTCCCCCACCTTCCATTATTGACCTTTACTATTTTATACTGCTGTGCTCTATCTCTACTCCCTTGAATCCTGTTTTCCTCCTGGCCCCTTGCTACATTTCTGGTGTGTGTGAAGATATTTAAAATGCAACACACATACCTAAAGAATCAAAGCTAGTATCAACAAATGTGAGAAAAAAAATGTCATTTTTCTGTGCCTGGATTATATCACTTAGAATGACTATTTCTAGTTCCATTTGTTTAGGTAAGAATAATGGAAAAATATAATGATGATACTTGCTAGAAAAGGGGTTTCCCTATAGACAATTATGTTAAACAGAATAAATGTATAGAGACTTAATATAAATTTATAGAGAGATATAACATGTTTTCTCTCATATATTATTGAATCTACTTTTAAATGTGTGTGTGTCTATGTGTGTGTCTATGTGTGTGTCTATGTGTGTAAAGTTAATAAGGTATTAAAAGGACTATAAGTAGGATGAAGCAAACATAAGGGATTGGGAATATGAACATAAGAATAATAGAATACTCATGATATGAAATGAAAGGACAAGGAGAGACTATTTAAGTATGAGAGAGGTAATCAGCAAATTTAAGGCTGAGATGATAGAGAAGGAAAATGTGGGAGAGAGACTAATCAGAGCAAAGTAGTGACATATCAGTTTGACAATGTTATAACAATGTGTTGTAGTTTATAGTTTAAGGTTATATCTATAGTTCATAGTTGTAAAGTTGCTACAAATATTTACAAAAAAATGTTTAGACAGATTACATATTGTGGTCTTATGATAATAAAATTAAAACAATATTAAAAAACAATAGGAGCTTGAAAATATATAACAGATTCATAAATGTAAATTATTTTCAAATATTAAGTAATTATTATCTATTTTCTTTAGAATAATTACTATTTTATTAAGAACATTAAGATGGGAAAAGTTGATATATGTGTATGCATATAGAATATTTTATATTACTCATCTATATATAATTTTAGCTTAGAGGAATGCATTATTTTTTTCTAAGACCCTTGAGGAGCACTTCTGGTTTTCATTAAAGGAGAGATACCCTATTACCTCACTGAATGTTCTTCCCTTTTCTCATTATCTGAGAATTTATGAGTAGGGTTGTAACAGTTGTACACTATGTAGTTTTAGACACATATTTGCATTTTATTTGATACCATTTAAACTGCCTTAATTCCAATGTGTAACAAAATGATTTTCATAAATAATGTAAGCAGACGTTTTTTTCATTGATCACAGCAAATTAGACAGTTGCTTTTAAGCACCTGTGATTACATTTGCTTTGTTTCTGTGTTTACTTGCTTTCCAGCATTACTGGGATTTATGTGACAAAAACTGTATGCATTGAAATAGTACAATGTGACATTGTACTGTAAAACACATTATGAAATGATTGCTATGATCAAGCTAATTAACATATTCATCAGCTCATTCATTTTTTTTTTCAAGTCAAATTTCTTCTAGCAAACTTCAAGGATAAGATAGATAATTACACTTGTTCCTAAACTCAATGTTGCTTTATAACAGAATTTATCATGTATGATTGGAACATTTTCTCTTTTGCCCATCCTCTCATTTTTCTCATCATCTCAGCTGGTGACATTGTTCTCCAGTCTTATTCTATGTACCAGACACATTTATATCCCACAGACAACTGAGATAACACATTATTTGTCTTCTTGTGTTTGTTTTGTTGCAGGTAGCATAATACATGTCAGATTGATCAGTTTGTACATGATAGCATTGCCATGTTTTTATGGCTGAATAATATCCTATTATGGTAAAGGCCACAGCTTTTTGAAGTCATGTTGGTTTTGGTGAACACAAATTAAATTGGAATCTTGACTATATGTATAATTCTATAATGATTTATGAATGCAGAGATCTCTTTAAGGTATTGATTTTGTTTAATCTATGCTTAAACTTAGTATTGAAATTTTCAGATCATGGAATATCATGATCATTGTTAAATAGAAGGTATTTCTGTTTGTTTTCCAAAATAATCTTATTTTCTGTTAACTATGATTACCCTTTTTACACATGTTTGCCAACTTTTCTTTCCAAAAGTGATCAATGAGTGTTATAGTCTTGTGATTTGCTCTTCAATTTCCTGATTATTGGTGATAGTGCATATTTTTCATATATCTGCTAGCAATCTGTACAACTCCATTACAAAAATATCACTTCTATCCCATTTATTTAGCAATTGTTAAATGTTTCACTGTTGAGCTGTTTGAGTTTGTTATATATATTCAATATTAATTCTTCTTTATATTGTTATTAGAGTTTATGTGGACTGGCCTCGAATGTGTGCCCCTCTGACTAAGTCAACACTGAGGTAGATGATACTGAGCCATCACAGTTTGTCTAATGCTGAGGTTTATTGGGAAATATAATTGTGGTCTGTGATGAAACAGACACTTCATTCTTCCACATGGACACTATTGTTTTCAAGAATGTGTTATAGGGAAAATTGAAGTGGTTTATATAAAACTATTCCTGCTTTCTTTGTACATCTTTGTTTCACGTCTGTATACTTCACAATTGTCATTATTTTTCATCTGGATTTTTTAGCTCTTGTGAAGATGTTCATAGTTTATCCGTGAATATTTCTTCAAATTAATGTTTCTAAAGGTGAAAAGTGCCAGAAATTTTATCTCACTATCTTAACACATAATTTGTTTTGAGAGATATTGTGTGTGGGTGTGGGTGTGTGTATGTGTTGGGTGGTGTATGTATCCTAGAGCTCTCTACATATTTTCAGTGTAGCCATAGGCTAGAGGAAAATGTAAGGTGCCTCCCTCCACCTTACTTCAATCAGATACAATGTCTCACTGAGTCACTTGGTCTGAACTCAGACTTGAAGCCAATAAGCACTATCAATCCTGCTGTCTCCATCCACTAAAAGTACATCCACAATTGTACAGCCACACTTGGATTTTATTCAGCCACACTTGGATTTTATTCTTACATAGATGATGGGAATTTGAACTCAGATCCTCATGCTTATACAGCAAGGGTTCTTATTGTATCAATCTCTTGAGACTTTTCTTGTTTTTTTTTTTAAAGAGTTACAATTTTTTTTTTCATTTTTACTCCCCCCTCCCTTAGATTCTAACATAGAACTTCAAGGATCTCTTCTGGCATGTAGCATTCTCAGACAACTAGGTAAAATAATTTATTTCATTAACTCACTTGTTTACACAGTTTATTATCTACTATGCCTTGCTTTGTATGAAGATTTGGAATCACAAATAAATGAGAGAAATTCTTCCAAGAAAGCCAATAGTCTGGATGTGTGTATGTGATATAAATGATATAACTAGAGTGGAAATTTTTTCCAACATTAATTTACAACTGTAGCAATTAGAAAAGAACATGAGAAGTTTAGCTAGTCCTGAAATACCATCCTCACATTTTAACTGTGTAACACTACCTAATACTTAATCACCTGTTATTCTTTCACTCTTGTTAATGTCCTTAGAGTATGACTCCTGGAGAGAGGCCCATACTAAAGAAGAGAAAGGAACAGTTTTAGAGAGATATGAGAGGTCACCTAAAGCAGCTGTCTTTCATTAGCTTCTCACAAGTGCTTGTCAGGTCCATAATTAGTATAGATAGCTTTTTGCTGGATAACAGTCTCCTTATCCAAACCATATATGTTATCACATCCTTCCTATTTGAAAGAACATCCTTAACAATCCAGAAAGATAAGATCCATTTGGGATGTTTGACAGTTATGGCAGTTGAAGTGAGCATATGAGAATCTGCTCCATTTCTGAGAGTAAAGATATTCAAGTCTCCCAATTATAGAAAACATGGGAAATCCTACCCATGCCTGAATGTCAAGTCATGCATAGCCAACTGTGAGACTCGTGCCAAAATGGAATATTTCTACCGTATTCCATATTTGAAAAGTTAATTGTCAAATACCCAGATGATAAGCAGTTGGGGCAAAAATTAATGAAAGGCTTTAACAAAGAAAGCAAAATTCTTTCAAAACAACCTTGAGTTGTTAAACTAGAAGCTTATAATCACTATCAAGACAACATTGAAAAATAAAACAAGAGATGAAGTAACAGTCTTTATGATTATGTCATCAAAAGCAATAACATCATAGCAGCTCTAGTTACAATTCATAAACATTTACCTATTGATGATGAGAGGCTTAGAAGTTAAAGGCACTTTGCTGCCAAGCCTGATAACCTGAGTTCAGCCCCAGGAAAGAAAAACTAACTAATGAATGTTATCTTCTGATCTCCACTCTCACAAACTAATACAAGATAGGTAGATAGATAGACAGACAGACAGATAGATAGAATATAAAAATTAAATATATGCCTGGGTCTCACTAAGATGATTTTCCAGAAAAAGTCAAAGCAAATATTTCCAATATAGTCAATGAGATAATAAATTTATATATAAACTGCATTTATAATTTTTCAAATATGCATAAAAATTGTAATATGTGTAGACAAAAGTTAAAGAATAAAGAAAGGGTTGGAGGCAAGGAGGAAAGAGCTATTAAGTTCAGTGTCTCACACCAACTAGCTTAGATCATTTTAACTATATACAGTCCCATTAGTATATCAAAAATGATAATGAGTCATTTTCAAAATTTAAACAATTTTTAGACCTATTTGGTTATGTAGTAAAAATAACTTTGAATAAGGTTGAGTACTCAGTGTCTAGTCATGTTGATCACTTATATTGATTATTAGCCACCCTGATATATATATACATATATATACCCAAAATATACAATGAATATATTATGTCCATTTTATTCACAAAATAGTAAGAAAAAAGCAATAAGCAACTATTATGAAATTATACAAACATTAGAATCAACATAAATATCCAAGTTAATCTATTTTAAGAGAATTTCAGCAATAATTGTAATATTTTGTATCAATAATTTCATTTTATGGCTATATTGACAAAATTATAGAAATGTAAAAAATTTAAGGTAAATGTTAGAAATGTGCAAATTTTTATAAAGTAAAATGTATCATTTCTGTTCAAAATATATGATAGTAACTGCAAATGTGATAAACATCTATTTTAATTGTTTCTTTATCATTCTTTGAAAAATTTGTACAGCAATGTTTTGATCATACTCAGCCCAGCTTCCCCAACTCTTCCCATATTTACTCTCTCTTCTGCATTAACTAATTAATACTTATATTTTTCTATCAAAGTCAATTATGTTCTCAAATATTAATGTATGTATGGATTTTCACTGATTGATGCTCTATTTATTAGAATCTATACACTTTTAGAGAAATTTGACCTTCCTTTGCCAGGAACTAAGAATTGCCAATAGCTCCTTATCCAGGAAAAGAACTTCCTACTGAACTCCCTTCTCTATGCTGGGATTTGGTCTAGTCTAGGATTTAGGATTTCACAGATCATGTCAAAGATGTATCTATTGTTAGTTTGAAAGGAGTGAATTTGCGTGAACCACATTGACAACGTGACAGAGTGCAAACAAGCAGTTCAGGAGACCAGGACTGAGTTTCTACTTCCCAGAACATGGCAAGTCAGTTATTGGAACAACAGTAGGTTTATATAAAATAGACCCCTCCACAGTTTGAAAAAAGACAGCCAACCTTGGAGCCAAAAGGTCAAGAGCTACACCTCTTTGGTATGAAGCAGGAATAGTTAGTTAAGTATGCTTGAAGCAAGACCCTAACAAATCATAGCATCACTCAGACCACCAGAGATAGAACCTACCAATCAAGATATAGATCATCTACCCCTCCCTAAAGTTCCTCCTTTTCTGCTTTAAAACTGAATCTGCAAATTCAGACAGGACCCTTCAATCCAGATGGAATTAGGTCTCTGCTTGCAGTAATTTGTTCAATAAACACTCTTTGCTTTTGTATATCATTTGAGTCTGGGGTATCATTCTTCAGCTATTCACAAAGCCTCACAAGTTCATGTGCATACCTGTCTTTTTTTTTTTTGAGTTTTGAATTTTAGTTTTCATTGTGTTGCTTGACTGTTACAAAAGTGTTAGGCCAACAGAGGAAGCTATAGATAGTATAGATGCCTAGAAGCAACAAACTAACAATATTGATAAACAAACCAATAATTGTGTTCTCCACATTTATCTCATTTACTAATGCAGGCCAACTGTGGACAAAAGGCTCCTTTCTTCTCTCTGTTGTCTGAATGATTTTTTTAAAATATTTTTTTTCCAAATCTGCTTTTATACCATTTTAATTACATGTAACTATTATGGTCAGTTCTAGGTTGAGGAGCTAGCAATGCAATAGATGCAATTAGTCAAGGAACAAGCAAGACAATAAATGCAAATAGTTATAGAAAAAGCAAGGCAATAAACAAAGTCCTGTGATCACTATTTCCAAGGGCTTATCAGGATGACAAAAATATCTGAGAGCACTTTGCTGTCCTAGACCAAATCATTTTCATGCCTGAAGCCTACTTCTCTGTACTAGCCTAAGATTTAGATTCCTGTCTGAAATTATTTCTTTGTTCCAGCCTAATGTCAGAATCCTGCCTGAAGCCCATTTCCTTGTCATTGCAGTCGAGCATTTGAGACTTTTTGTCAACAATTTAATATTACCCATATTACTGGGATTCCATATAGTCCTCAAGGACAAGGTATTGTGGAATGGACCTATGGAACTTTAAAACAATATCTTAATAAAACAAAAATGAGGAAGATATATCCCAGTACACCACAACTTTATTTAAATCATGTTCATTTTATTTTAATTAAAAAAAAATTGGATAGCAAGGAACTTTCTTCTGCGTGTCTATGGCACCCTACAACTAGGTATACTTATGCCTAGGTGAAAAGCAAAGATCCACTTACTGGCATGTGGCTTGATCCCAATAAGATATTTAATATGTGGAAGAGGACACATTAGTGTTTTTTTTCTGCGGGATGCTGAAGGAGCTTGGTGACTGCCAGAGTGATTGGTGAGACATTAATCTATAAAGTCAAAACTAACTCTCAACAAGATCAATATAATATCTTAAAACCATATAATTTTAAGAAATGTAATTAGTGCTAATAAAAAAAAAACATTCATTTTTCTTAGACTACACAGGAAACCACAAGAAAACAAATAATTTCTTCCTGAAATTCCCAGCAATTTTTCATTTTAATTATTCTAATGTGTTTGCCAACTTTAAACATTCACATTATATATTCCACATAATATACTAAAACTAATTGAATAAACCATGTAGTTGTATATTTAACATAGATATTCTTAACTATTTTGTTCCCTTCAGGATTGGAAGAGGCTATATGAATAATTGGAATTATTAATTATATAATTGGAAGAGGCAAAAACTTTCTTAAACTAAAGTTTAGGCCCTAATGTGTCCCTTAAAACTGTTTGGTTTTTGGTTACTTTGTTTACTGTGAGTGGGGATGCTCCTACATACTTTTGGCAATTTTCTCTATCACTGTCTTCTTGCTTTGAAGCAGGGTCTCTATTCCTGAACCTAGAGTTGGCTGACCAATTAAATCACTAAGATCCACCTATCTTTAACCTGAAGTTTCCAGAGATGTTCATGTTTGATTTTATGTGAGTGCTGGGAAACCAGAAATAAGGCTCTCATGCTTGAGTAGCAAAGGCACTTACTCACTGTGATATTTCTCCAGTGTTTTAATTCTATTTACAGACAGTATTGTACATCTTGGATGCAATAAAATATGAAATTGTTTTGACCCAAATCATTTCTGGAAACATATTTTGAGGTTCACTTGGCTTTGTTTCTCACCATCCATTTTCACCAAACCCTGTGCAATTGGCACTGGCTGAGACAAGTTCAATAGATTCAAAAGTTGGGGAATTTATCAAATTAAATGCAAATTTTAAATCCCTTTAAGTCATCTTATCATTTTAATAGCTTTTTAAAAGACAACTCACTATAAAATTCATGATTTTCTCATGTTCAAGCCATGTTTAACTTTAATTATCATAATAAAAATCAGCAATCATCATTATCAAATTACAGGTTCATTTCCATTACCCCAGATGAAAGCCCTGGTCCATCCATGGTCAATTTTTATTTACCACTTCACTCAAGACTGGCATTTGATTGCTTGTACATTTGCTTCTTTGAAGACAAAAATGGTACAGCACAATGTGGCCTTCAAATGAGATTTGTCTTGCAATGTCTTTACTTTGAATATTAGTAGCTCAGATTACCATATTTTATATATCTGTTCATCATTTAGTGGATAGATTGCTGAGGCTTATAAACATTTTTGTTGTTAAAACCAATAGTTCTAAAAATATTGATTCACAAATTTTTGTGTGGAATGAAGTGAAATATTTTGGTAGATACATACTTAGGATCATATGGAAACTTTATGTTCATGTTTTTCTTAAAAAAAATCAAACTGTTTTCCATGTGTCTTCCATGTTGTATATCTCTTCAATTAAAATAAATTTGCCGCTGGGCGGTGGTGGCGCACGCCTTTAATCCCAGCACTTGGGAGGCAGAGGCAGGCGGATTTCTGAGTTCGAGGCCAGCCTGGTCTACAGAGGTGAGTTCCAGGACAGCCAGGGCTACACAGAGAAACCCTGTCTCGAAAAAAACAAAATAAATAAATAAATAAATAAATAAATAAATAAATAAATGAATAAATTTGCCGAGTCTTTCTCCGTGAGTACCTACGTATTAATTATAACCAAAATAGAATATTTTCTTATAACCCATAGTGTAGTTTCCACCCACAGTATTACAGTTTCAGTCATTTAGATCTTGCTAACTTATCAGTCCACGACTCTATGAAGTAAGTGCTGAATTATAGGCAGTCAAGTGATGTATGTATGTGACTTCATTTTCATGGGCAGAAGTATCCTTTATTCATGTTGCTGGCTGAAACTCTAAGAAATTCTACAAGTTCATGAATTTGGTCAAATAAACTCAGCAAAATTTATTTCAGATTTTTTTTGTATTTTAACAAGTTTTCAAAGCTGAATATAGTGTTTACAGTGTATGCATATTCTCATTGACACTTATTTCTTTTGTTATCAGGTACAGGGTTCTCACTATTCAACACAGACTGAGCTGGAACACACACATTGTTCTAGACTGGCCTCAAACTTACAGTCATTATCTCTCAGCCTTTCAAATGCTAAGATTGTAAGAGTGAACCTTCATCACAGGGCTCACTTCTTGGCATCCTTATATAGACATCATACTGTGGTTTTATACATCATTCTGACATTGAATTTAAAAGAGACAAAGTTATTTTGGCTCACAGCTCTAGGGCACAGTCTGTCATAGCAGTGATGTCAAAGCATTAGAAGTGTGAAATAACTGGTCATATCTAATCCATAATCAAGTAACAAGGAAAGAGTAATACATACTGGTGTTCAGCACCCTTTTTCATTAATACAGTCATAGAATCCTCCCACTCAAGGAAGGCTGCTACCAATATTGGCTGAATCTTCACATCTCAATATCAGCAAGACTGTCATAATGTTAAGTCTGTTAGTCAAGTGATTATAGATTCTGTTATGTAGAAAATCAGTACAATCATGAAAACATCCAGTTGATATTGTTTGTATCTCATTTTAAATTTAACTTATAGTTCTTCATGTTTAAAATATGCTGGTTACGGTGGATTTAGATTTTGCTTTTTAGACATGGTTTCCTTTAATGATTTGAACACAAATACTGTGAAGTTTTTGGCTAGTTATGTATAGATATGTTTTCTAAAGTCACTTCTTATTAATTGTTTTATTTGTTTGCTTCTGAGTTATATTTCCCATATCCCTTTTTATGTTCTTTCTGTTTAAAATTGAATAGTCTATAAAATAAAATATAGTGAACACAGAAATCACCCTGTACTCATCATACAGTTTTTCTTTTGTTTTCTACTTGCTCACTTTGTGACTTCCCTGACTTATTTCTATAAAGTATATATTTCTTTAACATTGCCATTGGGTTTTGCTTGTGGATATTCTGAGATGACATGAAATGATGCCTCTTTTGATTTTGGCCAAGGGCCCCTATCGATATCTTAATGCAAGCCTTCAATGCTCAGATAGTTTAAAGCTCTGTCATCAATCATTTCATCCTCGGACTGAGCCTTAAGGTGATCCAAAGTTGAGAGATAAGCTCCCTCTCTAAATCTTCCTGGGTATATGTATAGCTCATTCATAGCTCAGATCTTTTTATTACCTCTCCTTTAAATATTAAGCTTTTAACATTATCTAATGGTAATCATTATTTTAGACATCTACAGTTTTAAATAATGGAAATTATGTTTTGTTTTGCTGGTTATTTTGTTTGCTTTCAGGTGTGTGTGTGACAAATGTCCATGAGAGAATGTTTTTCAAACTGAGTGAGATCTGAGTTAAGTTAAATAACCACTGTCCCAGTAGAAGAGACTTTTCCGAGGAGCTGTCAAACATATCAAATAGTGACAATTTCTTTAGGATGATGCTCGCTGATGAGTTCCAAGCCTCTTCTGCCCTTTACATTGACTGATGGTGCTGTTTTTGTACTGAAACTATAGAAGCAAGGCTGCTCATTTTCAAAGCTATGATAAAGCTACAGAAAAAGTGGTTGAGGCTAGAGTGAAGGAAAATGCCA
The DNA here is from genome assembly GCA_021653895.1 of Mastomys natalensis. Classification (NCBI taxonomy): domain Eukaryota; kingdom Metazoa; phylum Chordata; class Mammalia; order Rodentia; family Muridae; genus Mastomys; species Mastomys natalensis. The sequence continues at coordinate 507,930 of JAJTUV010001463.1, read as the reverse complement.
CAGTACTTATTTCTTCAGAGATTCAACCATCTTTCTTGAAGCGACATTTCTTACATTGCTGCTTTTTTGGCTTATTCTCAGAGTTTGAAAAACTTGATTTTTACATATTATTTTCTTGTTATTATTGCCTTTAATAGTGGATGATTTTTGTACTCTACAAATCATAATCCAGAGACAGGAGATTATAGTGTTTTATTCTTCAGTAATCAAGAATTTTAATGGAACTTCTATCTTTAGACTTAAACTATTTATTTATATTCACCTATATATGGTTAAGTCTTTAAAGTATTTTTATTATACTGAAGAACCATATTTCATTTCATAATTATTCATCAGTGAGCTCGTTGGTTATACCTGTATTTCGGCCATGGTGAATAATACTGTAATTAACATGGGAGAAGAAGTATTGTTTTAAATAGTTATGCTATTATTATTTTTAACTGTGAGTGAGTGTGTGTATGTGTGCAGTGTATTTATATCTGCATGTCTGTAAGACTTATAAATATAGGTTCCTGGGGAGTCAAGGAAAGAGTGTCAGATAACCTGAATTTGTAGTTATAGGTATTTGTGGGCTCCAAAATGTGGGTACTAGAAACTGAACTCAGGTCCTACGAAGAACAACACTGCTCTTTACTGATGTCCCTACTTCTAGTACTGAGAATAAGTACTTTTTAAAGATGATGATGAAGGTTCCTTTGAGTATGTAACTAGAAGAGGTATTGTAGATTCAGATGATAATTTTGTGTTCTTAACAACCTTAACAACCTCTAGACTGGCTCATCTAGGATCATCTTATCTGGGCTTATATACAAAGTATACTGCATCTAGGCATTTATGTGGATTTGGGGGAACTTTTAGGGCTTTATGGTTATATAACAAGCACTTTACACACTGAGCATTTGCCAAAACCCCTCTCTGCTATTTTCTTATGAGGATTTTAAAGGATCATTTATTTATTTCACTTACTTAGACCTTTAACCCAATTTGAATTATTTTGGAGGTATAGTGTAAAACAGTGGTCCTATGACATTGGTTTTCATATGGAAACTTGATGTTTCAAGGTTTGATGATTTGTTTCTGGACTTTCATTTTTCTTGGTTTTGGTATTTTGGTTTATCAGAACAGAAGTTAGATAATTGATTGGCTGTGTTTCCTTGACTTTCTGTTTCCCTCTCTCTCCCTCCTTCTCCCTTTTTATGCCCTATCCTCATTACTCTTCTTTCTCATTCTTCTCTCTACTAACCAATTTCCAGGAGATTAATAGCTTTCCTCTACCACACAGCTATCAACCATTTTGTTCTGGCTTACCAAACGCCCTACCTAGACAATAGCAGCAAAGCAACCTTGAACTATAAACCCCTGACACTATGATTCAAAAGAACAATTTTTCCTCCTTTCAAGTTGCTTTGTTCAAATATTTGCAACATTGAAACATTTTTTTTCAAAATCTCACAATTCTGAGTTCTAATGCAATTATGAAGTAAAATAGTCATTTTTAATAAACTGGTAGCTTATCATTCAATAGTACTATATTGAATATATGACTTACTACTTTCTCAGATTTTTACCACAATCCTCATTTCAAATTTATGAATAAGCCGTCAGTTAGCTTCTTGAAAATTAGTATGCAATGTTAGATTAATTAAGAATGTGTTTCTTTGAAAAATGCATTTCCTTTTCCTCTAAATACCAATAATTATCTCTCAAGTGTATGTGTGTGTATGTAATTTTCAGATAGTTTGATTTCTGTGACCCATTATTTCACAGTGTAAATTACAAGAGAATCTCACTTTATATTACATATATATAATTATATATATAATTAGAGTCACAGAATTTCACAGATTCTATGTATATAATTTTTGGCAAATGCTTCAAACATTTCTTACAGAAAAGTTTTATTTGTGTGCTTGGTATTACATGTGCTCACTGTTCTTCCATGACAAAATATTTTCATATGGAAAGATGAATGAATAATTAATGAAAGATAAAATGCCCTTCCTTTTCCTTACATCTTCCTAAGTTGTGTTTTTTTAACATTTCTCAGTATGAATACTAATCATTGAACATTCTTTATGCTGCTTTTGTATATTATTATTACCTAGATACATAAAATATCTTTTAATTCAAAAATATTTTGCTAAATATATGATGTCTAGTGGTCTTTAAAAAGTATCTACTAAGTAAAGATTTAAAAGGTAACTTAAATAATGGAAAATAGTAAACTAAAATATGTGTATATTTCTGACAGGGGTGAGAAAGGTGGGGAATATTTGCCAGGATGAGACAGAGACCTGGGATAAGGAAGGCACCAAGAATCAATAGGGGTGACCTTAGCTGTGACACACAACACTGGGGTTATAGAACCTGAAGAGGCTACCTCCAGTAGCCAGGCAAGAACCAACGGTGCAATAGTGACACGAACCCACCCACAAAACTTTCAATCCAAAATTTATTCTGTCTACAAGAAATGCAGTGAGAGGGCATGGTGCAGAGGACTGAGGGAATGACCAACCAATAACCACCCCACATTGTGATCTATCCACTGGCAAGCACAATTCTTGACACTATTAATGATACTCTGATTGCAGACAGAAGCATGTTGTCCTGTGAGAGGCGTCACTCAGCAGCTGACTCAAATACAGACACTCAATGCCAAACAGTGGATCTAGCTTGGAGACTTTTATGGAAGAGTAAGAGGAAAGATTGTGGGCCTGGAAGGGGATAGGAACTCACAGGACACCAGCAGAGTCAACTAACCTAGACCCTAGGGGTTCTCAGAATCTGAACACCAACTAAAAACAAACACGGGCTGAACTTAGGCCTTACCGCAAAGATGTAGCAGATGTGCAGTTTGACTTTCATGTGGGTCTGGAACAACTGGAGTAGGGGCTACTGCAAAAGTTTCTGCCTGTATATGGGATATGTTCTTCTACTGGGCTGCCTTGTCTGGCCTCAGTGGGAGACAAAATTCCTAGCCTAGCAGATAAATGAAGTGCCAGGGTAGAGAGATATCTAAAGGAGTTTTCTCACCTACTCAGAGGAAAAAAGGAAGGGGGATGGGAGAAGGATTAGGAGGAGGTCGTCTTGAGGGGTGCCATGAGTGTTCAAGATCTTTCTATCTTCTGATATTCTTCTTTGATTTCTTTCTTCAGGACTTAAAATTCTTATCATACAGATCTTTCAGTGTCTTGGTTAGAATTACACCAAGATATTTTATATTATTTGTGGCTATTGTAAACGGTCTGGTTTCTTAAATTATTTTTCAGCTACTTTTATTATTTGTAAAAAGGAAGGTTATTGATTTCTTTGAGTGAATTTTGTATCCAGACACTTGGCTGAAGCTGTTTTATGAGCTATAAGGGTTCTCTAATAAAATTTTGGGGATCACTTATATATACGATAATATCATCTACAAATAGCCATACTTTGACTTCTTCCTTTACAGATTGTATCCCCTTGATCTCCTTTAGTTGTCTAATTGTTCTGGCTAAAACTTCAACTACTATATTGCATAGATAAGGAGAAAGTGAACTATAACATTGAATATATAGAGTGAGAGTGGGCAGCCTTGTCTTGAGCCTAATTTTTGTGGAATTGCTTTAAGGTTCTCTTCATTTATTTTGATGTTGGCTATTGACTTGCTGTATATTGCCATGATTATGTTTCGGTATGTGCCTTGAATTCCTGATCTCTCTGATACTTTTAGTATGAAGATGTGCTGGATTTTTGTCAACGGCATTTTCAGCATCTAATGATATGATAATACCACTTTTTTCTTTCAATTTGTATATAGAGGAGTTTATGTTGTTGGATTGATTTCCATATATTGAAGCATCCTTGCATCCCTATGATGAAACCTACTTGATCATGGTGGATGATGTCTTTGATGTGTTCCTGGATTCTATTTGTGAAGTTTATATTTAGTATTTTTGCATCAAATGTTCATAAAAGAAATCTCTCTGAAATTCTTTCTTTGTTGAGTCTTTGTGTGGTTTAGATATCAGGGTGACTGTAGCTTTATAAAATACAGGATAACCATACTATATTCCACAGACCAAAAGAAGCTAAAAAAGAAGGAAAGCACAAGCTAGGATGCTTGAATGTCACTTAGAAGGGGAAATAAATAGTTTTAAAAGGCAGATGGAGGGAAGGAACTGTGTTGTAGTAGAGACTGGGAGTTCATGATTAGATGTGGGAATGGACAGGCTATATGGGCAGATTTCCATAACACTGAATGGTAATCTGCAACTGACGGGGTGCATCTTCAGGATATCACAGAGACATAGGATAAGAGAGGTACCCAAGAATCACTGGGGGTGACCTTAGCTGTGACTTACAGCATTGTGATATGAAAACTGAAGAGGCTACCTCCTGTAGCCAGGAAGGAATCCTGTAGCCAGGAAGGAACCCACCCAAAAACTTCCAACCCAAAATTTATCCTGTATATAAGAAATGCAGGGAAGGGGAATGGAGCAGAGATTAAGGGAAAGGCCAACAAATAACCAGCCAACTTGAGACCCATCCCATAGGCAAGCACAAATATATATATATAATTTGTGTGTGTGTGTTTGTGTTACATATTATATATTATTTTGAATCGTACCTTATAGCAATCACTATAAATAATGACAATAATGACATTTTCCCTTACCTTTATTATTTTTTTTTAATTCATGTAACTTGATTATTGCCAAGCAGTTGTAAGTTTCTGGTATTGATATAACTGATGCAATATAAATGACATTTTAACCTACATAAGCTCTAAAATTTCACCTTAGAACTGTAAATTCATATACTCAGTTTTACTATATATTGATTAAATATAAAACAGGTTTATTATGACATTTTCATGAATGTCCATGATGTATTTCTATCATAAACACCTTTCATTGCCCATCATACTCCTCACACTCCTGTTAAGCCCCTTCCCCTCTGCTTTGATTATTTTATGTTATAACCGTACAGGAGGAAGGGCTACTTAATAGTAGATACACAAATGAAGAAAAGATGGCTTCCTCCCTTGCAACCACTTACAGGAGAACCTCAAGGAAGGAAGGGCATCCTGAGATACCTTCCTCAAAGTTAACAGTTTTTTAAAAAGTTTTATTTTTCTTTATTTCTTAATTTATACTCACACATAAACAAACACATACGTGTATAATCTTGTTATAATTTTATTAGTAGCAGTCTAAGATAAAGTACATAGAATGCTAAAGTATGTCAATACTTTATATTACTAGAAGGTATTGTCCTCATGAAATTGTTCTTTGCTCATTATCTTGTTATTTGCTATATTGTAAGAAAAGTTTGAAGGAAGCTCAAAGTCTTTGACTCAAAACAAACAAACAAAGAATCAAAATCTTTTTCCAAGGATCTGTCCTATTTTTAAGCTTTAAAGTGCAAGAAATGAGCAGTCTGTTGGAGTGTATCATTTCTAACAGGTGGTGTTTTAAACATTGACCAATGAAGATCAAACCAAGCTATATTTAACAGGTAAACTACATGTTTATTTGGTCATTGTTGGAGAAATGCTAATTTACTCTAAGTTGTTTATTCACCCTGGAGAAGCTGAAATGAAGTGATGGATATAAAATATCTACCTATTTCCTCCATTCAGTACATTTCATTTTTGAAACTATAGTAACAAGAAAGTATTTCATGGACATAGTTTAGATTTAATATTACCCTTAAGGATAATGACATAGGTGCCGGGCGGTGGTGGCGCACGCCTTTAATCCCAGCACTTGGGAGGCAGAGGCAGGCGGATTTCTGAGTTCGAGGCCAGCCTGGTCTACAGAGTGAGTTCCAGGACAGCCAAGCTACACAGAGAAACCCTGTCTCGAAAAACAAAAAAAAAAAAAAAAAAAAAAAAGGATAATGACATAGGAATTTTTAATGCAATGTGGTAAGATCTTTCTCAATTTACTTTTCTTGACCCAAGAACCTATGCCACTAGATGTTCATAGTCACTAAAGATGATCCTGGAGCAGTGACACCCACATTTGTGTATTCACTCTAATTAAGATTAAAGGTGGAGACACCCCAAGGAACAAACAGAGCAGAAGAAAGGTTTTATCAATGAGAATTACATATAATTGAGACATTTGAAGAAATCAAGACAAACTCCTGAGATTTAGAAGAGATCCTCCAAAGAGGAAAAACTATTTAATTTTCCTTCTAGGAATTGTTGTATGGATTCAGAAGCCAGGCAAAAGCTAAATTAACTGCTTTCAGGTTGATTATTTCTCTGGGCTATTATGTTGGGGGCCAATGAATGTCTCCCATAGTCTATGTATGTCCCTAGCCAAAAATGGAGATAATGTACCCTGTTTAACACTATGTGCCAAGTTAGAAGTAATTGAAGGCCCTGGTATATATGTACCAATCTGTATCTCCAGGATTTTTACATAATTGATCTTGACTGTAGACTGGCTGTTATTCATTTACTAGTATAGCATCTTTTCACCCTGAAGGTGTCTTAAGTATTACTAACTATATTAAGGTTTCTCTTCTCTTGAAACCTTCTTTGAATGTACCAAAAAGTACATGCAATTACATTATTTTAAGACAACTCCTTGTCTAAAGGGTGGCCTGCATGAGTTTTCTGACATAAGTAAAGTTTTTCTATTTCTTAGAATCTATTCCATAGTGAGTTCTACCATATCTAGTGCTGCACAGGGAAAGACACTGTGAGGGAGAGAGAGAGAGAGAGAGAGAGAGAGATATACAGAGACACAGAGACAGAGAGAGACAGAGAGAGAGAATGCCTCATATGGGGACATTTTCTAACTTGAAGCTACCTCTTCTCAAATAACTCTAGATTCTGTCAAATTGACATAAAAGTATCCAGCACACCTTGTTACCTACAAAGAATTAGAACCAATATCAGTACTTTATTTTAAAAATATAGTAGGTAGATTTAACTGTAGAGAACATCCACTCATGACATCACCTATTTATATACCACAGCACACACTCTACTCTTAATATTTTCTTAGTGTATGCCAGTTGTATAACACTAATAGCATAAACTAAAAGCAAATATCATTATTTTTCTTCATGTGAAATCTTAATAATCAACTACACCAATGGAGAATTGTGAGCTTGTGTATAGCATGGGGACTAGGATGAATTTAGTCAAAGAACAAAATACAAATTCAAAATTTCAAGTGGACAAAAGGAATAAATTCTGAAGATTCACTGCACAACACAGTGACTGGAGAAGAAAAAACTGCTTAGAGAATATTTCAAGTGTTCTTATCCCCCAGATTCTGTGAGATAAACAACATAATGATTTTCTATTCCATTGTGTATCAAAGAAAAGGAATAAATGAGTTGTCAAATTTCAAATTATACACAGATAATTTTCTGGGATGATAACTATCACATACATTCTGGGAATAAAAAAATGTTATGAAAAAATAGTTCCTGCAATTTTAAAAAACATTCTAAGAAACTATTTGTGATGGTTTGCATATGGCTGGCCTAGGGAGTGGCACTATTGAAAGGTGTGGCCCTGTTGGAATAGGTTTGTCACTGTGGGTGTGGGCTTTGAAATATACATCCTAGCTGCCTGGGAGTCAGTCTTCAATTGTACCATGCCTACCTAGATGCTGCCATACTTCCACCTTGATGATAATGGGATGAACCTCTGAATCTGTAAGCCAGCCCAATTAATTGTTTTCCTTTATTAGACTTGTCTTGGCCATGGTGCTTTCTCACAGCAGTAAAACCCTAAGATACTGTTTATGCTGTTTGAGTTACTAATAAACCATACTTTCATCAGCATTATTTAAAAATATATTATTATACTGAAGCCTATAGTTTCCATTGAGGTTAACAATTTTATACATTTATATGGTTCGATACAAACATTTTTCATATACTATATTCATATATACTATATATATATGCATATACACATACACATACATCATGTACATATACATATACACACTATATTCTTTCAAAGAATATTTCTGTTACCGTAAAAAAATAATCTTTTTTTTTTTCTGCAAGTCATGGCATATGAAGTACAAAAGTCAGCTATATAGAGTCTGTTTTTTCTTCCACCATATGAGTCTTGGGAATTGAACTCAGGTCATCCGGGTTTGTTGACAAGGTCATTTCCTTTCTGAACTATCTCACTGGCATGAAATTTTATTCTGAAAGTCATCCTATTCACTGGCAGTTTTTAGCAGTAACTAATTAAGCTGTTGTAATTATGAATGTGCAGGTTTGTGTACTATAAGTTTTGCCTTCATTCAAGTAATATGGTAGATGAATTCTAAGTTATAGAATTACTGTATCATACACACAGAGGGAGAGAAAGGAGAGAGAGAGAGAGAGAGAGAGAGAGAGAGAAAGAAGAAGGAAGAGGAGGAGGAGGGGGAGGGGGGAGGGGGAGGGGGAGGGGGGGGAGGGGGAGGGGGAGGGGGAGGGGGAGGGGGAGGGGGGAGGGGAGGGGGAGGGAGAGGAGAGGGAGAGGAGGGGAGAGGGAGAGGGAGAGGGAGAGGGAGAGGAAAGGAGTAAAGAAGTAAAAGCTGGCCATGAACACTTGGAGAGAGATGGGGAAGGGATCAGAGGGCAGAGCTGAAGCAGGAAGGCAAGAACAAGAGCAAGAGAGGGAGGGGGAAGGGGTAAGTAGCCCCTTTTATAATGAGTCAGGCATACTTGGTTGTTGCCAGATAACTCTTGGGCTGAGCTTATATAAAATGCTAACAAACATTGAGAGGAGAGTTGTTCAGTTTCCATGGATATGTGGGGTTTCTGCTGTTTTTGTTGTTATTGAAGACCATCCTTAGTTCTTGGTGATCTGATAGGATGCATGGAATTATTTTAATTTTCTTGTATCATTGAGGCTTATTTTGTGAATGATTATATGGTCAATTTTGGAGAAGGTACCATGAGATTCTAAGAAGAAGTTATGTTCTTTTGGGGTGAAATATTCTGTATATATCTATCTGTTAAATCCATTTGGTTGATAACCTTTATTAGTTACACTGTGTCTCTGTTTAGTTTCTGTTTCAATGACCTGTCTATTGGTGAGAGTGGAGTGTTCATGTCTTCCAGTATTATTGTGTGGGGTTCAATGTGTTTTTTGAGCTTCAGTAAAGGTTCTTATATTGATGTGGGTACTCTTGCATTTGTAGCATAGATGTTCAGAATTGAGACTTTCTCTTGGTGGATTTTTTTTTCTTTGATGAATGTGAAATATCCTTCCCCATATAACTTTAAAACTTTTAATTGAAAGTCTATTTTATTGGATATTAGAATGGAAACTCTCTTCTCCCACTTATATATAGCTCCCTTGCATATATAGCTGGAGCCATGGGTCCCTCCCTAAGCGCTCCCAGGCTGGTGGTTTAGACCCTGGGGGCTCTGAGGGTGGGGAGGTGAGGTACAGGGGAGGGTGGAAGGGGTACACCAACGTGGAGGCAGGAGGAGGGGGGAAGGGATAGTGAGTTCCTGGGACGGAGGGGGGGAAATGGGGTAAGGAGAGAACATCTGAAATGTAAAAAATTTTCCAATAAAAATTTTCCAATAGAATGAAAACTCTCACTTGTTTCTTGGGGCCCTTTGCTTGGAAGGCTTTTTTCTAGCCTTTTACTCTGAGGAAGTATCTGTCTTTTGTCATTGAGGTGTGTTTCATTTGTACAGCAAAATGCTGGTTCCTGTTTGTGTATCCAGTCTCTTAGTTTATGTCTTTTTATTGGGGAATTGAGTCCATTGATATTGAAAGATATTAAAGACAGATGATGGTTAATTCCTGTCATGTTTTTTGTTGTATGTGGCATCATGTGTATGTGATTCTCTTCTTGTGGTTTTGTTGTGAGTTTATTAATTATTTTTTTGTTTTGTCTTTGGTGTACTTACCTTCCTCCTGTTAGAGTTTTCATTCTAGAATCCTCTGTAAGGCTGCATTGGTAGATAGATTTTGTTTAATTTTTTTCATCTAATATTTAGGTCTCTCCATCTATGATGACTGAGAGTTTTTTACAGGGTATTGTATCCTGGGCTGACATTTTTGTTCTCCTAGGGTCTGGATGGCCTCTGTGCTGGCTCTTTTGGCTTTCAGATCTCTGTTGAGAAGTCTGGTATAATTATGTTTGATCTGCCATTATATGTTACCTGACTTTTTCCCCTTTGAATATTCTTTCTTTGTTCTGTGCATTTTGTGTTTTATTTTGTGCTGGAAGGATTTTCTTTTCTGGTACAATCTATTTGGTGTTTGGTAGCCTTCTTTTTTACATTAATGAACATCTCTTTCTTTAGGTTGAAGAAGTTTTCTTCTATGATTCTGTTGAAGACATTTTCTGATCCTTGGAGCTGGAAATCTTTACTCTCTTCTATTCCTATTATACTTACGTTTGGGCATTTCATTGTGTCATGAATTTCCTGGGTGTTTTAGATTGAGTTTTTTATGTTTTTTATTTCCTTCGACTGTTGTGTCAATATCTTCTAAGGTATCTTCTACACCTAAGATTCTCTCTTCTATCTCTTATATTCTGTTATTGATACTTGCATCTGTTGCTCCTGACCTCTTTCCTAGGTTTTCCATTTCCAGGGTTGACTCCATGGGTGATTTCTTTATTGATTCTACTTCTATTTTTAGGTCTTGGACTGCTTTGTTCAATTTCCTCACCTGTTTGATTGTGCTTTTCTGTATTTCTTTAAGAAATCTATTTGTTTCCTCTTTAAGTCCTTCTAAATGTTTACCTGGATTTTTCTGTATTTCTTTAAGTGAGTTATTTATATCCTCCTTTAAGAAACTCTATTATCTTCATGTGATAGGATTTTAGTCAGCATCATAGTTTTCAGATATATTTGGGAATCCAGGTCTTGCTGCGGTGGGATAGGTGGGTTCTGATGGTGCTGAAGTATATTGGATTCTGTTGGCTGCTTTTCACTGACACCTGGGTTGCTGTAGGTCTTCTGATAGGTCTGTGGCCCTAGCAACAACAGATCTGCTGGGAGATCTTCAGACGGTGGGGTCTTCAGAGGGGTGTGCAAGCTCATGATCTGTTGCCCAAGCTGCCGCAGGTCTCCTGGGAGGCTTTTCAGACTATAGGGTCTTCAGAGGGGCAGACTTGCTGATGATCTGCCCTGTTATCCTGGGTGGCAGCAGATCTCCTGAGATGTTCAGACTGTGCTATCTCTATAGGGACAGACAAACTGATGATCTGACCTGGCAGGAAGGGAGGTGGAGTTCAAGCTGAGGGCATGGGTCCCATGTGTGTTGGGCTCCTAGGGCATACAAGCTGTTGCAGTTATTTGGGAGGTTCCCTTACCTGTTGCTCTAGATGTAGCAGATTTCTTGGGAAGGCTTCAGACTATGGGGTCTTAAAAGTGGATAGAGTTGATGATCTACCCTGTCAGAAGATACAGGCCTGAAGGAAGGCCACAACTCTTAATATTGCCACTCCATAGGCAGACTTGTCTGCCCTCAGTGTGAGAGAATGTGGTTATTCATGCAGTGACTTGATGTACCAGAGTGAGTTGGTACCCAGGCAGGGCCCTCTGTCTTCTCAGAGGAGGAGGAGAGGGAAGTATGGGAGGAGATGCTGGTGTGAGTTGGGTACTGGGAGGAGAGCAGATCTGCAATTAGGATGTAGAGTGAATACATAAATTTATGGGAAAAAAGATAACCAGTAACTCCCAAAAATTATTTTAAGGTGTGAAAATATAACCTATAAAACAGATCTTTTGAGGTAGGAAGAGCTACCTCTGGGCTACATCTTCTGGTGACAGCCTATATAACGGACATGTAAGAAGGGAAGATTTGACTCTTTGTCTGCTTGTTCTTACTCCAGCTATCATGTCCATTTCTTCACTGGCTTTAGAGCCAACTTCTTCAAAATTAGAGCATATATTTGGAGACCAACTGACATATCCAGCCTTTTGGAATGAACTAGTAATAAATTCTTGGAATTTTTGGAATTCTTGGACTTTCTGTTGGACTAGTTGAACCATAGACTTTCTGATATATTATATATATAATATATATCAGTATATAATCTATAATATATATAATCTATATATTTGATAATATATATAATTGATAATATATATAGATAGATATAGATAGATATAGATATAGATATATAGATATATAGATATATAGATATATAGATATATAGATATATATGAATTTAGGGTTAAAACAATAAAAGGATCCATTGGTTTTATTTTGTCATTTGGTGAAAACTTTGAGTTTTTAAATAAATTTTGAAATTAAGTCACATTAAGAAGCTTGTATGATTGATAAACACACAAAGCTGTGGACATTTATGCAAGAACACACAGTCATAATTTTGTAGTTCACTGTGAAATTGAATCTGTATGACTCTGTCCCTAATTTGTGAACATATGATATCTAGTTTTTTTTGTGTATATATGATGGGTTCTGATTATATATCTTCAAATGAAAATATACATTTTGAATTTTAAATAAATGGAAAACATTTTAAAATAAACTGTGATCCAAAGTGATATAACTACCTATGATTTTCTGAGGTTTACTTCAAAGACAGTCATCTACTATTTGTTTAATTTTTGTACTCATTGTATTAACTAGCTAATATATTGGTGTGCAATATATTTTATCACAACTGCAACTGAAATGTTTTAAAATTATTAGTTCTTTGTAATTTCATTCTTACCATCTAAAATTTATATTATTTGTTCATCTCAGCTGTCTATACATTATATGAATTTACTAAAATCAATTTTACTGTGTTTCTGTTATGATTACTAATGTTAAATTAATTTAATTTTTATTGCAAATTTGGTTTCATTGTTTAGGAAGGGATGTGTAAATATCTAAAATTTCCTGTTCTTTTAAGTACATTATGTAATTATATCACTGAAAACTACCCTTAAAAACATTTTTACTGGCTGGGCAGTAGTTGTGCAAGCCTTTAATTCCAGCACATGGGAGGTAGAGGCAGGCAGATTTCTGAGTTCGTGGCCAGCTTGGTCTACAGAGTGAGTTCCAGGGCTACACAGAGAAACTCTGTCTCAAAAAAAAATTTTTTACTGAATAATAGCTATGCTTCATATCTTTCTCTAATACCTCAAAAAATTTTAGACTCTTTAAAATTGCTGCTCATGTAGAAATCTTCAACATCTTTCCCCTCTAACCAAGCTCTGAAGATAGACAATAATAATATTCTTGATAAATGCTGAAATTATTAAAATTTGACAATATTTTCCTTCTAAGGACACTGAAGACAGAATTGTGAATCACAAGAGTATTAAGAAACAGTATTTTGTATTCCAAAAAAGACAGATGAATAGCAGAAAATTACTTTAAAAGCACAAAATAGGTCTGCTTCGATGTTAGAAATTATTTTCTAATAGTGTAATAGCTGTACTTTGTTAGTGAGAAGGAAATAGGGATTGACAAAACCAGAAAATTTTGACACAGAATACAAAGATATTTAATATCTTTCCTTTTCCTGTTTCCAGCATATCTGTCAGATAGTACAAAATGAAGTTGCATTAGTTAGCTCATCTCACAATCACATAATACCATAGACTAGTGGATTTAATATATATATTAAATATATATTAAATATACATATATTTGTTTCTTCAGTGTCCTGCAAACTAAAATGTTCAAATAAACATTATAGCATTGTAAGGTTGTGGTCTAAGTTTTATTCCTGGCTAGCAAACATCTAAAGTCTTACTATCAACTCACAGCAAACATCTAAAATCTTACTATCAACTCACATGGCTTTCCTTCAGTGTGTGTAAACTTTTTATCTCTTTTTCTTTTGTTATAAGGCAGGAAATCTATTAGATAAGAACCTCTGCCTTGTGGATTCATTTAACCCAAATTACTTCTTAAAAGCCCTGATACAGTGCTCTGAATGGTATCCATACTCCCCCTGAACACCTATGCTCCGGTGTCATTCCCTTCCCCACATCCTGCCCTTTTATGTTTATAACCCCTGTGTGAATAAGTAATTTATGGTGTGATTTAAATTAAAAAAGCCCTATCCCCATATATAATTATGTTGGGAGTTACAATTTCAAGATTTGAAATTTTGAGAACACAGTTTACTTCAAGCACATAGTTTGGAATCATCTCAGGGGAGGCCTTTAGGAAATGAGATAATAGAACATTGGTAGAATTAAAGTAAAGAGGAAGACTACTGATGGCATAATGTTCCAAGCTGCAAGTGGGGTCTGGGATAGGCAAACAGAGGGCAGGGTATTCTTTAACCAAGATGAGGGATTTATGAAAAAAAATTATAAGGAAATGTATAAGAAGTTATAGAACACATGTGATCTGAAAGAGCAAGGTAGTAATACAAGGTGTAATTGGTCAAAGTAGAGATAGAGACAAGAATAGGAGAAAGTGCAGTAATCAAATGAAAGATATATGAAAAAGACATGAAAACTCACTAGATTTTAAGGTAGTTAAAAAAACATAATTATTTAAAAACTGAACAGAGGTATTCTATCTGGCCAGTAAATTGATGTCCAGTTGTGGTTCTATATCCTCTGTTTATTCACTCAGGGCTTCCAGATGCTGCTGCACACCAGGCTTGAAGGATAGGATATGTAAGATCCAAGTCAAGCTGAGAGTGAGTGCTTGGGGGAGCAGGCACACCTTATCTGAGGGTTTAAATAAAATAGTTCTTTTAGGTAATCTTAGCTTGTATGCATACACTTTATTCAGATTGAACAAGGGCAATATATGAACTTTGGAGAGTGGCAAGGTGTTTTCAGGGTGACTGAAGAAACACTGGGTTGAGTTTAAAGTACTATGAAACTTCATTTTTATAGAGGAACATTCCAGGAACTCCAAATACTTTCTGGGGCAGGTTATTAACAGGAAAAGGAAATTGAGCTTATAGGTTTGCCAAGAACTACATGACCTTAATCAGGTAGAGATATAGGAGCACTAAACAAGGTCAGAGAAGGGGAAGTGCAGCTGAAAAAAAGGGAGTCCTCCATTTTGTGCTGAGTTCAGAGAACTATCTGGACATGGTAGACTGTGACCTTAATTAACAGGGCTTTACTGCTATTCTATTTCGGTTCACAAAGCTATTTGAGAAGACAGATGTTATTAAAGGAAATAAAGTTCCATTCATGATTTACTTTTGTAAATTATTGGTCAGTGATGCCTCTGAAGCACTCAAAATACTACAACTATTATTATTGCCTTTGGTGGTCAACCATTACAAATGGTAAAACCCTATAACTGAAGAGAACATACACTTTGATACAGGAGCCAGGGAAATAAATCTCAGTCTGATTCTCTGTGTATATACATACACACACACACACACACATATATATATATATATATATATATGTGTGTGTGTGTGTGTGTATGTAATATGTGTATAGATATTATAGATAGATAGATAGATAGATAGATAGATAGATAGATATGTGTTTGAATCTGTGTATACATTTATTGTATTCATATATATGTGCATGTGAATATATATATATATAGAGTGTGTGTGTGTGTGTGTGTGTGTGTGTGTATGGGTCTTACACATCTTTGGACTGTATGTGCTACAATATCTACTTTACAGGAAAATATGCCTACTGCTTTCTAGTGTAGTACTGGCATGACTGATATGGAGTAGCTAACCTGTTTCTGGCTGGACCTGTGGCCTCCTCTACAGGAGGAAATTTATGCCTGATATTGTAAACTTGGTCAAAATTTCATGATTGTGGACATCATAGATAGGTTCTATTGGTGAATCTAATAGACTGCTATTTTGCTAAATGACCACATTGCCAAACTGTTCTCTACATACTTATAGTCATAAATGTTTAATGCTCCCAACCTTGGCTAGAAAGTTGCTTTTTCAGTGATATATAACTGCTCAAATTGTTGAGAATAAGTGTTTGTGAATGTTCAGCTACAGACATGATATTTTTATCAAATCCCCTACCCACAAATCTCAAGAAACAACATGGAAAATGTGAGAGAAAGAAGGTATGGTCTAGAGGATATAAAAGAATGCTGTGTAGTGTTATCTTCTGGATATGACATAAGTGTTGTGCGTAAGAACTCACAGAACCCATAGTTGCCTACAGAAAATTAAGCCAATTAGGATTCCAGTATAGGTTGAGGAATGGTTCCAGAGGCCCTAAGCACCTTCGGGCAAGTGATGATTGCTAGGGGAAAGAGAATTATTTTTCATTGAGGATATGACCAATGGTAGGTTGCAAATACAATACTGGATGACCACACACCTATATTTGTGTGGTAACTGCACTCAGTGGGAAAGAGAGAGAGAAAGAAAAGAGAAGGAGGGAGGGAGGGAAGGAGAGAAAGAGAGAGGGGGAGGAGAGAGAGAGAGATGTTGAAGGGGAGTTTGAAGAAGTTGAAAAGTATTAGGTAGGTCTGATTAACACACATCATATACACACATATATATACCCCCCACACACACACATATTCTACATAACATTCACATTGATTCTCTGGGAGTTTCACATTATACACTCTGATAACATTTGTTCCCTCTCCTTCCATATCACTCTTCCCTTGGGACACATACCAAAAGAAGTACAAAAGAAAAGTTCACTTTGTGTTACCTATACACTCATTGGAGCATGATCAAATTGTTAGTGCACAAGCCCTTAAACAAAGTTGAGTCCTTCCCCTCATACTCCTGTCTCATAATATTTTTTAATTTATCACATCCATGGAGAATTGGGAAAATTAGTGTTAACCCACCAGATCCTGTCAAATTAATGTCAGGATATACACAGTGCTCTGAAAGGGTCTGGTTTCTGGAACTGTAGTATAAAAGATGAATGGTTTCCAATTGATCACAAGGATCACATGAAACCCATTTGAGTATTTTGTGGGTTTTTATTTTTTTTTTTTTATTTTTTGGCTTGTGGAAAGACAAAAAGAGAGAGAAAGAGAAAAAAGGAAATAAAATATGCACGAGTCATGTTAATTTTTTTCCTTTTAGATGATATGTTGCCAAATCTTGAGAACAGATATCAAACTGCATCAAATGAAAACGTGAATGGCTTTTGTTGTTGTTGCTGTTTTCTTTTATTCTTCAGTTTTTTTTTTTTTTTTGTTTTGTTTTTTTTGGTTTTTTTTTTTTTTTTTTTTTTTTTTTTTTTTTGCATAGATTGGTGATACTTTTAGCAGAAATGCCAGGCTGCATTGTTGTTTGTATTGTGCTGACAGGATACAATTACAGCCTTTCCTTAGGACCACTGAGCTAGAGAGTGGCTCAATTTTTAAATGACTAAATTTTAAATGTCAGAATAGAGGGCAGTTGTTATAGAAGGAAATTGATTTACTTTTTCTTTATCACAAGGTACTTGCTACCTAAGTAACAGGAAAGGATCCTTCCACATATTTTAGTAAGAAGAGATACATGGATGAGGAATGTTGTGCATAAAGTTTCTGGGATTATTTTTACTTAGGGAGAAATATCTTGCTTTTACCCCTTTATATAAATAGAAATAACTTGCAATTTTACTTCAAACTCTATAATAGATATTTTGGACAATATTACATATTCTATTTCCATATTTGTGGGAACAACATTGCTTCCTATAATTAATATAAGAATTCATTTGAAGGGAATCATTATGCTAAAGACTGAATTCAGCTGTCACAAAGCCAGACCAAAGAACATACAAGTTATTAAAGTATATAAATACATTTTCTAGCTTCATTTCATCAGAGTTTTTTTTTTTCTTGTAATGAAAAAATGAATTAAAATGTAATTTACAGTGAAAGTGTAAAACCCTAATCATAACTTCATTCCTTCAGAATGGCCATTTTGAGTGTGTGTTAAGCTTATTGAGATGTATAAAAACTTTTGTTTGAGTGGCTAACTACTTGTGTGATGTTTTTATTTTTAATTGATTGTAATAAAGTGGTTTAAAATAAAATAGACAACCAAATGAAAAAAAAGACATGACTTATTTCTCTGTACAAAAGAATACATGCAAGGATTCTCAGTGATTAGATATTTGCTAAATAGTCACAGATAAAATCCCCATGCCAAATATAAACAAAGGAACATAATAGATTTACAATTTCAATATGGGAAGAGAAGCTATGGAAGATTCCCTTGAGACATTTACTCTGCTTTCATTTGGCAATGGAAGCCAGATTAGGATGGATACTGTGGATATCAAGTCTACCCAAGCTAAACTCTGTAGGTTGGAGAGAAACATGTAGGAGATAAGAAAGACACACTGGACCAGAATATGAAGAAGAATGTGAGCCTTTAAATTAAAAGAGAAATTGCCTGTATGTATAGGAGAAAACAGGAGTTCACAAACATCTTATGTCTATCCCCCTTTTCAACACATCCTATTGAACAGTATACCACAGAAAATGGAAACGTGCTATTTGTAGAATAAAGTAACAACTCTTAGAATTTTGTATGTATTGTATGTTTTCATAGGCTCTAACACATTCTCTTGTATTGGTAATCTTTATCCCCAAATCAAAGGAATTTCTTCCTCCAAATGTTCCTTTTTTGACCCAGCCAGTAAACCAAAAAACAAACAAACAAACAAACAAACAAACAAACAAAAAACATTGCAGCTTTTAAGACCTACTTTCTGAGGCATACATTTGACTAATCTATTACTATATAGCTAAGGGGAAGACATTGACAAAATGTTAATTTTTATTAGAGTTAGGTAAAGTTTAACAAGGTCTATATCAATGACATCTGGAATGAGACACTAGAGTTGAGTCCCTGATATCAAAGGATTTTCCAAGAATAAAAGGTTACAGAATAAACAACAGCCATTTAAGATGGAAAATAACTTTCATCTGTGAATATAGATGACATTGAGGAAGACTGGAAACTTGTATATCATATTGGTTGTTTATGCAAAATGTAATGACAAATTTAAGAAATATATAATTTTGTAAAGCAAAAAGTATTCTAAGCATGTGTTAATTTGTTGTTGTGGTAATTATTTAAAAAAGCCTCTGGCTCAGGCAGACTATCTAAGCTGCAGTGGCTCTGCCTAGTCCAGCCGCCATGTTTCCCAGCCAGAGGCCACTTGTGTGCTGCTGCTAGAACCGGCTGCCAGAAATACCAGCCCTGCCACCCACTAGATGCCAGCGTGAGAGATGGCTCTGCCAATCTTTCCATGCTGTCTCCGCAAGGCACGACATTACCCAGACCATTCCACCATCCTTGGGGGCCCACTAAGAGAATGAGACTTTAATTCTTATAGATTAATCAAAGCTTATATATTTGGCAATGATCAGTAACAAGATACTCATACAATCAGAAGTGTAACCCAATACCCAACCTAGGTATACCAACTACCTTTGACTGCTACAGACACGTGAACATCTGTCTCCATCGCTCCTACATTTCTGCTCGTTCTCACTCCTCATCTTCCTTTTATCTCTTCCTCTCCTTACTCATCCTCTTCCTTTTCCTCTCCTAACTCCTCCCACCTTAGCTCCTCCTACAATTTGTTATTTGAAAAAGAGAAGATTTTTAAATTAAATGTTTATTATTATTATTACTATTAATTAAGGGTTTTGCTTGTAATAATTTTAGGAGTTTATAATAGGGCCTCATGCAGCATAGCCTCAGGCAATACTATGTGTAAACTCATATATTGACATTTATAAGGTTATTATATTCATTCACAAGTCACTAAATGCAATTTACAATCTTATAAGCTCCATTTTGATAAGTAACTTTTACAGTAATAATATTTTAAAATATTTTATACAATATTTTACTAATTTTGTTTAGATGAATTAAATACACAAACAATTATCATGTGTTATATCTTCCTACAATGTTCAGTGCAGTAGCATATTTCACAGATTTGTGACTTAAGAACAGTACGCTGTACCGTATGACCTAGGTGAACAGTAGAGTATGTTACCTAAGTTTTCGTATGCTTCTCAGAATGGGTTTTATAATTCGTACTTCAAAAATGATACATATACATAACTGAAGTAATGTAATTTTAGGAATTTTATCATGTTTAAATTGTATGCATGTTTGTCTATATGCAAATGTACCGTGTGTGTAAAGTTGGAAGCCACAGAAAAGCTCCTGGGACTTGATGGTCATTAAAATTCATAGAGCCACTCTTCTCTACTGCCTCAGAGATAGGAGATTTTTGTTGCTGTTATTCTGTTTTTGTTATTGTTATTTTTTTTTATGTGGATTGTGGGATCAGATACAGGTCTTTTTGTTCCAAAGGCAACAACTTTATTAACTAGGCTATCTACCTTACTCCATGACTACTATTTCAATAGTTTTTACAATGGCATACCTCAGTTTATTTATGAAAAGATTGAGGCTTCTTGACTGTGGGCTCTGATTCCCCTCTTCCTAATTTTCCCTTATGTTCCTTGAAAATAACATACATAAGCATGTGTAACACACCCAGATATTCTATAATCAAAAGGGAAATTTCTTAAGAGACAAAATACTGCCCTTCCTCAGTTCTGAAATCTGAGTTACAACTGTAGTACTTACCATTTTTAGTAAGGTCTCAAAGAATGTTGTACTGTTCAATCTGGTTTCCAAGCCACGGCAGATTAGATTATTCACATTTTTGGATATGTCTAAATGGGAAAGGACTGTGTATATTATAGTTTAAAAATCACTTTCTCTAAGTCTCCAGTTGCCTAACAGAGTTATTCTTCTTGCTCATGAATTACACTATTGAAGTAAATTTGTAACTCCCCAACCTAGTGAATAACATATTTGATCATCTTTTAGCATGTCATTCAGTGAAAAAAAATTACTTATGTTTTATAGCACAAACTAGGTTTAACAACTTATATAAATTGACAGCATGTTTGAGACAAATTCATCAAATTTTATGAAGTTTAGCTTTAAAAGAAAAATTGTTATTATTTCTTTTTCAGCTGATCATAAATATTTACAGGTCTTGTGCATTATTCTTTACCCAATATAACTTGATTTAGCCTTAGAGTTACTTTTTTCAAATCTTTTTATTGATATATGATATATTCATTAGAATATCAGTTTATTTGTTTTAACAAATTCCACATAGTAATGTCTCAACTATGTATTCCTCAAGCTGTAGTATGTATATGAATCATATGGTGATTAGCATTGCATTAAAAATTTTAGTTCACTAATACTGAATCATATTCTACTTTTCTAACTAGCTCTTATGTCTTGGCTACCCAGAGTGATTTGTGTTTGCTTGCTTGTTTATTTTATTTTCATTTTTTAATGAAACATAGTTCATGTAATAAGGTTCATTTATCTCACAAATAATTATCCATGCCGGAGTGTCCAGAGATAAATCAATCAGCTCTTCCTCACAATGAGTGAACAAAATTTTCTGAATACCTGTTGTTTAATATTTTGGATACTTACAGGTAATCTGTAAGATCACAGGTGACTGAAACAAATGGCTCCAATAATCCTCATAATTTAATTTAATGTTTTTAAGGAGAAACTTAAGAGAAGTTTTTTTTTTTTTTTTTTTTTAGTTCTGAAGGTGCTTTATTTAGAAAAAGACCAACATCAACACTGACTTAAACATTTTAATTTTTGTAAAATGGCACAATAATTAGACATAGCTAGTTCTGTATACTAAAAGTATTTACACTTGGAATACAAAATAAATACACAGTAACTAAAAGCGATAGTTATCCACTGATTCATTTTGCACTCCCTCTGCTCATCTTCTGTTGTAGTTTCCAATGCCTTTTGTCAATCCTTCTCTTCCTTGCTTTCACATCTCCTTTTTGGCTCTGTTTTCAACCACTGTATATGTATTGGTTTCTCTTCTGCTGGTGTAACAAACCTGTCTGCAGTGGGATCATGTCTTTGGTTCTTTCTTCCTCAATTTCTGAACATCTTTGACTTGTTGTCTCTCTCTGTACTTTGCAGCTATAGTGGACCTTATGACATGCTGATGCATGTTTGGAGACTGGAAATGAGGATTTTCATATAAGGTTGGTCCTCCAAAGCTTCCATGAAAAATCTTTATGAGATTTAAGACAAAACGAGGTCCTATTTCTAATAGAGCAGCATCTTCTTCTATAATCTGTAAGTTCTGAAACCATATCCTGTTATCCAGAATGATGAATGTAAACAGGTGGTATACAAATGGCTGACCTTTGTGATGTTACTGTGGTGTACTAAAAATCTGAATTAAGATTTCTTTTAGCAAAGCATAATATGGCAAGTCATCAAAAGTAGGGTCAAAAGACAAAAGGGGCCGAGAACCTTTCAAACAATTTCCAGTCATCTTTAGTCCAACCAGGGTATGAATATTTTGCACCAGGAATTTGGCAGATGGGCCTTGAGGTGAATTTCAAAGCCACATATAGAGATCCTGTTTTTTTCTTAGTGTCAAAGTAGATGCATTTTTGTTGCAATTTTTCATTTCACAGACTTCATTTATCACAAATAATGTATCTTTTTGATCCATTTTAGTATCTGATTTAGAATGAGGCATCAACATTCTCAAGTCTTTCATTAAGTGTCTTGTTCTGAAATTTATTCTTCTGGAAGAAAAGATGAGGATATGCTCCTTATTATTCCATTTGCCCTTGCAAACAGGACCTGGAATACAATCTCTATTTTCTGATTCCGCCTCTTTTGCCACATTAGCCTTCTTAGCTGACTGCCTAGCTCCTTTTTGGTTTCTTCACTTGAACCTCCAGACCCCCACGCCACTTTCTCTTGGTCACCACCATCTTGCCTCACTGCCAAGAGTAAATTGTTTTATGAAGGCAATGAGGTTGACAGAAGTAGATATCTCCAATCTACTTTTACTTGCCTGATGATAGATATTAAGGATACCCAGGGAGATGTCTTCAACTTAGAGTCTACAAGAAAAGCACCCAAGTGGTGTTAATTAATGAGAAGACATACTTTTTTTTTTAAATACCCTGGAAATATTTGAAGGAAAATGGAGCACATCCTTTCAAATAAAAGTACTCCAGTATACATAGCATATTCTGTGGTAGTTTGCAGTATGGATAACTGGCAGAAGCATGGAGGCTTGGTATTGGAATTTGACACTGCTGTAACTCTTCTGGAGTCAATCCCTCTATTCAGAAAGATGATACAATTAAGAAAAATCATGACCACTAATCATGTTAACTCAACCTTACTTATACTCAGTAACTTACAAAAGTTTAGAAAATAAGAGGGAGGCTTATTGGGAGGAAGAAGGGGTTCTGCAGCAGTGCACAGGAATGAAAAAGAACAATGAAAAGTGGCTGCAAATAGAGTAGTTTATATACATGTATTAAGTTGTTAAAGATTTTTGAAAGTAAATTGAAAAAGACAAATAATCCCCAAGACTCAAAGTTAGGCATTTCAAAAGGAAGTGCAAGTTTTATGCGACTGTAGGTTATATACAAATCATTACTGTATTTTCTATTAAACCTCTAAGAAATACATGTATATACTTTATGAATGAAACAAAAGGATTTCTATCCTAAGTATATTAAAGACAGAGTATCTGAATAGGACATGGAATTGTGTTTTCATGGAGGTAGTTTGGGAATTTGCTTGAGAACTTTCATTTTTATTTTGATTTGAATTTCTCTAGAGATTGAGCATCTCTCCATGTATATATTAACATTTTCTAGACTTTCTTTTGGGCAATGTCTATTCAATTTCCTTGCTCTTTTGTGAGTGGCTTTTGTTGTTGAACTATAGACATCATGTATATTAAATTTTTAGCACACATAATTTCCTAATATTTTCTCCTTTTCATTCAATTGTGTATGCCTTTTGAAGGAAAGAGCTTTTCGCATTTTTTTTAGTTTCAATTGTGCTATATTCCCTGCAGCTTTTTATGTTTAGTTTATTGAAAGGTGTATTTATAGAAAGATAATCCCTTGGCTTTAAGTAGACATTATGTTCTAATATGAAAAAAAAAAAACTAGAAAAATATAAACTTTTGGATCACAAGAGAGCTTCTAGGAAGCATGCAGCTTCTCCGCACAAAAGACAGAGTATGAGTCTGCTTTTAACATTTTTAAATTTTGACTGTTCTTACAACAATCATGAATTTAGGTGGTTCTTCCCATTAGAGAAGAGTTAGAGAAAAAACATTCAGTTTCTACTATGAATTCTTTACCTCCAAACTTAGAGGTTGCATGCTTTCTCATTCTTTTAGTGAATTTATCAGAATATAGAAGAGCCCCATGAAATGAGAAATGAAATAAGATATGCTTAACATAACAAGTAGTGCATACTGCTGAGAATATACTTGAAGGAATTTGTTTCCTACTCCAGAGACACTTGCACATCCATGTTTATTGCAGCTCTATTTATAAAAGTTGAGAAATGGAATCAGCCCAGATGTCAATTGCCTGATAAATGAATAATAAAAATACAGTACATGTACACAATGCAAGTTTATTCAGCTATAAAAAAAGCTGAAGTTTGTTAATAAATGGAGAAAATTACACTAATGAGGTAATCCAGGTCTAGAAACAAAAAAATATGTTTGCTTTCACGTGCAGATCCTAACCCGATTCTTGTCTCTGTGTGTCTAATTCAGAATACTTTTGGAAGCCAGAAAAGAAGAAAGGGTATGGGAGGGTAATGTGAAGAATAGAGTCACACTTTTAAAATTAGAGTGGAGAGTGGAAATACTGTATAAGAAAAGAGGACAAGGGAAGGAAGAACAATCAAAATGAGGGAAGTATTAAAAAAAATTACATGGCAACTATTATCTTATAACCCATTAAAAAATGAAAAAGTAACAAACAAACAAAAAAAAAATAGAAGACACTTTGAAGGCAAATTGTTCCTCAAGAGGGAACCAATACCAAATACTGCAAACCTCTCCTAAGGAAAAAAAAAATGAATCTAGCTGCCTAGAGTCAAAGATAGCTTCCTACCTGAATAGAATGTATATATATATACACACACACACGTGTGTGTGTGTGTGTAACTGTTTTCTAAATAATAATTAAATAATTACACTGACAAATTAAATTAAAGGCTAATCTTGACCTTAATGTGAGAAGACTCTCTTTGCAATGAATAGAGAAACTCATTGCTATATAATATATAAAATGGTTAAAAATAAAAAATGATTGAGGATTCATTTCCAAACAAGACTTTTATATCAACCCCCTTTAGGCTTAGAGAACATTATGGAAGATGAGGTCGAAGGAATGTAAGAGCTAAAAGATTAAGAAGGGCTGTGAAATGCAGTGTTCTAAACACAACTCAGACATGACTATTATGAGCTCCTATCAGCAATAACTACAGGCACTGAGCTTATACAAAACAGACAAACAAATGAAAAGAGCTCATTCAATAAGCAGAAATTATTGATGCAAAGGCTCATCTGGCTCTACATCTTAATGCTAAGCTATTGGTAACTAAGAAATTCTGGAAGAGGGGGAAGCACTGTGTAAGTGGTATACCCACAGATAAGCCTACTAGGCTCCAATGGATAGTTGTGGATACATGGTCACACAGATGACCTTAGTTAAACTCTCAGACTTAAAACATCCTGACTATGAAAAAGAGATTATAAGGGGAAAAGGTGAGCGGTTAAGGGTAAAAATGAGAAAAAGTAAAGGCAGAAATAATGAGAATGTGTAACCAGCCTTATGCCCTAGTTAAATAAAGGGTTAGGATGTGTATGCTGTGCTCTCAGAGCAAATGATAGGACAAGGCAAATAGACCTTACAGGAAATGTAGTTACCTCACCTCAGGAATACACTGTATGGCCTAGATGTAGATGCTGGGTGTGGAGTTCTTTGCCTAACAACTCCCTAATTCTTTTGTATTGTCAGAAGACAAGAGTCAGTTTCTGAGTGCTTGGGAGGAGGGTAAGTAATTTAGATGCTTTCTATGACTACTAAGTAAGTAATTTATAATATATATTATAATATATATATATATATATATATATATATATATATATATATATTACCTTCGTTCTGAGTCGTACAAAGCTTTTAGACACTATGATATTGAATTTGAAAAAAGAAAGAGAAAGTCACAAATATCAACATTGGAATTGTGTCTTCTCTTTCTTTAGGACTGCTTTTGTTTGGTTTCTCCTTTGGGTACTGCATGGAAGTTCTTATTGAAAATGTCTTTTGGTATATCAACGCTCCAGTTTAAGGAAGCCTGGTGATGGTGAGTTAGGACATCTGAGGTGTCTCTCTGTAGATGCCTGGTATCTGGGATCTGAGAAATAAATGGCATGTGTTTTAGAACTCGGAGAATCTGCAGATGTTTTTATACCCAGGACTACCCCACACTGATGTCACAGATACTTCTAAATGTTCAGTGTGACATACATGATGTTGAGGTCCACTGTGATTGACTGCTTACAAGTCTCCTTCCACAGAGGGTTGTAGCCATTATGCTCCATGCAATATCTGAAACACTTTTGTTCCTGGTACATTTCAAATGCTCCACACCTTCTTTTGGTCTCAGATATGTGTCACTCCTCTCCTTGATATCACCTTGCAACATTCCAAGAAACACATAAACTGAGTGGCAGAGTTTATTCTCTGGCTTTTGTTTCTATTAATATTACTTGCTTGCTTGCATACTTCAGGGCTGTTGAAAGATTCTGAAGGCTCCTCAGTACTGGGATGGTAATTTTTGTAGAGATTAGCTATCACTTCCAATAGCCCTGAGGCCTTCTTGGGCTCAATATCTGATGATGTGACTCCAGTCTCCAGCAACTGAAAAAAGTTTCATCTTAAGGAACCTTAATCATGGTAAAGTTTAGTCACTTTATCTTCCAGCTGACAACAGAATCCAGAAACAGATAAAATGGGATGAAAAGAAAGATATCTATCCTCTTCATACTCAGCTTCATTCTCTCTGGTGATTGCCTGGTATAATCTTCATTCTTCTAAAATTGGTGCACTCTTATCAGGGCTCTCTTCTTGTCTCTTTCCTTCCAAGAATAACTTCTAAATTCAAACTCATAAAGGTTTCTGTTTATGTCTTTATTTAACAGTTATATTTTTATTTCATATTTTAATATATTTGATTAATTTTTAGTTAATTTTTATAAATGTCTATATTTCGTTTTTTTCATGTAGTTATCTAAGTGACCAAACAATAATTTTGATCTTTAATGGTTTTGGTACACAATTTGAAAATGATTTAATCGTAAATAGCAGATTTCATGATCTCTATTCCATTCCACTGGTCCCTAGTTCACACATTATACTATCATCATAGTGTTTAAATATTATACTTTTTCTAATAAAATATAAGAATCAGAAAGTTTGTGGTAGATTAGATTTCTCTGAGAACACTGTCCTTGCAGAGGACAAGAGTTTTTGCTCTCAACACCTATATCGTGTAACACAAAACTATGTGTAACTGAAGCTCAAGAGAGTCCAATGCCTCTGTCCACCACTATACATTCACATACACATATCCATTTCTACATATATGTATAATTAAAAATAATAAAAGTAGTTTTTATATAAAAATAAGAATCAGAAAATATGAAAATTTCAAATGTTTGGCACTGAGATCTACTTTACAATGAACATTGGAATTGTCACAAGTTGATGATTAAAAGTTGTTTAAGTTCTAATTTATTTGTTATTATTTTTTGCATTATCTATAATAGATACTTCAATTGGCATCACTTGATTCAAATGCTTCCATTATCCTTGCTTCTGAATTATTCTGTGTATAGCTAGTTGCAAGTTCTAGTGTATATAGAAAAAATATATTCCATTCTGCCCTTTATTACTTTCTATTTCTATGTTTTGCAGGATTCTGTCTCCTGATTTCATTCTTTTTCTATATTTGCACATATTAAAATCTCTGGTGTGTCTTATAATAACACTAGTCAATTTTATACATCCAAGATTAGCATATGTGGATTTTCTATACTAAGTTCACATCATATACTATATTTAATATTTGTAATATCCTATTCTTTTTTGTACTATCATTGTTGACACTTTACTGGTAGATAATTTTAACCTTATAAAACCATTAAATTATTGACAATCAAACACCTAACAATTTACATTCCTTTCCTTTTTTTAATAAAACACTAGTCTCTCTTGTTTTTTTAAAGATGATTTATTAAAAGCCTTTGTGAGTCAGGGTTTAATCATGACTAAAGAGATACTAAAATCATGGTGGAAGTCAATAGGAGAACCCACTGCTTATGTGTGTATTGCTAGAAAATAACGTCATGGAGGATTCACAGTATTAGTCATAACAATTTTAAGTAGAAGTCAGAATTAGGAAGAGTATAATTTGTAGGACTACCACATTGGCCACACACACATGCATATACATACACACACACATCACACACACAAAGAGAGACAGAGAAAGAGAGAGAGAGAGAGAGAGAGAGAGAGAGAGAGAGAGAGAGAGAGATCTACTGAGTTAGATCTATGGGAGAAGCCTCATGGAAAAATATACTTGAAAATAGAAATAGAAATATTGGGGAGATTGTGGTCACTGATGATTGGCTGTTGATTACTGATAGATGTAGGATCCCAAACTTAAGCAAGTAAGGCAGAATATAGAACCCATTAGACTCTGCTTTCTGCTTTTCATCTTGTATTATATCCAGTAATTTTAAAAATATTGGCTTTTTTTCCTGATTTTCAATCTCATACTCTGTCTCCTTTGGGACAACTTTAACCTTTATTTCTTGAAGTTAGGAAAAAAAAACAATTTCTAACCTTAGTCAAGTTGAAGCAGTTCAGCTCAGCATGTGTCATAAGACTTTCTGTTAACAAAATACACAGTGTCAAATAGTGCAGCATTTTTAAAAATTATTTTCATACCACATATTGGGAATTGTCAGGTAATTTTATTGAAATGCTCATCTTAACAATGAATGAACATAAATGTTTTCTAGCATCTGGATTTAAATAATGTCAAGTATATTATGTTCAAAATTCCTATTATCTTTTTTGATAGGATAGATGCTTCTTTACTGGAGAAAATATACTAAAATATCAACCACTAACATATGTGATTAAACTAGTTAAGCTATTATAGTGTAGCAAAAGAGAACATTTTTACCAGTTAAAGTTATTGTCACAGTAAAACTGAAAGGAATATGTAATAAAAGAGGTAAACTTTCTTACAGTAATAAATAATACCAGAAACAACATAAGATTTTTTAAAGAAAAATATGTTGTATGTGATATCTTTGTTTCAACCTCATTCGACTATTGCATCTTCCATTTTAAACATTTACTACTTGCTCAATTTTATAGGCTGATGAGTCGAAATTGATTTGGTCTCAGGATAAACCACACCTTGAATGAGTCTCATCTATATTTTGTATAGATGAGAAGATGATTTTGAAGAGATTCTAGAAAAGTTAAGATTTTAGGTATTATTTGAGTAAAATCATTATATTGCTGTCAGTGTTCATCAGTTCATCATCATCATCATCATCATCATTCATTGTTATTTGTAAAGCCATGAGCCATGAGCATGAATATATAGAGATGTTATTTATTTTTTTTTACCTCTACCATAACCTGGTATTTAGTTACATTTGCAAAAGTATAATGATATAAGACTTTTATTTAAATAGTGATTAGGCCATAGAGGCTCCACCTGCTTTAATGGACTAACACCCCCATTATCTTAACAATGTGTTCATAATAGAAAGGTAAGGTTAATTCCCTCTTCTCTTCTGTACTTAAATTCTCATGTCTGTCTGCTACATGATGAATTCTGCCTTTCTCAGTTAGTGGGCTGTCTTCTACTCTCAGATGCCAGTCAATGTTCTTGAATTTTCTTTAAGTTCCAGAACTTAGAGAAATATATTTCCATTCTTTGTAAAATGACTCAGTCTCAGTTTTTGCTTTGTTGAAGCCTGTTTTAAAATAGAAAAGTAAAATTCATTATATTCAACAAAACAATATATCACATGAATTCTGGCAACAAATTTTTTATATCATTTTTTGCAACTGTAGACCAAATAAGACCTTATTTCTGAATTAATTCACATCACATTCTTACACGGAAAAGAAAATATTAGTCATTTTCATCTGAGACACATTTTGAGTATTTTTAGAACACAAGGAATGATGACGCATAGGACTCCTAAGAGTATGAGTTGCATGAATGCTTTGGGCAGGAATGGGAAAAAAATCCATTTCCATTATCTTTATTCGTAGACTTACAAAGAAAAGAAAGTTAGCCCCTCACCCTCACTAACAAAGAAAAAAGGAGATTGGATGAAAAGGTACCTTTACATTGAAATTAATTACTATAGAGAATGGGGTTATCGTACATCATAAAATTTCTAAGGTCTGTATATTCTCTTCTTAGATATTTTGTGCACATTAATATTTCATATATAACTGTGATATAGCTACAAGAAATCATTCCGTAGATCATAGATAGGAATATCAAGATGAAACAGTGTGAATCTAAGTTGAGGTTGACTGATTTAATTTTATAAACAAGGACATGAGTTTCAAATTCTTAAAGGATAGCCATGCTCCAGCAATCTTACCAATGCACAGGTGATATCATGGCTTATAAAGTTACATCACTCAAAGATGCAATAGATAACCAAATTTAAATATTAAGCAAAATTTAAATACTAAGTTTAAGAGGTTGGAAAGATGGCTTACTGGTTAAGAGCGCTTTGTTTTCTTGAGTTCAGTTCCGAGCATCCAGATCAGACAGGCTACTCACACGGTTGCCTGTAACTACAACTGTAGAGAATAGCATGCCCTCTTCTGCCCCTCAAGAATATCCTCCCAAAATGTACCAATAAAAATAAACATTAATAAATGTTCAAATCTGAACAGGTTTGCTTATTTTATCTTATTTTAAAAGGTTTCCCTTTATAAATCAAATTGTAAGGCGATTCATGTGGTGCAGTATTTAGGTTTATGGACAAGAGAAAGTTGCTGAAAAGGTTGAACAGCTCAAAGGTCACAGAAATTTTGGCCTTTAGAATGGTTCATTTGCTGTCTTAGCACTCTTGTTAGAGATTTCTCTCAGCAAAGGGATCACTGTCTCTATGCAGACAGGTTGCACAGTGGTTTTGATTTCTTTCATCCCTGTCAAAATGTTTGACATTCATCCTGTAACAAATGTACACTCTATTCTAGGTGACTTAAGAGAGAGATTCCCTTCTCTGTCTATGTTCCCTTAAGTAGTACATACAAAAGGAAAATAACAAGTACTCTTCCAGACTGTCTGTGGGATAGTGTAAGATTTCTATTTCATTCTAACTCAGCACATTATAATGACCAGCAAATAAGATCATCATCAAGAATAATACTCTGAAATAATGAGTCTTCTCATATGCACAGTCAAATTTGACAGACTACATAACCATTTGTTCAGCAATTTGTTTACTTCAGTCGGGAGTGAATAGGTGGGGTGAAGAGCAAGTGCAATCTGGTTTACTGCAGTTATGCTAACCCGGTCCACATGAAGATTGCTGAGGTTCAGGCAAGATGTTACTATGCAGAAACAGAAAACATCTTAATTATGACAACAGATTGGGATTCTGTATAGAAAACAGAGAAACTACATGGAAGCAAAACAAGAGAAAAAATTAAGAGAACATGTATTAGAGAGCCTAAGAGATACTTAAAAATCAAAAGACAGAATCTAGTATCAGGCTGTCAAAGCTTTTGCTAAGCAAACATTGGTTGTCCAGCCAGCAGTATTAGCACAGTGTGGGAGCTCATTAGAAATACAAAATCTCAGGTCAAAGACCAAACTCATGAATCAGAATCTATGTTTTTATCAATAGCCCCAGGTGCTGTGTATGCTCATTAAAGTTTGAGAAGCACTGCAAAGACATTATAATTATTCCCAGGAAATTGTGTTTAATATAATTATGATTGTGACTGCAGGATCAGAAAAGGTGTATTCATCACGTCAAAGGAAGGAAGAATAAATGGAATTACTCAGAGATAGCAGTGCATGAATTATTAAAGTACAAATGTGGCCCATAAAATTCGTAGAAATGAGGAATATACTGCTTATTTCCTATGCAATCAATTTAAAATATCTGAAATTGATATGCCATAGTATGGATAATTTTGGTGACTAGCTTTGAAAACATTGCAGGAGACTGGTTTAAATGCCCTAAAGTTTAGTTAATAACCACTGAGTCTCTGATCATAAGCTATCAATCTGTATAACAAGATGATATCCAAAGAGGAAACCTAGCTCAGGAAATATCCTATACATCTGTTAGTAACTTTGACTTCATGTGACATTTCAACCTTTGGGCCATAAAAGCTCTTTTCATTTACATTTATCAGAACAGCTTTCTACTAAAAAACTTTGCATTCTGGTATTTTCATTCTGTTTCTTCTTTTTTTCTTCAGGAAAAATATATTAATTAGCTTTAGGTCAAAGAAAGGGCATACACACAAACACATCCTCACTAGAGAGCACACATAGTGAACAGGTATGACAGTTTATTCATTTTGTAATAGACTTTTCTGAATCATTTGAATTCTGAGCTTACTTGGAGAGGAAGACATATTTCACAAAATGACAGAATAGACTATTTCAATTATCTGTAAAACCTGTCAAGAAATTACAGCATGGCCACAGTTCTGTCTCTTTTTTTGTACAGGAATATGACAGCTTTAGATATCTAAATCTCTTAAATTGTATGGCTGTTAAATGTAATTTAGGTATTTACTGCCTTTTCTGGAGATCTGCTTGATGTTTTTATTGAATTCGCTGATTAGCATCTGTTCTTCAGCTACTGGAATACAGTCATAAATTACCAGAACATATCTCCAAAATATAGATGAGACAGACCTGTTCTGTCTTTAGTCTTTTGAAAGTATTTGTCAGACCAGTATCTAGGGCCAAAACAAAAATGAAAGATTCACATTTCTTCTTTTGTTTCATATTTATAGTATTTTATTTACAAGAAATGAACCATATTATTTTTGTTCAAAACACTAATTTTACTAACTTCATAATTGAGCAGAGAATGATTTCTTTTAGAACATACGTGCCTGCCCAAAGTTATCTTGTTTAGTATAGCCAGACCACAGTACTGCACACTGAAACTTTTAGCTTTCATGATATCCATCTCAGTTCAGAGGTCTTGTAAAGACTCCTAGTAGAACTTGGTTGGTGTTTCTTAAAGAAATACTTGAAAGAACATAAAAATTGGCCTTTTACACAATTTTAATGCTTAACTCTCATAAGAAGATATTCTAGCATTGTTGTCCCTTACGTTTAATCCTCACAACACAAAATGGTAAGGCAAGGGATGTTCAGTCTGAACCACATAAGAAGAATTACAAAACACTAGGAAATGATATGTAGCTCTGTATTAGAATATATAGTTAGAGTGCCCATGGCTGTGGATTTAAGGTTTATTTTTACAAGAAAACAATAAAGGAGATGCCTTTTAAATCTTCAGAACTAGTGTTATTGAGAACAATATATTAATCTTTCTATTTCTTGTCATGCAAGTCTTCTAAAAACA
Source organism: Mastomys natalensis (assembly GCA_021653895.1). Classification (NCBI taxonomy): domain Eukaryota; kingdom Metazoa; phylum Chordata; class Mammalia; order Rodentia; family Muridae; genus Mastomys; species Mastomys natalensis. The sequence goes on along the minus strand of JAJTUV010001463.1, from coordinate 474,492 downwards.
ACTCTTTTTATTTTTACATTACAATCGAAATCAGTATGGTAAATTTTTAAAACATATGAAGTTGTAGGTCAATTATTATCTCTGACTGGAATTCTCTAAGCTACAATTTTCTTTCTTGAATGGTTCATTAATACCCATCATCAATATTTGTGTGTGTATGTGTGTGTGTGTATGTGTGTGTGTGTGTGTGTGTGTGTGTGTGTGTGTGTGTGTGGAGAGAGAGAGAGAGAGAGAGAGAGAGAGAGAGAGAGAGAGAGAGGTGGGGAGGAGAGGAAAGCCCGGAGATGAAAGGAACCAAAAAGAGATGAGAAAAAAACTGGAAGTGAAGTGAAATTTCAAACATTTTCATATGTATTTACTTAACTAAGATTATTGAGATCTTTCAGAAATTTTAGCATCAGTTGGAGATCAACCCATGCTTTGTCATCACATCTCATATTTGTGGTACTTTGCAAACCCTGTAGTCTCTAACACTTCCAAACAATTCTGTTTCCTGAGTCACAGAGTCACAGATTCTCCAAGTAGCAGATATCACTGTGATACACGTTGTCCTTTTAGTTTTCTACTTTTAAAATGCCTGGTCAATAGTTATTTTTATTTATCTAAAAAAATAATTTTTATAATATGTATCAATTATTAGATTTCCAACTACATATAAATTTTAGTATACAACCTTTAGTGTTTAGTCATATAAAAATAAGATTTATAAATTTCAATAATAATTTTGAGATTGTTCTTTTAGAGTAAAAGATTCGGTAGTTGTTATCAAATTCTCGATCTTCAGTTGTTTTGCAGTTTGCTAGAAAGAAGTGCAGATGTTAATACCAACTTTGGAAGCAAATATTTTTAGTTATCTTCATGTATACTATGCAATAAGATAACTACCATTGCTTGTTATTTTTCAGCTTCATATGTTTTCTGAGACAGGATTTTATTATGTAACCAGGCTAGCTTTGAGCAAACAATTCTGTCTCAAGCACTGAAGTACCAGAATTATATTGTGCAGCAGTTCCTTTAAATAAGTAAGATATTAAGCAACATACAACTAAAACACAAACAAGAATACAAGTTATATAAAGGTAAAGGGGATTCATAATAATATGCATCATTGATCCTTAGACTTTATTTCCCTGTAATGAGATGATATATTCATTTGACAATATATTCATAATTTGAGAAAAATATATAAAATTTTACCACTGGTTGGAGAAAAATACTTTCCCAGTATAATGGTATTATCTAAGGAAATTCTGTTTTTTTGATAAGGTATAAGAATGTGGAATTTAAGTACAATTTTTAAATATGCTTGTTCATTTTACTACAACTTCTTGCATTATTTCTCATCACAGTAACAGAAGAAAGAAAAAAACATTGTAATACTTAATGAACCAAAAAAAAAAATTAAGTGCTGTATCTTTTACACTTGTATTTACTCTACAACCTGGTGTGAAATCAAGCTGTCTCATTACCTCAACAGGTAATCCAATATAAAGAAAAGCCAGATATGATCTATAATGACTCTATTATGGATCAATGAAAAAACAGAGCTTTGGTGAAGAGAATAAATGTTGAGTTTGTTATTGGTTTGGTATGCAGCAATAAAAGCAGCCTAGCTGGTGACACTGAAGTATAATATGCAGTAAAAAATATATTCAGGCAGTGATCATAATGTTTTTCTATGGATACTCAAGTGTCTTGAATCAGTTGGTAGTATTTGTTTATGGTGAAGGATTCTTCTCAGTCATGGATATTAGCAAAACATATTAACTAATAATCATAGAAAAGCCATTTTATCATTCTTCCCCAACTAATTAATTGAATGAATTTAGTACATTAACAAATTAACCATTCTGGCTTTATTTAACACAGAATCCAGACAGACTTTTCTCAGGTGTCAGTTCTATTTCTTTTCTATTTGATTTTAACGTTATTTCAAGTGAACATTTTTCTTCAAATATAATCTTGACTGAAATACAGTATTATAAAGACTAAATATCAGTGATCTGGTTGCAGCAGTAGGGGATCGAGTGCAGATGAGACATTGTTTCAAGAATAATACTTAACACTTTAAGTGCATGAGAATACTATATACAGACACAAGGAAAACTGACAATGAGCTAGTTAACCCACACCTGCATGCTACAAACTAGGGTTTGAGTGATACTACAAATCCCAATGACTCCTGAATTTTTTTTTCTCTCATTACATTCTGGATTTTACATTCCTACTACTAGTAAAATAGGTGTATTTTTTTTTCCAGGAAGTTATGTCAAAAAGACAGCCATATATCAACCATAGTATTAAAGAATAAGCTAAAATAGTAACTGGAACCATGTAAGATAGCTAAAATACACACTTTTGATCTACAAAAATAGCATTCTTACATAGCAGAGTTCATATTAGGGGCTGGAGGGATGACTCCATGAGTAGGAGTGTGTACTGCTCTATAGACGACCCAAGTTTCATTTATACCATTTCTATAAGCAGTTCAATGATAACTCCAACTTCTCGGATCCAACTAGATCTTTTTTAGCCTCCAAAGGACCCCACTCCCCTCTCTCTTACTCTCTCTCTCCTACCTCTCTAAAACACACAAAATTAAAAATAACTTACTATTTTATATATCTATGTGATTTTAGGTTATCTAAGGAGAAGGAATCAATTGTTCTGGCTAGTTTTATGTTAATTGGACACAAACTAGAGTCATATGGGAAGTGGAAGCTTCAATTGGGAAAATACCCCCACCAGATTGGCCTAGGGATAGCCTGTGAGGGATTTTTCCAGATTGATTGTTCTATGGGAGTGCTTAGCACATGGTACATAAAGCCTCTGCTTGGCCAATGGTCCTGGGTGCTATCAGAAAGCAGGCTGATTAGACTGTAAGGAGTAATTCAGCCAGCAGTGTTCCTCAACAGTCTCTGTTTCAGTTCCTGTCTCTAGGTTCCTATACTGTTTGACTTCTTTCCTTTGACTTTTCTTTAGGCTAGACTACAGCTGTAGGATAAAATTTATCTTTTTGTCACCAAGTTGTTTTTAGTCATGTGTTTTATCACATAGAAAGCCAGACTGTGACAAATTGCTACAGATGTTTTTGTTTAAATCACAGATTTTAAAGAACTTTCGGTAATGTAATTAATTTGCTTTTCTTTCTTCAAGAAAGATAGCATTTTTCTAGACCAGGGAAAGGGGTACAAAAGGGAAGAATTTTCACTATATTGTTATTAAGTTTCTCTGAAAAAAAAGCTATATACTTTCAATTTCCTGATGCAAATGGAGTAGAACAGAATTGAAAGGGAGTAATAAATCTGTGCTACTCTCTAGTTGAGAACCTGCATCTTATTTTCTTTTTTTTAGTAAAACTTGAGTTTCTAGGCCTTGTAAGTTCCCCTGGTACACAGCAGATCTATAAATAAATTTTAAAAAATGCCATTTTTTAAAACTTTGTGTAGGATGAGATAACTAAAGATATAAAGTCTCTAATTTACTAAGGATTTCCAGAATGAATATGTAAAATTTAATGTATTTCTCCAAGAAGGCTGTTGAAGTATTTCAGAGAAGAGTTAGAGAAAAGAGTTGTAGAAATGTAGATCAAAGTATTTTAACCAGGAAAGAAGATAACATTTGAAATGTAATAAAATAAAATATTCAATAAAAAAGAAAAAGAAAAAGAAGTATTTTAAAAGAAATTTAAGGAACATATGGAGCTTTTGGAAGCTTCACCACAGAAAACAGTTGACTGCATATAATTACTTTTTCTTATTTATTTATTATTACCCTGGACATTTTTCTATTTTTCTTTCATTTTTGAATTTGTGGATTATAATATGTTTCACATTTTTCCAATATAAATTAAAAGTTTATTTACATTTTTTCAGATGAAAATAATAATACAGTAGTCTTTGCCTGAATTTGTGTTCACATCAAAATCTTCAGCAACAGCAGCATACAGAATTGAACTATTTGGCAGTATTCTGAAAGTAAGTGTTCAAAGATTCAATTTGATTCTAGGCCTTGTAATCTATATTTCTAAGCTTGAAAATTCTATATTTCATTCCTAAAGGATTCTAGGGATCCACTGCACTCAGAAGTTAGTAAGACTCCCACACCCAGAGTTGCCTCTGGGAGCCTGGTAGACTTGAGACTCATCACTCACCAAAACCCTGTCCTCCTGAATACTACTCCCCTTCTGCCCCTTCTGCCTGGTACTTTCTGTGGAGGCAGCCTTCTAGCTGGTCTGCTCCCATGAAGACACCATATCCTGACCCATCTTAGAGGATCCACTACACTCATAGTAGTTGGCAACACAGCTGAAGGCATGCAGGGCAAGTGAACAGACAGACTGAAAGCCTCCCTGGAGTTCTGCTGCACACAGGGAAAGAGAAACTACAGTCCATACCCCGTCCCGCAGAACATCTTCACATAGGACAACATTTTTACTGTTCCACTGAATACCCAATAGTCTAAAGGCCTCCCAGGAGATCTACTGCAGCCAGGGCAACATATCAGCAGCTTCTCTGCCCCTCTGAAGAGCCCCCGGTTATTAGGGCCCACAAGTGATCTGCTACAGCCAAGACTGCAGGCCTACCAGGAGACCTGAAGCAACTCAGGAACAAAAGAGTCAGACTCCAGACAGAGTCACCCAGACCAACAAACACATGGGATATCCAGATGGCGAGAGGTGAACACAAGACTGTAAGCAACAGAACCCGATATATGTGGGCATCATCAGAAACCAGTTCTCCTACCACAGCAAGTCCTGAATATACCAACATGCCAGAAAATCAGGAATATGTCTTAAAATCCTATCTCATGAAGACAATAGAGTCTTTTAAGGAGGCTATCAATAACTCACTGAAAAAAAATACAGGTAAACAGATGAAAGAATTGAGTAAAATGATCCAAGATCTAAAAGGGGAAGCAGAAACAATAAAGAAAAGACAAATGGAGGCAAACCTGGAAATGGAAAACCTAGGAAAGAGGCGAGAAATTACAGATAAAAGTATCACCAACAGAATACAAGAGATAGAAGAGAGAATCTCAGGTGTAGAATATACCATAGAAGAGATTGACACAACTGTCAAAAAAATTCAAAATGTAAAATACTCCTAATTCAAACCATCCAAGAAATTCAGGATACAATGAAAAGACAAAGTCTGATTATGTTTCTATATATGTGATATATGTATGATTGGTTCAATAATTGGCCACAAATGATTGAACAATCACCTAGCTTTATATACCCCAACTGTCAATGAATGTTCCTAAGCAATCCAAGCTTCAGGTCTTGCATTTAGTTTCTTTGCAATCATACAACATTCTGAAATAATGTTATGGAATAAAATCAGGTATAGTAGAACATGCCCTTTTATGTAGAAGAAATGTACCTTTCACTGCTCAAGAAGTTGCAAGGTTTTTAAACTAGTCTATTCAAAGAACTGGGATAAAGTTCATTGTTCTCATTTGTCAATGTCCTCTCAACTTTCATTCCTATTGGTATCATTTAATCTGTGATCTAGTGTTCCATTTTCTAAAAGTTCTTTATAAATCATTTTATTTCAGACTTTTTAATTGAAAATTATTATCCTTAGATCGTAAAAGCTAAGATACATTTTAAATTCCTCCAGTTTTCTCAAAAGAGGCATACAGTCAGCTACCAGGATGTAAAAATAAGATTAAAAATGTTAAATTATTCAGAAAACATGGATAATTATTAAAACTGAAACGATACTACTTCTTTCTTTAGTCCTTCCCTTATTCCTTTACTTCTTTTCTTCTTTCATTTTCTTCTCTTAACTTTAAAATTAATACAAAAAGTAAGAGGTTTTCATTGTGGAGGTTTATGTATATATATATTATATTTTGTTGTTATTTATCTTCCATTAACTGCCTGTCAGTGTCTGAATGAGGGTGTTCCATACGTGTGCAAGTGTCTGTGGAGGCTAAAGGTGGGTATTAGGTTCACTAGGGCTGGAGGCAGATGTAAACTCCCCAATGTGCATGCTAAGAAATGTTGCATATAATTTTAAAAACAGGATAACACTTTGCCTGGTGCCAAGGCCCGTGCTCAAACTCGATCATAACCATCCATCAACACACACTCCACCAGCCCCTCTCGGCTAGCTTTGCCAAGCCACCAGTTATTGATCCAGCTTCCCTCTCCCCCCCCCCTGCTCACATTTGCTCAACAGAAGAAAAACTCTAGACAGATTTATTTCAAAACTAGCCAGATCACAAAAATAATTGCTTGGCCCTTATCAACTAACAACCTATTTCAGCCATCCCCCAGTTGAGGAAGCCACCGTTTCCAGCCACACAAGGCCTCATATGATTATATCATGCCTTCTGTACCAAAACCTGCCAGAAAAACCCTCTTCTTCCCTCCATCCCTTCTCTTCCTCCTGGGACCCAGAAGCCCCACCTTTGGCCTTTGCCCAGCAATTGGCTCTTGCCTTCGTTATTGACACAATCAAGAACCAATTAGGAAACCACAACCTCCTACTGCGTGGAACCAAACACAGATCCTCTGCAAGAGCATGTGCTCTTAACCACTGAGCAATCTTTCCAGTCCCTACACTGGTTATTATTGTGGAGAAGCTAAGAAAAAGGAGTTAAAATTATTGGTACAAGCCAAGATCATGGCTTTTGGGGATGTAAATCTTTCTAGCATGAAGTAAGTGACCTATCGAAGCAAATCACCATGAATAATTAAAATATATGTTAATATTCTGTACTTGCAAGGAAAAGGAAAACTTCAGAGATAATTAAAGAATACTATATTCTATGAATGTGCATAGAAATTCTATATTTCATTCCTAGCATATACATAATAAAATTAGTTTCATATAACATTTGAACATATTAAGATTTTTTCATTGACATGAATATTATATAAATATAAAATTTAATATTTTTATTCAATTCAAGATTATAAACAATATTAAATAAAATATACATTTAGTTATAAAATTTGTGTTTCAGGTCTAATCCACATGGAGTCACTAGAGGTAAAATTGTTTAGCTAAAATATATAAATTTGACTTTGATGTAGTGTTACTACCTATAGTTATAACACTCAACATGCTCATACAAGAGAATTGCCACGTTTGAGGCTAGAATGAATTGCAAATGAGACCTTGTTTTAAAAGAAATATTGGATATGTGATATCTATCTATTGATCTATCTATCTATCTAGATGATACATGATTTATACAGATCAATAGATATATAGTTCCTTAGAAAACTAGTAACCACTTTTACTATATCAAAACAAAAATTAAACACATATGATATTAAAATTGCCACATATATGTTTTAGGTAACAACTGAAGAAAACTAAAGACAAAGATTTCTGCAGTTTCTGAGTCCAAGTTTTCCTAAATCTGGAAATGCAAACATGATTGGTATTGTCCATATATGTGTATACTCATTTTATGTGAAAAGCCATGATCAACATCAACTTGCCCACTTACAGAGCCCAACCTGTTTCTCTATAGAACTTCAAATTCTAATGTGTACCATGGAAATATAGGTTGTAAGTTTTTAAAAGCATAGGTGATGAAACTATATCCAGATAGTGAAAAACAAAGTAAAATTTCATTGTTTGTGGATGACATGCTATCACATATAGAAAACATCAAAGATTATACAGAAACAGAAGCAAGAATGGATTTAGCAAATTCCTAAATATAAAACTATTATGCAAACATACTGGTAGTGTTGTTTTTCCCTTATAGAACATTCAACATAGAAAGCAAGAGATCAATTTCATTCAATATGAAGGGAATATATCTATATATAGTAATAAATTTAATAAGAAATGTAAATATTTCAACAGCAAATTAAGAAAACATTGATCAAACAAACCAAACACTACACACATACACACTCAAAACATTGATAAAGTAAACCAAACACCATACACATACATACTCAAAACATTGATAAAGTAAACCAAACATGACACACATACACACTCAGACAAACACAGACATATACATACAAAGAGAGAGAGAGAGAGAGAGAGAGAGAGAGAGAGACTCATTATCTAGAAGATGCATATCATGAAAATGTCTATGATAAAATATATAACTTCCATATTTAGTTCACATTGGTAAAAGCACAAAAAGGAAAAACAAGAAAAATTCTAGAAGTTTATAGAAATCTCCCAAACATCAACAAGTAATCAAACTCACTTTGAACAAAGAGATGAAATTATGTGACTTCAAAATATCATAAAAATCATAGTTTTTGTTGTAGAACTATAACTACTCAAATGTCAGAGAATAGAACATTGTAATATGCTCAGACCTAAACTGTTCTTCTACATCAATCATTTTGTACATGTCTCCCAATAGTTCAGAGACTTTCATGGAGTGATCATAAGAGTGCCCAGTTATAGAGGCCTACTAGTGCTACTATTAACTAGCATTTCTTACCATAACGAACCTGATGTATGCATGAAGTTTCAATGATTTTGGTTGCATACAGAAGATCTGAATAAATCAAGCCAGTAAAATTTCAGTATGGATGAGGGAGGGGCTCACAAATTGACCATTCGCTGATGAACTATTGGAAGATGATGATTGTAAGAAAGAGTCACTTTCTGAATGGGCATAAGGATTTTGGGTAGTGAAGATACAGGGAAATGTAGAGAAGAGGGACTAGGTTTGATATGACCAAGATACATTTTATACATATATGAAATTCTCAAGGAATATTTACATAAATATTTGAAAAATATAATAGGCTTAAACACACATTTTCCAAAGAAGACATGCAAATTGAAAAGTATATGAAAAATGTTCTATATCAATAGTCAGCAGAGAAGTATAAATTAAAATCACAATATCATCTCACTTATATAAAATGGGTATAATTTAAAAGATAAACATAATTGAATCTTCTGAAGATATGGGTAGTATACAGTAAATTGAATACTTGTAAACTATTATTGGTTAGGATGTAAATTAATAACAATTATTTGTAAAATTCAGTGGGAAATCCTCCAACAACTAAAACTACAATGTCCACACAATCCAGCAATTCTATCATTGACTTGAAAATCAGTATGTTCAAGAGATTTTTCTGCATTCTTATGTTCATTGCTACTTAAAATAGTTAAGAAATGGAAAAACAAAAGCAAAAATCAAGAATAGCTTAGTAGCCACCAATTGACAGAAGAAAATTATGCGTACAAACACAATAAGATACTACTCAGCAACCAAAAAGAATGGAATCCTATCATCTGTGACAACAGAAGTGGAACAGACAATTAAGTGGTATGAAATATGCAGAACATTAAAAGTAAAGTGCCTAAAGTTCTCACACACATTCAAAATGTCAAAAAGTTGAAGTCAGGGGCATTGAGTACAGAATGTGATAGCAAGCTTCACTTTTCATGCATAAATTTTTCTATATTTAATCTTTATTCTGTTGTCACATGGTTGAAGAAAATTGTTACAGAACTGCAGTATGTCAATATTATCGTTTCTAACCCTGTGCTTAGAATGCTGAGAATACTCAATTTAACAAATGAGGGCTCTACTGAATTCTCCCTTGTAGCCAAGAAGTTTTGTTTTATTTATTTATTTTTTCTTTCTAAATCATTCTTCTGAAATTCTGTATGTTTAAGCTACTGTAACAACTTTTTTTCTATTCAATGAAAATGATTTGGTGGCTGGATATTTGGGGATTTTTGCATTACTTTCTATATCATTATGCTATGTATCTTTCCCCCTAAAAAGACAAATTCCCTAATATTGAGTCGAGTTTTGTTTTAGTCTCCTAATTTACAAATTGTATACATAATATCTAATATGTCATTTAAATACTTATTATTGTTTAATATATAATAGTTGAAATATGTTTTATCAGCTTTTGTAAGTAAATACATATTCATAAAACCTAGAGTTTTTGTACAGTTCTCATTTATATCTATGTCGAATAAAATTGCCCTTCTGCATTTTCTAGCTAAATGAACTTAACTGGTTATAAAATTTTCTAGAAAACTAACATCAATCTTCATGTTATGAATTCCTCAAATTGAAACCATTTATAGTTCTTAAAATTTGTCAAGTAAAGCTAAAATGTATGCTAATATCTTCAATACTTTAAACAAGATTTGTTCTAATGAATGATACTTTAAACTAGTGTCAGCACTATATTCTACAATTTGTTGAAATATGCTTATATTCTTAACCTAAATAATTTCTAAATTTTATCTCAATCCTTTTAATTTAGAAAAAATCAAATACAAAGTATGCTTTGTTTTCAAAAAGCCATCATTATTCATCACTAATAGGAAGCAAAATTTTACTTTGACAGACAGCATGGACAGATATAAAGTACAAAAACAAATAAAATTAACAAACAGAAACAAAACAAAACTTTGCAAGGCATTCTATGGTACAATTGATAAAGCAATACATTCTCCAAGTAAAATGTACAAACTTCTTAAATCTCTTTGGATATTGGAAAAATCACACTCTCAAAGTAGGTGGAACTTTGTATCTGAATGTGTTACAGTGTGCTTTAGTATTGTTAAATAATTGCAGCTGAAAATTTTAGTATCTTGATATTGTTTTTACAACCAATTTCTTAAAGTTTAAAATGTTCCACATGATTTAGAAATAATTTTGTCTAGAAAAACATACACATGAATTTCTTGGTTGCTTTTCCCTTTCATAGTTAAAATAAATAAAGAGATAAAACCTGTGCAAAACCCACATAATGGTAGAAGGATTTGTTTTATCTCACAATTCTGAATTCATTCTTTCTTGGAGAAAAGTCAAGGCAGCAGGAATTTGAAGTACTTACTCATATTGTATCTTCAATCAGGGAAGAGAAAGAAACAAATGAATATTTCCGTTCAACTCACTTTCTTTATGTTCTATAATCTTGGCCAAAGAAATGGTTCCACCTAAAATTAAAATGGATTTTCCTACATTATATCAACAAAAGCTAAATAATCCTCCAGACATGCCCTCAGGACCCTCTCTCTTGTTATTTTAGATCTCAGGTCAATAATTGTCTTAGTTTTTTCCTTGCTGCTATGTTAAAAACACCTTCAAGAAGGCGGCTTAATGATGGGAGGGTTTCCTTGGGCTTATAGTTCCAGAAGTATGCAGTCTTGATAGGAAAGCATGGCAGAAGGCAGCAACAGCAAGCATTGTGGCAAGAACTAGATTCTGAGGGCTCACATCTTAATTTACTAGCAAAAAGTAGAGGTGGGGTCGAGGGAGAGAGAGGGACAGAAAGACAGATTTTACAACAGGTATTTCTTTGGAGTCTGTTATGATGTTTTCCTTCTCATTTCTGATTTTATCAATGTGATTCTTTTCTTTCATCTTTTTAGGTAAGACAGGAGTCCATTGATCTTTTTATCTTTGTAAAGAATCGGCTTTTGGACTCATTGAATATAATGTTTTATTTCTTTAACTTCTGCTTTAATTTTCTGATTAATAGTTTCGTTAGAAATAATAATACCAGGAGGATGACTAGAAAGGGTGTTACGAAAGAGAGTATCTACTTCTATATGGGTTTTTAAAAAAAAAAAAAATCTTAGAACTGGAGGTCTCACATTCCCTAAAAACAGCATTCTTCTTAGAGGAACTGGCAAAGACCATCTTCTTTAGCTGTCAGAACATCTAGCCCCCATCGGTTCTGAAGCAACACAGCTGGAATACCATGGGTCTTGTATGTAGAAAAGAGTGTCTTGTGATGTTGATAGAAGAAATGGTTGGTCTGTGATCCTAACTTATGTATCTGACAAGACCAATATGGGTAGCCCCCATAGTTATCTGGCCATTTCCTACAATAGTCTTCTATCTGGATGGAAACAAGCAGCAGGGAAGGATGAGAAACCCAAGTCTAGACCAGTGAGGTCAAGCTTGGCTGCTGGAGTAGAGTTTCATTTTCTGAGATTGAGGACAAGGTGTGTAATCTCTCACCATCCTCTGTAGCTTAATAGAGCATAGTCTTGGTAGAGTCCAGTAACTGGATAACAATAGGAGAATGATGTTTAGCAACAGAGGGGTTCTGAAGGTCCCAAACTAGGGGATCCACCTGAGAAGCATAATAGCTACCCAGGGCTCCCTGCTAGTAATAAGCGTGGTCAGGTCGAGAGAGCTAGAGCCTTGTCAGTCCTCCATAGCCAATCCTAGAAGGTCAGTTGAAGAATGTTCTGGGAGCAATGTCCCTCTGTTCTGAGCGACATGAGGGCAATTGAAACCACAATGTCCATTCTGATGGCACATAGGACATGGTCCCCTTGGCTTGCTGGTTTTTGAGCAAGCCTTCATCAAATGACCTTGTTGACCACATTTATAACAGCAGCCTGGTGGCCCCTGAGCCTTCAAAGACCAGGAGTCTGGGGTAGCAGCTGAGGCTGGTTGGATACCCTTTGCCAGCATGTGGTATTTCTGTTTTCAGGCTTTCTCATCTCTCTCATGGTATAACTTGAAGGCCAGCGCCAAGACTTCTACCTGTGGTGTTAGGGGTCCCTTCTCCAATCGCCTAAGTTTAGCTTTTATGTTGGGTAGCACTGGGAAAAACAGTAGGTCATCAGAAGTTGCTTACCTTCTGGGTTTTCAGGGTCCAGATTGGTATACTGCAATAAAGCCTTTGTAAGGCATTTTAAAAACTGGATCAGGTTTTCCTGTGTGTCCTGGAGTTTCTCAAAGTTTAGTGGCTTTAAGGCTGCCTTTCTTAGGTCTGCCAAAAGGTATGTTATAAATCTATCTCTAGCTAAGATAACACCTGCAGAATTATAATTCCATCAAGGATCCTGGTCAAGAACTGCCTCAGATCTGATTGGGTATGTTCTGTCTGTTTTATGATTCTGATATGCATGTGTTTTTGCCTCTTCCCAAACTCACCTGTGTTCATCAGGAAGTAAATTGTTAGTGAGAATCATATGTACATCATGGAAAGTCAAGCTATAATACTGAGTAATGTACTGAAACTCTTTAAGAAAGGCGGAGTTAGAGGTATAGGAACCCAGTCTGCTCTCTATTTGAGAAAGTTCACTCAGTGAGAAAGGGACATGTACTCTGACCAGACTATCAACCCCATCCACTTCCCTTAGAGGAAGGACAGCTGCTGGTTTAGGTGTCCCTGGAGGAGAAGGAATTGGAGGTTTGGCTGTGTCTTTAGAATGTGTGATAGGAGGGGTAAAGGTTGGTGCCAATGCAGGGAGATTAGAATGCCCAGAAGGAGGGGAGAGGTATAGAGAGGTCAGGCTAGTAGAGTTTGAGGGGTTCTGGTGAGAAAAGAAACTGAGGCAGGAGTTTGGGTTTTCAGTGGAAAGGAAACAGGTTTGCGATGGAAGGGAGGCGGTTCATCAGCTGGATCTTGGGGTGTAGTGTCATCTATTGGGGGTTGAGTAGGTTTCATGGCTAAAAGAAGCTTGGGTGGGGAACAGGCAGAACATATAAAGGGATTAGAGCTAAGGTAGATGAATGGTTGGATATAGGGAATTTCTTTCCATCTACCAGACTGTTGGCAGTGTGTATGAAGACCTTTTAAAATGATCAGGTCTAGCGTGCCTTTAGGTGGCCATTTTGAACCATTATCTAGAGGGTACTGAATCCAGACCTTATTGCAGAGGTTTATCAGTTTGAAAGGCCTCAAATCAGGCATTAATTTTAGAGATTTGAGGTTTTTCAGTAGACAACCCAGTGGGGTATCTGGGGGTACAGTTGAAGACAATTTAGTGTCCATTGGGTGATGGGGGGGCTGTTACCAACCTATTTGTATAGGCATCCCAAGAGGAAAGTTGGTAAAGGATCAGACAGGCAAGCTCGATATCAGGTCTTCAAGAGAATATCTAGGAGTCCAGGAGGTTGTGATCTCTGGTAGATCTCCAGAAAGCAGCTCAAACTGGTGCCAGGGATTTATTGGCTTCTGCAAGAGTTAGGGGGTGGTTATGAACTGCTTTTGAGGAGGGAAGTCACCCAATGGCCTAAGTCCTAAGTCATAGGTCAACATGGAAGCCAGTCATATGGACTGGGCCTTGAAACGCCAACTCCTCAGCCCAGGAAAGGCTAGCAAGGTGCTATCTGGGCATTTGGGGTTCTTCCCACCAATTGGAAGTTCCTTACTAATCAATATGCTGGTGTTTGTTTGAGGGATTCTCCAATCTGGTATCAGGAAAGGTGGAACTGTGAGGTCTGTGTGGTGACTATCTGACTGTGTAGCCCACGAGGCAGAGCACAACTCATGTGGTGGAAGTTCCATGAGCCTCGCAGCCACAGGTGGAGTTGGTCTGTGGTAGCAGTGGAAATCCACACAATCAGTGAAGGCAGGTATTGAAGGATGCAGTCCATGTGGTATCGCAAAGGCAGAGATGGCGGTGGTGGTGGTGGTCGCGGTCGCGACAGTGGAGGCAGTGCATGTGGCATTGGTCCCACACAGTCACAGTAGTCAGTGGCCACACAAGCATCTTAGAAAAGACAAGTCCAGACCAAATGTTTCCACGTGTGGTTTATTCAGGAGATAGGGCAACAATGGGGGGAAGAAGAGGAAGAAGAGGAGAAGAGAGTGAGTTCAGGGGGTTCTGCCTATTTTATTTGGGCAGTGACGTAGCCTTTTGCAGGTAAGGGTGGGAGGTAGCCAGGTGGATTCTGGGAATGTATAGTGGTTGCCCTGCAATGATGTGGGGGTCGCCTAGATGTGATGTCACTGGGTTCAGAGCCTGATACCAACAGTTTTAAATTTTATGGCATAATAGTTGGATAGGATACAAAGAGCTATTTTAATTTTTCTGTTTTAATTTTTAATAATTGTTTTGAGTCATATTATGTGGTCTGTTTTAGAGATGATTCCATGTAGTATTGAGTACAATGTACATTCCTTGGCTTTGAAATAGAATATTCTTTAGGTAACTGTAAAATCCTTTTGATGCAGGCTGCTGATTATTTCTCTGGTTTTGCTGTTTATTTTTGGTTATTATTAAAATGTTTACATATTTCCAGGAATTTTGATGTTTTTGGTTTTTTTGTTTGTTTGCTGGTTTGTATTTTTAGTTGTCTTTGTATTTCATTAAATTATAGCTTTGTGTGGACATGTTCTATAACATATCTTACTTAGTATTTGGTTTTTGTTTGTTTATTATTGTTGTGCAGAAAGTTTTGGGGTTTTTTGTATTTGTTTTTGTTTTTCCATTTCTGGATTTATTTTTGTCTTTCCTAATTTCCAATCTCTCACAATATTATGCCCACCCCTTTCTGTTTTCTTTTTCTTTCTTTCTTTTCTTTTTTTTTGGAAATTTTCTTTATTTACATTTCAAATGTTATCCCTTTCCTGATTTCCCCTCTGGAAACCCCTTATCCGATCCCCCCTGCTTAAGTTTTCCTTTCTCTTTCAACCTTTGCAGATAAGTTTTCTGGTTTAGTAGTCTAGGTTTGTAGTCATGGTCTTATAGAGCATAGAGTATATTTTTCCAGGTTCTTCTGGCTTTCAGAGTTTACGTATCACTGAAAAACTGAATAGTATTTTGATGAGTTCCCTTTACATATAATATTTTTTTCCTCTTACTGCTTCAATATTTTTATGTTCTGTACATTAGAGTTTTAACTATGATGTGTCTTAGGTACTTTATTTTTGGTTTTGTCCATTTGGTATTCTATGTGCTTTTTGTATTTGTGTGGGTATGTTTTTTCTTGGTTTGTGAGAATTTGCTTTTGTGATCTTATTGAAGATCTAACCTAGGCCACTGGCCTGTGTTTCTTCTCCCTCATCTATATATAAAATTTGAAGATTTTGTTTTTACATGATGTTCCACATTTCCTACATGTTCCTTTCCTGTGCTTTTAAAACTTTTTCAATTTCTTTAGTTATTTTTAGAGTTTCTGCTTTATCTTTGAGTCCTGATATTTTTATCTTCTGTTTGCTTGATTCTTCTTGTAACGCTTTCTAATTGAGATACTTCATTTTTCAGTTCAATCTTCATTTTAGCATGTGTTCTCTTCAAATTTTCTATTTCTTTATAGAACTGAGCTTTCAAATACTGACATATCTTCAGCATGTTGTTGAGCAGTTTGTATTTTCTTAGACGTAACTCACATGTTTATTCAGTGAAATGTATTCATGTCCCCTTTAAATTCCATAAATTGTCTGACAAAATTTATTATTGTTATTTTAATTCTATGCCCTGGGGTTCATCTATGTATTTCTCATTAGAATACACTCTTATAGTACGAGTGAGTTTGTTGGTAGATATGCTGTCCTGGCTATTCATGTTGTCCTTATTATGATTTGATTCAGATATGCATAATTCTTTGGCAGTGTATCTGATGTGAAGATCTGGCATTCCTTCCATTAGGTTGGCATAGAAAAGTGACTTGAGCTAGTTCAGATAAAGTTGATAGATGAGCTTTTTGATTGGACCAAGGAAAGATAATTCCTAAACCACTAGTTTGGAGTATAGACACTGTAGATAGACATTCAGCAGATTGAGAGTATGATGGAAAAGAAAGGAGTATCTCACCAGTCACAAGTTGCGATTTAAGGAAGACAATTTGAAGATCAGCAATTAGGAGGGAAGCCCATGGATGTGGAGATAGTTCTAGGGAGGTGAGTGAATAGAAAGTAATTAAGAGAGGTAAGAGTGAAATGAAGCAACTTACCAAGGGCAAATATGACTCAGAAATAGAGGGTTCACAGGCTATGGTCTGGAATTAGACTTGCACATTTTCAAATAAAGGTAGTTGGGGTGGAGAGATGGTAAAAAGAAGAGATTTATTAGGCAAAGTTAGTTCATAAATGAAGAGGTTTCATGGCCACAGATATGGAACTAGGCTTGTGAATTTGCAGAATGCAGCAGGTTGTAAGAGTAGGGAAAGGGAAGGAGTGACTTACTCATGCAAACAAAGAGAATCCATAGGCCAAGATACTAAATTTAGGCATGTGAATTTATATATAGTTATAGATTTAGGGATGCTTCTCTGAAATTTCATTATTCAAATATGACTCACTATTTGATTTTTAATTTTATATTAATAAAATATTTGCTTTATAGCAGTATTGCTCTCAGACAATATTAATTTAAAAATATTTGAATATTCTCAGCCATAATATTTATTTGACAATATTTGAATCACATATAATTATTCCTATATAAATATTGTTGAAACTTTAGCAATGTGTTTCATTTTTATTTGAGTAGATAAATATTATTATAATATCATATATTTTAAATAATTAGAAACTATTGATAAAATTGAACCTTCTGAAAATATTAATAAGATTTAATTTCAGTTACTCTAAAGATTTGCTTCAAGATGGAATGAATGACCACCAGAGAATATTTTTAGTGCCTAAGAGAATCAGGGGATTAAAGTATATAATGTGTTGAGAATATACCTCACAGTTTATGAGTACTAAACTATTTGTGTGCCAAGTTGATGATGACACAATTGTGTTGGTTAGTCTTATATCATTTTGGAACAAATAAGGTGTGCCTGAAGACAAGCCTACAATGCATTTTCCTGATTGATTATTGATTTGGATATATGTATCTCTCTGAGGGGTGGTCTCATTCCTGGAATGGTGATGCTGCTTTGTATAAAATCAAGGCTTAACAAGTCATGAGTAGCAATTTCTAAAGCAGCACACCTCCATGGGTTTCTGTTACAGTAGCTTTCTTCAGGTTCCTACCTTGAATTCTTGGGCCAGATGCCCCTCAGTGAGGAAGTATGATTTGAATATAAGCTGAAATACATTTTTCTTCTCCAGGGTACTTTTGGTCATAGTGTTTTATCATAGCAATAGAAATCCAAATTAAGTCAATTTATGTGTTAAATCTAATGGAGCAGTGGGATGTGTGCTTTTGCCTTTGTTCAATGGCCCATAAATAATTATACCAAATGTTTTCTCCCTGAATTTTGAGCACAGTGTCTCAATTTCTCTGCTCTTGTCTTTACTCCAATATTGCTGCCACTGTTTGACTACTTAGTGTCTGGGATACAATGGTGAATATATTAGGTGCTTTTCTATCAGTTTGAAAGTCCAAGCAGAAATTAAGAGAGCAAAAGTTCATTTTAGTTTATAGTTTCAGAAGTTGCACTTTATCCTAGAATTGAAAATATAGTAGAACTACTGCTTCATCCCATGGTCATAGGAATATGTAGATGAAGTTTGTTCATCATATATTAATGAATAAACAAGAGTGGAGAAGGATGAGCCAAAAATCAAACTGAAATTTTCAAAAGCAAGCTACTAATTACCTAATTATATTAACTAGAATCCACTACCTAATGACTTCAGTGACCTTCCTCCAAATAGTGCCATCAGCTATAGAACAAGCATTGGAAGTTTGCATTCAAACTACAAGAGTGGAGGAAAAATCTCACTGGGTCTTGTTCATGTATGTATCACTGTATGTATTTGTTTAAAGTGTAGAGAAGGTTGGAACTGTGTCTGTTTTCCAAGACAGCTCAAAGAGCAGGAAAGCATTGACTACATGGACTTTAGGGTGACTCCTTAACAGTCAACTTTAACCCTTAGCACAGATTCTAAGCAATCTCTTGTGAGTTCTTCATCTTACAAAAGTTGGAATTATGGACCGATAAAAAGGAAACATTAACTAACAATATTCTCATGAGGACTTCATATTTTCCTTACACAGCCTGGCACCGTTATGATGGGTAAGAAAAAAAATACATACATACATATATATATATGTGGACACATTTGGTAATCATTTGCAATTTCTTCTACATCATGAAAAATACCACTCTAAAATTTATAGCTGGAACAATAACGAGTTCTTTGTTACTAGTAGTGTGCAACCAAAGGATATGGGGATCCTATATTTGTTACACCTTTATGATAGGTGTTAGTGAATGTTTATAATTATAGACCAAATATCCTTGAGTTGCGATGATCCTGAAAAGAAACATTAACATCTTAGTTTCTTTTATATTACTGTGATAAGACACCATGACAAAGGCAAATTATAGGAAAAAAAAAAAGAGTTTACTTTAGGTTTAAGGTTTCAGAGTATTAGATTCAATGACCATCATAGCTGGGACCAGGGCAACAGATGATTAGGGATGTTGTCACAGCAGTACCTGAGAGCTTATATCTTAATCTACAAGTAAGAGACAAAGAAAATGAGACCACATTCGGAATGTCTCCAGACTTTTGAATCTTGAAAGTCCACCCCAATGACACAGCTCTTCCAAGGAGGCCACAACTCCTAATTATTCTCAAATAGTTCCACCAACTGGGGAGCAGTATTAAAATATATGAGCCTAGAGAAGCAATTTCTTCATGCCACCACACTAAAATTTAATAGTCTAATAAATTTACCACAGCTTATCTTTTAAGTGTTAAATTGGATGTTATAACTTTTTATATTATCTATGGGTTTATATATATATATATTAATTTCAAAAGTTGCTCTAATAAAGATACCTTTGTTATATTTTTATATGTGAACAAATAAACTTGAATTTTTAATGAAATCATAATTTATTATGCTGAACTAATGAGAGATATTACGCAAGTTTAGAGTTCTGTGCATTACATCTTGATATTCATCAAAGTTTTCTGATTTTGATACATAAGCACAATATCACATATCCCTCAAATAGAATTAATTTAGTTGCCTCTGAAATGATTATGGATTAAACTATTCAAATAAGTGATTTTCCTGTCAGTTCAAGAAAAAAATTAGTTTAAATATATGAAGTGAAAGCATGTACTCCACACCAATTAATTTCAAATCTATACTCTTAAGGGTGAAGAGATCCTGAGTGCATGGGGTTCTCAATAATAGTCTCTCATTAAACTTCTCAATTGTCAAAATAAAGTAAAAGGAGATATAAAACTACCAATTACATATCAAGTGGAAGACAATTATATAACTGGAAGTTACTTCTTCTCAGCTAGAAATCTTATCGCCATCTGCTCCCTACTGTTTGAGAATGAACTCTTTCTTAAGGCCACATAATAGTTCTTATGTAAGAAAGGTAAAGCAATCTAACTTGGTCTCTGCAAGCTATTTTCAATATGAAATGTGTGTACAAATGTGACTCATGTACAGTTCCACGATAGCAATTTTTTATACTACATGTTTGCAGAGCATATGAATCTTACTCTCCTAACACTGTATCAGCAGACGGACTATAAATGGTTATAAGATGTTATTCATAAGATTACTAGTCTAGGGCATAGCCATATATCAGAGCACCTCAGTCTTAGACAATTTCCACATATATTAAGAACAAGAAATGGAAATATGAAGAAACGTAGGTCACATTTCTGCAGAGTATACTGGAGTTCCACGCATTGGCTGTAACATCGAATATAGGATTTATCAGAGCATTCTTCTTTTTTTTTTTTTTTCCTTTTTTTATTTAATTTGTTTTTTTTTGCTTATTCACTTTATAACCGTCCAGTCACCCTCCACAATCCTTCCCCATCTCTTGTTTTCTGAGTACCCCTCCTCCTGTATCCCCACCCTGCCACTTTAAGTCTCTGAGAGGCTAGGTGCTTCCTCTCCCATTTAGGCCAGATGAGGCATCCAGCTGGAAGACCATACTCCATATACAGGCTGCATGTTTTGGGATAGCCCCCACTCCAGATGTTTGAGACCTGCATGAAAACCAAGCTGCACATTTACAACATATGTGCAGGGAGCATTTCTATATAACAATTAATAAAAAGATGCCTTAATATAAAACTTGAATTTCAAAGACATTAATTTAAAATATTTTAAATTATATATTTTATTGATGATTTGAGAAATTTGTATATGCATTCAATGTAATTTGAGCAGTCATACCCCCACCACAACCATGCTGTTCCTTACCTTTACTGAGATCCAATTCACACCTTTCTATTCCTATTTTAAATCCATGCCCTCTTTCTTTTTTATCTTATTCCTTTTCTCTTCTTTTTAAAAGTAACATATCAAGTCCAATTTATATTTCACAAACATTCAAGAATGTGGGGTTATTCATTGATGAAGGATCAACTTACCTAGGTCTGCATCCTTAAAGAAAACTTTCCATCACTCCCTAGAAGACATCAATTGTTAATAGATTTTTAGAGGTGGGAACTCTTGAGCCTTCTCTATTTCCTTTATGACATGCAAATTGCTTGGATTTTATGGATATCTTATACAGGCAACCCCATCCAGCTTTTAGGAGTTCATGAGTGTAACAATCCTATCTTGTCCAGAAAATGTTGTTTAACCCTGATCCTCCCTGACCTCTGCCCATTACAATAAATGTGCTCCCTCTTCTGAGATGAACCCTGTGCTTTTGGGAGGTGTTGATAAAGGTGCCACACTTATGGGCAAGCACTCCAGGTACACTTATGTTGTGCACTTTGACTAGATGTCAACTCCTATGTTACTGCCATTCACTGTACAAAGAAACTTCTCTGTTGAGGTCTGAAAGCTGCTCTAAACTATGGGTGGATTATGGATTTAAGGAGCAGTTTGACATTATGTCCATTTAGCAAAACTATACCAGGATATTCACTTGTGGAACCTGTGAATGCCCCTTCCATTATTCTTAGCCAAATATACGGTAACAGGCATGTACTTTGTTCTGTGGAACACGTCTACCAATCCAATCCAGAAGTAGATGGTTATTCCCATAACATTTGTGTCCATATAGCCCTCATAAAAATATCTTATCATTTTGTATTTGGCATGTTTCACAATTTGAGTAGACTATTATGATTCCCTCCTCCTTTCCTCTCTCTAATATGTATAGAAATTCTTATAGTGTGGGAGCTACCCAGAATAGAGAAAACATCCTTGTCAATACCAAATTTATTTATCAAATTCCTATTTACTAAAGTGTGTTCTGTCTTTAACTATAGGTTCCTTCAAGTTCCGGTAGACAACTAAGAACAATGGCAATAGTCTGTATGATTTGAAGTGGGTCTCTGAGAGGTCTTTCACTAATGACTCCAGGAAGTATAATCCAAACATGACACTGGACTTTTATATTTGGAAACCTATGGCATCTAAGAGCAGTTATACTCTTTTTTTTTTTTTTTTTTTTGTATAACCTTAATTTCACTTTTAGGCTTTTTCATAAGTAATCTGATAACATTTACAATACAGTCAATAGTGAGGTCTATAGAAACTGTATATGAATGTCTATGGTTTTCTTATGACAATATTATCCTTTTTCCTATCTTTATGGATTGTCCAATTTTCCCTGTTATTTTTCTTGTGAACTTTTACAGTTTTCACAATTTTAATTAAAATGTAACATATATTCAAAAAGTCCACAGATAATAAGTCTATGGTGATGTGAATTCTTCCAAAATGAAAGAACCTTTCTTGTCAAGATTTAGTGCAGGGAAGCCTTCCTTAGACTTCCTCTCAATTATGTACAGCCACCCAAAGTAAGAACAATTTTTATTTTTTTAAAGCTAGTTTTTGTTTTCAGATGTCAAAGTTTAATTACAGAAGCATTTATTAGATACTCTTTTGTTTCACAAAATTCGTATAGGTTGGATATTTTCATCTTATTGCATGCAAGAGTATCTAATTTATTTTTACTATTATATAGTAACCTAAGGTGTGACTATGCTATTATTTATAATGTTGAACATTTTCATGCACATTTATTTTCACCTTTGTCCATTGCAAGGTATATTGATGTAAAAATTCTTGTATTTAAATTTTAATACACATATATGCATCTCTATTTGATTAATCTGAGGAATGGTATTCTTGAATCAATAGAATTATGTCTATTCAATTTTATTAAGAACTATAAATTATTTCAATAGCTTTACCATCCTACAGCTCAAACCAGTCTTAGATGAGAAGTTCAGTAATTTTACATCCTGATAAGCATTTGATATCTTTTTCACTTTTGCCTTTCTGATAATTGTTCAATAATATGTCATTGAGATTCTAATCTAAGTTGTCCTGATAAGGCACTCCCAAGGGAGCAGAATGTACAAACAGCAATCCACAACAACTTTGGAATATTCGCCTATTAGTTTTCACAATTTTGATGTTCCATATTTTAGGATTTATATTATTGGTCAATATTAATTATTGATTACTAGAGTTCATTGTGTACTTTCATATTAGTCATTTATTAGATTATGAACTTCAAATATACTTTTTGCTTTTATTTTCTCAGTAGTTTTGTGATGATTTGATTAACAGAAATTCTAAACTTGCACTTATAACCATATTTTATAAAATATTTATTATAATTTCTTTCATAGACAAATAATATAGCACATAATGGATGTTATATAATTACAAATTGTTCATTTATTAAATTTTATTTGTAATAATTTTCTGCCACTAATTAGGAGGCACTTCATTTTATTCCTTCTGTAAGGAAAATTTTTTGAAACTAGAAGCTCAAGAGAAAATACATGTTTTAAATTCAGAAAGATTAAATGATAGTTTCTATACTTCATTATTTATCAGTGAAATGAATATTTTATTGTAGAAAGAGATAGGTCTCCTTTTGGATCACTAAAAAAACCCAAAAACCTCTTGTGCCATGCTTATTAATCAAAAATGTATAAATAAAACCCAAGTGCTGATGTCTGCTATTTTAGATGCTCAGGGATAATATTTAAGCTCATAAATGGGGGGAATATTTTTGTTTGTTTTGTTTTAGATTTTGTTTTGTAGTAGTAGTATTTAATAGAAGTGTAGTTAAAAAATAATTTTTCTTTAAGTTTCTCTAGGAGAGTTTTATATAATGAAGAATTTATTTAACTTAGTGTATTTTATTGAGATAAACTTAAAAAGTAGAGAATATCTACCTTAGATGCAATTTTCATTCTGACACAAATACATCAGAATAAAGAAGTTTTGATATGAATAAAATGGTCAAATAATTGGATTTATTTTTACCTAAATATAACTCATTAACTTACAACCAGGGTAGGTATCTTAGCAAGAAAGGCTCTTGCCTCTAAAGTCTGACAACTTGAGTTTGATTTCTAAAACTCTTAAAAAGATGAAAGGAGAAACTCAATCCACAAAGTTGTACTCTGTCCTCCACATGCACACTTACCTTTGCATACATTGTTTATCCCACACATATATGCACAACAAATTGAAAATCCTGAATTGTTGTTTCCTATGTATAGGCAACCTAAAGTCAATTTAAAATACCAGTAACATAACAAAATCAAGATATTCATATAGTTAAATATGATGATGGTAAGCTCATTAATAATGAATATACCAGTTGCCTGGATTTGACTGAGGAAGCCATGAGGTCTCTAGAGTCTGCACTATCCAGTGAAAAGTGGTAGCAAACTCTCATTAAATGTTCAGCAGTCTGCTTGAAGACTTGAGTATCCTAGTAGAAGGCCAACATTGATTCTCTATCACAACCAGAAATAAGGAATAAGATGTCTTTGTAGAGTACTTGCCTAGCTAGCATGTAGAAGACACTGATGTCAATTACAAGGACAACTTATCACAGTCACACTGGTGTATATATGTCTGTAATCCTGGCACTTAGGAGATAGGGGGATCAAAAGTTCAATCTGTACTTGGTTACATAGGAAGATTATGGGCAGACTGGCCTACAGACTCTGTCTAAAAATATAAAATAAAATAAAAAATACAAAAATAAAAAATAAAATAAAAATACAAAAACAAAATAACAAATAAATATTTCCCTGAAAGAGAAATACTTACTACATAAACCTGACTAGATTTTCTCATAAATGTTAGTTCTTTTACTAAACACATTTTCTGATTAGTACATTAAGCTATTAAACTTTCTGTAAAAATGAACATAACACAAATGGGAA
Organism: Mastomys natalensis; assembly: GCA_021653895.1. NCBI lineage: Eukaryota > Metazoa > Chordata > Mammalia > Rodentia > Muridae > Mastomys > Mastomys natalensis. The sequence goes on along the minus strand of JAJTUV010001463.1, from coordinate 449,720 downwards.
ACAGAACAGCATTTTACTAACTTATGTCAAATAAAATATTCAATTGTATAAATATCATTTGCTGAAGAGGAATGCATCAGAACTTACTTTTAATGATCCAGAGTGCTGTGATAAATCACTATTATGAAACATATTCCATGTAGTTCAGTGAGACTCAGCAAACATAAAGTAATAATTGGACATTAAGTCAAAAATATCTGATCAATATAGACAGCTATATCTTGTAATTCAGGCTGAAAAAGCAAAATAAAACTGGCAGATGGAATGTATGCTTACTCCAATTACATTTTAAACCCAGCTGCTATCCTCCAAGGTAATACACAGAGAATATTAACACTTTGGACATTTTGAAGCCTGCAATCAAGAGAGAATATGATACTGCGACTCTGCTGAGTTTTTAAAGAGAAGAGATGAAATTTTCCTCTGAATACTATAAACACTCTGTTCTTGATTATGGGCAAAAAAGGAAAGTTTAGCAATTTTACTCATTTTTACAAAAGATGATATTTCTTGTCACTTCATATCAACAACTGCATATGACTTTGATGCTTTCCTTTGCAGTGAAATTTTGTCTCAGATATTGTTATCCTGATATATAATGTCAGCCAAAACAAACATACAACCATTTAAATGAGGCATATGTACTTTTCAACATTATATTATTTACATTAAAATCACTATATAATTAGTTTATGTTTTAATTAGAAACTTTATCATTCAATGCTGTAATAGTTATTCTCTTCATGCTGTTTATCTTTAAGTAAATTGAAGAAATGTTATTAGAACTATTCTTGGAATATATTTTGTTTTTTTTTTTTTTTCTCCATGGCTAGTGTAACTCACTGGTGCTGTTTTGCTCTCCTGTTGCAATTTCCACTGAGATTAAAACCTTCTGTCTCAGAGCAGAACTCATTAAGATACAGAATATTTAAAAGGGAGGTGGAATAACAGGATGGTCTAACAGCTGATGGATGAAATATTCTTTTCTTCAGGGGCATTGCTTAATCTCAGGAAGTAAACAACTCAATAATTTCAGAAGGTCCTTAAATTGAACATGTTTACTAAGTCCCACTCTTTCCAACAATATATAAGCAGTAAGAATTGCTGAGAGGTACTCTCCGATCAGCCAAACTACCTAGAAGGGGCACCGCCAACTAAATGGATTGTTTGAGAAGGACACAGTCCAATCTGCTACAGTTTGTTCAGTGTGTTCTAGGTCTCCTGATTTCCAGCTCCCCATACCAAAGTAGGCCTTGGTGATGTAGCTGTCTTTGAGTCAATTCTGACCCTGTAAGTAACCCTTGATTCATATTCCTGTAACCTCAATAAAACTCTTGGGTTCACCAAGTTAAACTTCAGTGATATATCCCTATCTTATTTTGTAGTCAGTTCCTTATCTGGGGTTAGTAAATGTTTGTTTTTGTTTCCCCAGGGATAGTGCCAAAGAATACTGGCAAAAACTGGTAAATACCTTTTAGAATTTGGTGAGATCATTGCAAAATCATTGAATTTTTCAAATTTTAAGTGAACTGTAGTGGTGCCTTTAACTGTGGTAACTAGGAGGTAATCAAGCTTATGAGGAAAGTAATCAAGAGGTCATATTTGTTACCTATTCTCTTTTTCTGAAGAGTTTTTTCTCCTCTTCCAATTTAGGCAGTGTATTAGTACTTCTACCTAAGCCACTCTGGTGGTTCGAATATGAATAACTCCATTTGAGTATAAATGGCCCCATTTTGAATACATACTCCCCAGGGAGTGGCACTATTTGAAAAAGAATTAGAAGGTACAGCTTTGTTGGAGGAGGTGTAGCCTAGTTGGAGGAAGTGTGGCCCTGTAGGGTGGGCTTGTAGGTTCAAAAGCCTAAACCAGGTGCTTTGTCACTCTGTCTCCCTCTTCCCCTCCCCTTCCCCTCTCCCTCCCTCCCTCTCTCTTCCCCTGCAGATCAGAATGTAACTTAACTAGTGGTCTAGTACCCACCATGTTTGTTACCCTTGGCATCATCCTGCCTGCTATAATGATAATAGATTATTCCTCTGAAACTATAAGCAAGCTCCCTATTAACTGTTTTCCATTTTAAGAGTTGCTGTGCTCATAGTGTCTCTTCACGCCCAAAGAACAATGATTAAGACAATCACTTTTCACACAGAGAATAAATACCACAGGCTGCTGAAATGAATCTGGATTTGGTTATGTGCCTTGCTGAGCTGAATTAAGTCTATCTGACCTACCTAAAAGATGTTGTGTAAAGGAAAGGAAATTGAGAAGGAGTTGTATATATAATATAGAATTACAACGCTGTCAGAAACTTGAAGGAATTGCTTTATTTATCCTACTTTCAGGTCAAAAGATATCTAAGCCAACTTCACTATTATTGCATCAGATGAAATGCAGTATTGCAATATAAAAGAGACTACACTGTTGATATAAGTCATTTTCAAACTTGTTGGAAAGTTCTTTATTCTCCATTTAAAACAAAATGATTTAGAAAATACCAAGTAAAAACTCTAAACCATATCTCACAGATGATGATTCTGAATGAAGGATTTATATTAGGAAGGATTCACTATTAAATTTATAAAAATAAAAATTTGTAAAAGTATAAATTAAGGTTTGAGCATTTTCTTTACTTCTTAACTGTTAATTTCTGTGCTTATTTACTATAAAAGAAAAATGTTGATTTTCTGAATTTCAAAAAAGAAATGATTTTGGTTTTAAGTCTACTAAGACAAAAAGTAAATATTTTACTGTCTGTCCTCAGCGATAAAGATCTTAAACTTTATTTTTTTTCTTATGTATATTATGGAGTTAAATTCATCAACATCTGTTAAATCTCAGAGTCATAAGTTTTTAAAGCATCATTTTTTTATATTCTTCACATTGTATTTTAAAGAATGATATATAAGGTAAATTATTTCTCACAGAAATAGTAAGTGTTCCTTCAATTTGGAAGAAATCCCAAAACTAGAGTTGTTGCTTTTTAGTAAAACAAAATACAAAATAAAAATAAAAGCAAAACAACAACAAAAACCATTAAGTACATAATTAAGAGCCCTTATATTTCTCAGCCTGAAAAGTATTGGATGCCGAAACATCAGGAGAAGGCTTTTTGTTTTATTAATTGCTTATGATTAGGAAAAACAAAACAAATGAAAAGAAAAGAAACTTTCAATATTTACTAAGAGAAATGCCCTTGCATATGCTGAGGGATATTTGTTCAAGAATATAAATTATTTCAATTATTTTTAAAAGTTGAATTTTTCATATATCACCTGGTCTTACTTCACTGGGCCTAAGAGGTTGTGCCAATTCTTAATAATACAGGATATCCATATATAAATCCACACATTCCATTCCCCAAGGAGCATGTGCTTATGAAAATATGGCAAATGCTATGACTGATCTGCAGATTGACTTGTACTTGTAGGACTTGAAACTGAAGGGACCTCAGATTCCAGTAATATTCAGCTTGAACGTTAATTTCTCAATAACTCATATAATTTGATATAGTAAATTATATGGTAAAAATCAAACCTCAACTTCTGAAGTCTTTGTTAAATTTTGTGCTCAAATCTTAGTTTCTAAGTAAGTAAAAATAATTCTCATGACCTATTCTGATGAAATATTTATATGACCTAATTTGAATGATTAGAATGATGCCTACCATGTAATGGCAGTTTCTTCTTTCTTTCTTTCTTTCTTTCTTTCTTCCTTCCTTCCTTCCTTCCTTCCTTCCTTTCTTTCTTTCTTTCTTTCTTTCTTTCTTTCTTTCTTTCTTTCTTTCTTTCTCTTCTTCATTTCTTTGTTTTTCTTCTCTTCCTTCCTTCCTCCTTCCCTCCCTTCCTTCCTTCCTTTCTTGCTTTTTTTCATTCAATAGCCATATCATTTAATTTAGGGTCCAAAAAGCCAGGTAGGCTCAACAAAGGAAGTCTAGGAAGCAGGTTAATGGTAGAGAGATAGAGGGAAGGACATTAGTGAGAAAAGTGAGAACATCCAGAATATTGAGATAAGCATATTCAGTATTATGAGGGATAAAATGAACCAAGTAGGGGTGTTAGCATTCTGTCAAACTCCACCTCCACAGTTACCTGGCAACAGCCAGGTATGCTCCTCCCCGCAGCTACCTGGTAACAGCCAGGTAGCCCTGCCCACTATTATAAAAGGGGATGTCTGGCCCCTCCTCTCTCTCTTGCCCCATGACCTGCAGGTTGTATCTGACCCTCTCCCCTTCCCTTTCCCCTCTCCACGTGGTCATGGCCGGCCACCTCTCTCTCTCTCCCTTCTGCCCTAAATAAACTCCCTTTGTGGAACCCTGTGCCCTGGCATCCTCTGTTCCAAGCTGCTGTGTTTAATAACAACAAGGGGTCTGGAAATCAGGAATGGGAAAGATGGTTCACTGTTTAAAGTTCTTGCTGCACTTTCAGAAGGCCTGAGTTTACTTTCCAGTACTCACATAGCTACTCACAATTGTCTAGAAATCTAATTCCAAGGGATCCTATACGTTCTTCTGGCTTTATTCTTCTTAAACACTAAACATTTCTACTCTAAATCACTTCATAAATTGTTAACATTTTTCAATAGGTATTTTGAAATTTAAATATGTAGCACATTGTAGTGATGCGAATTATCTAGACACTAGTCCTCTTTGCAAATTGCCTCCTTAGAAGTCATCAAATCTTTCATTGTCAGAGCCCCACTTTAAAAATAAGCTTAAATAGAAAACCTAACAAGGACTTTAAAAATGACTGAGGCTTCATTTATCAAAAAGTCTTATGATTGCTTTACATTATACTTTGCAGAAATCTCTCCATATAGATGTGAAAAAGATGAATTATAACTTTGTCATTATAGTTCAAATCAAGATTACTAAATCCACAGTATATAGGGAAATGATTCATTATAAGATTTTAGTGTTCTGTCACTTTATAAGATAATTATTCCTTACAGAGTATAGGAAAATGATAAGCTTATTGATTAATTTTAAGAAAAAATATTTCTAGCCTCTACAGAATCATAATTGGAAGCTAACAAACTTCTCTGCCCAGAAAGTTCTATACATTTCTAATTTTGGACAAGAAACTAAATTATTGTACATATTGGGTGATTCTTGTGTGGGAAACACATGCTATGTTGATAAACTCTTTCACAAGACAATCTCATCTGATGTACCCGGATAGGCTTGTACTATTTAGTTGAGGAATATCTTGAACTTTTTGTTCTCTAAACTCCATATCTCAGGCCATAGGATTATGTGCATGTAACACAATGGCCATTTTTTTGTGACTTTTAATTTCTTTGGTGGTTCATTTTATAAAACCTTTTATGTATTACCAAAATTTTTATGAGATTCCATACATTATCATACCTATTGATACTTACAAATCAGTTTAATTTTTTGATGAAACTTATACCACATCTGATATAATTATCTACAGACTTGATTTTGAAAAATCAATGAGACAATAAAATGGAACAGCATACATGTTTGCTACTCATAAATTTTCTCTTTCATTCTTTTACAATTTGTAAAAACAGTTTTGTTTATTTCTTTTGGAGGGTCTTACAATATAAGCCTGGCTTGCATAAATCTCATTATTTAAAATAGACTAGCCTTAAATTCACAAAAATCCACTTGTTTTTGTCTCACTAGTGATGAGATTAAAAGTGTGTGTAACCATTCCTAGCTTCTGAAAACATTTTTCTTATTACTTTGTATTTATCTTTAAATTTTTACTGCAAATAAAATTTTGTAAAATGTGTCAGATAGAATAACTTTTAGTGCAAGTCTCGAGTTTAGACAAAGAAAAAATCCAATTAGACCTAAATATAGTTCCTAGGACTCTCATAATTCAGCTTCTTTAAAAATATTTTGAGGATGAAAACAGACATGCCTACTATCTCATTGAAAAATGACAAAATAATTTTCATAAAATTTCCTGTGTAAATTCTGTATTAATTACATTCTTTATTGCTCCAATAAAATATTTGATAAAATCAACTTAAGGAAGGAAGAAACCATTTTGGTTTGCAGCTGGAGAAGAGTAAGGTATAGTAGCAGAAATATGTGTCATACTGTGTTCATAGTCCATAATGAAAAGGGAAAAAGTAATGAATGGTGCTGCTCAGCCTCCCTCAAGTCTTTTATTTTATTTATTTTATTTTATTTTATTTTATTTTATTTTATTTTAATTTATTTATTTTTTTGTCAATCTGAGACCCACAAAATAATTTCATCCACATTTAAGCTATATCTTTAAACATCATATAACCTAATAAAGGAAATTCCTCAAAAAAATTCCCAGAGGCTGATCTAACTTAAATATTTTCTCACAGGCATGCTCCTATAATTGTGTCCTAGGTTACTCTAGATCTGTTCAAATTGACAAGATTTTATACCACACATTGTAACAAAAAATAAACAAGCAAAACAATCAACTAAGCAACATCTATATCCTATTGGGCCTAGAGACATAGGAAAATAATTTGTTAAGAGTTTATGAAGAGACAAGAGAATATGTCAAATATGCTTTATAATGGAGCTCTTTAAAATTTTATGTTTTATCAATTCTTTTGATTTAAGTTAATATGTTTTCTGCTTAAATATATATTTAAAAGTCTTAGAGAGGAAACTTTCTTGCAATCAATCTATCTTTCTGTTTGATCCAATATCCAATGAAAAGCAATTTAAGGTTCAAAGTTTTCACTTACTGCTTTCCTTTTGTTTTCTGCCCTTTGGCCACTTTTCAATTCAATAGTTAATTTTTCTTCCATTTTATGATATCATATCCTTGACATTAACCTTTCAAGTGTGAACATGATGAATGCTATTGGAAAATCATGTAGCATCACTTTAAAATGTGCCTAAATTGCAAAAGTACCTTCAAATATGCTCAATATTTTCAGGCATGCTCTTTGTTGTTGAGCCATTTTTTTTTTCTGGTGTAGACAATGCAATTCTTCCCTCAACAAAGGTTCGCATTCCTCAGCTGCTGTTTCCCCCAAAGTTTCCCATTTCTTCAACTGAATTTTCTTTTCTAAAATTCCAGAGACTTTTATGTTTGTCATGTTAAACTGATGGATCTATGACCACAAAGAAATTTTTCTGCATTAAAATGTTATACACAAAAAACAACAAGCAACTAAGAATGTTGAGAGTAGTAGAAACTGTTTTCCTCTGATACCAAATGATCAGCATTAAAAAATATACATACTACTTACATTATACTTATATATATATATATGCATGTGTCAACAATTAATCAAAAAATAGGTCATGAATTTAAAAGAAAAAAAATGAGGTATGGAAGTTTTGGTTTGATAAAAGTAAAGAGAAAAATTTTGTAATTTTATTGATTACTATCCACAAGCTGATTGTAAGGCCTTATTACTGAATAAAATACCTTTAAAACTCATTGAACATGGGAAGTTTAGGTAATGCACATTTAAAGCCTTCACCCTTGCTAAAAATATTTATGATACTTACTAAAAGTTAGTCTGCAAGCTACAAGAGAAGAAAGGTAAACATCAGCCAATCTTTTATCTACAATGATGACCTGCCTTCCTGATACGTTAGTGTAATAATGGTACAAAAGTTGTGGGAATAACTAACCATGTTCTAGTTGGATTTGAGGCCCATTACATGAGATAAAAACCATGTTTAGCATTGCTCGGGTGGCCAAGATCCTGAGATTAGACAGACCATAGATTTAGGAGAAACACTACTGTTCTGCTAAAGTAACACAGTAATAAATTGACTCCTAATAACTTTCTGCTATACTTATAGATCAGTGTCTTCTTCCAATTATCAGAAAAGTTTCATCCTGAAGTAGATAGAATAAAAACGCAGATAACTACAACTGAACAATGTGCTAAGAGTGAGGTAGCTTGGAACTCTCTCTCCTAAATATGATTTCTTCATCAAATACTTTGCCTCAGGGATAAGGAAACATTGCAGAAAACAAGACAGAACAATTGTAAGAGCCAGTGTGAATGGATTATACCAAGGATACAAAACCTTGTAGAAATAATACATGTTATGTGCATATGATCTCACAGAGACTGTCACAGGATGCATAGGGTTTATACAGGTTAAGTTAGATGGGGTCCTGGTGCTAAGAGGAGAATTAGACAGAAGCCCCTACATTCTTAACTGAGAAGCTAGCTCCTAATGCCAATCAGTATAAAGGAAAAACTTTTTTCAGCAGTGTTTTACTGGATATACCAACCATAATTAAAGGCAGGCTTCATGCTCAGCCATAGATGGCCAACACAAACCAAAATACATGGTAATTTTAGAGGGGTTTTATCTCATATTACTATGTCAGGGATATTTTCTCCCTTACAGACATTTTGCCTATGTATAATGGTTTCCAATTTTATTCTTTTATGGGATTTCTGTTTGTGAGCATGCACGTGTGTCTGTGTCTATCTGTATTTCTAGGGATTTTTCTTTGGCTCTTTTTTGCTATTTATTTGTTTTAAGTTTTAGTTGTGTTTTATTTTTCTGATGAGACAGACAGTAAAGGTATAGATTTGAAGGGGGGAGGATCCCCAGAGGAGTTGGGTGAGACCCTGGCAGAGTACTCTAAGGTAGGTGAAGGGAGAATCTGTAAGGAGGGTAGTGAGGCTACAACACATAAAGGTTAAATACAAACTTCGGGGGATGCAGGGCAGCCTCATTTCTTAGAAGAGAGACTATTGCCACTAGTTAGAGGGAGGGAGGAAAAAAAGAGGAAGGGAGGAAACATGATCAAACAGTGAGAGAAATGTAACAAGTCATATTGCAAGGATTAAACCTTCTGGAAAAAGCTTGATGTGTGTTGCGAGAACCAAATCCATGCCTGTTTGGGGACCAAGATGCTGCACACCTACTCAGCTATAAGATTCATTCTGTTGTGCTGGGGGCACAAGCTACCTAAGGAGGACAGGGGAAGAAGTAGGAATTCTGTGAAGCTCCTAACATCCTTTTCTCATTGGCTCCCAGCCTCAGCATCTCACTAATGAAATGAACTGTTGGTTCCAGTTGGCCTGTAGGTAATTACACGAATTTGGGCATAAGGCATATCTTTTTTACTTATCGAGGCACATGTCATCTTTAAATACCAGTTCCTGTAAACTCAAGAGAACTCAGAAAGAAAAAACGAGGTTTGAAGCTCTCTAGAACATGGTCTCTACCGTGGTCATAACCCACTGAGAGTTGAACAACCCGTCCCTAGGGTCACCTAAGACCATCAAAAACACAACATGTACATCATAACGTACAAAATAGCCATTATGAGTAGTGAGCAGAGGATAGTTTTTATTGGGGGTCATAACAACATGAAGAACTGTTTTTAATGGTCTCAGCATTGGAAGTCACTGCTCTAGAATCCTACTTCCCCAGCCCACTGTAGAATCATCAGTTGTTACCCTCCTTCTAAGTGATCCGGGGATCCCATGGCCACAGAAGAACGTCTAAATGAGATGAGTGGATTGCAGGACTTGCCAGCCGTGAGCAAGTCAGAGACGTGTGAGTAGATTGGAGTGGCACAAACCTCAGGGGCATAGCCAGTTCAAACTCCCAGATCAGGTGCCCAAAGTGACCTAGAGAAACTAACCTGGGATCGGGGTTAATCTTTCACTGAACAGATTTTGCGCCCTATGGCCTACTCCTCTGCTTGGATACCCAATTGCACCAATTGCGAGTAAGCACACAGACTCCGACTTCTCCAAAGTTCAAACCGTCCTTCTCTCTCTCTTTTCTATAGCGAGCAAACCCAGCATATGCGTGGGCTTCAGTTTAACAGTGGGATCCGGCAAATGGCTCTCGCATCCAAGCCTCCATCTACACAATGCCATTCTCCTCCCATTATCTCACTTCTAGACAAAGCCTTGACCCAATGCATTTTTCCAAGGAGAAAAAAAATCGTTTACCCAGAAATCATGAGAGGCTTACAAGTACCAAACACAATCTTTTCCAGTTCCTCCCATTCATAGTAACTGGAGCTGCAGCTGAGGATGTGAACCCCACAAAGGCCAGTGGAAAAAAAAAAAAGTCTTGTCTACCAACAATGGACATCATTGGAAGGTGGGAACTTTTATCAGATTCCTAGGACTGAGGACTAGAGAGATGGCTCAGCAGGTGGTTAGAAGCACTGACTGTTGTTTCCCAGAGTCCTGAGTTCAATTCCAGTAACCACAATGGGCTAAAACCATCTATAATGGGACCTCTTCTGTTGTATCTAAAACACAACAGTGTACTCATATACATAAAATAAATTAAAAGAAAAAAATAAAAGACCTAGTGACAGCAGCAGGAGATTGCATGTGCCTGCAGACTTTTTGCCTGGATGTCAGAATTAGGTAATACTCTACATAGAATCCTTACCATGGCATGCACTCAGTCCTGAGACCAAAGCAACAGGCCAGCCAGACATTACTGCTCTTCTGACTCTGAGTCAAGATAAACCTTCTTTTTCAGTCTTTATCACAGGTGTTAGCTGCTATACAAAGGCTGTTAAAAAGCATCGTTTGGTCCCCGAGCAAAGTACAAAGATAACAAACACTTTAAGTGGATCTATGACTCTTATAAAATGTGTATATTTGGATGTACATCCGCTCATCCTATAGATTACTCCGGTACCTAGTGTTAAATGCTGTATGAATTTTGCAACATTGTATTCCTTTTTTTCATATGTTATTGCTATTTAGGAAATTGAGACAAGAAAGGGGTCTGCTAGAGATGTCAGTGTATGTTTCCTAAGATGTACATTCTACTGTTGCATTCCTGATTAATCGTGGAGGCAGAACCCAGGATACAGAGGGCCCCCCTCTACTAGTTAGTAAAATGAGCCTGGAAGTCGGGGCAACCTTGATCCCTGCCATACTGCTCTCACCCAGCCGCGGCAACCTCAAAAAGATTAGGCAACCAGCCATTCAGCGCACACCATATCCTAAATGGTAATTGTAACATTTGTCGCGCAGAGGGATGTGTGATGAAATGAGAAATTACCATACAAAGGTGATATTGCATAGTGTTTTGACATAAGAAATGGGAGATAAAATATTGACAAAGTTAAGAACATTATTTCATTAAGGAGAGGCTGCACCCAGCTGCATCTAGACAGAATGCCAAGCAGTATAGTCACACAGCGGAGAACACTGAGAGGCAGTGCAAAAGCCAAGTAGGCCAGTGCCAGGGATCGGGAGTGAAGCTCCTCCGTGCAAATTCATTTGAAAATAATGAAAACACATTCCGTGTGTGGTAGCAAAATACAATTCCCCTAAACAGAAACTGCCACTGTTCCTCTGCAGACACCCCACTCACAACAGAATGAGGACCAAAGGAGGGATTCTAGAAACTTCTATAAGAGTTTCTTTGCAGCAACCAAGCCTTGTCGACCCCTCCCACTTCCACTACCCTCCAGATGTTAGAAATGCCACCACTCATTAAAGCAAATGTTAAGTATCCCTTTTAAAAACAGGCTTTAAGAATGGTCCCAAGATTTGATTCTAAATGGTCACATTAAGAGTTTGAAACTTAAAGAAAATTCTGGAAGGACAGAAAAAGAAAAGAAAGTCCTGATACTGAGGTTAGAGACACTAGCACTCTTTGATGTCATTCTTTGACCGTCATTCACACGTGGAGGGGACTCTAGAAACCAATATCAGATGGAGCCACAAGTCCACCCTGATGTCAAAGTCGCTGGAACGATAGGGCCTCACTATTTCTCTCAAAAGAAAGGACTACTACATACGCACTTAGGTTAGAGTAACACTTCCTGCATAAACAAAGGTACCTAGGGAAAACTCCAGAACCACAACGAAAAAGAGAGAAGAGAGAAGAGAGAGAGAGAGAGAGAGAGAGAGAGAAAGGAAGAAAGAAGACAAGAAGAGGAGTGATGGAGGAGGAGGAGGGAGGGAGAGAGGAGGGAAGGGAGAGGGGAGAGGAGGAGGAGGAGGAGAGGAGGAGAGGGAGGAGGAGGAGAGGAGGAGGGTAGAGGAGAGAGGGAGGGAGGAAGGAGGAAGAGAAAGACAAACGAAGGCATTTCTGATCAATAGTCTCAATTTAGACCTTTGGCACCCACGCAGAAACATATGGAAAACGAAAATAGACTTATTGAGTCCTCTGGAACCAACGATGAATGGACATGCATGTTACTCTGTGAGGTCTTTTCCCAGAAATTGAGAACCCCATAGCCCAGGAGATTCTAGATAAAAATTTGCTGCTATAAGCCCTGCTGCCCATGAGGAGACATGGTTCAGATTTCATCTTCCTTGGGCCCTTCACAGTCCAAAAAGATGGTTCATCTCATCGCAATAGTAGAATAATAAGAAAGCTAAATGCATCAGCATATTTTTCTCCTGCACATCTCTGCAGCCAGCACCTCCCTGCTACAGCTTTGTAGCCCCATGGAAAGATGGCCAGCTTTGTAGCCACTTTTACCACACTACTCAAGTCCTGTTCTTAGTAAACAAGAAGTGGGAATAAATATCCCCTTAGGAGCACACATCTCATATGGTGGTGTTGAATAAAATGTCCCCAGAGACTCATGTATTTGAATGTCTGTCCTCCCTGAGGATGAGAGGTGTAGCCTTGATGAGAGAATGTCACTGGGGTTGATTTGATTTTAAGATCCACACGTCCCCATTAGCACTCGCTCTCCTCCTACCTGGGTTAAAGATGTAAGCTCTCAGTTGCTTGTTCCAGCATACATGTCTTACCTGCTTGCTGCTGCCATGAAGGTGGCCCATGGAATCTAACGCCGCTGTCCACCATAGCCCCAAATTTAAAATGTTGCCGTGAAAAGTGTGCGTGATCATGGTGCTTGTGCACCGCATATAGAAAAACAATAAGACAACCTCCATCAACCACCTCCCCACAGCTGGGCTTCACACCTTAAGGCAGACACCCACCCCCCAGCAGCACGAGCAGGCCCGTGAGCACTGGCGCACGTTAAGCTTTTGTCTATGAGGGACATCAAATCCAAGCCAACGAGTAAGTGATGAAATCTGGACTTGAGCCCAGGGAATAAGATGCCAGGTGGGATTGTTTGTGTTCCAAATTTGGATTACTTTCCAGGGTCTGGGGACAGTTTCGCTGTGAGCCCTGGCTGTCCTGGAACTCACCTGTAGACCAACGGCCTCGAACTCAAAATCCACCGCCCGCGGCCTCCATGTGCTGAGATTAAAGGTCGTCACCACTGCCCCTGGGGGTGTCCCCAATCCCTATAAGCTATTTGTGTCGCGTTGTTACTATTTGTTTGAAACACTCCATAAGCCTCCATAATCGTTCCCTTGTCTTGTCAACTAAATAACTAAAAACCGGTGACTTCCATAGCCAGGCTATAAGTTGATCTAGGTAGCATCGTCAAATGACACCAGCTGGCTTCTGGTTGCTGAGCTGACTGAGAACTCAAAGGCATTAGTAGGTCTGAGCTCCACAAGGACAGCCCAATAGCAGAGCTGACTGTAAATTGCAGTGAAGTTCACTGACGGGAAACCTCTATTGACTATTCAACATGCTGTCCCAAAGTATGAGGAGTCAGACATTCAGGGCCTCTTGGTCCCTTCAAACCAGCACCTACAACCTGCCCAGTCGGCCCTCTTCAAACTTTCTGTTTATGAAACTAGGGCAACCCAGCAAAGTTTACCAGCGATTGGTTAGCATTTGATCCATTTTTTATCTACCTCAATTCTCTCCTGGATTTGTTTTTTGCCAATTACATAGAAGTTCCGAGAAAGCAACTGTGTCTGCAGTTTATACATCTGGCCCATGTGGTAACGGAGCATGAGCGATTGTAACAGTATAAACCAACAGGATAAAAGTTCCTTCCTTCTACCAGTCTGGTACCCCAGTGAAGGCAGATCATCATGAGGTCATGATAGTCACCTCTTGCCCCATAATCATCATTTGGAAGATGTTTCTCTTGGTGACGGCTCCTTATTACTGCATGGGTATAACGGATCCACACTGACGTTCTGCCCTATTACTACCATCGGGGCAGTAAATACCACAAGCAAACTCCTGGAGTCGAGAGGCCAAACCTGGGAACTGATCAAATGAACAAGGGCTTCTGCCCAAGCATAGATCGCGCATGCATTGAGTACTACTTGTGGTGATGTCCATTTTAGAGTTCCTTGAGATCTCATTCAAAGACAGGGCCTTCGAGAATGTAAGCTCGGTGGTAAACCACACTTAAAAGAGAATAAGGCCGGAGATTCTGTTCTCCACACTGAAATAAAGAAAATCAAGTACATTGGCCAACAAAATTAACAAGCTAAGCTTGGCTTTTTCTCAAGCTAATCTAGGTCACAGATAATCATCCCTGAGAACCTTTTCTTTCATTATTTAAAAACAAAAAGAATGCCACTATACCCAACCTAGGATATACCAAATGTGACTCCATCAACGCTGATTAAAAACTCTAATTACCCCAAATTTCTAGCGTGGTTTATTGGAGAACAAACTTTCTCAGCTTTCAGGGGGGTTCTTTAAGGACATTCAAAAGCCTTTATTTTGACGTCGGCAAATTTCTCTCGTCACTCCTGCTCCCTAACTACCAAGGCTATTACATTCCCAGAACATTTCTGTCCCCGCCCTTAGAGTCTCCAACTGGCAGCAAAGTGCCAGATGTCCTTTGATTTGGTATATCGCTGTTTGCTTTTTTTATCATGCCCCCACCTACTGCATAAACAAACCATTTGTTGTGGTTTGGCCTGGGGTAAGCTCAGCAAATTCTCTAGCACTCCCTCTTAGGCTGTTGCTGTCCCTGCTCTGACTGGGAGTGCGAGCCTAAGTAGGCACCTCAGACCTACATAGCAAAGGAAAGATTCACTCCCCAAGTTCCCGCTTGACCTTCACACATGTTGCACACAGGCACAAGCACACAACACACACACAACACACTCACACACACAGTAAAAGAATAAAAACATGTACTGTTATTTCGCATCCCACTCTGCTCCTGTTTTCCCACCCTTGAGGTACAGAGAAGAATGAAGAGTGTGGGTACCACATGTGCAATGAGCTTTCTCAGGCATCAAAGAGAGTCCAAAAGACAGGAAAAAAAGTGTGGGACCCCTTCTATTGTAGACTTTGATTCGACATCCCTGGAAACAATCCAGGTTACAGTCATAAATAGCTCAGAGATTCCTTTCCTGTGATACAGCTTGCTTCAAGGGATTATTTGTGTTATGGCATGTCCTTTGAAACGTACATTTCCTCCAAATTGAAGCATTTGCTTGGAAAGAAGGAGAGGTTTCCCTTAGCCTCCAAGCGAAAACAAAGGTCATTTCTTCTGAGAGCACAGAAACTTAGAAGATTCTTGGACACCACCCAGCAATAGCAAAGGAGTTGGCTGAGGTAGCTCCACTCGAGCAGCCAAACACACAGAGAGGCGTTAGACTCCCATGGAGCTGCTTGATAACTGTCCGAGCCTGTCCAGAGCTTCAGTAGTATGACCCATGTGGGGTGAGTTTCGGTGATGCATTGTTTTCCTAAATAGCCCCTCACCCCATACTTTGCGATTGACCCCTGTGAAAAGCATATTGTTGCACCAAATGCAGCCATGACCTTTATGTCGGACCGGACTCTTTTATTCCATTGAGTAGAGTAATGTTGCTTCTTCTGGACTAAAGAAACATTGTACCAATCTAAATACAACAATATAAGATATGTCATGTATTTGATATTACAGTTCTTATAGTTTAATACTATTTTAGTGGGGCTAGAGAGATGGCTCAGAGGTTAAACGAGCGCTCTTACTAGACCCAGGTTGAATTCCCTGTACCCACACACAGCTCACTACTGGCGGTAAACTTCCGTTCCAATTATCCAACACCCTCGATCCTGCCCTCAGATACTGCATACACATATACACAATAATGCATACACCTAAAATTAAAAAAAAAGAAATAATGATATTAACAATACTAGTATTCATGAAATTAAATCTGAGAGATTTTGCAATAAACAAGCTAATGGAGTTTTAAAAATAATCATTAAATTTAATCTAATCTTTTTTCAAAATTTAACATATCTACATATTTAAATCACATATATATATATATTGTCCAGCATATATATTCTATATATTCTTACTTCCATAATATAGAAATATAAATATCGTTTCACAGTGAATGGACTCTTGTTGAGTTTTATTCTTCTTTTATCATCTGTCCCTTTAGTTTCCAAATTGTTCAGTATAATACTGCGTTTGCTTATAATCAAGAAATAATATGATTTTGGAAATAGAAGTTGGTATATTAAACGCTCATAATAAATATTGAATTACTGCTTAAGATATAAGAAAATACCTACTTTCATATTTTTTTTATTTTATTTTACAGTAAAATATTTTCCTCTGTATAGAGCTGGCACCAACATTCATGTGTGTAACCACAGAGGCCGAAGAGATGTCCAAATCTTACTTGACGAGATTACAGTGATTACACTCTGTCATTGTGGGGCTAATGTCTCTTCCAAGAGCATCAAATGCTCTCAACTGCTAGGCCATCACTCCCAACCCAAATTATCCCTAATATTTAAAAAGGAGGAACAATCTACAACCATTCTATTACTAAAACCATCACTATACCTAACTATACATATTTGTCCTTTCATTCACAAATAATGTAACTTCATTCCCTCCCAACGAAAGTTCTCTTTGCAACAGATGAAGAACACTACAGAAATCCACAAATGAATCAAATGCAGAGTTTCCCATGAACATCTAACATGACACGTTCCCACACGTCAGGCTCTGGAAACATTGCAGAAGAGACAGAAAGACTGTAGAATTGAAGATCAGAAACTTTGTTGTGAAGATTGTGTTTTCCTATAAATCAGAACTATACCCCGTAAAGTATGTGTGTACACATACATACATACACATACACTCAGCACACACACACAACACACACACACACAGCTACTTTATGGTAGATATCTGAGATATCAAAATAGATAGATTGATAGATGATATATTCACCTGACAACTCAAATGTAAGTTGAACAGGATGACATCCAACGCAACATGCCAAACTGGAAAGAGAAAGCCCTGAGGGCCTCAGCCCTGAACAAGAGAACTAAAGGCCACTGATTGAAGCTTGACAGGAAGGTGGCCCGTTCACCCAGGAAGAACACACCAACTGGTTGTTCATACCAAATGTTCAACTTGAAAAACAACACAGCACCATTATCAGTAGCATCATTTGGAATGAACCATATGTATCTAGGAAAATATGTATACACATATATCATACAATAACAATTCAAAAAATAAAAAAAAAGAGTGCCGGGAATTGGATAGTGAAAGGGAATTCGGAAGATTTTGGGAAAGGTAAAAAATTGTGGAATGCAAATTATAATCACAATAAATAAAATAAAGTTTTGTAAAAAGATAAGTTCATATAATTCTAACTCGCCCACTAGTTATAGATACAAAAAAAGGTAAATATATTCAAAGAGGGCACTTATAACTCTGATGAAAGAGTGATCATTTTTAACATTTTCCTTCCTCAAAGTATTCATAAATTACAATAGAATAATGCATCATCACAACAATGTTATCTAGACAGTTTTGTTTTAAGTAGAAAAACACTAAAAAACGATGAAACAACAAAACAAAACAACAAAAAACGAAAGTAGAAAAGCTCATAATGCAACTGTGCATTATTTTTGTAAATGTTTATATTTTAATTAATTTAAAGGAAGTTTTCATCTGGATGTGGGATTGGAGAATGCTCCTGATGAATGACCTTGCTTTAAAGTCTATGACATGATCAAAGCCTTGAGCCCCTAAAAAAGGAGTGGAACTGATTCCCCAAAAGCTGTCCTCTGAACGATTCACAATACAAACCGGGGCATGTGGGGCTGAGGGGTGCATCCGCCCCTGCATGCACACACACACCACACATGCACAAACAGCACACTCACCATGCAACATAATACACCAATAATAAAGAAAAAGAAACTTTATGCCAATGAATATAAATCGCCTTCACTTATAAAGTGATTCATGGACCCTTCTGGTAAGGGACATTTCATTGCTACTGAACACAGTACTATCATGCAAGAAAACTAACTCTTGCAGGCCACTAGGATCCCTTCTCGAGTCAGCCCAGCATCCCGCATCCAGCATCCAACCTAGCTTGTCAAACCATGGTGGAGCACGTTTCCCACCTTAGCACGGAAGCACTAAAGGCTAGGATATTCTCCCTGAAACTGCTAAGAAGACCAGGTGAGATGGTCAAATTTTAAGTTCAGAGGCTTAGCTCAAATCAATGACTTCAGCAGAGTGTGTTTAGATAGCTCTTAATATGTCCCAATGCCAATGGTGAGCAAATCACCTGCGATTAATTAAACACATGTCGACTGGAAAGCCACCTCCACACAGAGAAGGTTTAAGGACTAATTGATATCACTGAGGCAATTGAGTTTTCTCCCGGCCACTGCATTCCTCCTTCCATGTAGTTCACATGTGCATACAGTTGTACAAACAACAAAACATTAGACTAATGGGCATAGCTTAACCTAATGTTCATCAAAACATAAGCACAGATTATTAAAAATTTAAAATTTTAACTTTACTAAAATTGCTTTCTGAATTTTTATGTACAGAAATATGGAACAGGGTTAAAAAAAAAATGGGTTGTTTTTACTGCCTTGGTTGTGCCTGTTAATGATCGTTCGGACTCACTCCTGTCCTCTACTCCAGCTCAAAACCACACTTGTGCCTTGAGAATCTCTCTGTTTTACGATTCATGAAAAAGACTGATCGCGCCATATGCACCTGGAGTGCTGTCTAACCCAAAGCAATATGTGTTTTAACACTTAAATACCCCTGTATGGGCATGGCGAAGTTGAAATACTCCGGCTGGGAATAACGATCATATCAGTGCATAGCGAGGTTTTGCTGGTGTCCAGTGGGCGGGAATCTGGGCATCACTGTGTACAGGCTGGCTGTCCCGTTTAGGAAAGCAGTCAGAAGTACTCACAAACCACGGACCACACGGCTGGCTCATTCTCACTGCCCTTTCCCCGAAAGCCCCCCACCGCCATACCTTTGAGTTACGGCAGCGACGGTGATTAATGAGGAAATGCAATTCTTGCCCATTCCCCGCAAGGTTCCTAAAATGACTCCACTTTTAAATTTGCGAGAGGGAAATCTAGAGTCTGGACATCCAGCTTACAATTGCTAGCTCACAACAGCACAGAGGCAGCTCCCAGTGACATCCGCAATCTCAGCAAGACCAGCAAGTCCACCCCTCACAGGAGAAATTCAAAGTCCTCCAACTCTAAACAAGGAAAGCAGTTTGGAGGGAGGCCCAAGAGCTCTGAAAGGCATCGTGAGTTCTCTTCTGGGCTCTTGGTCAGCTAGTGCCCTTCTCGTGTTTGGATTTCCTCTTTCCTCTAAAGTGGAAATGTTGTAATGTATATGTCATTCCAACCCATGGCAAGTGTATGGAATTCAAAGGAAACTGGTGAAAGACTCTTTTGCACTGTGAAGCATGAGGATTAATAACCAAGAAGTGCTGCTTAAGAGGGTATTGGACATTGCCAAAATCAGAAAATACCAATCGCAGCAGTCAAGAAGACAAGCACCTGCCGCCATTTTTTACTGTGAGGGTACTAATAAACAACCACAGTTCTCCAGTTTTAATAGCAGCGTTGACAGCCTTCAAAACACGCTTACCCTTGCCGCCCCCCCCCCCCAATCCTCTCTGCTTTTATTAGCCTTTCGTTTAATGACATTATCAAGTGTGAGAACCAATGTGTAGTAATCATAACTTCAGTGGTGTACCCACGGTAAGCTGCCTGCACAACCATAAATAATCCACATCCTCTGCGCCATGCAATCACATATTAATTCAGTGAAACACACACACACAACACACACACACACACACACAAAGACCGGAAGTGAAGGGATTGGTTGGAAAGAGTCCAGAGGGAATAGGAGATGATAAGAAGGAGGTAATTACTGGAACAAGTATATGGGGATCAAAATGTATTACATCTATACATATTCTAATTATACAATATATCATATCACACATAATAAAATACACACATATATACATAACACATAGACATATCTAACATAGAGCATGTGATACATATTACATGTATGAATTAAACAAATATGTATAGTAAAGTACTTTAGAAGCCTTTTCTTGGCTATTCAACCTACATATTCGACACTTTTTAGAGTAAATTTCTAGTATTAAGAATGCTGTTAAAGAATAAGTGATGTGGGGTACCCAGACACCATTTCCTACAGCTTCAACAAACGCCTATATCTAAGGCCAGGGGAACTCACAAGAGGCCATAGATGAATGCCAAACACCAAAAGTCCAGGATTCTGTGCTGATAGTGTGTTCTAGCATGATGAAGCTGGCACGCTAAGAAAACATACAGGCTCCCTAACCAAATCCTATAAGGTGACAAGATCACCGACATGCCAACAAAGTTGGAAAATCACAGGACCCCAGCCAGATGAAGAGTAAAATAAAATCCATTGCTGTGCCAAAAGAGGAGAATCAGGTTTTCCCATGGGAATACCTCCCTCACAGTTTATCCAATCCCAATGTTCAGCCGAAACACATGAACTTGCTAGCAACACTATAGACTCAGTAGTTGTATATGCATATATGCTAGGCAACACGCTTATTGTTACTTCCTTTCTCCATGCTGGGTTTACTACAAAGCCATGCAATCAGTTGCCCAAGGGCCTCTTCTATTTAGCACTAACATTTCCCTACAGATGCATAGAGAGAAAAACCAATGGCCCCAGAGCTATTGAATTGGAAGTAACAGCCTTGATAAGACACACGGAGCCTCATAAAATTTGTCCTTCTTTGAGTAAAGAATCA
The DNA here is from genome assembly GCA_021653895.1 of Mastomys natalensis. Taxonomy (NCBI): domain Eukaryota; kingdom Metazoa; phylum Chordata; class Mammalia; order Rodentia; family Muridae; genus Mastomys; species Mastomys natalensis. Next base: position 428,867 of record JAJTUV010001463.1, on the reverse strand, counting down.
ATTTCCTGGTTTTGAATGCAGTCTTGGTAACATGGATCTTCTATCCATAGACCCTCCATGTATCATTACTGGGCAACTCAGTTCTTCCAACCAGGGAGAAGATATCAAGCATTAGAAATTCCTTGTTGATCTTGCAGAGAACCAGAGTTCAACTCCCAGAACCCAGTTGAGTGATTCACAATGGCTCCGCTCTAGGGAACTTTATTGGTCCTTTGACTTCCTCAATACAAACAGGAATTGTGCGTATATGTATTAATGGATTATTGTATGTAACACACACACAGACACACATACAAACTCCGACACACTAATAAGTGATAAAACATTAAAGAAAAAAGTTAAAAATACTTAAGGAGTATGAATTTCATTAAAGCCCAAAAAGAGGTATCTCACCCTCGGCAAACAAAATCTACTGGTCATGCCCTAACAGTGATAGCCGCTCTGCAGTGAACGCATATCCAACTCAACCTACTAAAAAGCCATTGGTAATGCCACAGTCATTGTAACACAGGCTAACACAAGCTTACATTACTTGTCCTGGGCTTGGGACAAGGCAGGCCCTTTCAACAGTGAGTCGAGTGAATGGGGGCTCACTGATCCGCTGAAGTTATTCATTACTGACATCTTGAGAAGAAGAAGTCATGTCTTTCATTTTGTCACCTCACTGTTGAATCCACCAGATTAGGCTGGAGAAGGTCTGATCCTGTTTCCCACACTGATCGAGCCCTGGTTAAGCACAAAAGAAATAAACACAACAAAGAAAAGTCATGAATGTGGAAGCGAGAGGCACAAGGAGATGGGGGAGGGCCTCACAGGAAGATGAGGAGAGATGAAGATGGCAAGGTGGAATAACTTGTTTGAAAATTGCCAAAGAACAGATTTAATTAAAAAAGGGAAAAATGACATGAATCAAAAATAAGGAAAATTCTAATAAAGGCAATTGTGGTAACAAATGTCTCCTCACAAAGACAAAGACAGAACTGAGGACCTAAGACCGTTGTCCTATCAGTCGATGGATAGGATAGGCCATTGCAGTTACGTAGCCTGAAAGTTTATATTACTCCTTGTTTTAGGTATAGCTGATCTGGCACATGTGAAACCTGGTACTTTAATGTGGTTATCAACATGAAACAGGAAGGACCATGGAACTGGCTGATCTAAAGAAAATAAACAACCATGTTCTTCGTCCCTACCCTCACCCTCTGCATATTCAAACCATCCCCAAGCTTGCTGAGATCATCGCTTTCTCATTGTGTGACATCTTGCTGGGCTCAGCGCGCAGTTCTCCCGTGTGGTATCTGCTAGGCTGTAAGGTCCACATGACTCATCACTCACACGATCTTTGTCGGTTACAATATCAACAGCAGTTAAGAGCCAGGCAGATGACAAGGAACGGCAGAAGGTCGGAGATTCCACCTCTGCTTTGCCAGCGACAAACGGCCTTTCAACAGTTCCATAGACCTGGCAGGAAGTCTGCATGAGAACAGGAATGTTAGTCACATGGTCCAGAGGGTCACATGAATCTGATGTTTACCCTGGTTCTTAGCCCACTACAGCTCTACCCACAGAATTCGGACAGGAATAAATGTGAGCATAACAGCAATATTGCTAACACTTATGTCCATGCCTCAGGCTGCTGTATAGAGCTCTAAAAACTCCCAGTCCTAGAAGATGCACCAACAGAAAAAGCCACCTTCCTTACAACCAAGGAGACTATTGGCTTACAACCCCCGGTAAAACACCTCGCCCCCTGAAGAGGATCCAGGCCTACCTCGACTTCCAAAGACACCTGTCTACAAGCCTCCTGAAAACAAATGTATTAAAAATCATTAGAGTCAGTGTGGTGCCTCACTTACATTTACTGGATCCTGAATCCTAGCACCACAGAGCAGATGCAAAATAATGCCACCGGGGAACACAGGGAAAACATTAACTATAAAAGAAATAAAATAAATAAATATATAAATACTAATTAATTCCAATGCAAAACGGAATCACAAGACATGTTAAAACCTTGAGAAAATTATCTTCAATCTGCAATCCCTCTCTTCTCTCTTCGATGTACAATCCTCTCCACATGAGGCTGCCACAGACTGTGGTGTATTCAGCAAGTATCACATAGCCACCTATACTGATTTTTGAAAGAAGCCAGAGTTTGGAGCCAGGCCCAGACCTGCTACTCATACTAGTTCATTCAGCGAACTGGTTAAACCCCCACAGCTACGTGTGCCTAATCCTCAGGGAAAGGAACGCATGCCACTTTTCTCACATAAGGGGTACTTCCGTCAGGAGGGAGGTTAATGCCCTGAGACGAGACTTGGTACGTTACTACATCTCCTTACTAGAATGAAGCCAAGTAGTTTCCACAAGTAGACCTCATCAGTTTCATTTCCTTATGCATAATTCTGTAGGAAAGTGACTACTTCAAACCAAAACATGTGTGAAAAGTTTAACTCTTCTCAGTGTAGACCCTGTAGAAAAGGTACACCTCCCCCAAGAACTCCCAGAAACCCATAAGGACGTTTAGGCATATAATAATAAGATATCAGAGTTGGTTCCCTAGTGTACCTGCAGGGAAGCGAACCAGGGATAGAAATGAGAAAGATAACCTGGTGCAGACTTCTATGTCAACCTGGGTCAAACGTGGGGGAGTCCTAATGCCAGTCAGCATTGTCTCATAATTTCAAACAGGAGGTAAAAACGTAGAAGTTTCCAGGTACAATCCATCCAATCAGTCAATTCCAAATGCACATTAAAGCTTAAATGTGACGACATTAAAAAAACTCATGAGGTTGCTAATAGTTACAACCCTAAAATCGATGTGATCTAGATCCATTGTTCTGTAAATGTGGGAGGTCCCACGACTGCCCGGCCACAAGCTAGGACACTCAGGTGACATAGGCACAGAAAGTTGTACTGACTCATGCCCACGCAGGTGCTGGACAGGGAGTCTCAGTCTATGAGAACAGTGGATACCCGCACGTGGTGGGGAGTTCAGTCAGAGGAGAAATGGGGGGAAAAAGGGAGGGTGTGCGATTCGCATGATTCCAACTCTTTTCGCCTCCAGGGCGCCGCTGGGACCGCAAAATACCAAGAACAAGTTGGTGGGCCCCGGATGGATTGGCCAGCAGCTGGACTAGGAAGATGAAAGAGAAGCTGCCACTGCTCCCCTCAGGGAGATCTGTTAGCATGGCTTGTCAGAGCAGTCTGCTTGGCTTCATAGCAGCAGCTTCCGTGGTGGGTAGTCACTGTGGCTGGAACACAGATGGTCTTCGAGAATTAGATGCGGCTCTGTAAGTAAGGGCCTTCGTATCCATTGTTCCCATGGAGGATCCCAAATAGAGAAACAGTCCATGTTTTAAGATGTTTATAGTCATGACAAAAGTAGAGTGAAGAACCCGTCACCTCGTTCTCAGACGGGGCCGGGAGGTTAAATAACCTTGCAGAGAAATGTCTGGGAAGGAAAACTTAATTGGCTAAGCCCATCTGCCTTAGGTATCTCAATAATATGGAAACTGTCCTGAGGCTACTGACTTGTGGACAAGCCTTCTACCTTGAGACTAGTAGGGTGTTGCCCTACTGACGAAGGACACAATCTATGAGGGGGCTGTGCCTCTTTTCATAGCCTGGATAGGGAAGCGGGGTTAAAGCCTGCCGTCCCTTATGGGACACCTGAGTCCCACTTGGGCCCTTCAAGAGTACCTGGGGTCTCCGGAGTTTCCAGCACTGTGGTTGACCAAAACCAGGCTACCTTTCAGGTCCGTACAATTCATAGCATGAGGTTAGCAGACCTTAAAGTACTTGTGACATCTCTCCTTGAACAGTCAATCCTGCATAACAACAATCCGATCTCCCAGAGTTCTCATGAGTAACACGACCCTGTCCATAACAAAGAAATGCCCTGAGATGGACAATTTACAAAGAAATATAAACAGATTGATCACAATTCGTGGGGATAGGAGAGTTGTCTTAGTCAGGTTTCATTGCTTTGGAAGAGACACCAGGACCAAGGCAACTTTAATAAATACAACATTCTTATCTGGGGACTGGATTACAGGTTCAGAGGTCAGTCGATTATCATGAACAGCAGTGTCTCATGCAGACTTGGTGCTGAAAAGGAATTAAGTTCTACATCGTATCGAAGGCAGGCAGAAGAACGTCTTCCACAGCAGCCAAGAGAAACGGTCAGACGACACTGGACCAGAGCCTTGAGCATAGAAGAGACTCAAAGTCCTTCCCAACAGTGGCAACACCGATCTCCCAAAAGGCCACACTACTCCACATGACAAACCTCCTAACATGCCATTCCCCATGAACATTCATACATTTAAACACTTGATCTTTTGAGGCCAATCTATTCCTATCACCAAAAGGTCCAATTTTTAGTACCACATTTATTACAAGTTCTTACGATGGGGACTCCTCTCAGGAACCTCCAAGGAACAAGGTCTTTTATAGCATATGAAAGCAGACACTGAACAGAGCCATGCAATCTTGATTCATTCATCAAACGAATTAGCAATACATAGGGCAGATACCTCCAAAACACTGTGTCAATTCCTAAAGTCCTTCCTAGACCCATCTCCTAATGCCTTAGAAGGGGAGTAAGCCTAGTAGTGGATACATTTAAATCATAGCGGGCATCAGAACAGGTATGTGTTTTTAATATCATGCAATACACACTAATCCATTGCCCACTTACTGACTAAAGTTTCCCTGCCTATTGATTTCATATCTTCCTTGATGATAACTTGGCTCGGTCCCTCTAGATACTATCTCTACTTCAAATTAGGATCATTTCTATTGATCTGGATTGTCTTCCCACAGTGTTCCCTAGATGGGCTCTATACACTCTATGCTCATAATTTTCCCTTATAAAATACTATTCGTGCTTGTAGGAACTTCAGTTCAGTAACCGTGTGGACCATATGCCTCTTTCTCTCAGCATCACAAGCACCCATGTGGCCAACACCAATGCAATGGCTCACCCCTGTAAAATGAGAAAACCAGCATGGTCCTCATCACTCATCTCACCACTGAGAAGGAACCCAAGAAGCCATACCTGAGCACACCCCTCCTGGGAAGTCTATTTTACTGGCGTATGTCTCAATACCCGTTGTCACGCGTCCTGTGACCTGCTGTCTTCCTACTCATCATAGAAAATCCCTTTCCCCTCCAAGTCACAACGGACCATAAAAACAAATAGTGACCAAATATGCAGGCCTCAAAGAAGCACCACCTTGGAGAAATTGTACTATTGGTGCCAGTGAAAAGAGGAAAGAACATGAAAGACCCCCTATAACAGTCTTTTCAATAACAAATCCACACCTGGACTGCTGACGTCGTGGTTTTAAAAACAGAACAAAGTTCTGGGTCAGCAAGGCAATTTAAAGCGTCAGGATTAAATAGATCTCTGAGCCTCACCCATACCTCCATCAGTTCCCCTTTTGAATGCCATCACCTCTCAGAACTCTACTAGCTACATAGCATGTCATGGTGGGACCACATCTTAGTCCCAGGACTCAAGAGTGTGAGACGATATCATGAACTGGAGGTCATCCTAGAAGCACTTTAGGGGCCAAGATTTGCCTTACATAGTGAGATCGTGAAGCCAAATAAATAAACAAATGACAACAACAAAATGAACTACCTGTCCCATAAAAAGTGACCATTAGTATCGTCTTTGAAGCAAAAACTACTATTGTCACAATTGAACAAACCCATATCAAAAAAATAAAAGAAAGAAAGAAAGAAAGAAAGAAAGAAAGAAGATAGAAAGAAAGAAAAAAGAAAGAAAGAAAGAAAGAAAAGAAAGAAATATCTTCAAAACATTTATACTTCCACAGTACCTTGACCATGAAGATTATCACAATCTAAGTAATAAAAATCACAACTTAACTGTGAAGCACGTTATAGGCCTGATGGTGTTCATAATTAGTGGTTTTAATGATTGTTTGTTTGAGCTAATCGTTGTGGCTTTTTGAAAACTAATAAGTTAGTCGACAATTTCCACAGTCAAAAGCAGACATGCAGTGCTTGCATTTAGAAGGAAGCACCAGAAGGTCTATTATATTTGGCTATAATAGTAAGTTTGAACTCACAGTGCTAATATTCTGATCACACACAAACACACACACACACACACACTCACACAGATGCCATAGAGAAACGAGAGCAGACCAGATAGAAACCTTGGATTTCTGGCATCTCCTCCAAATGTCAAGAGACACGAACCTATAGCTCATTCCTGAGCGAGCCTACACACAGTCGAGATGGACAAAACCCTTTCCTTTGGATAGAGATACTCCTATTTACTTGCTGTTGTCCTTCCCTCTGTTATGGGGTCTTGTAGGTAAGGACTTGTTATCTGCTTGGTTCATAGCTATCCATATTTTGTCTCTCGTGTTGTGAGCAATGGAGGGCTCTCCAGAAATCAATACACGACAGATTGATATGTACTGAGAGAAACAAACGATTACGAAAATAAGATTACAAAAACTAAAGCCAAATGTAAGCGAACCCAACTAATCGACACTGAACCATATTTACAACCATGCAAATTCTAACCTCTAACCCCACGCGCTTCTTTCTCCTGCAAAATCTCTGACCATATCAGAGCACCCTCCTCTGACCCGTATCTGTACCTAAAGACAAAGCGCACCCACTGTCTTATATCTTGTAGATCTAAGCTAAGTCAGCCAACCACTGCTGAATCATTCAGCTTAGCTGCCTGGTTTTCTGCTCTTTCTGCTGAACTAAGGTGCTCCTTTGCAGTTTTAACTGGGCTATTAAAGTTGTTTTTATATAAAGGGCCTTTTAATGAGTACTAGAAGGTATGTACGTTCATGTTCAGCAGCCAGAGAGAAATATGTGGTTATTTGGAAACATATTGTCTATGTACTACTTTTTGTTATACAGCTCTGCATTGGGGTCACTGCAGAGCTAATGGGGGATTACAAGTCTAACAAATAGTTACTGATATGTTGCTCCTGTTGGAAAACTTAACTGGACCAATGTGTTTGATGCGACGCTTGTGTCAGGCTTGACACAACCTAATCAAACTGGATATGAAGGAACCGCCATTGAGAAAATGCCTCCTATAATCCAGCCTCGAGACTGTTGCTTCATTATGACGAATAAGGATACCTACCCACTGTGGTGCGTTCCATCCTGATGGTGTTTCTATACAGAGAGCTAGCTGAGCAGGTCATGCCATAAGCAGCACCTTTCCTCCACTGGCTCTGCACATTTCCTTGCCTCCAGGGTTTCCTGCCCTGACTTCCTTTGATGTTTGAAAGTACTGGATTGTGAAGTTATCCAAATAAATCTTTTCCTCCCAAATGTTGCTCTTTGGCTAATGGGTTTCATCACAGCAATAGAGAACACTAAGAGGCCTGCTGGCAGTGGGGCGCACCCCTTTAATTCCGACGCACTTTGGGAGGCAGTGCAGGTGGGTTTCTGAGTCGAGACACAGAGTCGACTGAGTGAGAGTTCCAGGACAGCCGGGCTATACTTCTGGACCTGTCTAAAACTCTGTCTAGACAATCAAAACAAACAAATAAACAAGACCAGGTAGTGTGGTGCAAGCCTATTATCCAAGCGGCGTGGAGGTAGAGGCAGCGGATTTCGGATTTCCTATTTGGGCGGCCAGCCTGTCTACAGAGTGATTCCAACAGCCCAGGCTACAAGGCTATACAGAGAAAACCTTGAAAAATCAAAAAAAAAAAAAAAAGAAAGAAAGAAAGAAAGAAAGAAAGAAAAAAGAAATAAACCTCAAGATGAGATTCTTAGCCACCCACTAAGTTCTGCATGAAACATGCTTCTGTGACTATGGAGGTTCTATTCTAGCAACCATGTCCATACAAAGTCGTTTTAATAGACCATAAACCTTTCTATGGACCCTTTGTCCACTGAAACAACAAGGTTGCCATACTTTTTTGATCATGGATTGTAAAGTATTTTATCCATGCAAATCTCATCAAAGGCCTGTCGTAGGTTTCCTCAGTTCCACCTGTGTAGGGTAAGGAAACCCGCTAAGACAGTGTGATAATCTTCCCAAAGTCACAACAAATGGAGACAGAAAGTTGGAGTGGTCTTGCAATTAGTGGAAGTGTAGCAGGAGGTCACAGGAAATAGGGACCCATCAAACCCCTAAAAGGGTCTGTTGTAAAGGAACTGTTGCAGAAACTGGGTGACGTGTGTGTAACACGAGCACATACAGACTTTAGCAGGAGTGCTCATTAAAGAGATAAGAAAGATCCAGGCCGTCACTGCCTGCTGCTTCCCTGGCCTCCTGCAAAGATATTCCTTAGAATGCTGTGTCCACGTTCCTGCCCTATGTTTCATTTCCATCTCCCGTGCTTAGTTATTAATGCATACAAATACGAGTGCAGATTCAAACAAAAAAAAAAACCAAGTAGTCTTAGTTTTTTTTTCCTATGGAGCGGAGAGCCGCCCCCTCGTTCTCATATGAAACCAACATACACTGTTTTACCAATCTCACAATAAACTCAAAGAGATGCAAAGTACACCAGCATCCCTCAGTTTTTCCCTCTTAAACCCCACCTTGCTCTATTCTAAAGATTCATTGTGAGTAAGATTACTTAACCGCTTTGTGTTTCCCTCTTTATCTATCCCTCCCCAGTGAAATATTGCCACTGAGGGCTGAGGAAAGTCCAGCAGTCTTCAGTTTATATCAGGGTGTTTAGTCTTCTGTGTAAATAAAACCCTGTCATAGACGTCATGGTCTCCTTCATAATGGTGGGCTTAATGTGTCTTGAAAGCACCTTTGATGCCTGTTTCACTGTTTCTCCTTGATGGGTGGATTGTTTTCCATCTTAATCCTGGCATAGTTTGGGGTTTTGTTTTGTTTTTCATTTGTTTTAGTTGAGACAGAATGTTTGTGAATGGCAACTCATTAAGCAATACAATTGTCTCTTCCATTATTAATAATCCACAAAATGATAGAAAATAAAAGGGAAAACTGAGATAGAGTAGTGACGTGAATTATAAAGATTAGCGATACTGATGACAACGGTTAATGGGGGAGACGACAAACGAACGGCAAAGAGAAGCTGAGAGAATAAAAAGAGTCATTTTCCCAGAGAAATAAAATACGCAGTCTCCTCAATCATATTATCCCATCACCCGGGCCCCGTCCTTCACTCCACCCGCACGCCCAAGCCCCCCCAGAATCAACCGACACAGTTCCAATTTGAATCGAAATAATGTCTGCGATTTGGGTGGCTCACTGGTTATCTAAGCCTGGTTTGCCTATTCCAGCAACGGCGGAGTCCTGGGATTGTGGGAATTTTGGAGTAATTAATTCGGCCACCTGTAACTCTCTTGCTGCTTCCTTCCACTTTAGCACAAATCAGCAAGATGCTTAGCAAGTTCTCTTTTTTTTCCTCAGCCTGGCAAGCACACCTTTCCAAGAAGCTGTCGCGGTCTTCCAAAGCAGGGCTTCGTTCCCTCTCTTTCGTCCTCCCTCTGCAGATCTTTTAACGCGGTATGGAATCCTACGATGTCAGTTTCTGACCAAACTAGGAATCGTGTCTCCTTTGCAACCTCCTGTATTCACTGTAGAAAACAAAAGGACGACTTCCCAGTAAACTAGGTAGAGAGGGTTATGTTCATTATAAATTCCTTATTAATTTCCTAGTTAAGCTGACGGTAAAGAATGTTCCTTGAGGGATTTTGAATCCAGCATGGTACACCCCATCACCTCCCTCCACGCAGATGAAGAAGCCCCTGTTGAAGTGACCTCGCGGAGGGTCTGCCCAACTTCTCCTTCTGTTACATACCAACACCGTTGGTTACAGATATCACCCGAAAAACAGAAATACGTCTCTTAGGGATTTAAAAATATTGTCCTGGGCTTGGGCAAGGCAGGCCCTTTCAACAGTGAGTCGAGGGTGAATGGGGGCTCATGGATCCCGCTGAATTATTCATTACTGACATCTTGAAGAAGAAGAAGTCATTGTCTTCAGTTTTGTACCCACTGGTGAATCTACCAGATTATGCTGGACATTTCTGATTCCTGTGGTCACACAGACATCCCTGTTAAGCACAGAAGGAAATAAACAAAACAAGATAAGTCATGAATGTGGAAGCGAGAGGCACAAGGAGATGGGGGAGGGGCCTCACAGAAGATGGAGGGAGATGAGAGATGGCAGAGGTGAGTATAACTTGTATGAAATTGCCAAAGAACAGATTTAATAAAAAGGGAAATATGACATGGAAAGCAAAAAAGGAAAATTTCTGATAAAGGTACTGTGGTAACAATGTCACACAAAGACAAAGGACAGAACTGAGGGGACCTAAGATTTTTGTCTATCAGTGATGGATAGGATAGGCCATTGGCAGTTACTTATCCTGAAGTTTAGTTTTCACTCCTTGTATTTAGGTATAGCTGGATCTGTCACATGTGAAACCAGGTATCATTTATGTGGGTTTTCACATGAACAGGAAGGACCATGGAAACTGGGCTGTATCTTAGAAGAAAAAAAACAACCATGTTCTCTCCTACACTCAGCTCCTGCTGCATATCAACCATCCCCAAGCTTGGCTGAGAAATCTCTGTTCTCTTGTGTGAATCTTGGCTGGGCTCAGCTGCGCAGTTCTCCTCCGTGTGGCATCTGCTGAGGCTGAAAGGTCCACAGTGACTTCTCACTCACACATCTGTTGTCTGTTACAAATCACAGAAGTTAAGAGCCAGGCAGATGACAAGAACTGCGAAGATCGGAGATTCACCCTGCTTGCCAGTGACAAATTGGCCTATCACAGTTCCATAGACGCTGGCAGGAAGTCTGCAAGAAACAGGAATGTTAAGTCACAGTGGTCCAGGAGTTCACATGAATCTGATGTTTTACCTGGGTTCTGTAAGCCCACTACAGCTCCTGCCCAGATAATCGACAGGAACATGTACATGAACCAGTAGATGATGCTAACAGCTTAAGTCCATCCCACAGCTGCTGCATAGAGCTTCTAGAAAACTCCCAGTCCTAGAAGATGCTACCAACAAAAAATGCCACCCATTACACCCAGGAACATTGTTTACTACCCTGGAGAAAACACTCTGCCCCTGAAGAGAACCCATGGCCTACCTCTATCTTCCAAAGAGAACTGTATACAAGCCCCTCTTAAAACAAATGTATTTAACAAGGCAATAGAGTCAGGTGTGTGGCTCACACCTGTAATCTAGCACCACAGAGCGCAGATGCAAGAAGATGCCAGCCTGGGACACAGGAAACATTAACTCAAAACATAAATAAATAATAAATTAATAAATAAATAAATTAAATAAATAAATACCAAGCAAACGGAAATCACAAGACATGTTGAAACTTTGAGAAGAACTATCTTCAATCTGCAATCCCTCCCCTTCTCTATGTAAAGTACACTCTCCACATGATCGGCTGCACCAGACTGTGGTGTCTTCAGCAAGGTCACATATCACCTATGGTACTTGCTTATTGAAAGAATCCAGAGTTGGAGCCAGGCCCAGACCTGCTACCATACTAGTTCATTGCCTGCTACTGGTTCAAACCCCACAGCAATGTGAGCCTAGACATCCAGGGAAATGAAAACATGACACTTCTCAACATAAGGATTACTCCGCAGGGAGGGAGGTAATTGCTGTAACAGATTGGGTACCCCTTACATTATCCTTACTAGAATGGAAGCCAAGTAGTTTTCCACTGTAGACGAAATCACTGGGCGGAGCCTGAGCAGAGGAGGGACCCCCAACCCCCCCCCCAGTGGGAAACACGTTCTCCAAAAAAGGGCCAATACTCCACAAGGCCACACCTCCTAATAGTGCCACCCCCCATGATTTTCAAGCATTTAAACACTGAGTCTTTGGGGCCAATCATTCATATCACCACAAAGGTCCAAATTTTTTAGGTACCACTTTATTGACAGAGTTCTTACTGATGGGGCTTCGGGCCCCCAAAAAAGGGAAAAAGGTCTTTTATAGCAAAAAAGGCAGACACGGAGACAGAGCCTGCAATCATTTGTTTCATTCATAAAGAATTAGAATAAGGATGGAAAGTTACCTCCAACACAGTCATTTCCAAAGTCCTTCCTAGACCCATTTTCCAAATCCCTTAGAATGGGAGTAAGCCTGAGTATGTGGAGAACATTCAAATCATAGCGGGCACAGAGAGAGTGTTGGGTTTTTTTTTTTTGTTTTTGTTTTTGTTTTAAAAGATTTATTTATTTTATAAATGTGATAACAGTTGCTGTGATCTCTAGGGGGTTTTCCCCTTTAAATAAATTTAACTTATTTTGTAGTAGGCCCTTCAGGTTCAGAACCGTGTGGCCAGTAGCCCTCATTCCGCTCAGCATCACAAGCCCCAATGTGGCCAACACCGATTCAAGGCTCAGCCCTGTAAGAATGAGAACCAGCAATCTCACCACTGCTAGAGGACCCAAGAAGCCCATCCTGAGCACCCCTCCTTGGGAAGTCTAATTTGACTGGCTTATGTCTCAGTACCTTGTCACTCTTCCTGGGGACCTGCTGTCTTCCTTACTCATCATAGATGGAGGTCCCTTCCCTCCAAGTCACAACTGACATAAAAAACAAATAGTGACAAAATGCAGACCCTCAAAGAAGCACCACCTTGGGAGGAAATTGTACTATTTGGGGTGCCAGTTGAAAAGGGGAAAGAACAAGAAAGACACCCCTAAATCAGTCTTTTCAAAAAACAAACCACTTGCCAGACTGCTGGCAGTCTGTGGGTTTAAAATACAGAACCAAGTTCCTGGGGTCAGCAAGGCAAGTTAAAGCTTCAGGATGTGAAATAATCCTTGAGCCACACCCTCCTCCAGTCAGTTCCCCTTTGGAATGCCAGTCACCTCTCAGATCTCTACTAGCTACATAGCAGGGCATGGTGGGACACATCTTAGTCCCAGGACTCAAGGAGTTTGAGACGGATAGTCATAAACTGGAGGTCATCCTAGGTAGCACGTTAGGGGCCAGATTTGCCTACATAGTGAGATCGTGACCCAAAATAAATAAACAAAATGACAACACAAAATGACTACCTGTCCCAAAAAAGTGACCATTAGTATCGTCTTTGAGCAAAAACTTCTATTGTCACCATTTTGAACAAATACATTTCAAAAAAAAAGTATCTTTTCAAAACATTTATAGCTCACAGTTACCTTGGCCATGAAAATTATCACAATCTAAGATAAAAATCACGAAACTTAACTGTACACTGGTTATAGTTCTTTTGATGTGTTCTTATTAGTGGTTTTATTGTTTGTTTGTTTGCTATCGTTGTGGGCTTTTTAAAACTAAATAAGTTAGTGTCTTACGATTCCACAGTCAAAAGCAGACATGGCATGTGCATGCATTTAGGAAGGAGCACCAGAAGGGTCTATGTCATACTTGGCTATATTATAGTAAGTTTGAACTCACTATTGGGCTTATTCCGTGACACCCACACACACACACACACACACACACACAGAGAGGCTCATAGAGAAACTGGAGTAGACCATATAGAAACCTGGATTTCTGGCATCTCCTCCAAATGTCAAGAGGACCTGAGACCTGTAGCTCATTCGTGACAGCCTACACACGTCTGAGATGGACAAAACCTTTCTCATTTGGATGAGAGATACTCCTTTAACTTGCTGGTGTCCTTCCCTCTGTATGGGGTCTTGTAGGTAAGGACTTGTTAACTTCTTGGTTCATAAGCTATCCCTGATTTTGTCTCTCTTGTGTTAAGCAATGGAGGCTCTCCAGAAATCAATACACTGGCAGATTGGATATGTACTGAGAGAAACAAACAATACGAAAATAAGATAACAAGAAGCTAAAGCCAATGTAAAGCGAACCCAGACTACAACCACTGAACCAGTATTTACAACATGCTAATTTCTAACCCAGCGCTGCTTCTCTGCTAAAATCTGACGCATATCGAGCACCTCCTCTGACTCCTTATCTGTGACCTAAGGAAAGAAGCCACCCCACTGTCTTAGTATCTTGTAGATCTAAGCCAAGGTCAGCCAACCACAGCCTGGAGATCAGTTCTAGCTAGCTGCCTGTTTCTGCACTTTCTGCTAACTAAGGTGCTCTTTGCATTTTTAACTGGCTATTAAATTTTTTTTTATATAAAATGTGCCTTTTATAGTACATAGAAGGTATGTGAGACTTTCATTTCAGCAGCCAGAAATAAAGATTGGTTAGGATGGGAAACATATTGTCTATGAACTACTTTTTGTTATACAGCTCTGCAGTTGGGTCACTGCAAGAGCAAATGGGGTGATTACAAGTCTAAAATATTTACTTATCTGTGCTCCTGTTGGAAAACTTAACTGACAATGTTTGTGATGGCTACTCTTGTTGTCAGCTTGACACAACCTATAGTCATCTGAAAGGAAGGAACACCTCATTGAGAAAAATGCCTCCCTAAGATCCAGCCTCGAGACATTTGCTTCATTAGTGATCATAAGGGAAGACCTAGCCCACTGTGGGTGGTTCCATCCTGGGATGGTGTTCTATAAGAAGAGCAGGCTGAGCAGGTCATGCCAGTAAGCAGCACCTTTCCATGGCTTCTGCATCATAATCTTGCCTCCAGGTTCCTGCCCTGACTTCCTTTGATGATAACTGGAAAGTGTAATCCAAATAAATCTTTTCCTCTCAAATGTGCTCTTTGGCTATGGTGTTTCATCACAGCAATAGAAACCCTAAGATGGCCTGCTGGCAGTGGGGGCGCACGCCTTTAATCCGAGCACTTGGGAGGCAGTGGCAGGTGGGTTTCTGAGTTCGAAGCCAGCAGAGTCTACAGAGTGAGTTCCAGGATAGCCAGGGCTATACAGTAGAAACTCTGTCTAGAAAAACAAAACAAACAAACAAACAAAGCCAGGTAGTGGTGGTGCACGCCTTTAATCCAAGCTCTTGGGAGGTAGAGGCAGGTAGATTTCGGATTTCTGAGTTTGCGGCCAGCCTGGTCTACAGAGTGAGTTCCAGGACAGCCAGGGCTACAGGCTTACAGAGGAAACAGAAAAATTGAAAAACAAAAAAAAAAAAAAAAAAAAAAAAAAAAAAGAAGAAGAAAAGAAACCCAAGATGATATTCTAAGCCACTCCACAAAGTTCTGCATAAACATTCCTTCTGGTGACTATGAGGGTTCTAGCAACCATGTCCATAGCAAAGTCTTTTAAATATGACCATAACCTTTCTATGGACCTTTTTCCACTGAAACAAACAATAGTTGCCATGACTTATTGATCATGTATAAGTATTTTATCTCATGAAAAGTCTCATCAAAGGCTGTCAGTAGGTTATCCTCATTTCCACCTGTTAGGTAAATAAAACCCATTCTAAGACAGTGTGATAATCTTCCCAAAGTCACACAAATGAGACAGAAAGGTTGGAGTGTCATTGCAAAATAGTGGAGTGTAGCAGGAGGGGTCACAGGAAATAGGGACCCATCAAACCCCTAGAATGGGGACTTTTTAAAGGAACTGATGGCAGAAACTGGGGTGACGTGTGGTGTACGGGACGTGAGCACATACAGACTTTAGGCAGAGGTGCTCATTAAAGAGATAAGAAGGATCCAGGCCATCACTGCCTCTGTCAGTCCCTGGCCTCCAGCAAAGATATTCTTAGAAATGCTGTTTCAGCGTTCCTGCCCTATGTGATCAGTTTCCATCTCCCGTTCTTGTATTAATGCATACAAATAGCTGAGTGCAGATTCAAACCTAAGTCTTCCTATGGAGCCCTGTTCTCTATGAACGCCAATGTTACCAATCTCACACGTGCAAGTGATGCAAAGTATCAGCATCCTCAATTTCCCTCATAAACCCCACCTGCTCTAATTCTAAGATTCTTGTGAGTAAATACGTTCACCTGGCTTGTGTTTCCCTTTTATCTTATCCCTCCCCCTTGGAAATATTGCCACTGAGCTGAGGAAAGTCAGCAGTCTTCAGTTTAATATCGGGGTGTTTAGTCTTCTTGAAAATAAAACCCTGTCAGTCGTCATGGTCTCCTTCTTAATGGTGGGGCTTAATGTGGTCTTTGAAATCACCTTTTATGCCTGTTCACTGTTCTCCTTGATGGGTGGTTGTCTTTCATCTTTCATCCTGGCAGAGTTTTGGGGTTTTGTTTT
This sequence comes from Mastomys natalensis, assembly GCA_021653895.1. Lineage (NCBI taxonomy): Eukaryota > Metazoa > Chordata > Mammalia > Rodentia > Muridae > Mastomys > Mastomys natalensis. The sequence goes on along the minus strand of JAJTUV010001463.1, from coordinate 412,743 downwards.
GTTTTCATTTGTTTAGTTGAGACAAATGTTTTTTGAATGGCAGCTCATTAAGCAATACATTTGTCTCTTCCAATAATAGATAATCCACAAATGATAGAAAAGAAAAAGGGAAAACTGAGATAGAGTAGTGACGTGGAATTAGAAAGATGTGAGCGATACTGATACAAGGGGTTATGGGGGAAGACGACAAACGGAACGGGCAAAGAGAGCTGAGAGAATAAAAAGGTAGTCATTTTCCCAGAGAAATAAAATACGCAAGTCACCTCATCTATCCCATTCACCCGGCCCCGCCCTTCCCACCCCACCCCAAGCCCCGCCCAGGATTCAACCGCCACAGTTCCAATTTGAATCGAAATAATGTCTGCGATTTGGGGCTCACTGGTAAACTAGCTCTGGTTTCCTAATCCCAGCAACGGCTGGTCTGGGATTGTGGGGATTTGGAGTTAATTAATTCGGCCACCTGTAACTCTCTTGCTGCTTCCTTCCACTTTAGCACAAAGTCAGGCAGATGCTTAGCAGTTGCTCTTCCTCAGCCTGGCAAGCACACCTTTGCGAAGAAGCTGTCTCTTTCTTCCTAAGCAGGGGCTTCTGTTCCCTCCTCTTTCGTCTCCCTCTGCAGATCTTTTAACTCTGTATTGGAATCCTAGCGGGGCATTTCTGGTCCAACTAGTAACGTGTCTCCTTTGCAACCTCTCTGTAGTGCAGCTGTAGAAAACAAAAGGGACGACTTCCAGTAAACGAGGTATGAGGTTAGTGTGTCAAGTATAAATTCTCATTTAATTTCCTAGTTAGAGCTAACTGTAAATAATGTCCTTGAGGGAATTTGAAGCCAGCATGGTACCACCCCATCACCTCTCCTCCACACAGATGAGAAGCCCGCTGTGTGGGAAGTGACCTCGCTGAGTGTCTGCCCAACTTCCTTCTGTTACATCCAAGCACCGTGTTTACAGATATGCACCCTGAAAAACAGAAATGACGGTCTCTTAGGGGATTTAAAAATATTGCCTTCCAGCTTGTCAGTGTTAAGCAGAAGTTTAAAAATAAAAATTAAAAAAAAAAAAAAAAAAAAGCACAGTATTTAGGGAGGCTAGCTTGAGAGATATCAGGTAGAAACATACCTCATAATGTCTGCCTGCCACTTCCTAGAAGGACTCTGTGCAGGCTAACAAATTGGGGCCACCACAGGTCAGTGAAACGCCAAATTCTCTTCCATTGGGTTGCAGGTGGTGGCCTTTCGGAACCCTGGATATCATATGTCCCCTCTGTATTCCATTGTGGAGAGAATTTCAAGCAACTCAAAGCAGATTGGCAGAAGAACAGAATTAAGACCCGTGTTCAGGTTCCTCTCCTCCCCCACCATAGTACACGTCTAGAAAGGAGATCAGATATTCCAAGATTATAAATGCCTTTAAAGGCAGTGCTGGTCTAACCAACGAGAGTTTAAGAATCTCAAGCTAGGAAGTTGTCACAGAAACTTTTAATCCCAGCACTCAGAGAGGCAGAGGCAGAGGCAGGTGGATCTCTGTGAGTTCAAGGCCAACCTGTCTAAAGGGCTAGCTTTAGGTCAGCCAAGGGTACACCAAGAAACCCTATCTTGGGGCATGATGGGGGAGGAGAGGAGGGAGAAGAATCTCAGTATACCTCCTGTCATCTTTAAGAAGTAAAGCTGCAATGTAAACAACCTGATCAAATGTAAAATTTGTCATGGTCCTTTAGAAGTTGAAGGACCTTAAGACTGGTGTCTACTCATAAGCATGCTGGGATTGTTATCTGCATCTCATAGGATCTCTTGGGGAGAAGGGGAAAAGAAGTTGATCAAGCGTAATTACTGTGTACAGCAGTTAAATGTTTTAAGTACTCCATATGCCGGTGCTGAGATGTAATCTGAGCATACGGATTCCTTTATCAGCCATTGGGATTTATCATGGACACGGAGCAATTTAGACATGCCTGCTTCTTGCCTTTAAGGATTTTTCTTAAATGGAATTCCTCTCCATGGATCCTCATTTGTATTAGTGGGATTTCTTGCTAAGAAAACAAAGCATCTTTCAAACTCCCAGGCTGTTAGCCACTTGTCATATTGGAAAGATAATACAATTTCAGAGAACTAGTCCCTCTCGGGGCAAACGTTAATGAGACAATGAGCTCAGTTTAGTTTCCTGCTAAGGACACCAGTTTCACATCCTCGCAAAGGTGCCGAGGATTCTGGTGTTGCTCTTTCCTTGCCTTCACTCTTCTTAGCACCTTCTGTTTTGGTGCACTGACTGCATTTCAAAGAGAAACATGGAATGAACGTGTTAAGTTACGAGTTTTCTTAACACAACCTCTCTAAAACAATCTGGTTTTTCCGTCTTGGCTATTATTATTATTATCATCATCATCATTATTATCATTATAGCCTTATTGTTGACCTTCTTCCTTGAGAGGAGAGAGGGAGAGAGAGCAAGAGTGAGAGCGAGAGAGTTAGAGAGCAAGAGAGCGAGTGAGAGGGGAGAGGGGAGAAGGTTAGGGAGGAGGGAGAGAGGGAGAGAGGGGGAGGGAGGGGAGGGGGAGGGAGAGAGAGTGAAAGGGGAGAGCGAGGAGAGAGCAAGAGCTTGTGTGTGTGTGTTGTGTGTTGTGATGAGAGAGAGAGAGGAGAGAGAGAGAGGAGAGAGAGAGAGAGAAGCTGCAACCCAGGTGTAATGGTAAGAAGTGAGAACACCTAGCTGAGTAAGAGCCTGTCTAGGGCAGTTAAGCTCCAATAGAAAGTGAGGCAACCACGCAAAGCATTCTGGAGCTAATGGGACTCAGCATAAGGTTGTAGGAACACTACACAGTGCTTAATCCTTCTTGGAGAAATTAAAAGGTTGATAAAAGATACAACTGAGCTGAGCTTTCAGAGACATCTAAGAACACCGAGTGTAGATAAGACACAAATTCTCCCTAACTCTTGGTGTACATCAGGAGAGTGAGTGGACCAGTGCATTGTGAAGAATATCCGTTCTGTGCAAAACACTTTGTAACTTTATCCTATGGCTCAAGACAGTCGGCATGTATGCTTTCCAACATGAAAAACAAGAGTTTCAAATTTGTAGTTGAGGAAGAAAACAAGCAATCATTATTAGAACACTAAACGTGAAGTCAGAGAAATGTGAAGTCAGAGGAAGCACGCCCTGAAAAAGACTTGACCACGGGAAGGATGTTGGGATAGGAACGGAGAAGAAAGTGTGTTCTATCCTCCACAGTCCTGTCAGTAGCTGCCTCAAAGCATCTCCCTTCTTCCCTTCCACACGTCAAACAGTGGCCAGCCTTCAGGCACACTTTGACTGAGAGCTGGAAACAGATATCCCTGCAGGCATGCATTTGAATCTCTTTTCGTTTTTTTAAAAAAATGAAGACTGACAGACAATAATATCTCATCAGCTTGGTCCCAGAACACCAGCTGGTGGCCTCTTCAGGGTGACCTGGACAAGCAACAGAGAGCGTGGATGACTGCATTTGCTGCTGATTAAGTCTGAACTCTGGGTTCCTTGAGCTACAGTGGCCAGCTGGAATGTTGTCACCTCCCAGCAGCCACCCCACGTCCATCTTCATTTGGACTGAGAGGCAAAGGTTCGCACCTTCCATCAGAATAATGAGTAAAGACGCCTACAATAATGAAATCTACAATCCATCCTGCCTGCGGGGGGAGGGGGTCCTCTCCCCCTAAGCTGCCACTGTATCTGCTCTACATGGATCATGTCTGAGGTGGGAGAGGATACTTCTTCCTTCCTGACGGTCCCTTTTAACTCAGGTTTGGAATTCATTTTCTAAATGGAGTGTACTGCAAAGTCTTCAGCGTATTTTAGGGCAAAGGTCTCCCAGCAATAAGTGGGAATCTAGTAACAGCTAACCAAGTCTTTCTTGGCTACTCCTGTGATTTCAGTGGAAACTGTAGCATAGCCAGATTAAAAAAAAACAAAAAACAAAAAAAATCCACCACTGCACTGTCCTCTTAGGATGCAGGCACTACACTGTTTGCATTGTCGAGATGTGTTTTGTACAACTCAAAACTCAGCCTTTCACAGTATACAATTAAGCTGGCTGCAACTCGGGGAATTGAGCTGATGCTTAGAAACGCAAAGCTTCTGGTCCAACCTCAGCATCGAAATGCAAGCAATTCGATAGTCTTTAGTAATATTCTCAGAGTTCTATAGACGCCACTAGCTAATTGCAGGATGCTCTGAGACCTTCAGAAGAAAGCCAGTATCTACTAACTGTCATGTCTCATTCCCTCCAGTCACTGACATTCCACTAAACATACTTTCTGTGTCTGGATTTGCCTAACCGAACAATTCACAAGCGTAGAAATCATGTGATGCATGTCCTTCTGTGACTAGCTTCTTTCGCTTAACATGTGCTTTAAAAAATTCCATCCACATTTCCTTGTTTTATTGTCACAAATATTCCATTTTATAGATATACAACATATCACTTATCCAGCTCCCTGGTTAACAGGCACTTGGGTTGGCTACACATTGAGATTATCATGAATCATGACGCTGTAAACATTTTTATATGAGGTTTCGGGCCCATATATGTTTTTGTTTCCCCAGGAATATAAACTTAGGAGCAAAATTGCTAGGTGACAACTCTATGCTTAGCATCTTAAGGAACTGCCAAACTATTTTTGAGAGCAACTTCATCAGTTTTACATTCTCATCAGCCACATTCTATGGGTTCCAATTTCTGCACATCATCAACAGTTGTTATTATCTGTCATTTTTATTTTAACCACCCTGCTGGGTATAAAATAGTATCTCGTTTTAGATTTGATTTACATTTCCCTAATGACTAAGGATGTGAGGATCTTTTAAAGTATGTATTGACTGTTTCTATATCATCTTCACAGAAATTATTCAAATCCTTGGTCTAATTTTTATGGGGTTGTAACTATTGAGTACCAAGACTTCACATATTCTCAATACATGTTCCTCCGTCAAATTTTTGCTTAGCAAATGTTGTCCCATTCTGTAGCATAACTTTCCACTATTTTGATGACATTTTGTGGTACAAGTTATTCATTCTTCTTGTGTCTGTTTATTTCTTTTCTTTTGTTCCTTGTGCCTTCAACATCATATTATGGAAGAAGTGCCTAATTCAAGGTCACAAAGACTCCTATATTTCTAATCAGAGTTTTGGAGTTTAAGATCTATTTTGAGTTAAAATCTCATATGGTATAAGGTAAAGACCATTACCTTAACTATTAAGGAGTAATCCATCTTCCCTTTTTCCCCACATACGCTCACACACACATACACATCAGTGCCTGCACCTGCGTGATTTCTCTTCTCTAAAGGCAGGGTGCCTCGATTAAAATCTCAAGTCCAGTTCTTGAGCACTGAGCATCCTCCTGGGCCTCCTTACCTTCCTCAGCTATCACTTAAGAGTAAAGAGACATAGCTCATATGTTTGCCAAGACAGGAAATCAAAAGACCGTTTCTACAGAGCAGAGAAATGGCTCATTGGTTAAGAGTACATGCTGCTCTTCCTGAGGACCCAGGTTTGGGCGCCAGCATCCACATCACTGCCTATAATTCAGATCCAAGGGGATTTTGCATAATCTTCATGTCCCTATAGATATTTCATGCATGTGCTACACATACTTATAGAGATATACACACGTACACATAAAATAAACAAATCTTTTTTTTTTTAAAGGACCAATTCTACTTTCCACCAGAATTTCCACTGGAAAAGGATTATGGATTCATTGCTGAAGAGAGGGTGGAAAGGGCATAAGAGCCAGAAGTGGAGAGTAACTACACTGTCCTCTGGACAGGACAGGGTAACTGCACATTTGAACTCACAGTAGTTGTGACAACATGTACAAGACCTGTGCAAGACCAGTCCAGACCAAACCCCTGAATAGAGATGGATTGAATACAAAATCCCACTCCTAGATAAGTAGTTATTGGCAACTTTCAGCTGCTGGAAGAGGGTAAATACATTTTATCTGGCAGTGTGACACTAAGTAAGGCCACCATGCTCCAGGAGAAGACCAGATATCCAAGAATATTTGGGCAGACACAAAGTTGGCTGGGTAGGAAAGGGATTGTGGATCTGGAAAGAGTTAGGGGAGGTATGGTAAATATGATCAAAACACATTGAAAATAATTGTCAATAAATTATAAATAAATCTTTAGTTTTAAGAGTTCACCACAGACTAGATATTATGATTGGCGATAGAGTGCTGGTCTCGTCTGGACTAGATCTCTGGCTCTGTAAAATAAATAATTTTACTGTACTGTATCCTCATAAGAAGGTCCTGTTGTCCTCAGGTATTTGTTACAGTAATGTAAAGCTGACTAATGTAATTTTCAAAGTGACAAGTGTATGTAGCCTTTGACCCAGCAGTCTCATTTCTGAGAATTTTCATAAATATATGTATATGTGCACTAAATGGTATGCGTAAGGTTTTTTTTCAGCACTATATGTATAAGATCATATTTGAATCAACCCAGGTGTTTCACAATTAGGGACTCACTTAAAATTCGATTGGATTACACCAAACTGTACAATGGAATGTGGAATTAAGAAGGTTTTCATATTTTATTATGTGAAAACCTCTAAGACGCTTTGCGAAGAGTAAAAACAACCAAGTGTACAGACTATGTGTGGTTCTCCCTCTCCTCTAAGACATTAAGAGTGCAATGAACTATGAATTTCTGTGACCTTAAATCCATACTGACATCTGCCATGCCCTGAATTCAGCTGCCAGAATTCATAATTAAAACTTTATCACCAATGTGGTAATATAAAGAAATGGAAAACTGAATAGTGGTACTCTGCTATAGTGAGTAGTGGTACTCAGCTATAGTGAGTAGTGGTGCTCAGCTATAGTGAGTAGTGGTGCTCAGCTATGGTGGGTAGTGGTACTCAGCTATAGTGTGTAGTGGTGCTCTGCTGTAGTGGGTAGTGGTGCTCAGCTATGGTGGGTAGTGGTGCTCTGCTGGAGTGGGTAGTAGTGATCAGCTATAGTGGGTAGTAGTGCTCAGCTATAGCCTCAGTGCTTTGGAATGTGAGATGGGTAGATCATGAGCTCAAGAGCAGACTGGGCTAGACAGTGAGAGGAATCTCAGGATTAAAGAAACAATTAGGGTCCTTTGATTCCCCAACATCCCCATGGAAAGGTGGAGAGAGGCGTTGGGGTGACTGAGTCACAGGTAGAGACCTCAGAACTATGAAATACAGGAAGCTGCCTCTAGCATGGTCCTCCCATACATCCTGTCCTACAAAGGCAAAACATTCAGCACCATGCAGGCCCATACCAAAACCCAGACCTGCCAGGAGGACCTTGGCCTTGCCAGACTCTATAACAGTGAGAAATATACTCACCTCTTTATAACCCTGATAAAGGGATTGTTTTTTAATAGCAACACAAACTATAACAAAATTCTTAACCTCCAAAGTCATAATACCTAATTTCTTTCTAATACGGTAGGTCTAATTGGTTTAATAGGTCTCTTGGGAGGTGCTTGTGTCATGAAAGTTCCACTTTGTAATAGGAGATTAGTGAGTTTACAAAAGTGCCTCTGCGACACCCCACATCCCCCACCACAACCACAAGACAGTACAGCAGAAGACTATGCTGTGCTGTGCTGTGCTGTGCTGTGCTGTGCTGTGCTGTGCTGTGCTGTGCCGGGCCAGGCTGGGCCGGGCTGGGCTGTGCTGGGCCGTGCTGGGCCGTGCTGGGCCGTGCTGTGCTGTGCTGTGCTGTGCTATGCTAAGCCAGGTGACTGAATCTACTCATGTAGATCTTGTGTTTTCCAGTCTCAGGATGGTGAGAAATAAACTCCAAGTGTTTAAAAGCCACCCAGTCTGGGCTGCTCTGTTCTAGCCAAGGCAGGCTAAGATGGGATGGGAGAGAATGGAAATAAGATTTATTAGGGAAACATTTACAGGGAGTGAAAACAGGGAGCAAGGGCTGGCGTGTACTGTTTTATGTTGTTTTGCAAATGCACATATTTAAAAAGAATAGTTATGTATAAGTAGGAATCATAAGCAATCTCCTGGTGAAGAAGGAAGAGGAAGAGGAGGAAGAGAGAAAGGAGAAGGAGAGGAAAAGGGAGGAGGAGAAGGGGAAGAGAAAGGAAAAGGAGGAAGAGAAAGAGGAGCAAGAGGAGGAGTAGAGTCCAGACTATTCATGACTTCTAATGACATCATTCTTGTGATCCAAATTTTTGTGTCCTTCAAAATTCACGTGCACTTCAGTTGGTAGGGAGCTTGCCTAGCATGTATACCTCTCCTAGTTCAATCGCCAGCCCTGAAGAAAACCAAACCTAACATGGTAATGCTGTAATTTCTGTGTCTAGGTGCTAAAGGCATGGGTTCAAGGTCATCTTCAGCTACCGAGGGAATTCAAGCCTGGACTGTGCTAGATATTTTCTCAAAAAAAAATAGATTTCCTATACAGAGACCTTCTTTCCAATGTAATATTAAGAACCGAGGCCTTTGGACAGCAATTAGGTCAGATGGTTCTACTCACTGATTGAAATGGTGCCTCATGAGAGAGTCCTGGTCCCAGCACTGGGAAGAAGGTAAAGGCAGAAGGATCAGATATTTGAGGGCAGCCTGGTCTCAAAAATAAAAACCTTCAGCTGTTCTACCACTTGAAGACACAAGAAAGCAGCATCTATGCCACAGAAAGTTTTTGTAAGACATCCAATCTGACTTTGATATTGGGCTTTCCCAACCTCCAGTGCCATGAGCAACGGGTTCTTATATTTTAAGTTGTGAGCCTAGCCTTTATCAGCGAGCCATCTATCCAACTCAAGCAAAGAGTACTTACAGCAGTTCTTGTTGCTTATAAACTCTGCAATCTGAGTCATCCTATCATAGCACCCGAATGGACCAAGCCAGATTGGACTGATGAAAACGTACATGTGATTCTTCACATGCGAAGAGAAGGTCCTGGGGAAAGGCAGAGTTCCTGTGAAATCTGCCGGTTGTTTAGACGACTCTAAAGCTATGTAGACGTGTCAGGGTAGTCACTCAAGAGGACACAGAGCTTATCGCCCTTCTGTTTCCCAGTGATTGACCTTGTCCATGCTGCCTATTAATACCTATTAATATCTGCTTCATATAACACAGGGATTCAGAAAAGGAAGTGGAGAAAGAAGAGAGAGAAATCCAAAGTACTGTAGGTGGTTTAAAAAAAACTGATATCTTTAACCTCGGGTTCCACTTCTGTAAATGGGGAAAGTGGCAGCGTCTGCATTGCCCATTTCATGGGAGCATGCCAGGATCAAGGTGATAATCTGTGTAGCAGCACTCTGCAAACCATAAATGCTATGCTAAGGCTAGGAATGGTGCTTATTTTTTTTAAATTGCTTCTGGTGACTACACTCGTGTAAGAGTCATTATTTCTCAGAAAAATCAAGTATCATATCATTTCCCTTGCCCTCTTCCCCACTGTCATCCAAAAAGTATAGGTTTGATGAAAAAAGAAAGAAATGTGTAATATCTGTTTGTGAGCCATTTCTCTGTTAGTTCATAAATCGTTGCATCCACGGCTAGTTTCCTCAGGACCGCTTGTTATCAGAGGAATGGTGTCACCCAATAAGAAAGGAGAAAGCACCTCAGAAAGTGACTGCTTTGGAAATTGGCTTGCTGCAGATAGAATTACTCAAGGGAGAACATGCGAAAGTGGGGTAGACCCTCACTCCAACATGACTGGAGTCCCCGTGAAAGGATCCTATGTTGCTTAGAGTGTCTGTTCAGCGATAGAGCAACTAGCATGTACAAGACCTGGGTTCCATCCCATCGCCCCAATGGTAAATAAGCAAGCAAGCAAACAATATGAGGACACAAGGGAAGAACAGCTAGAGAAGTGAAGTCGGGGCAGAAATTTCAGCTGTGCCGCCAACAGATCAGGAATACCAAGGACTGACTACTATAAGAGGAAATTAGGAAGGAGATACCAGGAATTCTATCCAGAGACTCAAAAGAGCATGGCCCGATGACTTGAACATCTACCCTGAAGAATACTGAAAGAATAATTTTTCTGCCATATTAAGCAACCTTTAGTTGATGATAGCTTAATTCATCCTTTGGAAATTAATCCAGGTATTTAGTTGTTTCTTTCTCAACTCTTCATTAATATGGGTGGTTAGTCTGAAGGTGAGCAGCACCTGTCTGCCCCGGTGGCTCCAAACAGTTTAACAGATGTCTTTCCCTTGTGGACCTTGGCATTACTTTGAGGGATCAACTTCAAGCAAAATCTATAGAGTGATGAGAGAAATATTTAGATAGGGAAGTAAATGCATTGTTTTAAAACATATATGCGTCCCAATGATTTAGACCTTCAGTAGTTGATGGTGCAACTGAGACACTGAGGCAGATAGGAGATACAAAGCCATCCCCTCACCCTCCCACCCTCCCACCCCCATCTATCGGGCATTCAAAATATCTGTAAGGCTTTGAGAAGTATGTGATACATGCAAACTACCCTTCCAATGTGGGGTGCATTACAGTGAAAGATACAACAGAAGTCAGAAAAGTTATTGCTGTTTCTATGGACGTCATTACTTCTCCCAATTCTTGTTCTAAAAAGAAGAAAAATATGCTATTGATATTCCTCTGTGCTTTTGAGTCTCTCCCCACCCCCATCCCTGTGTTGAATAAAATTAATACTATAGAAAAAGTTCTCTAAACTAAGAGGGAAGGGTGTGACTCAGTGGTAGAACACTTGGCTAGCAGCCTAAAGCTCTGGGTTCAGACCCCAGCACTGCAGAATAAAGAACTCAACTGAAATAAATTCTCTCAGCCAGTTGAAAGGGTCATTTAACTTAAGGATGTTATTTCAGACTACAGTGATTCTCACATTTTCTGAATTTGCTTTAAAGGTTATATTCATTTAAACAATAAGTGAAAATATTTATCAGTATGTTATATGTTTTAAAATACAATTACAAACATATTGTACTATAATCATGATTCTATTTTTAAAGCTGATAGAATTTTTCTATAAATAAAGAGAGATTGTAAAATACAAAAGAACTTAATTGCTAAGAATTCTCCTGCCTAAATGGTGACAGTGAGTGTTATCTTATTTTTTATTTGTCTATACTTCTAAACTATATATAAAGAACATGTTTCCTTTTAAATATAATAATTTTTAGACTATAAAATGTACAAAAGTGTCAACTCCTCAAACAATCTATGAAGGAATTTTAATAGCTTTTCCTGTATTTGTCAGAAACCAGCAGATTTTATCAAATGGAACAACTCACAATTTTGATGTTTTATTAGCATGGATTAGTTATACATAGTAATGAGCTTGTTATGACATTTTCATACATTTATATAATGTATTTCAAGTGTATTCAATTCGAGTGTATTCAATCACCCTTTCTGGTCTTTAGCACTCCACTGATCTCTCAATTCCCAAACAGCCCCCCTTCTGCCTTCCTTCTCTTATTTTTGTGACTATAATGGTTGGTATATACTTGGCCCAGAGAGTGGTGCTACTAGGAGGTGTGGCCTTGTTGGAGTAGGTGTGTCACTGTGGGTGTGAGCTTTAATATACTCTTTCTAGCAGCTTGGAAGCCAGTCTTCTCATAGCAGCCTTCAGATGAAGATGTAGAACTCTCAGCTCCTCCTGCACCATGTTCCTGCCTTGATGATAATGGACTGAACCTCTGAACCTATAAATTCATTGTTGTCCTTATAAGAGTTGCCTTGGTCATGGTATCTGTTCACAGCAGCAAAACCCTAACTAAGACAATGACTCAATGGTTTTCATCAGAGTTGATTATAGAAGCATGGCTGATGTGTTATTTACAGAAGCTTGGTTACCTTACTGGTAACTACATCACAGGGAAAAAAGTCTCTCCTTCCCCCAGTACACATTCACTATAAAATCTCAAATTGGGGGTGAAGTCTACTGAGCCCCTTCTCATGCTAAACTTTCAATGTTGTCTGTGTTTATGTGCTAGGCAAGTGCTGTGCCACTGGGCTATACCTGATGGCCTACAAATATTTTTAAAGAGGCTGTCTTTGGGAATGGAGAAATAGCTCAGGGATTAAGAGCACATACTGTTCTTGCAATGGATTGTAGTTCAGTTTCCAGCACCCATGTTGGGTAGATCCTAACCACCTGAACTCTAATTCCAGAGGATCTGACACTCTCTTCTGGACTCCAAAGGCACCTACACACACACACACACACACACACACACACAACACACACACATACAATTAAAATTAAATCTTTTCAAAAACCATCTATCTTCATAAAACAGAAGTCTCAGAAAATTAATCTGGCAAATATTTTGAAATTATAGCATATACGTAATGAACTAAGGCAGAAGATAAATTCCTTTTGGTGTAGACAGTACAAAGTCCAACCCCAAAGTGTAGTGTGAGAGAGACAAGAGACGGGGCTCAGCTCCTGGAAGACACAGGTAGAGAAGGAAAGGGATGCCACTGAGAATTGCGTTGCAGTCCACGGGATTTTACAGCTCTTACAAACAGGACTCAAACTGTGTAGATTATGGATACCGATAAATGTAAATGCCGTAAACAGTGATGTGGCAAAAATAGTAGTCATGGGGAGGGTCTATCAGGAGAGCTGCTCAAACACTAATTTCTGCATCTTCAAGGCAAAGAGTCACTGGTTTTGTCAAAAATGGAAAGGTGGAGTTGCATGCCAATGCTCAACAATCTAACTTCTTAATGTTTCCCTAGTCTTTTCTCATAACCTTAATACGGACCTTTTAAAAGCTAATAACTCTTGATGTAAAGAGTTTTATAAGTTCAACTGAGCCTATAAATTCACTTACTTCTTTTTTATTCTAACTTCACGTGAGACTAAAATGACTGCTGCTTTATACTAAAAACAATGTATTTGTCCCATTCCCATCTCCTAAATTATTCCTTTCCCCTTATTTACATGTGTGATGTGTATATATGTTATAAACACTTAGTGCTATTTTTAAAAAGTGCTTTCGCATGGTGGGTGCAGATTTGTGTTTATTTTCTGCTGTTCTAGTGTTGGGAACAAGCGTCTTCAAGTACAGGCCTATAGAACTGCCATAACAACTAGCGTCTTTCACTGAAGGCTGATTTCGTCTAGGCTGCTTGCTGAACAGAGCCAGCAGAGTCCCCCTCCACCATTCTCATAGAAGAATCTGTTTAATTGATGGCAGAATGCTGGGGTTCGAACCAGGGGTGTTGTCTGGGGGTGTTGTTTCATTTTGTTGTGAGACAGGGTCTCACATATCTTAGGCTGGCCTTGAACTCACTATGTAGCTAAGGATGACCTTAAACTTCGGTCCATCTGACTCTCCCTCCTGAAAACTGGGATTGCTGACATCTGATGCTATGAGTGGAAGCCGGATTCTGGTGCATTATGGGTAAACACTCTGCTTACTGACAGACCTACATCCCCAGTTCAATTTTTTTTTTTTTTTTGATTGCACTGAATTTGAGACACTGGATCTTCCTACCTTCCTGGTTTAGGATCTCCTAGGACATCTGTAGGTGGCAAGGAGAGGTCCCCAGTTCTGCTAAGTTTCATGTTTATCACTGTCTCTTGATATACACAGCTACATGAAATTTGATGAAAATTGGAAAGTAGCTTTATGGATAGACAACTGAGAATAAGGGGGAAAATGAGTCCTTAAAAGAGGCTAAGAAGAAAGCCCATTAAGGAGACAGGACACTTGAGAATATTCTAGAGGTCACTGGCAACATGTCCATCACCTGACTCAGTTAATAGCAAGAAAATGTGCTGTGTTACTGGAACCGGGCATCACAGCTATTACGTCATCCCATCACTTACAGGAAGTTCAGCTCCCAAGCTAAGAGCAAAAATGATTGTCTGTTCAAAATCTCCAGAATGAGGAGATTTCCATAAATCTCCTGACAAGTTCTGACCACATTTTGAAAATCTGATAAATGGAAATCATAATGAGACAATTAAAAAAATCCTGGTCTTCAATTTCAAGGAAGCCATTTTGGTGTTCCTTCATATTCTCGGAACATTACAAAATCAATTCTCGGAAGTTTCTCATCTGACCAAGCTTTTCTCCTCATTCTTTTTGCAAAGGACTTACTATTCCACGCTTCCAGATGCCCAAGACACTGAGGTAGCTTCAGCCACTTTCCGATTTGTCAACTGAATCGAAATCCATAGGCTCTACAACAGCAAATTGTGCATGTCTCTGTAACCAAGTGTATTCCACGATATAAAAGGTATTAGAATCCCAACACAGGGATCGATGGATAGGTTTCCCAATGCATTGGAAATTACACCCAAAGACCACAAGTAGGTGGACCTATCCATTCTTATTGGTGTTTATTAAGCATTGTTCCAGTTAAGTTTTTGTCAACTAGAGAGTCAAATTGGAGGAGGGAACTTCAAGTGAAGAAATGCTTCTATATAAAAAAAAAAAAAAAATGCCTAATAAATGAGCCTATGGTGCATTTTCTTGATAATGACTGATGTGGGAGACTCTAGCCCATTGTGGGTGATGTCACCCTGGGCGAGTGGACGTGGGAAGGAAAAGAAAGGTAGCTGAAAATAAGTCTGAGAACAAGCCATAGACTGTGTTCCTCCACAGCCTCTGCTTCTGTTGTTGCCTTCAGGTTCGTTACTGAGCTCCTGTCCTGGCTTCTGTCCATGATGGTCTATAAACAGCAAGCCGAATAAGCCCGTCCTCCCCAAGCTGCTTTTGGTCATGCTATTTATCACAGGAACACAAAGCAAAGAAGAAATGTTTACTGTTTCTCGTGTTTAATCAAGGGAGCAATTGCAATCCTTAGTTTATGGGAATAAGTTAAGAAAGAATTTTAAATATGAATTGAAAACTTGGGTGAATCACTCGCAGTTATTTGGTAAGTACAAGGGTCTAAGCAAGTAATACTGACTACCTTAAAACCAGAAGCACAGGGGGGGTCCTGCGATAGGGTCACAGAGCCCTGGGTTCTCACTTCCTCAGAGGCAGTATTCGTGCTTTATTAGTCAAACCACTGTACTTTCCTGAGTCTGGACTTTTATATGTGCCCAAATCAGCCTGAGCAGTGCCTTCTAACTCCGATATGAACTCTGACCCAGGGCCTGGAGAAATGGTTCAGTGGTGAAAAACATCTAGTGGCCCTCTAGGGGATCCAAGTTTGGTTTCAAGCACCCATGTCAGGTACGTCATGACTACCTGTATTTCCCAGTTCCAGGAGATCCCATACTTCTTACCCTTGTCAGCATCTGTACACACCCACAAAGACTCATATACATATAGTTACAAATTAAATAAATCTTTAAATTCCAATCCAATTAAATTGGGTCATTAAGCATAGTAATATGTCTCTGGCAGACAGGCGGTCTCACTTGGGGAGGATGCTCCTCCTGAGAAACTTTGTCTGTGGCACTACAGCTTAGAGACTTCAGAAGCATCCTCCTCGGGACACAAAGCACTGAAGCATTCACCAGTCACAAATGTCACAGCAGGAACCTATACAGAAGATGAAAGTGTCCAGAGAAATAAGGAGTCCAGACTAAGACTTTTGGACCACATTAGCACCCAAAACAAATATTGTCCTGTAGGCTTTATTAATAAAGCCATCACCTCAGGGTTGGAGGTCTGCTCTTTATTTATTCATCTGAAGAGGACACTGACTGCTTTGGAATAGGTAATAGAAGTTCTCTGTAGCTAGGGCTCTGCCCCAGTGACCTCAGCTGGCTGAGAGGTGAGAAGAAACGTGAGCTGAATTTAAGGTGGAACGAACTCTGTCACAGAAGCAGCTTTTAGAGTTATCTCAATGTAAAAAGAATGGAATAAACTGGGTATGTTTCACACATATGGAATCTTAGCAGTTGGGAAGCTGAGGCAGGGGGATGTAGAGTTTGAGACAGCCTGGGTTATATGGCAAGACTTTGTCTCCAGGAACAAAACAAAACAGGAAAAGTGGAATTACCTTCTAACAGACCTATAGCCATTACTTGTAGGGGTGCCATCTTTCATCTTTAGCCCATCCTCTCTCTCTCTCTCTCTCTCTCTCTCTCTCTCTCTCTCTCTCTCCTCTCTCTCTTGCTCTCTCTCTTGCTCTCTCTCTTGCTCTCTCTCTCCCTCTATCTTTCTCTCCCTCCCTCTCTCTGTCTCGCTCTCTGTCTCTCTGTCTGTCTCTCTCTCATACACACACAGAGAGACAGAGACAGAGAGAGACAGAGATATACACATACTACCCCTTCAATCTTGTTCCTTTGAGTGGGCCTATTTACCTGAATTATTTTTTGTGTATCAAATTCTATTATCTTCCCCAAGTAGGGGTGGCAGGCGTTCATTTGCCTTACAGGAAAACCACTGTTTCCTTTATTCACCGTCATGGGCAGGTTGGCCTGAAAATGTAGTAGACAGGAAATAGTAGACTAATGTGCCCCTGAGGTAAGATGCCTCTGACAGACAGGCAGCCTCACTCCGGGAAGATGCTCCTCCTGAGCAACTCGGCTTTTTGAGATGTGTCATCAGGACACAAAGCACCAACAGAGCCCTGCTCACCAGAATCTCCTCAAAGGGGACACCTGTATGGGTTGTCAGCTAGAGACAAAAGAGCACCTCATGCAGCATTCTAGTGTGACTGACAGAACTCCAGCACCCAACTCACAGACATGTCTGGAATGGACAATGAACTAGCTGCATTCAGAAAGAAAACCACAATTCTATTCCCATCTTATTCAGCTTATAACTTCCAGGGTTCAGAGCATTCACAGTTCATAAAAGATCTATTTTTGAGACTCCCAAGATAAGATAGCTTAGGTCAAAAAAGTGGGAGTGAGTACAGCAAACTTTGGAGCAGCCTTGGGCTCTTTCCTCCCTAATTTGTTTATTTCTTATCTGCACCCAGCCTTATTTTGAAAGGGAATTTGCTGTTGATGGGGGAAATTTGACACAGAACAGACAGTGTTGCTATGCAGGATGTTGTCTCCTGCCTTTGCAGCCTAAATGGAACTCTGCAGCACATAGCAGGTCCTCCTGTGTACTGCAGACAAGATACCACAGTGCAGACCCACCGCATAGTGCAGAGCCACAGCACACTGCAGACCCCACAACTCTGCAGACCCAACATGCAGCACAACACTGCAGACCCCAAGACACTGCAGACCCCACAGCACACTGCAGACCCGCATTAGCCACACTGCAGACTCTCTAACTAGCACATATGACAGACACTCTGCAGCCAAACTGCAGACCTACAGCACACTGCAGACCCACAGCACACTGCAGACCCCACAGTCACACATGCAGACTCCACCCAGCACACTGCAGACCCACCCACAGCACACTGCAGACCCCACCACAGCAGCCACATGCACACACTGCAGACCCCACTAGCCCACATGCCATGACCCCACAGCACACTGCAGACCCATAGCACACTGCAGACCCCATCAGCACACTGCAGACTCCACAGCACACCTGCAGACCTACAGCACACTGCAGACCCCACAGCACACTGCAGACCCCACAGCACACTGCAGACCCCACAGCACACTGCAGACCCCAAGCACACTGCAGACCCACAGCACACTGCAGACCCTACAGCACACTGCAGACCCACAGCACACTGCAGACTCCACACGCAGACCCCACAGCACACTGCAGACCCCACAGCACACTGCAGACCCCACAGCACACTGCAGACCCCACAGCATCACTGCAGACCCCACAGCACACTGCAGCCACCCCACAGCACACTGCAGACCCCACAGCACACTGCAGACCCTACAGCACACTGCAGACCCCACACGCAACCACACATGCAGACCCCTACAGACACATGCAGACCCCACAGCACACCTGCAGACCCCACAGCACACTGCACCCGCAAAGAGACCCACAGCACACTGCAGACCACACCTCACCAGCACACTGCAGACCCACAGCACACTGCAGACCCCCAGCCACAGACCCACAGCCATGCAGACCCCACAGCACACTGCAGACCCCACAGCACGCAACCACAGCACAGCGACCCCACAGCACACTGCAGACCCCACAGCACCTGCAGACCCCACACCTGCACCACCATGCAGACCCACAGCACACTGCAGACCCCACAGCACGCATCCACGCAGACTACGCACACGGACCCCACAGCACACTGCAGACCACAGCACACTGCAGACCCACACACTGCAGACCCCACAGCACACTGCAGACCCACAGCACACTGCAGACCCCACAGCACACTCAGACCCACAGCACACTGCAGACCCCATAGCATACTGCAGACCCCACAGCACACTGCAACCTACAGCACACTTCAGACCCCACAGCACACTGCAGACTCCACAGCACACTGCAGACCCACAGCACACTGCAGACCCCACAGCACACTGCAGACTCCTCATCACCCTACAGAGCCCACTCTCAGAATTGGCCCTAATAGGCCATGTTGGCTTCAGATCTTCTCTTGAAATTGCTGAGGTCTTTGGTGTAAGTACAGTCTATCCCAGTGTCTCCTTCCAGCCAATTCTTTGCTCCCTTCCTTAGCCCATTGGAAATAAGCATCAAAACCTCTCTAACAAACTACATACCCTCCAGGCTCCATCTTAGGGCTGCTTTCTAAGTATTACACATGCACATTAAAGGTAGTACCAAGAGATTGATAGTTTTGGATGGTAATGACTGTCAGACAATGCAATCAAACCAAAGGGTTCTTTCAGCTTTCCCAGTGAGTTTTTTTTACCCCAGCAAATCTTCCCCTAAACTCTCTAGAATCTGGGTGCTTGTCCCAGTTAAGATTTCATTACTGTGATGAAATACCATGACCAAAAGCAAGCTGAGGAGGACAGGGTTTATTTAGCTTACACTTCTATCACTGAAGGAAGTTAGGACAGGAATTAAAACAGGGCAGGAACCTGTAGGCAGGTGCTAATGCACCAAGGGATGCTGTGTACTGGCTTGCTCACCATGACTTGCTCAACCTGCTTTCTTTATAAGCCACCAGCTCAGGGATGGTACCACCTACAATGGGCTGAACCCTCCCCATCAATCATTAACTAAGAAAATGCCAAACAGCTGGATCACATGGAGGCAGTTTCTCAGTTGAGGTTCCCTCCTTTCAGTTAACTCTAGCTTTTACCAAGTTAACATAAAACTGATCAACATGGTGCTTCCCTGTTTAACTGTCTGGTTTGAAAATAGAAATTATAATTAAGGTCAAAATAAGCTTCCTCTGGTTCCATGGCAGGAGGAGCCATGAGAAAGCACTAACCATCAACAGCCACAGCCCTGTTCTCCCCCAGCACAGCCTATACTCTGTCAGAGCACAGACCTTCAGGGCCTTCAGTCCTTCTCCCAACTCTTCCCTAAGGGTCCCCAACCTCCATCCAATGTTCGGCTGTTGGTCGCCTGCTTTCTTATTAGAACCTAGGACCACCTGGAGGACCAATGGGCTGGGCCCTCTCCCATCAATCACTAATTTAAAAATGCCCTACAGGAAGATTTTATGGAGACAGTTTCATAATTAAGGTTTCCTCCTTCCTCCTCTCAGATGTCTCTTGTGTCAAGTTGACAGAAAACTAGCCAGCACAGATTACCACATGCATGCATCCTTTTTTTGTAAATTTAATCCTCAGGAATTTATGAACAACATCCATTCTATTAGTGAGGCTTTCCACCGAGGCTTTATTTTTTTATTTATTATTATTATTTTTTGGCTTATCAAGTTTTTCATTTCCAACATCATTGTGGTTTGGCTTTTCTTTAGCAATTCTCTTTATTGAATTCTATGTTCTTATATTGGATTGGATTCCTTATTCCATTCGGCTCTTTGTTTTTGTTCTCATAATATATCCATATCTTCTTGAGTTGTTTAGCTATAGTTACCATCATCCTTTTGAATTCTTTGTCTGAAAGTTCTTTCAGGTGTTTCTTACTGGGGACCATGACTGCAGGATTGCTAATTTTTGGAGGAAACATGTTGTCTTTATATAAACTAGTTAAAAATAGAATGTTTTCTACAAAGAGTGTGTGCACAAAGGTGCCCCACATGGGTGGACATAAGCCGTTAAATGAAAATCTCAGTGCCAGATACAGCTTGTCTCTCCGCGAGCTCTTGGTCAGGCACTCGAAACAACATGGCCTGTTGCCATTGCTTTCCTGACAGAACTAGATGATGTCACTGCTGCTAAAGACATATACACTTCGGTTTCTGGATGTAAAGAAATCAATCTGGAGTTGACCAGGAAACTTTCCTTGCCGGATAGTATCATAGGCTTCTGAGGTAGAAGAGATATCAGCAGTCTTTACTCAGAACTGAACATACATGCTACAGTATTGTCATACCAAGTGAGATGTTCCCACTCCTACCATATGGGAATGAAAGTTACGGGGTAACCAACCATTTTCTGATTGGATTTGAGGCCTGCCCCAGAGGAAGAACATGAATAGACTCTATTTCAAAACAAAACAAAAACATTGGGGAAAGGTACAAATAAAGGGGTTTAGCAATATACAATACCCTGGGGGGTGGGGGTTGTTTGGTTTGGTTTGGTTTGGTTTGGTTGTGGTTGGGTTGGTTTGGGTTGGGTTGGGTTGGGTTGGGTTGGGTTGGGTTGGGTTGGTTTGGGTGGTTTGGGTTGGTTTGGGTTGGGTTGGGTTGGATTGGGTTGGGTTGGGTATTTTTGCAGAGCAGCAGTGACTTCATAAGAAGTTACCAGTAGGGACTTGAACTGACTCATGAATTCAGAGCCTTCATTTTTTCCATGCTGGGGATCAAAACCAGGGCCTCAGGATATGAAGAAAATGTTTTACCACTATGTACATGCTCAGAACAACTGAGAATTTATGAGAGCCACAGAAGATAAGGGGGAAACCCCCTGAAGTAACGGCTTTGCCTAGAGGTATGGACTATGACAGGGCTCTGTGCTTGTCTCCATGTATTGGAAATAGAATAGCTGGAGTTGTTCATGCTGCAGCTCGGGACAAAACACCTGAGAAACAGTTGCTGGAACGAAGAACTGAATGGTTCAGTGATGCCCCAGACTCTCAGACAAGGAGGAATGGGATCCTCCATCCCTCCATCTACACTTGTCTCTCTCATATAAAGAACTGGGCATTCTGGTACTAGAACTTGAATTCTGTAATCTATGATAAAATTAGACAACATTGTCTGCCCCCGCCCCTGCCCAGGTATCTTATAAAGAAAATGCAATTATCTTTCAGGCCTTAAACAAGTCAAATATCAAAACAAAATGCTTGATAAAAGAAGACTAAATAAGCGTTTTAAGTACTGAGGTGAAACAGAAACTGAGCCAAATGCCTTGGCAGAGCTGAAACATAATCTTCCCAGCAACTTTATGAGATGGTTGCTAAGTCCTTTCCAATTACATATAAGGAAATCAAGTCATACAAATGCTAAGCAACTTTCCTATGGTCAAAGAGCTAGTCAGTAATACAGCCTGAGCTCGGCCCTACAGTTCACCCCAGAGCCTGGCCTTACTGCCACGTTATTTTATATCACTGTCTCAAAGTCAGAGGAGCATGGGATTACTTACTACCTTGACTTGACATCAGGTGAAATCCTCAAATGGTCAAAGAGGAAGTGCCTGTCCCCACTCCTACAGAGGACTCATAGTCAAACAATCCTCTTTATCATGGGAATGAGGCTCACTTCTGGCTTAACCAAGGATAGAAAGGTCTAGCTTCGGGTCAACCCTTGGATTATCTCAGCTCTATCTGATCACTTTCTTTGTAGGGACCAAAAGACACCACACCCTCTAGATACTACAAAACCTACTGCTCACAGCCAGGGGTTTTCCAGGCTCTTCTTGGGTACAACAGCTGTGTGACTCTGTGTCACATTGTCCTTGTCCCCAGGGCCATGAATATTTGTAACTTGAAACCTGTTTTCACTTGTCAATCCAGACGCAAGCATCACGTGTTCAGACACAACCATAATCCCAGCTCCTCTCAGTAAAAGGGGAGCAGGAGGAGGTTCACTCACGAAACAAATCCAGAAATGAGAAACGGAGGGCAAAAGGTGGGGGTCAGTGAGGAGCCATGATGGGATACGGGACAATAACAAAGGGGAAGACAGAAAAGGCCGAAGTAGTGACATGGTTGAAAACTCTGAGTGTGTGCAAGTATTAGGGGTTGGGGCGGGCGCATGCTCAAAAGTGGGAACATTAGCTCCATCAACTTGGTGAAGCTCGGATAAAGAAAAACATTCAAATGAGGCAGGAATGAGTAATTGGTGATCATAACTGTGATTATAAGGCATAATTACAATTAGCTGCACAGGAGTGTTAATCATGAAAATAATTACATGTCAGCCTTCCTCCTAAAGAAGGGAGAATGTAATTAAGTGGTCCAAAGGGGGCAAAGAAAACACATCTTTGAGTGATGCAGGTATCGGGTGGAGGGTTCTCAGTGCTGTAAATGAAGCAACCAAGTTCTTCAATGAAAAGGGATGAAAGAGGGGAAGAGAAGAAACAAATTGGCTTGAGAATTGTCTTCCCAATCCAAATTCAAGACATCAGAACCATAATTATTTTTCTCCCAATCCTGTGACATTAGCTACTTAAACCTTTCTCTAAGTCTGTTTCTGAATCACCCAGTCCTACGTTTTTCATAAAAAACAACAATCACAAAGCCCGTTAGTCCCTTACATCATGCCTTAGCTACAACACTGCAGGAAAGGCCTGTCTTTGTAATATTTGGAGAAAAAATAGGCATAGATAAAAGTCCCAACATCCTGGTATGTGTTGCTTTCAGTCCTGCTACCTGTATGAATTCAGAACTGCCCACTTTCCATGGCCTCGCATTGTTGGATTGGTTCCTTTGCTATCCTCCTGTCTTCCCGCTGTAAAGAGCACCAGGATTTCTGCCCTTGGGTGATGAATATAGCTGAACATGCAATGCTTGTGTCTGGACAGACAGGACACAACAGTTTCCAAAGCAGAGATAGAGACCTGGGGAGGAAGATACTGCCATACAGGGCCATACTTCTATGGTGAAGTTGAACTTTTTTGTTTTTTTTTTCCAGATGATGCCTACCTCAAAGTTTTGAGGAGTCATGATTAAGCTATGAGTTTAGAAGTAAGTTTATTTCCTGAGTTCCCTGGCATTGTAAGTAACAATTGTCAAGATAGACTCATTCATCTCTTGGCCCAGTGGGTTCCTGTCTCAGATATCTTTGCAGCTGTTCCCATCCAGTGTTCTTCCTATTTGCATAAGGATGACACATGTGCATACCAATGTGTATACTCTTAGAGTGTACAAGACGAGCACCTGCACGTATGCTGAATGTAATCTGAGCTGCTCCTTGAAGCTAAAAATTACCACATTCTTAAGTAAATTCTTAAGAGAGAAATAGTGCTCTGCTAAATCACTAGACCCAACCATGTGAATTTTTGGTGAGCAAGCTATTAGTGAAATGCCACAGGCCTGACACAAGCAGAAGATTAAGGAACATTTGCATGAATCAACTTGCTTGTAATCCTGACCTTCCATCATCTATGTGAGAATGCCCCCCAGCAAACCTTCTGGAGGATGAGACACTAAAGCCTTTATCCCACCCTCTTGGTTTGCTCTCTATTGCTGTGATAAAACATCATGACTAAAGTAAGTCAGAGAGGAAAGGGTTTACTTGGCTTACTGTCCTGGACAGCGGGGCATTAATCAGGGGTCCGGGAGGTCAGCTGAAAGAGAGGATGGGGAAACAGGCAAATGCAAAGAATCACGGCTTGTCTATAGGCTGATCAAACTGTAATTTTTACTTTTTCACACAGGGGTTATATACACAAAAAATGCAGGATGTGAGGAAGGGGATGACGAAGGAGCGTAGGTGTTCAGGGGAGTACAGATATCTTCCAGAACAGAGTGTCAGCTGTATGAAGTTCAGGGAACAGTTCACTATGACTCTGCCTATGATTCACTTGTCCTTATCTAAGTTGGTACTATCCACCAAGGCTACCTATCTACAAGGTCTATGACTATTCAGGCTGGTAAATTTCCACTAAAGCTGCCTGTTTACAATAGCTTATAGCTATCTGTTTCAGTGTTTTTCCACAGAGACCCAAGGCTTTCTGTTAGCATGCATGTATGTCAGACCTATTGCTGATTTTTTAAGCCTATGGCTGATTTTAGACCTTCAGTTTATAAGCAGGGTTGCCCCTGACAGCTTACACTTTCAGATTCCAGTCTATCATTGAAGGAAGTCAAGGTAGGAACTGATGCAGAGCCAAGGAAGATGGCCGCTAACTGGCTACTCCTCCTGGCTTGTTCCGTTGCTTATACATGGAGGATCATCGGCACAGGGATAGTACTGTGTATATATAATGGGGTTGGGTCCTTCCTTATCAATCACCAATCAAGAAAATGCCTACAGGCCAATTCCAATTGAGGTTTCCTATTCAAGATGACAGAAAAAAAATAAACAACCAACATATTCAACATATTCACCAAACCTACCCTAGATTAGAGAATGTTCATTGACTCCATACAAAAGAGCAAGCACAGGCAAGTAGAACCCAAGTCAGTCATATCAAGCATGCATCAACAAATGCACGTTATATGGGCTGGAGAGATGGTTCAGTGGTTAAGAGCACTAACTGCTCTTCCAGAGGTCCGGAGTTCAATTCCCAACAACCACATGATGGTTCACAACCATCTGTAATGGGATTCAATGCTCTCTTCTGGTTTGTCTGAAGATAGAAACAGTGTACTCAAATACATGAAATAAATAAATAAATCTTAAAAAAAAAAAAAGAAAAAAGAAAAAGAAGAAAGAAAAACAAATGCACAATGTAGACCTCAGAGGTTTTGTGCTGATATATTACACTGGATTATTATGGCAATCAGTAGCTGATAGGTTTATAATAACCAATTAGATGAGTCCTAAACTCAGGCAATACAAAAGGAGGAAGGGGAGAAATATGTGAATGTGGTATATTTGGGAAGAGTTTTATTATGTACTCTAGCCATAAACAGAGGAAGAAAGATTTCAGAATGGCCTCTCAGATAACTATATCATGAGGGAGATGTATGAGACATATGCTAGCCAGCCTTCAGCAACTAAGCTGAAGGCCTAAGAACATCACTGACAACCATGTGTATGCCCAGGATTTTTTAGAGCAAAAGATACATGAATATTTTTCCAACCTCGAGAGCTAACAGAACTTTTTGCCACTACTGACAGAGAATTATTTTTATTGCTTTTTAATTATAATTATAAATGCATATTAATTTTACATATTAATAGATGTTTATACCTGCATATATCATGCTTTGATCCTAACCACTCTCTTTTACTCTTTACCTATTCCCTTACCTTTCCCTAGTAGCCTCAAGGTTTGCTGTGGGGAACTGTGCTGTGCAGCATACCATGTTTTTAGCAATATCTCTGACCTCAGCCTAGTGGGTACCAATAGCACTGTGAAGACATTTCTAAAAGTCCCCAGGGGACAAACTTACCTTCCTGGAGGACTACTGACCTAGAAATCTGAGGGTGTTGTCAATTCCCAAAGACTGTGGAGTGAGTGACCACCAGATACCCCTGACTGCAAGAGGGGTAACAGGAATCGGAACTGGAGAACCTCCAAAGCATCAAACCAAGCATCCTAAGAAAAAGAGAGACTTTTTCACTCCTGTCACTGGGATTGCTTAAACCCAGCTCCCATCAGTGTCCGTTAAGTACTTCCATCTGCCTTCTCATCTCCTACCTGAACTCATCGGCAATAGCAACTACACATAACCACACCTTCCTTTTCTCTGTAGCAGGTTTCCCTAAGGATCGGAGCAGGGACCCCGGATGGCAAAAGTCTTAAGTGTGAGTTAGAATCTAGGCTCAGCATACTAGGCAGTAGCCATTCTATTTTATATTCTATGTTATACAAGAATACTCAGAAAATTCAAGAGAGTGCCTGAGTTCTTATGTAATGTCAGGAAAACTAGCTTCAGTGAATAAGTTAAAAGTAGCAATAGTGGCTTGACGTGGTGATGAGTGGCTCTAACCCTAATGCTCAGGAGGCTGAGGCAGCAGGAGCAGTGAGTTCAAGATCAACCTTGGCAACAAAATGACAACATCTTTAAAACAAACCAAATATCCGAATATGGTGAATCAGGACTATAATCTTAGCATTTGGGAGGCTGAGTGTCTTAGTCAAAACTCTCTTCTGGTGAAGAGACACCATGACTGTGGCACCTCTTATAAAGGAAAGCATTTGATTGGTTCTTGCTTATAATTTCAGAGGTTTGGCCCCTGGTCATCATGGTGAGAAGCATGGTGGCATGGAACTGGAAGTTCTACAACCATATCCACAGGCAACTAGAAGAAAGTGACCCCAGGCTTGGAATGGGCTTTTGGAAACCTCAAAGCCCACACCGCCCCCCCAGTGACACACTTCCTCCAACACCTCCTAATCCTTTCACATAGTGACACTCCCGAGTAACCTAGTATTCAATGAGCCTTTGGGGCCACTGTGATTATGGTAGACCTTAGGCCTCACCATTCCTCACCCCCAGAATGCCCTTCTTCCTTGCAATAGAGTCCCCTACCCTATACACAGTCTCAATATGCACCTCACAGTGCCACTCCTCAAACCCATCAACAGTAACAATGACTAAATGCAGTGAGCTTAAGCCCTTTGTTTCAGTTCTGTCTGGTCCTCAGGATGTTGACTAGTGTTGGAGGTTTAACCTGGTAACAGTTGCTAGGGCTCTCTCCACTGTGTGATCCTTCCTTTGGATGTGATTTCTTCTCATTCAAGTCTCTTCTCTGTCCTGCCCCATGAGCAGGACACTTGCAACAAGGTCAGCAGGGAGGCCACAAGTCATCATTCAACCAGGCAGGTCTCCTCTGCCCCATCTCAGGTTCCCAGTGGGTAAGCAACTATCAGTCATAGAAGTGTCCTCCTCTGCGAGCCAGGGTGACAAGGTCCTGCAATTTATCTCCTGTGAAATGAGCTGGATTCTTTGAATAGACTGGAGTGTGTGTCATTAATTCTCATAGATAGCTTGGGGCTCTTTGGGTTCATTCTGTGCCTACATAACTGACACCATGTCTCTGCCCCCTTCACAGATGTTAACAGCATGTGGATGACTCGACTTGGAAGTCTTCTGTCTGACCACTGCTGCTCTAGCAAGGCAGAGGATCACCCTTAACCAGAGAGAATGAAGGTACCATGTAACCTTCTAGTATTTTGTAGTTGATCCACAAGTTCTTTCTATAACAGCGCTCCCAGCTGGTTCCTACCAAGTTTTGAAAATATCACTTCATTTGATAATCAAAAGCACAATTCATAAAATAAAAAAGATATATAAATTAAGCCTTGTTAAAATAGAAACATTTTTACCCTGAGAGAAGAAACTGGGAAGAAGATGACAAAAAAAAAAAGCCAGAATGGTTTGGAAATTTTGTAAATGACATAGTCAGTGAAGGCTTTATAAGCAAAAAAAAAAAAAAAAAAAAAAAAACACAAAAATCTAGTTATGCTATGGGTCAAATATATGAACAGACATTTCACTGCAGAGGGTACACAAATTAACCCAAGTGAACCCATGGGCAAGCTTCAGACACTAGGGAAGTGCAAATGGTTTCTGCACACCTACACAGACGGCAAGGTGAACAGTAGAGACAACTGCAAATGCCAATAAAAAACTTAGAAAACTGGACAAGCACATTGCTAAGGGAACATGAGGCCTACGGCCACACTGGAAAATAGTTTCCTTGAGATTGAGCCACGCACTCACTGTAGGACACAATATTGCATGTACTCCACCCAGAGAGAAGGGATAGATGGCCTGTGTATTCATGTGCACACACATACACACATGCACACACACATACAAACACACATATGCACATACAAACACACACACACGCATACATACACAGGTAGAAGGAACAGTGTGACCGCCTCTGCATAGATGCCAGGCAAGCAGCTCCAGTCATCTCCTGCAGGAGGACCTAATTGAGGACTGCCTGAGAGACCAAGGATTGCTGACACAGACAATACCAGCCAATCAAGAAGTGTTGTTTAAAAGAGATGCTTTCTTGGGACCAATATGGCTCTGGTGGAGGATATTAAAGGAGCTTGCAGCAGCGTTTTCAGACAAGCTTGCTGTGGCATTTCTCACCTGCTCCCAGAGTCTATGTCGTTGACTCCACGCCATCTCACCTCCCACAACCCCCAAGAGCAGGTAGGGTTGGGCAGTGAGTAGTCCAGGGTACAGGCAGCACACACACATACATACATGTAAATGAATGTTTATACGAATGTTAGTAACAGAACCCTGCAGATGTCCTTACAAAGTGTCTAAACAGTGGCATAGCCATATCCTGCAGCATTGCCAGCAGCAAAACATATGGAACTACAGACACATACAAGTCAATGCATTTCCAGGGCACTGTGCTAAGTGGGGTGGAAAATGCCTGTCCCGTGAAGTGAAAGATCTATGATTTCATTTTTAGAATAATCTTTAAATGACAATATTAAAGAGATAGAAACGGAGATTTGTCAAGGGCTCCGGATGAGGAATAAGAAGGAGGTGTCGAGTGATGAAGAAGCTTCCTTGTTTTGGTTTGGAGATTTGAGGGACTTGTTAGGGGTTGTTTGCTTGGCTGGGTAGTGGATTGATTTGGGTTTTTTTTTTTTTTTTGAAACAAAGTTTCACTCTGTAGCATGGGCTAGCCTAGAAGTCACTGTATAACCCAGACTGGCCTCAAACTCAAAGCAATCCTCCTGCCTCGGCTTCCTGCATACAGAGATTACAAACCTGAGCTAGCATGCCTATCTTAAAATTACATATCACAACTGTGCTGTTCATCACACAAATCTTCAAAGGATAGGCTGCATAGAACTGTCCACACTAATGATGTCTTGTGAAGCATCGAGATTCTGATCGCCTGTGTGACTACACCAGGGGTGGGTTCCCAGTTCGGATATCTCAAAACAGCAATCCAAGATGTCACCATTAAGGGAAATGGCCTTCTCTGTAGATTTAACTGTCTCTTCCTTCTCTTTATTACCACTTATTATAATTAATGATAATGACTTAGCAAAAAAATGTTTAAGTTCTTGGAGTTGAGTGTGTAACTCATTGGTCGGGAACTTGTTAGCATGCATGACACCGTCTCTGTTCCCTCCAAGGACAAAAAAAAAAAAAAAGAAAGGAAGAAAACAAGTCCAAAGTCCTATTTTTAAATTACTCTTTTTTTTCTTATTTCTGTGTCTCTGTATAAGTTCTGTGGCAGAGGGTTATCATCAGACCACATTCTTGATATTAGTTACCATGTCTTCCTTCTGTGATAGCTGAAGACTAAGTAGTCTTGTACTAGAAGGCAGCACACTAAGGGTCTCTGTGCTTAGTCACAGTTAACTATGTCATGGCTTGTATCAATGTAACCTCTGATTTCTTTCCAAAAGGAAAATGATAGATGATAGATAGATAGATAGATAGATAGATAGATAGATAGATAGATAATAGAAAGTAAACATATAAATTATATAAATAATTTATATACTAATATCTTATATATGCACACACACACATATATGTATATATATAAATTTCTCCCCACACTGGCAGGTATGAAAAAGAAGCAGGAAGATCAAAAACACTGGGTGACTCAAATGAGACTGGCAAACCCATATCACATCACCTTACCTCAGTTTTGTAACTGTAGGCAGGGTTTTATTACCTCTGAGCCTTGACCGCATCATACTTAAAACAGATTTATCCCCACCCCCAACCCTACCCCATCCTGTGTATTTTTCACATAATTTCTGGCATGTAGTTGTAAAGACCCATTCAGAGCCTGGTAAACTGTACATGCTCTGAGAATGAGTCTTCCACACAAGATACCCAAGCCTACTGCAGCAGAAAGTAGCATGGTCACATGGAGAGTGATGACCTCTTCCAATTAACTCCCCCATGACCTACTGCCCAATGACCTACTGCTCCAATGACCTACTTCCCCCCATGAGACTCCCACCTCCTCAAGTTTCCGGAACCTCCAAAATAGCACAGCTAGCTTAAGAGCCACATGCAGCCCCAGAGCTTGGGAGGAACATTGCACATCCAAACCTTAACAGGTGATGAGAAAAGCAGAACCGTAAATGGTGGGGAAAGTACAATGTGGTACAGGACAGGAAATCAATGAGGGTAACTGAGCACATACCTCAATTATGATTTTCTCAGGTCCTTCTATGTGTGCCAGGATAGGTCATTCCCGTCCTGTCCTTCCTCATGGTTTTCATTTATGAAATGAGGGACTTGACTACATCGGAACTGTGCCTTGTCTATAAGGAGCCAGAGAATGGATAGATGGATAGATTTTGTAAACTTAATCACATCTTCTGAACTCTATCAGGAAACAAAACAGGAAAGCAGCTATAGGCAATACCCTATTGTTGGGTTGTAGTGTGCGTGGGTCCTGTTGGCTTGATGTGTGCCTCTGTCTCGCCACATGGCTAGGGCCTCTCGTGGAGACAGAGGCGCGTGGAAATTTGACTGAATTCACTCCACGCTGGCGCCTGGTGGACAGCAGCAGGAAGGACTCAGCACCAGAGTGGAGAGCACAGTCTGAGGTCCTGCGGAAAGCCAGAGCTCTTAGCTAGATTTGCCTGCAGTCGAAGAGGGATAGGGGGAGAAGCTCTGGCTGTGTCCCTCGTGGAGGAGAGTTCTTGGTCGCAGCAACTCGCTTGGCTAGGTCACGCTGGCTCAGCTTGCTTGCTTGGGTTGGTGGTCTCCATGGCTGAAATGTAGACAGGTTGTCTGCAGGAGATTAGGTGGCAGCTTAGTAGTTAAAAACCTTCTCCACTGTTCCCCACAGTGGGTCCCAAAGAAGAAAAGTAGTCCATGGTCTTAAGATATTTATTGTCATTGCGGAAAATAAATGAAAACTATACCCCCCCCCCCCCGTATTTTAAGGGTGGGCCTGAGGTTAAATACCAAGGAGGAGGTATGGGAAGGAATGCTTAATTGGTTATGTCCCTCCGGCCTTTAGGTATCTCACTAATATGGAGATCTGTCTTGAGGCTCTGTGGCCTGTAGTCATGCTCTCTACCTGTGGAGGGGCTAGTGGGCATTGTCCTACATGACCAGAGGACCCACTCTATAGAGGTCTTTGGCCTCATGTCAGGAGCCTGGAGTCTGGGAACATGGCGAAATGCATGTCATCCCTTAGGATCACCTAGGGTCTCCAGTGATTTCTAGCTGGTGCTCGACCAGAAACCATGCTGTCCTTCACTGTCCTACACCCTATCCTAATAAAACTTTATTTATAAAAACAGTCAGCAAGACAAGTATAGTTGGTCTGCTTTAGTCTGTGGACTCCTGAACTAGATCAGTTGTTTCCAGTGATTTCTTCACTAGAACCCCCTTTATTAAACATCCCTTTGTGAATGCCATAGTTGGAAACATGTTTATGAAACCTACAGCATTGCGTATGAATTAAATTATTGTTCTGCTTTAATTATAAATATACTACACAATATATGTTTATACAATAAGCTCTGATTGACAGATTTTTATATAAAGGCTCTGATTATATGTGTATAATAAGCTCTGATTGGCAGATATGTGTGTGTGTGGGTGTGGGTGTGTGTGTGTGTGTGTGTGTGGTGTGTGTGTGTGTGTGTGCACATACAGCTAAACAATTCTGATTGGCAGACTTTTATAAAATAACCAATGTTAACATACTAGGCTAATACTGGGTCTCTAGACCAGGCAATGTGTTTTCCCAGCAGGGATCTCGCCTGGGTGTGCTACAGACAGCTGACTGACAGGCAGGCAGGCAGACAGCATAACACTGTAGATGACACATAGACTATAGTGGAAAAACAATTCAAGCATGTCTGGTCCTTAATATGATGAGAGTTTAAGAAAAAATTAGGCTGTGTACCAAAGAGCACTATTCATTCACACACCCTGGCTTCTCACCTGTTGGCCATAAGACATTGCAAATGCCATAGCTCATTTACTTAGTGGCCTCATTCCTTAGGATTATGATAGTTGTCTCTGGAAACCTCTAATGAGAGCCGGGAGGCTTTCCTCTCTCTGTAAACAGCCAGAATATCAATATTTCAGATTTTGTGGGAGATAGTGTGTATCATAACTATTCAATCCTGCTCTAGTAGTAAATAGTCATAGAGCATAGGAAATAAACAGTTATGATTTAAAAAAAAACCTTTATTAACTGAAAGGAATGGCAGTATATAGCTTGTAGCTACCTGTTCTGTAATAGTATTTAAAGCTGTATTCTTTTTGTCAGAAGAGGCCTATATAGGGGACACTTTTATGGCTCTTGCATTTGGCATAAAGGCATTATGTCCCATAAAGTATGAGGACATTAATCAGTGGCCCAGATCCAACAGGCTGTGCATGCCGGAAAGTTTATGAGGCTTCCTACTACCTAAACAACAGGGCCATCACCCTAAACAGAGCCCCAGGGTTGACTTCTAGTGTTCCTTTGGGGGGACTCTTTAAACTCTTTCAGGGGATGCAGACAGGATAAGATATGACGGCCATTCTACTGTCCCACACAGAATTATTCCTCCCTTTCCTAGCCAGACAAGGAAGGGCTGCTTTTAAAGTGGCATCCCAAAAAGAAACACCTTTGGCAATATGAATAAATTGATGGTGTCTACCTCATGAAGCCAGCAGCCACAAGTAATGTTCCTTCCTTCTGTATATAGGTTGGAAGAAAACTTACATACCAAATGACCACACAACCTGGCATGACTTGTAAGCCGTGTGCACCCATGTCTTATGATATTTCTTTTATATCTCCAGTGTGAATCTAGCTTATTTAACAGTATGCATTTTCTATTATAATTGGCATGATCACTTATGTATTTTTTATGCTGATATAATCTTGAAAGTCTCAGAACCCTGTTGGTTTCTCAGAGGTGCCATATTGTATAAGTCTCGCTGCTATGTGGCATCCATGTCCAGTACTTTCCCTCTCTGGACATCAATAGCCATCAGTTACTTCCAAGACTGCTGTTTGAAACCTCCCTCCTGAACCATCAACACAAATGGCTTGGGGCTGGCTCACAGAGTAGCAGCCATCCACTGGGGACACCTCCATAACCCCTTTGAAATCTTCCAGTATTACTCAGGAATGTCTTTGAACACTCCAGCGGTCTCTTCCCCTGGCTCCATCCATTCATGAATACTATAAGCTCTTAATTCACTCTACGGATTGTTCATTTCAAATCAAATCCCCCCCACACAATGAAATGGGACCCATGGAATAAAGTAACCTACTGTCCTGATATGTGGTATGACAACAATCAGACAACGAGAAAAAAAACATGTGGTCACCAGCACCAGCCTGCATTTCCATCAGTCCTCAACTGAGCTGCTGTTGGGAAGTAAAAGCTCTCAGATACCTTCCTCTTGAGTAAGGAAAACGCAGATGAAGCTGCTCAACAAAGCCATAGCTAAGCCAGAAAACCAGATTTGGAAAGACACTTGCAGTAATGGCCTCAGACAATTCACTCAGGGATTCTAAAGGCCTCTTCTCAAGATTCACAGAAAACATCTCCTCAGGAGAATACAAGAACTGAATGTGTCCACACAGCCCAAGGTCATAGACACCAGTAGCCTCTGCAGATGCCTACTCCAAGGAAAAGTTCATATTGAAGTCTGTTACACCCCCTCTAAACCAAACAGTCCCCTCCTAGGAATATTCCCCAGAAGTTCTCTTTGATGAGGATTCAGTAAACACTTCCTGCCACAAGGCCCTGAAACCACAAAATGATACTAAATACGAGGAAGTAGCCTAATCTGTTTTCTATTGTGAAAACCCAATGCCCTTGACTAAGTGACTTACAAAATAAAGAAGTCTGTTTTGATTTAAAGGCTCGGAAATCCAACAACATGGTGCCCAAGTAGCTTATGCTTCTACTCACAGAGGACACAGACTGCAAACAGGTATATGCAAATGAGAAAAGGAAAAACATAAGGTGTAGCCTTGCTCTATGACAGCCAGTTCTTACAGAACTCTTCCATCCCTTGAGAGCAAGAACACACTCACACAAGAAAGGCATTAACTCCTCAGTACTCCCTCCCCCCATGCAATTCAAGTTCATGTGGGTTTCAAAGGGATAAACCATGTTCAGAGCACAACAGATACCAATGCAGGTCTCTCAAGGGGTAATTTTTATAATATAGATCTTACCTAATTCAGAAAAAACAATTGTATTCTTGGAGGATAGATTAGGTAGATTGGTACGTAGGTAGGTAGGTGGGTGGATGGATGGATGGAGATAGATGGATGGGTAGATAGATAGATAAACAGAAGATATTGATATATTGATAGAGACAGATGATAGAGAGGTGATAAATAGATAATAGATTTGAAATGATTGATGATAGATTGATAGATAGAGATAGATAGATAGATAGATAGATAGATAGATAGATGATAGATAGATAGATAGATAGATAGATAGATAGATAGATAGATAGAAGATATAGATAGATTGATAGAGACAGATGATAGAGAGGTGATAAATAGATAATAGATTTGAAATGATTGATGATAGATAGATAGATAGATAGATAGATAGATAGATAGATAGATAGATAGACAGACAAGTAGGATAATCCTGATACAAAGTAGAAATGTTTTCAACTGAAACAAAGATGGAAAACATATTGACATCTACTCTCCAAGGAGATTAAAAGAAAATTGAATGTCCCCTTTCCTATATTTCCACACACAATTACAGCAGTACAGTCTTCATCAATTAAGCTTCTACAAACCTGGCACCATGCTAAGAGAGGAATGAGCCCAGTCACTTCCTTAAAGGGTTTCTATTCCAGCTGAGAAAAAAAGCCACTCCAGCAAATAACCATGATACAAAGTAGACCACACATTGCTATAATAAAGCTGCAGAAGGCAGGAAAAATAATAAGCTTGTCTGCTTTGTTTTTCAAGGGCCACGAGTTTTAAATTTTTACCAAGGCATCCAGTGAGGGCAAGGGCTAATTATCCATCTTCAGAGCTTAGCAACACTAATGAAACGAAACAGGATTTCTCGTTCTCCAAAACAAAACACACTGAATTATGGCCACATGCATTTTCAATGCTCCTAGAAATGATCTAAACATCTCTTCTGCATTTATGGCCTGAAAAACTCTGTACTGACAGGACGAAGTCTAAAGAAGAGATCAAAATAATGGATCAATGTCTTTTCCCTCATCTTCCATCTCCACCTCAGCCTCTGGTTCATCAAAGGCTCCATCTCTTGGTGTCTATAATAGAAAGGAGTTTTTGCCAATGAACCAGCCGCCTGAAAACACTTGAAAGGATTTACTTCTTACATCTATTCATTCCCCCATACACGCATTAAGCACTTGCTGTGTGCTTTCCACTGTGCAAGATGCTCAGATGGTGAGATAAACAGGATATGGCCTGCATCCTTGGTGGGCTCACAGTCCTACAACACAATGCAGGGAAGAAAAGAAAGATAAGTTTCTCCAACAAATAAGGACATTTGAAAGTGAAATTTTCCCTACTACTTTTATATGTTATTATGAAAATGTTCAAATACTGTTTCTTATGCATAAATCAAAAGACAGTGATCAGAAAAACATCCATTGATTTGTAAGGAGTCACATCATCTAGTATATAAGGTTTGATTTCCTAATTGGTCCTTATGGGAGTTTGAAAATGCCTAGCCCAGGGAGTGGCACTATTTGGAGGTGTGGCCTTGTTGGAGTAGGTGTGGCCTTGTTGGAATAGGTGTGTCACTGTGGACTTGGGCTTTAAAACCCTCATCCTAGCTGACTGGAAGCCAGTCTTCTCCTAGAGGCCTTCTGATGAAGAAGTAGAACTCTCAGCTCCTCCTGCACCATGCCTGCCATGCTCCTGCCTTGATGGTAATGGACTGAACCTCTGAACGTGTAAGCCAGGCCCAATTAAATGTTATTCTTACCACGGTCATGGTGTCTGTTCACAGCAGTAAAAACCTAAGACAGAGCCTTCCTCCAAGCCTCTTACCTTTTGAATTGGCTTAGTACTCCCAATGTTCAGTTTTCAAACTGGGTTACTGGCATTTTCAAAGACTGCAATGCAGTTCTGTGTGAAGTCTTGACTCCTGAGTCTGACATCAAAAATAATCCAAAATTTACCCATAGCTTAGCACTCTGGTGTTGCTATGTAGTCAATAACTGCCAAAAAAGCACCGTACACTGTTCTAGTCATGAGAGATACCTAGAAGGATGAGCCAGTAAGATTTCTAGTGTCTTAAAAGAATATTAGAAAGTGGGGCATAGTAGTACATTCTTATAATTCCTGCCCTCAAGCAGCAGGGGCGGGGACCAGTAGGTGTTGACTGAGAGTTCAAGGGATCACCAGGCAGTGGTGGAGTACGCCTTTAGTCCCAGCACTTGGGAGGCAGAGGCAGGCAGATTTCTGAGTTTGAGGCCAGCCTAGTCTACAGAGTGAGTTCCAGGACAGCCAGGACTACACAGAGAAACCCTGTGTCGGAAAAAAAAAAAAAAGTTCAAGGGTTCAAGGTCAGCCTGAGCTACATAGTCAGAGCTGACTCTTCAGAAGAAGAAGACGAAGGAGGAGGAGGAGGAGGAGGAAGAGGACGAGGAGGAGGAGGAAGAGGAGGAAGAGGAGGAATGGAAAACCTAGATAAGGGAAAGCAAACTAAGCAAATAAACAAGAATTTCTAACAGCTATTAGTGCTGTGGGTGGAAATTAACACAGTAATGGGGATTGGGAAGAGGGGGACTGAGACCTGAGTAATGCTCTAGGTTATGACCTGGTCAGGCCAACACCCCATAGAGCTTTAGAGAGCAGTGTCTAGATCACTGGGTGAGTATGGGGAGAGGAGGTTGAGCCTAGGCTCAGCCCTATAGGCAAGGTAAGCCTGGGCTCAACCCTGTCAGCAAGGTTTAGCTCCTGCTAAACCATTAGTGGGATATTCAGCTGAAATGGGTAACCCTTGCCACTCTAAAGGGCAGTGGGAAATTCCTGCCAAGCTCTAGTAAGAAATTATAGTGACTTGTGCTATCATGTTTGTGAACTGTGGTGACAGTTCCAAAGGCAAGACTCCTGGAGCTCAATGCATGGCCTTCAGGCAGCTCAATGGATCAGGAAGTGTCCTTTACTGGAGACTCAGTTGGTTTGAGCCTCCTCTAGCTGAGCCTCCTCTAGGTATCTTCTAGGCAATGTCTACTCCTGGCAAATCGCTGCTCACTCAAGGCTGCTTTGTTTGAGTCTCCCTTTAGCTAGTCTCGGATGGACTCTCAACTATCTTTACCTTGGGGGGAGGGGAGGGACCTAGTGAATGTGGTCGGTTCCGGGGACTTTAAGGTGCTATGTTGAGTGGTTTGTTCCCTTTCTCTCCTATAGAATGTAGTCTTTGCATCTGGGAAACAAGAATCACAGAATATACATTTGGATCGTGAGTGGGCAGCAGGGAACAAACAAGAACAGAAGACATCAGAGATGATTTCAGCACACTTGGCTTCAGCACGGAGGCAAACAATGGTAGCTATTGATATAGACATGAACTGCTGTGGTGTGTAAATTAACTAGTCTGTCATCACAAATAGAAGACCATATATGCATCTCCCAAAAGCCCTCCTGTGATTGGGTGTTTCATGCCATTGTAGATCTCCAGGAATCATTGTGTCTGCCAACATTTGTTGAACAGAGAAGGTCTGGCTCAAACATGCTGTGTTGAAATCTAATCCTCATTGAGTTCCACAGTCCTAGACTAATTTTTTATTATCATTCTTATGGAGATTCTTGGAGAATACCTCATTTTCTAGATGAAGAGATTGAGTTTGAGTCCCTTGTCCAGGTATCCCATCAGGATGAGAATTCACGCCCTAGAAGGTATAATAATAGTAAAGGGAGTCACGTACATTGTGTGCACATTTCCTTTTTCAACCTCTACAAGTGTGCACTGTTCCTTACTCCATTAGGTCTAAAACACCAATTCTAAGACCTATTGCTTTATGGAACACTAAAAATGAAAAAGGGAGTTCAATTAAACTTTGACACATTCTAAAACACCATGCGTTATATGCCTATCCTCATTTCAGAGACATTGAGTGCTAGGGGAAATGGTGTTTTAAATCCCACCCCCATGTTACCTGAAGGAGCTAAATCTTAAACAACAGCCCAGCATCTAACATCCTTGGTACATTTGCTGGATGACTCCTGTTCTCTTGGCTCTGGAAACTCTATTCATTCTATATCTCCCTTTCTATGTCTTCATTTCTTTCTTTCTTTGCTTGATTGCTTGTGCTTTGTTATGTCATTGCTCTGAAAGGAGACCAGGCTAGCCTTGAACTCACTAACCCAGCTGACTTGGAACTCACGATACTCCTTCCTCAGCTTCCTGAGTGCTCAGGGTTTTTTTTGGGTTTTGGTTGGTTTTTTTTTTGTTTTGTTTTTGTTTTTTTGTTTTTTAACAGAAGAGAAGTTCAACATAAAAAATAACAAATGCAGTGCTCCAAGTGAAGCTGCCTATATGTGGCAGCTGGCAACTAAATGGGGATTGGGAGGAAGTGGGCTGAGCTCCTTCTCCATGGGCGGTACTGTCCAGAGTTGTCAGGGATAATGGTAATTTATGTTTACCTCTACACCTGCTCTCTTCCTTGCTTTGGTAAATCACTAACACGGCTTCTCTCAGGGGGAGAAGGAACGGGGAGGGGCTGAAATGAGAGGAAGGAAGCAAGCGCTTGTTCACAGCGGCTCAGCTAAATTGCATTTGCCCTCTTTTGCATAGAGCAATAAAGTCTTCTAGAAAACGCAGCATAGATTTTTAATTTTCTCCTTGTCACTAGGTGCTGTAATCACATAATTAGCCAAGTGCTAGAGATAGTCATTTATAGCAAATGGGCAAAAACAATCACAGAAGTGAAGTCACCCAGGGACCAACCAGGTTACATTTGCCTCTCAAAAAATCACATGTGGACTGACAATGTGGTCACACCATAGCTATTTGGGACCTGACACCTCAAGAACATAGTAGTTCAGTAAAAGAGTGGCATAGACCATGAGTGCACTCAGTAGTTTGGCTTCAAGGCCATGAAAGTATATGTTCAAAGTATGAATAGAATAGGGCCAAGGACCCCAGGCCCAGCAGCTATCCTGCAATCCAGCACTCCCTTTCAGCACACAGTCACCCCAAATCCCTAAGTGCCTTTTCTTGTGTCTCCCCCTCAGCCCAGAATGCTCTTCCAGATGTTGGACTGATCTTTTAAGAACAACCCAGATGTTTTCTCCATGGAGGCTTCTGTGCATACACTACTTAGGCAATTGTCTTGCCTAAGAAATTGCACTTGCTTATGCATGCCACCCTCCTACAGCCACCACCAGATGATTGACAGCCGAGACTAATAGAACCTTTTGAGTCTCAAGAAAACTTTGGCTTACCTATCTCCTTATATAGAGAAACCCCCTTCCACTTCCCCAACACTGAACCCGAGCAAAGATATGCAAATACTCTCTTCCTAAGATCTGTGCATAGTTTGTTATTTCTCTCCCAGGTTGGAACTAATATGGTGGTCTCTACCCAAAACACCTGTGGTGACTAACACACTTGAGGCCCTCACATGCTCAGGCCTATTGGCATTAACTGGTTTAGTGGTCAGGATACTCAGTGGCTTCCATAGGACCTCACCAGGCCTCTCCTCTCCTTGAGATTCCAATCAGCACTATAGAGGAAGTAAATGCTTGACAGAAGTAGAGCCCCCTAGAGGTATGGGTACTCCATGTCACCCACAGGACTTCCCAGGGGTGTGGCTATATACCTGTGGATTACCCATGCTCTGGTGAGTAATTCCAACAGACTCATTGACTTCTCCATGATGAACATGAACAGAGTCTTGTCTCCATTCTGTTGGTGCCAGGAAACGTCCTGCCACACCAAAGATGATGAGAGTCAGGAAGTGTTTCTGAAAGGAGTCTTCACTGAGACACCAACAAGCTCCCCTGCACACCACAAGCCCAAATGTTGGTAGTCTCGGAAGCCTGAAATTCCAGCCTTCTTAGTGAGTTTTGCTGTCTCAGTGCAATGTTATCTCTTAAAAAGCACAGCACCCTGGAAAGGGTAGTATGTTACTTGTGTGTCAACCTCACACCAACTCCAACATAAAATTCTACAATTTTAAGTCTTTCTTCCCTAACAAGCAAGGCCCAAACAACAGAGGAGGCTCTTTTCCCT
Source organism: Mastomys natalensis (assembly GCA_021653895.1). Taxonomy (NCBI): domain Eukaryota; kingdom Metazoa; phylum Chordata; class Mammalia; order Rodentia; family Muridae; genus Mastomys; species Mastomys natalensis. Next base: position 372,569 of record JAJTUV010001463.1, on the reverse strand, counting down.
AAGCAAGGGGGAATTAGTCAGCTGAGAGGGAGCTGGCAAGGAGCAGGTGTTGAGCATGCTAAATGAGTGCTGAAGGAACAGACACTTCAGACCAGGAATTATCCATTCTTCAACTACAGTTTTATAAAACAAGTATCCTCATCAGTGGCATTGTTACTTCATGAATGACAAAGAAAGGTTAAAACATCTGCCCAAAGTCCAAGTGGAGTTGCTAGGATTCGATGCCTGGCCTGTCTGCACCAAAACTCACAGCCTTCCCCACAAGAGGATGTGCAGTGTGAACCTGTTTTCCTTTCTCAGCCTCCCCTCCAGTGGCCTGTATGCTTTTACCTCCTTTCCATCAAAAAGAACTCGAAGAAAGACTCAACTGTTTGTCATTTACACCTTAGAGATGAGACAGCAGACCATTCAGGGAAGAAAGACAAACCCATTAACTTAGAATCACATGAATTACAGTGAGAGGTTCTTAAAATCTTTTAAAAAGAGTTTCATACACGAAGGTAGGGTAGGAGAGACAAGGTCTTATTTGTCCCTGTAGGCCTTTCAGTGTCGGGAGCAGAGGTGGCACACAGAAATGCTTCTGGGGCATGAAAATCTCTCTGCCACCTCAGTGGTCAATCTGGGAACTTCCATGTCAGATAATTTGGATCCTCAGAACTAGTTATCTTTTTCAGCTGTTTGTTTTGTTTGTTTTGGTTTTGGTTTTCAAAACAGGGTTTCTCTGCATAGTCCTGGAACTCACTCTGTAGACCAAGTTGGCCTCGAACTCAGAGAAAGACCTGCCTCTGCTTCCCAGAGTGCTGGGCTCTTTCTCAGCTTTTTAAACTCAGAAAGCCCTCTGATAAACATATAATCTCATAGCCCTAAAAGAAGAGAACATGAGGTCTTCCAGATAGAAATCCCCACCAACCAAGCTGCATTGGGGGATCTAGGGCACTTACAAACAAAAATCCGTGTTCACTCCTAAATATGCCACTCTACTTCACCCCACCCCCACCTAGTTTGCCCTATTGACTCTAAGACGCAGGTTTCCTCCTGCCTGCTCCTTTTCACACGTGAACTTCCAAACGAGGCTGTCGGAGGTTCCAGGTACTCCATCTTAGTTCATGTGGAGAAGAAAAAAAAAAAATGTGTTGTTGCCTTTAGATTGTGGAATGAGGTGAAAATACACTCTAATTCCAGGTTCAGAGTTTGCTTTCCCTAAGCATATACCAATTTACCTCCTCCCACAAGGGACATCTTCTCCAACAATTTGAGAGATGCACTGAATAGGTCACGACATCTTGCCACAATGCTTCAGACCAAAGGGAGAAAAGCCACCGATGTCACTGTGCTCTTCCTACAGCCAAGGCATCCATGTGACTTATTTTCCACCCACAAGACAATTGGGACAGAGAAGCTCTGCTTCCCCTGCTTTGTTTTTCTATCACCATCATCATTAGCTGAAATTGTTAACATCAACTGGCTGGTGTCTCTTCTGCCCCGTTGTCCCTCCCTAAATTAGAATTGTCAAGGAAAAAAATCAAACTGGACCAGTGTTGGGGGCATTTAAAATGTAACTGAAAAGCTATTGTTAATGACATCTCAGACATATGTTTCTACCTGAACAACCCAGTTACAGATCCACCTGGTAAACATATAATCTCACAGCCAGAAGGAAAGGCAATGCGGGGGGTCACACACACACACAACCACACACACCACTAACCCCATATTCCCAATCCCAATCCTAGAGTTGACCTCTGAATCACTGCTAAACTCTCCTGACCCTCCATACATTGGATCCCGATCCCTAACTGAGCCCTATCACCAAGCTGCTGAGACCACACCCAGTCTCTCTTACAAAGCCGCTTAGATTTCACCAGCACCTATCATTCCTAACTAGTGTTAAAATTACCAGCCTCCTCCAGCTCACATCTATAAATACAGCTGTCATTTTGTAAAACCTTGAAGCTCATTTCTAAGATTGCTTGGATCAGTGTTTGCTCAGATTGCAATCCTAATTAGTCCCAAATAACCGAATGTTCTTTGTTCCCGATTAGGTTGACTTTATTCTAGGTCAGCAAAATATAAGTCCCCTGAGTCTAAAACTGCACCTTCTTCCTTGCTGTATCCCTAGAAGCTAGAAAATGGCTTGCGCTTAATGAATATTTGTGAGATAAATACATTTTACAGGTTTAAAAAAAATGTGGCAACAAATCATTAAAGAACACATTCCAAATTAACTAAACGCACAGTCCTTCATCTATATGACAGAATTGGGTTGAGTCACTGCCTCTCTCTTGCCCAACCTCCAAAGCCAACTTTGGTTCACAAGTGCTCAGCTCTTTGTCCTGGGCCCCAGCACCTAGTTGGAAACTTCACTGATGACAGGCTTGGTGTTCAAAAAACCCTAAAAGCATCGTCCCTCATTCACACACACTTCAATACCACACATTATGGGAATGATGCCAAGCAAGACGGTTTTGAAGATCTATAGCCGAGGATGTCTGTGAAGGTCTGATTTGAGCAAATGAAGCTACATGTGTGGGCCCCATGCCAGCAGCTCCGACTGCACCTGGGATGCATCATCTGGGGATGCATTCTTGGCATCCACCTGGTTCTACTGACCTGTCACCAGTCTTGCACATGACTTTGATGTCCACAACAGTTAAAACCGGCTGTGTATTATACTGAAGAAGGAAGCATGGTAACTGTTGTTTTTATAAAAAGAAAAGGAAGGAAAGAATATGTTTGGTGGCATCTCGGTATGGTGTGATGGGAGGGGGTGTCTCTGCTGGCCCATGCTGAGGCATTCCCTCCTCCTGAGGGACCAACCACAGGAATGTACAGTATAGAATAGAGTGTATTCAGGGATTGGAGAGGGGAGTTGAGAGAAAGGCAGAAAGAGAGAGAGAGAAGAGAGAGAGAAGAGAGACTGCAAGAGAAAGAGAGAGAGCAGAGGAGTAGAGGTCAGCCATAAACACATGAACAGAGGGTGGGGAGGGGAGAGAGGGAGAGCAGGAGCAAGAGGAGAAGAGAAGAGAGCAAGAGCAAGAGAGTGAGGGGGGCAAGCAGCCCAATTCATGGTGAGTCAGACCCACCTGGCTGTTGCCAGGTAACTGTGGGGCTGAGCCTAGATGAAAAGCCAACAGTGGCTATGTTCTCTCACCAACACTCTACTGCAATAATTACCAAGGCAAAAGGGCCCATGCCAGTTAATGCCAGCCTGGTAAAAAAATAAGCTCCCATCATCCATCACTCCCTTTCAGGGTTTTTGCACTCAAGATTCCTTTACTTTAAACGAAAAAAAAAGTACAGGCCTAGTCAGTGTTAATACATATTACTTAATATGACCGTATTTTATATAATATGCTTACAATGATTACACCTTCATTTCCAACCTTGTGAAAAGAAGAACAGCATTCCATAGGAAACAGATGATAAAATATGTTATAAATACTACAAAATCTTGCTTGAACAAATAAAGTAAGTCATCGTAAGCAAAGGGCCAGGAGGCTTTGGCAATGGTTTTGGCTGCTTGCTTGAGGAAGGAATTTGGAGTACCAGGATTCAGTCATGAACCTCGGTGTCTAGGGAAAATTGGGGCCAGTGGGAACTATATTGGAATGTAAGAAAAGAGACAGTTGATTAACTGATGAGTAAACTCCCACAGCTCAAATGTCTCTCTCCTCTTGAGACCTGGCTGACAGGGAGATGTAACTGAAGATGCAGAGTCATGGGGAGGAGTTACAAGAAACCGGTTCTGCCCCCAAACCTCATCTTCAAAGACAGCCAAGTACAGTACACCAAGGGGCCGGTGGGTGGGGTACAAGCTTGATGCCAGTGCAGACATAGTCACGTGGGGTCAGATCCCAGGAAGTGTCAGATGGGCTCTGATCCAGGTGGTGATGCCAGGAGTAGGTTTAGCAGAAGGAGAAACAGACTTGGACATGGGCCCTTCTGTAGTCATAGAAGTCCCAGAGGCAGAAGAGAAGAAGTTGAACATGGAAGGTCCCTGGGTCGTGACAGGGAGCTCGGGTATGAGGGAACCTGATGGCAGGGAAGGACCCACCAGGCATGACTGCCCAAAGGCAGCCCAAGAAACAAATACCTTGACAGCAATCGGGGTTTGGGAGCAACCAGGTCTCTGGTGGTGTTGAGGATGAGTGGCAGTTAGAACCTTACAGGTGGCAACTTTGGGAGAAGAACTGGTAGCCAAGTTGTGCTTGTCCCAGATATGAGCAGATAGGCCCTTAGTCCTCTGATGGCAGCTGCATTGTCTGGAAGGTCTTACAGAACTGCCTTACAGAAAAGGAGGCGACAGGGCTCATAGTACAGGAGGTAAGGACAGCAATTCAGGGACAGGGCAATGACTCAGGATGCAAAGTAAGGCTGAGGACACCTTGGCATAGCCTCAGCCCTTCCCCAGGCTGACTTGGTGGGGGATCCAAGCAGATGGGAGATGTTTGTGCATCCCATGAGCTCACACTCGAAATCCCAAACACTCCATTCCCCTGCGGCTAGATGATCCATTGTGATAGGAGTGGCCATGTAGGGTGGGCTGGAAAGTCAAGAGTGCTCAAGTCAGGTGCCATTTATAGATTCCTCTCTTCTAACTCACTGGGTGTAGTCTGAAGACTCCAGTAGAGTAGAATGAAGTCGACTCAAAGGAAGCCTGAGGCCCTCTGGATTTTAATTCCCCAGGCAAGTCTTTCTGACCGACTTCACCTCCAACAATCTCAGAGTCTCCCTGAAGAGAGGAAAGAGGGGCTAAGGCTTTCTCCCCACCCCATCCCTTTGCTTTGAAATTGTTTCTTCCATGGGAGCCTGCTGGCTTTAATTAGGAGGAGTGAAGGCAGCCTGCCGACTAGAGCCAGCAGGCGGTCTCACAAAAATGTGTTCAAGCAGCAGCTTCAGATAATCAGAGGTCACCCTGTCTCTTTGTCCGCAGCCTCCCCCTTTCTGGCTGCTGCTTCCCCATCTTGCTGGCCTTACCACTTACCCCTCATTAGTTAGAAGGAAGCCACCAGCCTGCAGTCTGTTGCTATGGGTCTTAGAAGGGGGTCCATCTTCAAGAGGTTGAGAGCTGGGATGGGGTGGAATTCAGAACACATGAAATCATATTGCATTTGCACACTCAGCTATAATTAGGCCTCTTATAAATACCTATTATATGAGTGCATTAGGGTGATAAAATCAGGCATGTTTGAATGCATTGAAACTCAGGGCCACAGAGGGTAATTTTTGTGAGCCCAAGAGAAGGATGTGCTTGTTTAAAAGAACATTAAATGCATATTTATTAAGTAAAAGAAGTTCGTCGGAGAGACTGCCTACTTTTTGGTTCCAACTATGTGGCATTCCAGAAACAGCAAAATCTTTAGTGGTTGTCTCAGATGAGAGAAAGAGGGATGAGGAGGCAGAGGCACGAAGACAGGACAGAGAAACTGTTGCTGGTGATACAAGCAAGGGTCTTGTCAACATCAGAGAAAGAATTTAGAGGAGACAGAGTAAGGAGAATGGAGACTCCTCAAAGCCACCTATGGCATGCCCGTGTTGGAATTGCTCATTTTGTGGGGGAAAATTCAGTGGAGAAAAGGATTATTCATGAGTGAAGTCAGGCAAAAGGTAGGAAATTCCCCGAGTGGGAGGGTATGGTTCTCTATGACTAGGCTAGGTAGATGACTGCTGACTGTATCTCCATGCTACGGCCTTGCAGAACTGGCTGCTCCCATCATGTACTGGACACCGTGACACACAAGACAATTTTATATAAACAGAAAAATAAAATAAAGCTTAGTGGTGGGCTTCCTACTATGATGAAAATGGACTCAACCTCTGAAATTATAAGGCAGCCTCAATTAGATGTTGTCTCTTATAAGAGGTGCCTTGGTCATGGTGTCTATTCACAACAATGGAAAAACCAAACTAAGACAGTCATACAGCCTCTCTTTCTTCTACTTCTAGCAATTATTCAGTTTGCGTCTCCACGCCCCTCCTCCCCGCTCAGTTGTACCTGAGAACTACGCAGGATGACAGTATAATGACAGATCCCTGTCATCTTACATTTGTCAAAACCCATCCTGTGTACACCACCAGTGAACCCTGGGCTAAACTCTGGACTGGGGAGGTAATGATGTGTCAACGTGGGTTCATCAATTGTAACAAATGTACAGCCCTGTTGGGGGGCTATTCATAGACTCTCGGTGGCCTAGAGAGAAAAGCTGTGTGTGTACTGCAATGGGAACCAAGTACTTTGCTCTGAACCTACCCCTGATCAAACAATGAAGCTTTTGTTTCTATCTATCTATCTATCTATCTATCTATCTATCTATCTATGGAGTTGTTGGGGTCCAGTGATAACAAAGTAAATAATCAAGTTTACATAACCAATTTTCAGTGACCAATATCATCACAGAGGTCAAAGGTCAGAGTTCACATCTTTCACACTTAACTCTTATGCTTTTTAAAAGTAAATAAATAAATAAATAAATAAATAAATGTGAGACAGAATACACTCCCAACAGTTATCTTCTGACCTCTACACATGTACCACATGCCTGTACAAACCGATACACATACACTAAAATTAACTTTTAAATGTTTAAAGCTGTGTATACTTATGTGCATACCTTTAATTCCAGCACTTAGATGGCACAGTCAGGTACATCTCTGAGTTCAAGGCCAGACTCATCTACCTAGCAAATTCCAAGCCAGTTCAGTAAAGTTGGATATCATGCTGAACATTTCTGATCCCAGCAACAAGGAGGCAGAGACAGGAGTATTGCCACAAGTTTAAGGCTAGCCTGATCTACATAGTTCTGATCTATAAGACCCTGTCTCATGCCACCTGCCCCTCCCTCCATAAAGAAGCTATCTAGATTGCCCAGTGGGTAAAGGTGCCCAGTAACACCTTTTAGTGGCAGACCAGATAAAAGGACATGGAAGAAGAAAACTTCAGTATTTTTGCCTGCTTGCCTTCACTCCATTCTATTGCTACATTCAATGAATCCTAACAACAGCTGTTACACTTTGATCAGTACCTGTTCAACCATCACGAAAGATGCTCCCTCCTTCAGGAGATGGGGACAAACACAGAGACACACAATTGGACAGCATGTAGGGACAGACAGACCTTGGTGCACCCAGTCCTAATTAGGATGTCATTATCAAATCCTTGCCCTCAAGGCTCAGAAAACTCTGCAGAAGAGAGGCAGAAAGGTTGTAAGAGCCACTGGGGATGGAAGACACCAAAGAAATAAGGTCTTTAAGATAGTTCATATATGCTTGGCCCAGAGAGTGGCACTATTAGAAGGTGTGGCCTTGTTGAAGTAGATGTGTCACTGTGGGCATGGGCTTTAAGACCTTCATCCTAGCTGCCTGGAAGCCAATATTCTTCCAGCAGCCTTCAGATGAAGATGTAGAACTCTCAGCTCCTCCTGCACCATGTCTGCCTCGACCCTGCCATGTTCCTGCCTTGATGATAATGGGCTGAACTTCTGAACCTGTAAGCCAGCCCTAATTAAATGTCGTCCTTATAAGAATTGTCTTGATCATGGTGTCTGTTCACAGCAGTAAAACCCTAACTAAGACAGTCTTCTAGACACAACAGGACCAATACACACATGAGTTCACAGGGACTGCTGCAGTGTGTATAGGGCTTGAACATTAAAGCCAGATGGGGTCCCAGTGCTGAAAGGGGAAGTGAACACAAATGTCTCTCCCTAATCCAGAAACTGACTTCAACAGCATCTCACTGGAGATACAAACCACTCTTTTTTTTTTTTAATTTGTTTACTTATTTAATTATTTAAATCACTGTAATTCACTTACTCACACAGGGGTTATAAACACAAAAAGACAGGATGTGGGGAAGGGAATGGCACCGGAGCATAGGTGTTCAGGGAGAGTACAGATACCTTTCAGAACAGGGTATCAGCTGGGTGTAGGTTCAGGGGACAGATCACTATGGCTCTGCCTATGATTCACTTGTCCTTATCTAAGTTGGTACTGTCCCCTGAGGCTGCCTATTTATAAGACCTATGCCTACTCAGGCTGGTAAGTTTCCACAGAAGCTGCCTGTTTACAATAGCTTATAGTCTACTGTTTCAGTGTTTTTCCACAGAGACCCAAGACTTTGTGTTAGCATGTATGTATGTCAGGCCTATTGCTGATTTTAGGCCTATGGCTGATTGTAGGCCTTCAGTGTATAAGCAGGGCTGCCCCGACATCTCCTCCCTTCTCTAAGTATAGAGGGGCCTTGGCGATTCTATTCTTGCGAAGGCGGGGATAGAGGCCTGACCTCCAATAATTGAAGGGGATCTTGTAATGGCTCTGGTCCTCCTGTTGTTGTCCAGTGAGGCATGAGGGCCATACCCATCCCGATGTCTTTTTCCTGGAGAGGGGATACTTCTGACATCAACCCCTATGCACTCAGACTGATACAAACAACTCTGGGGTTCCACGCCCAGCAGTAGATGGGCAACACAAAATGAACTCAACAGTATTTTTGGAGGGCTTTTTTTAAAATCATAATCCTTTGACCTCCCTCCTGCTACAGCTCTGTTGCTTATATATTATGTTTTCTGGGTTTGTTTTTTTTTAATGGGTTTTCTGTGTGTGTGAATGTGTATGTCTCAGAAGCTTCTTGTGCTTCCTCTTAGGCTATTATTTTTTTCCTGCCCATTGTTCATTTCTTTTGTCCTATTGTGGTTTGCTTGTTATTATTTTGTCTTATTTTATGTTTGGATGCTTCTTTGTATTCTAAGGAGAGAGAAAGAAAGGGTGTGGATTTGGGTGGGTGAGGAAATGGGGAGGGTATGGGAGGGGTTGAGAGAGGGATAACAGTAATGAAAAGATACTATATGAAAATTAAGACCGATCTCAATAAAAATAATCAATCTCCACAGAGGTGAAAAAGAAAAAAGAAAAGGCGACGAAACACAGGAAGTGACTGGGAAGAAAGGACTCAGCAGTTAAGGGCATTGGCTACTCTTCCAGAGATTCAGAGTTCAAATCTACATACCCAAATGGCTGCTCACAACTCCAGTACCAGAGGACCCAGCCCCCTCTTCTGGTCTCCATACCCTCCAACAGGCACCAGCTACGCTCAGGGTGCACAGACACACATGCAGACACCGCACCCATATACACAAAATAATTTTATAATTAGAAATGGAGAGTAAGTGATTTGATCTTAAATAGAACAGTGAAGGGAATTACTGACTAAGAATGGGATGGAATAAGTGCTTAAGGAGAGAATAGCCAAGCAGATAGGGTTTGTCACTCTTCTTGTCACTGTGACAAAGTCCTGGCAGAAGCAACTTAAAGGAGAGTATATTCTCACTCACAGTTTAGAGGGTGTGGTCCACCATGGTAGGGAAGGCTTGGTGTCTGGGAAACTCCCTCTGCAGGAGCTTGCCGGTGAGTCTTCATATTGGACCTAAAACCTTCAAAATATCTCTCTCTCTCTCTCTCTCTCTCTCTCTCTCTCTCTCTCTCTCTCACACACACACACACACACACACACACACTACACTGAACCACCTCTGCTAGCCATAATCTCCACCCCCAAAAGTTTCACAACCTTCCAAAACAGTGCCACCAAAGAGAACACAGTCTTCCAACAAATGAGCCAAGATGGTGAAAGGGCCCCCGTAGGGAGTCCTTCACTCAAGTCCCGGGAGAGCACACCCAAGAACTCCTGAGAGACCGAGAGAATGTCTTGTTGCAAAACATACGAGGCAGTTTAATATGGCAGAGCTCCGGGCCGACTCTACCTCACACAGGAGGTAGGGAAGTCGACCCAGAATCTCAAAAGCATAAAGTTTTTATAGGAAGGGATCGGGGAGTGTGGGGAGCTTTGGCGTGGCTGTACATGATTGGTTATAAACATTTTTGAATATCAGCAATTTTGGTAGACCATCTGGTTAATTTCAGATTACAAGTCCTTGAAGCCACCTGCAGCAGGGCATTGGGGAGTGAAGCAAACAGATTAGACAGGACAAGGGGGTTTCTTGGCTGTCCATCACACACTTACTCATCTACTCTTATCTAGCCCACATTTCTCTTAGGAATGTGTCTTTGTCTTGTAGCCAGCCTGTCCCTGACACACTCAGTAGCTCTTTGTTCTTGAGGCCCAGGGCTAGCTTGCAATTTTAAGGCTTATGTCTCTATTCTTAGAGAGTCTCACTACTCCTACCATTCTAGGCTAGTTGAAACCTCCTTTCAAAGGTTCGGGGTGGTGGGGGTGGTGGTAGAAGGGGACCCCTCACATTTAAACCATAACAAGAAATCAATGAAAGGAACCATCCAGAAGAAAGGTCGAGCTGTAGAGAATGCCCCAAGAGTATAGAGGAGGCTAGAACGGCTGGAGCTGAATAAACAAGAGGCACAATGGAAAGAAACCATTGCCAGGATGGGACAAAGCAGTGTCCTCATGTGGATTGCGCTTTAAATGGGTGGTCCTATTTGCTAAGAGCACACCATGTGGGACTACATAAACAACCAGAATTTCTTCGTGATCTCTGCAGCTCATCCTGGACAATACAATTTTAAATGATTTCCTAAGGATTTAGTTTCCCCAATCCCATGCAACAAACAAATCCAAAGATGAGGAGATTAAAAGATGGCCCCTGCAGGTGTGCTCACCCATCCAACACCCACTGGCTGCCTTTGCCTTGACTCCTGTCATTTCACAGGAGACACCTGCAGCTAGATTGTGAATGATCCCACAGCCCCCTGCAGAGCTATGCTCATTAACTCCTGCCGCTTCCTCACAGCACCTCCCACTCCCTCACCCCCTCAAAACCTGTTCACTGGAGATCTGATAAACTGACAACAGGCAAAGTGTAAATGAGCCCGTGAAAGTTTTGAAAATGTGTTTGGGGGGGGTGCTGGGGGGGAGTTGAGATTTTAAAGTAGCCCAAGCTCTAAACCTAAGGACAGACTACTAAAAGATCAGTCCACAGTTCAAAGTAATTTAAGGGATTCAGTCACAAAGGGATCTTCATTGTTTCATTGCCAACAGAGAGAACATAAGGTCCTCCGGAGGTCCTTACACTTCATACTTGCCCACACACCATTAGATTTGCAGGCAGAAACACATGCCGTGACTCTGCCAAGACAATGAACAATTATACAAATGGTCTCATTATTATTAACCCTACGCTCTGTGTCAACTTCAAAACACCAAGCTTTCAGAACTGAGGCTATGGCTCAGTGGTAGAACATAACATGTACAAGGCCCCGGGTGGGGAAGAGAAAGAAGAAAGCCAAACTACAAAGATGGCCGAGAATATATTTCCCTGCCATACTCAGAATTCAACCCAGGCTCCTGTTTCATCTCCCTGGAATCAGATTGCCAGAGGAAAGGTCCATAGAGAGCACAACCACTTTCTTGGCTATTTTAACAAAACCCCCAATAGATACAGTGTGTGTGTGTGTGTGTGTGTGTGTGTGTGTGTGTGTGTGTGTGTGTTACCTCCAGAGTCCTTAAAGTATCTGGCCACAAGGTGTCCTCCAGATAGCAGCAGACAGAGGAGAAAGAACCCTCCTGCTGAGCCAGCAGGCACACCCCTCCAGGGGTCCCTCAGACACCAGCCACTCACTCAACAAGAGGCTGACAGCCACCTCCAGCAACAATTAACAGCTTCTCCATTCTGCGGCTTCCTTTTTTATTTAGAGGCTGTAATGTTAAATCAATCAATCAGGTACAGCATTGGCAGAGGTTCAAGCTGCCAACTCACAGGTTGTGAGGGAAGCAATCACCAGACACACACACTCCTGCTTCTTGCTGCTCTGTTTGACTCGGGTGCACTTCGCAAAGTCATGACAGATCAGTCTTTAGGAAAGTTTGTGTTCCCTCTGGGCTCTGCCCTGTACTTGGTAAATCTGTGATGTCCAGGAAAGCCACAGATACTTTGAAATGTTCTCACACAGAAACGGGAATAAATGAGAATCCCCTGTCAGACCTACAGAATGATATGCACACGGGCTGGAGGGGGCGCGGGGAGGGGACAGGGACAACTGCATCTTCAGAGGTCTTGATGGCCAGCTAAGTCCTCTGGATCCAACAGACTCCCAAAGAGACAAAGTACTGAATGCCAGATGTCCATCCCCTGTGGAAGAAAGAAAACAGAATACAGAATACGGTTTGGGTTTTGATGTTGTTATTGTTATATGTGTGTGTGTGCGTGCATGTGTGTACTATACAGTCTATGTGCTTGTGTGCACACAGGTGTGTGCTCCTGTCCAAGCTCATGGAGACCAGAGGAGGGCACTGGCTGTCCTGTTCTATAACTCTCTGCCTTATTATTTTGAAGCAGGATCTCTCCCTGAACTTCCAACATGTGTTTTAGCTAAGCTGGCTACCAACAAACCTCTGTGATCCTTCTCTCTCTCTCAGTGCTGAGGTGGTAGACTTGCATGAGTGCTAGGATGGATCTAAATTCCAAGTGTAAATTCCAAGAGTACAGCAAGTTCTCTTACCCAACGAGCTATCTCTTTGGTACTTTGGTTTCACTTATAAATTTATTTTTTCGTAATAAATAAGAGAAACAAGCAACAATGTTTCATAGTTCCACTACAGTGTGTTATGCTACCCCACTAACTCCTATGTAGTTCACTCCTAGTCCCATTTCTTTCTTTCTTTTATTCTTTTTTTCAGATTCCTTTAATGTTTATTTTATTTTGGTTGTATGGGTGTTTTTGTCTGTGCATCATTTATATGCCTGGTACCTGTAGAGGCCAGAAGAAGGCATCCTAGAATTGGACTTAAACACAGTTTTGAGTGCCCATGTGGATGCTGGGATTTATTTGGGTCATCCGGAAAAGCAGCAAGTGATCTTAACTGCTGACCCATCTCTCCTGCCCTCTTTTACTGTTTCGCAATGTGGGAAGATTAAGATATGCCCTCCCTACATAGCCCAGACCAGCTTCAAACCAGTTACTATCCTGCTTCAACTTCTGGGAGCTGGGATTACAAGCGAGAACCACCACAGCTCATTCCTGTCTTTTGCTAATGCTAACTAACTTTGAATCTTAGGGTTTTCTCCTAAATCCACATTAACGTTCTATTCTCATTCTCCTGACCACCGTCCATCCTACCCACCCGATACATATGCTCTTAAATTTTCCCACACTCCCAAGAGGGTTCAGAGACTACCAAACCTCAGTCCTACTTTCCTCTCTGTTAATGACAAACATATCATCATTGAAAACATCTTAGGAGAGGGAATGGCTTCTTTGGCTTTATTTCCTACCACAGTCTATCCCTGAGGGAAGTCGGGACAGGAACTCAAGCAGGAATGGAGGCTAGAACTATGGGACAGCTTGTTTTCCTTATACAGCCCAGGACTACTTACCCAGAGGACACACACACCAGAACGAGTGCTGGACCCTCACATCAAACATTAATCAAGAAAATACCCCAACAGACATACCCACAGGCCAGTCTGATGGAAGCAATTCCTCAACTAAGGTTCTCTCTCTCTTCCCAGGTTAAACAACAAAAAACAAAAACAAAACAAAACCTAACCGCACATGTTATAAAGTCCTCTTAACTTCACTGAAATGTTGGGGGGGGGGTCCCCGTTCTGGAGGGTGTCCCACAATGATCTCCCAGCTGAAGACAGAGTGAGAGCAGGGAGGGTCCTCTGCCCACGTCTCCACTGTCAGTTGGTCTTCAGCCCAGCCTGGTGTGAGAGGTCTGGGCCAAAGGGTGCGAGTGCAAGTGGGAGGAGAGATTGCCTGCCTCTGCTGCTGCCTCTGCTCAAGTCTCCGCTGTCACAGCTCAGTCACTCTCAGGTGCTGCACCTGTCTCTCCACGCTGAGCAGCTAGCAGGCAAGGAAGCAGCTTGGAGCCCCAGGAAGGTTCTGGGAGAGCAGATCTCTCCCCAAGTGTTACAGCTCTTGAGACAGAAACTCTCAGACACCAAGATGATTCTCGAACACACCTCTACTTCTCCTGAATAGAGCTCTTATATACAGTTTCAGGGTGGGTTAGGGTCTGACAGCAGATAATGCCTATTGGCTTGGTTGGAGAGCTTAGAGATACCTCATCTGCATGTGGGTTAGGGTCTGGCAGATAATGCCTATTGGCTTGGACTGAGAGCTTAGAGATACCTCATCTATATGTGGGGGCCTGAGGCACTGTTCCTCGTGACTGATAGTCATAGACCTCCCTTTGGGAGAGGCTGTGGAGGGCCGAAGCTGAATGAGAAGAACCAGGGCCTGGGGGCAGCACCGAACACCTGCCGTCCTGATAAAGGTCCGGGGTTCAAGACTTGCTCAACCAGGCACCCAGCTGCTTCCCACAGCCCACTGCCCCACGGGGGGGGGGTGTTATTTAGAAATTCATGACAGCTACTATGGTGGTAGGCACCTGTGGTCCCAGCCCATGGGAGGTGGAAACAGGAGGGCCCGAAAACAGGGCTATCCCTGGTTACATAGTAAACTAGAAGCTACCCTGGGCAACATGAGACCTTGTCTCAAAAACAAAACAAACAAACAAACCAAAAAAACAAAACAAAACCAACAAAAACAAAAATCAGGGGCCTGGACCGGTAGTTCAGTTATTGGAGTATTTCCTGAGCATGCGCATGGGCCTAAATCCAATCCCAGCACTACATAAACCCTCAAAACCTGGCTTGATGACAAACATCCGTAAACTCAGCACCCTAGAGGTAGAGGTGGGAGGACCAGGAAAGGAAGGTTCAAGGCCATCCCCCACTACTTACTGAGTTCAACCTAGAATAAATGAAACCCTATCTCTGAGAAAAATCATACTTTCAGTCAATGATGGAAGGATGCATACCCAAGCAGTAGGCACAAAGAAACATCTGTGTAGGCTGCACACAAATAGGCTAGATGACACATCTGTACTTCAAATTAAAAACCACAGCAAACAGGTAAATGTGTTCAGGAGTCCAGCACCCATGTTTAATTCATTCACACAGGGGACATCAGAGGCATCTCTTGGAACTGAAGACATCAATATGATTTAAACAGCGACCACTTAATGTGCTGAAGAAGAATCAATTGTGCCTTGAAAACAGACGACAAGGAGGAGCATCAGCCTGCCGGTTTCCCGGGAAATAATGAGCTCTATTAATAGACGTTAACATGAATCAACGATTCGCTCCTCTGTCAGTGGCAGACGGGCGGGCCCGAGTCAATCAGTGCAGAAGAAGAAAATTGACGATTCAGGAAAAGTCCCAGCAAGAGTACACAAGGGCCCTAGCGCCTCCCAAACCCTGTCATTTCTTTCCCCTCTAGCTCTGCCCAGCAACTGCCTCTGTAAAAGCAGGAAAACCGGCCCTGAAGAGATGCACAGGAAGTCCTACCCCCAGAGGTGGGAGGGGCCATAAGACGCAGGACTTCCTCCAAAGGCCTGGCAAAAGTCTAGGAGGCCGTGGGTAGCAAGAATCAAGGGTTGGTTTATTTACCTAACTCCACATAAAGCATGAAAGCCTTGGCAAGGATGTGGCTAGTGAAGGCAGCACTGGCCAAAAGAGACTAAAATGACCTGTGAGGTCTCCCGTCCTGGATCGGTAACAAACTGCAAACCTTGTAGCTGACCAGGAGCCTTGGGAACTAATGATAAGTGATGGTATAAAGTACAGATAGACCTTTGGGATCCTCCCCAAGGTGAGTGTGTAGAAATGAAACCCCCATGGGAGAAAGCACTACAGAAATATGTAGCACAGATTTCTGGATGCCTTATCTAAAGGGTTTTATCTGCATTCAAAATCACTTGCACAAAACACGGTGCAAAATCTAGTGAAGAGATATGTGGCCTTAAAGATTAAGAGCTTGTGTGTAGTTCATGAGGTGGGACCCACACCTGACACTGCATGGGTGACCAAAAACCAAAGACTGGATAGTCCAGAGACCTAGGGTAAAAAAAAATGTAACAATAAAATGACCCTAAAAATATTCTGCTATACTCATAGATCAATACCTTATTCAGCGAGGCTTCTTCCTACAGTAGCAAGAAACAAATACAGATACCTGAAGCTAGACAATATGCAGAGAGAGAAGCCTTTGAGTACACAGCTCTAAATAGGTGTCTCCATCAAATCCTTCCCCTCAAACACAGGAAACCTGATGTGGGAAAACAGAGGGGATGGGAGCCACCAGGGAAAAGTCATCACCATCGTGGCAACCAGCAGAAGGAGGGTGGTATAAGGAAACTGGACAAGACACAGTCCATAAAGGCATGAACCTTATGACCTACTTCACGCCTATGTGTGGCCTATGTGACCCCTATTTCACCCGTGTAAGTCTATGACTTGCCTTCTTTTCACCACTTCCAAATAATGCCATCACATTATGAATCCATCAAAGGATTGATCCGTTGACTAGGTCACAGCCTCATGTCTCCAGAAATGGCCTTATAGACACACATGGGTGAGCTTCACTAAAACCCTAGACCCTTCTCACCCAAAGTTGATAATAAAGATTAACCCTCATAGATGATAACCAAAAATCAGAAACAAAAATGTAAGAACGTATTTACTAACTTATCAAGAAGACAAAGAGTAAGACATACGAGAGAATGTAATGTTGATGAGTTTGTGTAAAGCAGCTCATTAGTGTATATTATACAAAATATAGCATGTGAGATAGAGAGAGAGAGGATAGAAAAATACACTATTTTTGTCCTTTATAAGTTATAAAACTGGAGGTTTTCTTTTAAGTTCTAAAACATCCTGAGGGGCAGGCAGCTCTTTCAAAATATAAGAAAATGTACTTTAGGTATTCCTGGAAAAATCACTGTTTCCAGGAATGAGTTTAAGAGACACTCCAACTAGAAGATAAAGACATCAATCATATTTTGCTTACAAGAGCTAAACGTTGGGAATGATGTTAGGGTCCATTTATGAGAATTGCTTAAGTTATAAAATGTCCAAATGCTTGGATATTATTCAGTCACCCAAAATAATCATGTTGATCTCTACTTATGGACACAATGATGTCTATGAAAAATCATCTAGTCCAAAAAGCAATCACAGAAACATATAGAAAAATGAAAATATTCATCATAGGTACATGTACAGCAAACTTTCTGGAAGGCTTCTTATGAGACTAATACTAGGCCTAGTTTTTTAGAATATAATATTTCTGGAGGCTTTTACTTTCTTTTGGGGGATTTTACATATTTCATTGCCTTTGAATATGATCTATTGTCTTGACAACAATATGGTTATTTCCAAAAGGAAAAACAAACTCACATCTCCCTTTTTCTAATCCGTCTGTGTTAGATAGGACTAGATCCAGGAACACTTTAAAATAATGGAAAACACAGTGGAGGCAGACGTGAGCTTTAGCATAGTCCCCACCTGAGGTACAATTTGGCTTTTATTAGCTTTGTGATATCGTTAACTTTCTACTGCTGCTCTGGTAAATTCTCCCAAGCTTACTGGTTTAAACAACACAAGTTTATGATCTTGCAGCCCTGGGAGTCATACTCACAGACTGACTGGGCTAAAATCAAGATGCAGGCAAGGCTGTGAACCTTCCTGGGAGTTCCAGGGAGGTAGAACCCCTTCCTTGTGCCTTCAGCTCATGGGTAAATTCTAGTTCTTGTGACTATTAGACTATGGTCCCTAAAACAAGATGCTGGCTATAGCTAGGGGCTACCCACAAAAGCCACTTGACTAGCAATTCCATCTGGTATCTTCAAACACAGCAGTGCATATCTGACCTGTCTTCTGCTTCCCCCTCTATTATAAGGACTCACGTGATAAGACTGAATCTGCTCAAACCATTAATGACACTCTCTCATGCACACTCCTCTGTGCCTCATGAGCTAACAGAATCACAGCTTTCAGAGATTGTGACGGGGACATCCTAAAGGTATCATTTTTTTCTACCTTCCACAGTGGTTTAACTTGAGTAACTCCTCTGAAGGGGATGCAGGATGCTTTCCACTTCCGGTTTATCATTGCATTATGTGCCTCCCATTCCAAGACAGTACTCGGGTCCCACTCACCTCACCATGGCAGAAGGCAGTTTTCTTCTTTCATTATGTTTCTGAAAAGCTCGCCTGGTGGAATTCCTAAAAGCTTGCAGTAGAAGAGAGGGAATTACTCACAGGAAGGCATGGCCCCAAGCACTCCTATCCCCAGTCTTGAGAAGTATGTCTTTAAGAACCCATCTGGGTCTGAACAATGAGTACATAAACTATGATTGTAATAGGCAAAAACACCAAAGCAATCTTTCCAAAGTTTCTGGTTGTGTTGGAGCACTGTCTTTTCTACTGTCCTCTGTGAAGGGCTGGGGCCAGAATCCCAAGAAAGATAGATTGAATTCCCTGCCACTCCATGGGGCAAGGGCACATGGGAGTCAGAATGGTTTAATTTAGAAAAAGTAGTGTGGAAACTTCTCCACCCAACTTGTGACATAGCTTCTACAAGGGAATAAGATTGTCTACCTGCAGGACTTTGAGGATGGATATGTGTGAAACCCTGAGGCAGTAATGGGCCATAAAGTGTGAGAATCTATAATGAGATGTTGACAAAAGTGAGTCAAATGCATGGAAACACGAACCTCTAAGGTACTAAAAATAAAAAAGCAAATCCTATGGAAACTTGTAGTCCTTCTGAGTCACAGTCCTAACTCATAAAAGACTCATCGTGTAATATTATGTTTTAAATACTCTTAAAATACTAGGGAATGGAAGAGTCATGCTGTTGTAGGCTATCTGATCACACTGTGACCACTGATATTTTGTCATTTACTGAAAAAAAAAAAAAAAACTGTTTCTAATTGTGGTATGGCTCAGCCTTTGACATACACCTTTAATCCCTCTGGCTGGAATATAGAAGTGTCCTTAGTACACACCTTTAATCCCAAAAAAATGAAGGTAAAGTTGCTTTAGCACCCTTGTTTGAAAATGATGTCTAATCGAGTGGCAGACAAAGTGATGTATCAGAGAAAGATTCCACAGATAGGCTATGCCCAACACTCACAAGAAGAGAGAGGAAAGAAAAGCTACTTAAAAGAGCAGTCCAGGGAAGCAGTTTTACTGGGACAGTTATACGAAACAGAGAGGGAACAAGCTAGACACAGGTGAAGATTGGAGCCCAAGAATAAGAAGGAGCCAGAAAATTAGAACGTATTGCCAAGCAATTGTTCTAATTGCCAAGCAGAACAATTCAGTCAGAGGCCAAGAGAGAAGCCACTTTGAATCCGTCAGCTTGGAGAGGAGTTTTGAACCAGTACAGCTGAATTGAACCAGCCAACAAGAGCTCAGAAAGAACTAGTAAGAGTGAACTTATTCAGCATTAAGTCTCAGAAACTGACAACATTCTAGGCCTAGATAAGACTGTATGAAGGCTAGAAGCTTCCAGGCCTAGGACTAGGTTAGCAGACAGAGGCAGCAAGCCTCAGAGACAATAATTACAACAGGTAAATAAAAGTTACTTTAACATCCTGCTCTGAAGAACTTGCCAAGAGTCATCTAGGAGAAACTAAAAACTAGCAGGTGATCATCCTTAAGACAGGTAAACATTTTATTATAGAAAAGACAACCCTAAATATCTCACAAGACCACGTCTTGCCCCCACTGATGCTTTTCTCCATCAGCTTACCTCAAGAGAGAACCAAGAAAGAAGAACCACCAGGGCTGGCCCCTGGCAAGAAATGTGCAGCCATCTGTTTGAGTTTGCTCTTTCTCTTCTCCTACACCCAGTTGGCCACTATGTATGTCTTGTCATTCCAACAGCTGCAGTAGTGCCTGTCACATCCATCTCTACTGATTCCTCCTGACAGTGATGTGCTCAGTCCTTCATCTCTTTTCTTCAAGATAGTCATGACGAGGACTTCCCAGTAGATCTGTTCACCCGCCAAACATCCCCTTCTCTCCCACATAATTAGTCAGAGAGATCGGCTCACAGTCCTTCCCAAAACTCTATTGTTTCAGGACACTCATTTCCACTCACCTCTCTGGCTCTGTAAAGCCAGGTCTTTCTTTCTAGAATTATCCAAAACTTCAAGGCAGAAGTCAAATATTAACTGTAAGCCCACAGTATTAGTTGGTTTTCCTTTTACTGTGATAAAATAGCCTGGCAAAGCCAACTTAGAGTTTAATGGTTCAGTCCATCATGGCGGGGAAATTCTCAAGGCAGGAGCTTGGGACTGCTGGTCCTGTTGCATCTGCAGTCAGGAACCACAAAATGGTGAATCCTAATAGCACTGTATTAGTCCTTTCTATACAGTCCTATACTTAAGGCTGGGGATTGCTGGCACCCTCCGTGACCTCCACTGGAGATAGATGTGACAGGTACTGCTGAAACTGCTGGATACACAAGACATACATAATGGCCAACTGGATGTGGGAGAGGAGAAAGGGTAAATCAGAGTAGACTAGACCTTGTTGGTCTACTCACTTCTATAAACCTAATCAAGATAATTCCTCACAGACATACCCAGAAACTAAATGATCCCTCACAGGTATTCCTGAAGGCTTGTTTCCTAAGTGGTGCAAGATCCTGTCAAGTTGGCAGTTAGCAATACTAACCATCACAATCACCAAAAGACTATAAAGATGCCACTTCACACTTAAGATGCTGATTTTCAAAAATAATGGTTAGATCCAAGAGTATTGGTCCAGTGACTTGAATTCCAACACTCAGGCCACTGAGGCAGAAGGACTGTCACAAATTCAGGGACATCTCTCTGATATGCTCAGTTCCACCTTCCTCAGTTTCATCATGGTATAAGTAAATAATGCCCCCTTTCTGCACCATTTTCTTGCTCTATTTATATATATTTCTCCAATGAGCTGGGAATTTCTCAAGTGCAACACTGTATCTTATTCAATTGAGGATTCTGAGCACCCAACCCATTATCTGTCATATAATGGTTGCTCTCAAATAGTTTATGAAATGAGAAACAGGAAGATACTGTTAAGTTGTAGGACTTTGAATAGCTGTGATAAAAACGTAAAGGCCACATTATGCCCAGCATAGTTCATTCTTCCATTTAGACTCCTCAGGGAACAAAACTCCTGTTTATCCTCATCTCTCCCTAATGCGCCTAAACAATAAAAGGGCACTTTTGACAAAGAGCAGCAGTGAGTAAATCAAAGTAAGGAGAGAGTGAGCAGTAAGA
The DNA here is from genome assembly GCA_021653895.1 of Mastomys natalensis. Lineage (NCBI taxonomy): Eukaryota > Metazoa > Chordata > Mammalia > Rodentia > Muridae > Mastomys > Mastomys natalensis. The sequence continues at coordinate 351,473 of JAJTUV010001463.1, read as the reverse complement.
ATGTTCACATTTGCTAAGTGCTCATGCTGAGCCTGGACCTTGATAAAGGCTGGGGATAAGCATGCTCTTTGTATCTACCTCAGCTCTTCCACAAGATCTGGGTACAAAAATTCCAGACCACAGTTTGGACATTTAACTTCCTCCAAGGGTTCATGTGTTAAAGGTTTGGTCCCCAGCTGGTTGTTACTAAGTTTCTTTTCTCGGGGGACATAAACAATGTCTACCTCTTCTCCTAAGGTCCCAACAACAAACTCAGGCACTATTCCACCAGAGTTCACTCTGGGAAAACTCTGAGTTTATTCGGCTTCTTATAAAGCCTAGGTGAGAGCTTACTTACAGGAGTATAGTTCTTCTTCCCCTAGAAAGCCAAACTTGAAAGTATCCTAGCAACCAGAAAGCAGAGAAAGAAACAAGGGTCTAAGACAAGCTAAACCCCAAGGAGACGCCCCCAGGGGCTTACTTCCTCCAGTGAACGCCCCCAGATTCTTAAGTTTTGAGAACCTTCCAGAATAGTTCCACCAGTTGGGTAACAGGCTTTCAATAAATGAGTCTTTTAGAAGAAGACTTCATTCTAAACCATAATACTATGTATGTCTTGTCATTTCTTCAAGCAACATTCTACAAGGATAGCATTTGAGAATTGACATCAAAGTCCTAACAATGATTTTTGAACTGGTCTATAATGGTTAAATATGACTTCACTAGTAATGAGTTAAAAATCTGACATTAAACCTGGACTTACTACTTAACTCTTAGGAGCTCTATCTTCTCACTAAAAAAAAATCTTCTGCGGGCATGGTGGCACACGCCTTTAGTCCCAGCACTTGGGAGGCAGAGGCAGGCGGATTTCTGAGTTCGAGGCCAGCCTGGTCTACAGAGTGAGTTCCAGGACAGCCGGGCTACACAGAGAAACCTGTCTCGAAAACCAAAAAAAAAATCTTCTGCTGAGGTTCTATGGAGATCCAGAAAGGCTTTCTGAATTAAAGAAAAGGCAAGTGATAAAATGCCACTGACAAACCTGTGGCAGTTGTATATGCCTATAATCTTTGCAACTGGGAGGTATTGGCAAGATAGGGAGTTCCAGTCAGATCATTATGAGTCAGAAGACCCTAGGCTACAGAAGACCCCGTCTCAAAAGCATAATCAAGGAAAATGTCACCTCATTTAAGTTGCTTAAAGTTATGCTAGTTTTTATTGTCAACTTGATAAAAACTAGAGTCACATAGGATGTAGAAACTTCCATTAAAGAATTGCCTAGATCAGACTGGCCTGTAGACGTATCTTCGGAGGACAGTGTCACTTGCTAGCTTATGCAAGCAGGCCCAACCCACTGTAGGTGACACCTAGACAGGCAGTCCTGGGCTATATAAAAACTAGCTGAACCTGAGCCTGAAAGACAGAAAGACAGCCAGCGAACACCATGCCGCCATAGTTCCTGAATCAGCTTCCTGCCTTGGGTTCCTGCCCTGACTTCCCTCTAGAGTAGACTGTGAGCCAGAAGTGTAAGACGAAGGAAACTCTTTCCTCCCCCAAGTTGCTTTTGGGCAAAGTGTTCTATCAAAGCAACAAAAAAGCAAGACAGACAAGTCCCTTACACCATATCAATACAAACATGATAAGCTTCTCTCTCACATCACGTGAACGGTAAAGTTAAAAGAGATATAAAGGTACACAAGGTTTGAGAGTAAGTCTTTGAATTATTCTGGTGTGTGAGTATCATCCATTCTTTAAAACTGAGAAATAGGAGAAGGAGAAGAAGAAATATGAGAAGGCATTTAGCATTCTGCCTCCCTAACACATTATAAACCACAGCCTGATTTATAGCTACGTAAATACACAGATACAAGAACAGGGGCTGAAAGTCAATATTCAGAAGTGAACATCTCTGCTCTGTAGTGATGGCTGACTGTGGGCCACATTTTTTTTTTTTTTAATTTCATTCCGTGTTGTTTTTGTTGTCTTTGTACAATGAATAAGGACAAGAAAGAAAGTATACTCTCTTCTTATGTGTTTATCTCATGGCTTCTTAACTGAAGAAATGTATTCCCTTCCCACTACAGCTTCCCAGGGCCTCCAAGGGCCTCGTACCCAGAGGCCCTTGGGTGCAGAGGGCAGGATTTGCTTCTAGCAATGACAGAAGTTTACACTGAACAACTGGAAGATGCTCTAAGGCTGCTTCAGGGTAAAGAGCAGCTACCTTCTATAGATTTGTGACTCTAGGCTCCAGGGGACACTAAGGGCGCAAGAAAAGCCACCAAATTGTGTTTGGCCTTGGGCTCTGATTCAAAGGCTGAAGCTTCCAAGGCCCTTGTCCTTCCTGTTCCGAAAGACAAAGTCCTGACTCCCACAAGCACTTTTGAGGCCTGTTTTGATTGCCTAAGATACACTGAATTAGTGCAAGGACATTATTTCTCAAAACAGGGCTTCCCCCATCAGCCTTTCCAGACAGGAGTAGGTCATAAACTATTTGGGCTGCTAAGCTCATAACTAGATCACGGAGAGAAAGTAGGAGTGGCAGGTTGATTTTATGCCTTCCTGCTATCTCTCCAGTCTATCAACCTGTAGAACCAACAAGTATTAACACCCTTGACATACATCAGAGGCTGCAGCCTATAAAAAAAAAAAAAAAAAAAAGAATCAGAGACATCTCAATTTCACTGTGCATCTAGAAGGCCACTCTCACAGATAGAGAAAACTGTTTAGCTGTGCCTTTCACCTAGAGCCTTTGATCTTGCAGCATCAGGACCCCTATTCCCAAAGTGAAGATGCTATATACATTATGAAGCTATTTATGCAGAAAATCACCTAAAGACCACAGGGAGAGGATATCCAACCACCCATGAGATGCTGAGCATAGAACCAGCTGCCTAGAACAGCAGTTCTCAACCCATGGGACACGACCCCTTTGGGGGTCAAAGGACCCTTTCACAGGAGTCACCTGAGACCACTGGAAGACATAGATATTTACATTATGATTCATAACAGTAGCAAAAATAGTTATGAAGTAGCAACAGAAATAATGTTATGGTTGGGGGGCCACAGCATCAGGCAGGTTAAGAAGCACTGGCCAAGGGGAACTACCCCTTTTATCAAGATCACTGCATCAGTTTCCCGTCATACCACCAAGAGGTAGGGCTGCAGTGGTCAATCCTGGTGATCAATTCGATTGGCCTAACGGCTGTCTGAAAACACTCTATTCCTTAGAGCACTTCCCGAGATGGTTGGGTCATAAGTTCATTGATGGATTTAAAATCTGAATAAACTTCTTGAGAGATCGGTAGAAATTATAGGAGGCCCGGCCTTGCTGGAAGAAGGAAGCTACATGAAGTAGGGGTGGGCCAGTTAAAAGGCATCTGTTTTCCTTTCTCTTCTCTCCCTGCTTCCTGTACAATATGAGGAAAGTTGCCCCTACCACATGCTCCCTCTGCCCTGATATTCTTCAGGGGACCAAAGTCAGCAGATCCAAGGGAGCATGAACTCTGAGGTCATGAGCAAAATAAAGCCTTCTCCCTGAGACACACATGACGTCATGGTGACGAAAGGACTGACATAAAGTGACTGCCTCTGAGTCATATAAAATAGCAGCAGCAGTAGATCAGGGAAATGGACAAAGCACTTACCACAAAAAGTCTAAGATCCAAAAGTTCACATTTTCAGAACTCAGATTAACCAGTGCACAGTAGCATGTGGCCGTCACCACTGAGCCCCTCTGGTAAGACGGTGCATGGAGACAGGAGAGTCCCTGGTAGACCAGTATGCAGAGCAGTGATCAACACAGACTCTACTTCAAACAAGGGAGAGGGCAAGGACGAGGAACCAAGGTTGTCCTCTGATAGTAGCATGCAATGCCTGAACTCTCTCTCTCTCTCTCTCTCTCTCTCTCTCTCTCTCTCTCTCTCTCTCCTCTCTCTCCACACACACACACACACACACACACACACACCATAAACACACACAAAGACAAACAGGGAAAGTCCTCCTAGCCTGACTGCCTGCCTGCCCTGTGCCTACATAGCACAGAGACCTGCCTTAAATGCTCTTTCAAATTAAAGAGACCTACTGTTTTATGTTATTTTCTTGCTTAAGGTCGGGAGACACTTATACTCTGCCCTATGCCTCATATAACAGTCAGACCAGATTTCCCTTTTAGATCTCAAAGTCAATAGCACTTTTTGTAAGACACTCAGTAACTTCTTCCTCTTCTGCTCTTTTGTTTTGACAAACGCCAGCTGCTCCCTTTTCCTCCCTGACAGCCATTTTCACGTGCTACCTCATTGGCTACCCTTGTTTGTAGCCCCAAGTCCTTTTCTTGGCATCTTCTGGCCTTGACCCTTTGATAACAATGTCATCCCGAGTTCCAACCCAGACTCTCTATTTAAATTTCTAATTTTTAAACTATGTTCTAGAGCCTTGAAACTGTAGAAGAGACCATTCCCGCATGTGTACAAAATAAAGCATTCCATAGAATGAAAAATCTGCTATCTGAAAGGAATGGTAGCCTCCACCTGCTCCAACTGAATCGGTTAAAAAGAGTCAAGCAATGGAGGGCAAGAATGTTAAGTCATGGTGTGGACTCAACTTTCACATTCTTCTAGAGGTATATGCTAAAACCTGATTCCCAGCAAGGGAGATTTGGAGGAGGATTAGGCCCTGGGGATGAAAACCTGATAAAAGACACTAGTGTCCATATGAAAGGCCAAAGCTTAAGACCATGTAAAGATCAGAGCTTGCCCCTTCTGCAATGGGAGTGTATAGAGAAAGGTCTGGAAGCTGCACACTACAAGAAACTCCTAAGCAGAACCCTAACCATGTTACTCTCTTGAGCTTGGGACTCAGCATTAAGAGCTGGGAGACATTTCTATTATTTTTAAGTCACTTGGTGTATGATATGTATTTTAATTATATCATATATTTGATTGATTTTTGCATGTGTGTTTGCATCCGTGTATAAGAGAGTGCATGGAAGTGTGTGTGTGTGTGTGTGTGTGTGTGTGTGTGTGTGTGTGTGTGTGAAAGTCAGAGGACAATTGATGGGAGTCTGTTTTCTCTTTCAACCACATGGGTCCTAGAAATCAAACTCTTGTCAGCAAGTGCCTTTACTCACGGAGCTTTCTCACTAGCTCACTTTATGATTTTTTATAGCAGCCTAATGAGTCTGAAATAAAGACTGAATATACTTTTGTGGAAGAAGAAGAAGAAGAAGAGGAGGAGGAGAAGAGAGAAGGAGAGGAGAAGGAAGAAGGAGAAGGAGAAGGAGGAAGGAGAAGGAGAAGGAGAAGGAGAAGGAGAAGGAGAAGGAGAAGGAGAAGGAGAAGGAGAAGGAGAAGGAGAAGGAGAAAGGAGAAGGAGAAGGAGAAGGAGAAGGAGAAGGAGAAGGAGAAGGAGAAGGAGAAGGAGAAGGAGAAGGAGAAGAGAAGAGAAGAAGAAGAAGAAGAAGAAGAAGAAGAAAGAAGAAGAAGAAGAAGAAGAAGAAGAAGAAGAAGAAGGAGAAGGTGTAGTTCTTGCCATCAACACCAATTAGAACCTGCCTGCACTCAGCCACTTACCATAGGAGGACCAAACTACTGCATGGAGAAACTCTTCCTGGTGTTATCAAGAACAGTGATATCCAATCCACTGAGAAAGAAGACTTCGCAAGATGTCAGGGCACTGGCTCTGAAGACATGACATTGTTTGGTTTTACTAGAGAGCATAGGTGGAGAGAGAAGGTTCAAGAGTCCACTACCTAAATCTAAATTCTTCCATCATCTCCTAGCCTTGGGACCTTGGGTCAAAGTTCAATTTTGTGATCTGTAACGTGGGAAAAATAAGGAGAGGAGGAGCAAGTGAACAACTCATGGCGGCATGATGAACGGAAGACTGGAAGGCTGGTTTAGAAGTATCCTGATGACACCCAGTGCTTTGTCACAAGCTGTGCCCAGGTGGGTCGTACTAAAGAAGAGTCCAGGTTTCTATCTCACTTTCCACAGTTGGCATCACCTAGCACATGTGTAAATGCTCCAGGAGCGAAAGACTCATAGAGTACAGCCAATAAATATAAAATCTCTAAGACTCATTCATTTAAAGCCACAGTTAATTCCAAGCTAATTGCATATCAATTACCATCCTATGGCATCCATCAGCCATACATCCGATGGGGGAGCCTGCTGCTGAGATCAAGTGCTGAAATTTCCCTTCTCCAGCTGTGTCCATGAGTGATCCCTGACCACTCCGCATCACCAAGCCTTCTGAACAATAATGATAATTCTGTGTAACTGCTTTTTCTAAATTACTGAAAGTATCTTCCAACTGCACTTCCTCCTACTGTGGGTACAGAAAAAGAGGCAAGTAGAATCTCCTACCAGGGACACCTATTCTCAAACCCATTGGATCAAAGTCTTCTGAAATGACAAGCCCTAGCCCACTTACCACTTTTAGGCTCATCACTTAATTGGTTGCAGTATCTTAAGACATTTCCAAGGTCTTTGGGCTCTGCTTTCTTCTTAGACTTTGAGAAGTGAGTCAGCTGTTCCATGTTTGCTCCATTGAAATATAACCCTGAAAGAGAAAGTCACGTGCAGCCCAACAGAATTTCTTGCTAGAAGAATTATGTATAACAAGATGGCTGGCAAGGTGATATCGCTCCATGAAAGCTGCAATTTCCCCGCAATTGATTTCCTAAAGATAACTCACTGTTTGTGTGCAGTGAAAGCTAATTTAACAAGAAAGATGAGTCTCTTCAGAACACCTTGATTGGCAATTGTGATAAATTCCTATAATTACTATTGACTCAGAGGGGGCCTTTCATTTGTTAGGATGCCGCTGAAAATGCAGGTCAGCCATGGTTGTGCAGAGGAAACAGGATACCATAGGCTTCCATTCTTCACAAAAGAAATTTAAGGGGAGGGCTAATATGGTTACAGGTATTTCAAATCTCATAGAGACCCCCCCACCTCTTCATTGCAAATCTGTGCTGACTAAACTTCTCGGAGGAACCATAAATCGTGGAGTGTCCCCTGTTCTTCCGACAAAGATTGAGAATTGGATCTGGATCAGAGAGGATAACAAAATCTTGGTATTCATGTTTAAAATAGATAATGTGAAGCTACTGGCTAAGTTAATTAAAATAAACCCAACATATTCTCTGCATCTGCTCATATGATTTATGGAAACTTAAAACATAAGCAAATATCTACATGTAGCTTTAAGTTAAAGGCTAGTATACAAAATTACATGTGCAATATTATCTTAGTCAGCCTTCCACAAACTACTCTGATATGTAACTTACCGGTGAGAGAAGGTTTGATCACGAAGGCTTCAGTCCATGATGCAATGATTGCTCCGGAGCCCAAGGCAAGGCAGCATCTAAACGCAGAAGCGTGTGGCAAACCATTCAGCTCTCAGGCAGAACCTCACAAAAGAGAAAGGGCTTCCAGTACTGGGATGTCCCCTTAGCAGCACAGCTTCTCTTTCCCAAACTCTTCCCAGCAGGTCCCACCTCTTACAGGTTCCACTGTCTCCCAAGAGCACCACAGTGGGGAGCCGGCTATAACCCATGAGCACTTAGGAGACATGTTAGATGTGAGCTACACCAAATCTGATCTCTACTATATAAGAAAGTATGCATTAGAACATGGGAACCTGATATGGCTGTCTCCTGAGAGGCTCTGCCAGAGCCTGACAAATACAGAGGCAGATGCTCACAGCCAACCATTGGACTGAGCGTGGGGTCCCCAGTGAAGGAGTTGGAGAAGAGACTGAAGGAGCTGAGGGGCCCCATGGGGGGAGCAACAGTGTCAACCAGCCAGACCCCGCCCCCCTGTCGAGAGCTCCCGGACACTGGACCACCAACCAAAGAGTACACATGGAGGGACCCATGGCTCCGGCCATGTATGTGGCAGAGGATGAGTTTGTTAGACATCTGGAAGAGAAGTGGCCCTTGGTCCTGTGGGGATTCGATGTCCCAGTGTAGGGGAATGCCAGGGCAGGAAAGCAGGAGTGGATGGGTGGGTGGGGGAGCAACCTCATAAAGGCAGGGGGGGAAGGATGGGATGGGGGTATCTGGACAGGAGACTGGGAGAGGGGATAACATTTGAAATGTAAATAAAGAAAATATCCAATAAAATAAAGATTAAGTAAAGTAACAAATAATAAAGAATCCCTTTCAGACTTCTTAAAGCATAAAAATAAATAAATAAATAAAAAATAAATAATAATAAATAAACAATATGAGAAGCAAGGGTATCCCCAGTTGTTAACAACCATAGTTCTGAGTCTGGGTGGTGGGGTGAATGAAATAGAGAAGAGGGAAGAAACTTGACTCTTCAAACAGTCCAAGCTTGGAGCGAAGGCTCAGCTGTTAAAGGCCAGGCTCTCAACTACAAAACCTCCAAGCTTATAATAAGGGGTTACCCCTCGATGCCAGTTTGGGTTCGTTTACACATGAGGTTAAAGAATAGAATAGCTCTGTTATAAGTAAACACTACTGTCCTCTCGACTCATTTCCTACTTATGACTCTACTTTCTAGCCTCTCGAAACTCCAAGAGCCTACTCTGATGGGAAGCTTATTTTCTTTAATGTGTTAGATGTCAAGCATTAATAGCTCTGATCAAATTCTATAATGAGGTCATTAGCATCCCTAAGTGTTAGCCTGCCATTGTCATAGCACTAGTTCATTACTGTTTTAGCAATAACTCGATTGCTGTGAAGAGACACCATGACCAAGACAACTCTTAGGAAAGAACCCATTTAATTGGGGCTTGCTTACAGTTTCAGAGGCTTAGTCCATTATCATGCATGGCAGCGGGCACGCACCGGAGCACTGCCTGGCAGTTACATCCTGGTCTACAGGCTGAGAGAGAATTGACACTGGGTATGGTGTGAGCTTTTGAAACCTCAAAATCCACTTATTCCCCCCCAACCTCACCCCCCCACACACACACACACACTTTTCTTCCAACAGGCCACACCTCCGAATCCTTCTAATCCTATTAAAGAGCTCCACTCCCTGGTGATGAAGCTTTCAAATATATGAGCCTATGAGGTCCGTTCTTATTCAGACCACCACAGCCATCAACTTGCCCAGTCCACCCCACAACTCTGGGAGAGACAAGGAGGATTGTCATACTTATAAGTGAGAAAGCCAGGCCTTTGAGATGTGGGGAGGACTCGCATGAGGTCTTGGAACATAGTAATTACTTAAATCCAAGCCTGTTATTTTTAAAAACCAAGAGTCTTCCCACAATTCCAAAATTACTGTAACCCTTTTCCTATTAGGAGAGGAGAGGGCCTTTCCCTGTATTAATAGGGTCCCCACCACCATTACCACCATTTAAAATTGCTACTGTGTATGGTAGCACAGGTCTATAATCTCAGCAAGGAGATAAAGGCAGGAAGATTATAAGTGTGAGAACCGCCTGGGCCACACGGTGAATTTCAGAGTGGCCTAAAGCATGTAGTGGACCTCAGAAACTAAAACAGAAAACAATAGAATAAACACACACGGCCTGTCAAAATTCTCCTTCTTAGGGCTTTGCCATTTCAAATACACACACACACCCCACATGCACTCATATATACACACACCCTCAAATACACAAACACACACACATAACCCACACTCTCACACACACACACATTATAGTTAGGAACATTATTGAAAATATAAGCAAACATATCACTTTGCATGCTGGCTCAACAAATATGATTTAAGTGTCCTAAGAGGCTCTATAAAATTTTACTTAACTACAAACTGTATTTATTATGTGTTTGAGTCACATAATGAACGTGTCTTTGTTTCTCTTGGCCAAGTTTCTTTCTTGGTAATTTGTTGGGGGTGGGGGAACAGGCAGGACTGGGGGGGGGTTGTTGTTTGGGGGGAGTGTTTTCTTATTTTGTTTGGGGAGTTTTTTGAGGTGGTGGGAGAGACTTATTTGTTTCACATTCTGCAATGAGTAGTCCATTTGCTTAGGTGGGTAATGGGCCCCTCAGAGGGAAGAAGAATCCAGAAGGCAAGAGGGTTTCACAGAAGCCAAGGTCTTCTTTCTTGCTGAAGGTTTATTTTTGCCGGAAGGTGAAAAAGCAACCACTAAAGGGTATGATCAGAGTTTGACTCAAACTGGCCATTCTGGGATGTTCTCTGGTGGCAGGCTTCGAGACCTCCCTGAAAGTGACACAGGCAGGCTGTGCAGCACAGAGCAGAGACAGCGTCTGCCACACCGCCACCTACTGTATCACCAAAGTAACCACAGCTTCAGCACAAGTAGGGAAATGGGCAAGGGAACTGTGTAGGAGGAGGAGGCTGGCACAGGCCTTCCTAGAGATAAAAGACACCAAGTTCAAGTCCTTCCCGGGCCAGCAGGAGGCTCAAGAAGGCCAAGCTAAGAAAGGCCCATCCAAAAGGACAAGAAGCCTGCAGAAAAGACGGGCAGCAGCTGGATCAAGAGAACTGAAAGTAAGAACAGGTAGAAGGGCCAGGACAAGCAGGATTCTGGTATGGGTCTTTTGGGCTACTCCTTTTACATATATAGAAAGACGTGTTCCCTGCGGAGCTGGGTGGAAGGACCCCAAACTGTGACTTCTGGGGTTTGAAGGAAGTTGATACTGCATCTCAGCTGCAAAGGCAAAGCCTGGCAATTTAGGAGGAACTGTGAGGAGGGCATCAGCCTTCCAGGTGTAGAGAAATTACAGGCGTGGAGCCTGCCCCCGGAAGACCTCAGAGCACCTACACAGTAGTTATGGGACCTGACTCTCATCCACTGGCATGCGTAGTGTACTGTAGCCCAGCTGCACAGCTGAGTTCGGTCTTATTCACACAGATCCATGACAATTCCTCAGAATCTCTTGAGCAAGCAAAACAGAAACCCTACTCTGTAAACGGCTTCCCACTCCCTGTTCTCCTAAGCCCTGCTGGTCACCATTCCGCTCTCTGTTTTCTACGAATTTGACTACTCTGGAGACCTCCCACCCCCCAAGTGGAATCATGCACAATTTGCATAATGAGAAAATAAGACATTTCAAATATAGATGAAGGTTGCTTTGTATCAGCTTTTCAAGAACGCCTAACACTCCGAGGAATACAATTCCCATCTGCCAAAACGGCTGGGTGTAGGAAGAACTCAATGTCTTTATTTCACCAAATTTTCTATCAGGAAGAAGACCAATTAAGAAAATTAAGATCCAATGGCTACTCTCACAGACCTCATATCATAGTTCAAGGATTTATATGCTTTGTGCCTAACTAGGAACATGGAAGAAAAAAAAAAAACTTAACCAAATATTGATCATCTGATAAGTCAGTTTCAACAGATATGAAAAGAACCGAGACAATAAGATACACAAAATAATAACTTCATCTAAAAACATAATCATTTCAGCTAAAAACAAACTGCAGATACGGCCAACATAACAAATATTTCCAGAGCGTCTGTCGCCAAGATTTACTACGAATCTTCATCTGTAAATACAATTAAAAGATTTCACTGTAGGCAAGAACTCGGCAAATCCTTGCTTCTGTTTTTGGGGAGGGGGAGGGGAGTCACTAGGCACTTTCGACGGTGCTTCGGTCTTTGCCTGTACTAGAGGCACACTGGAAATGTAAAGTGATTGTAATAGCAATAAGAATAGCCTTTCTCTCCTTAATGAAATTCTGAAAAGCAACAGACTCCTGTAATACAAACAAGCTTGTCTCCCTTGGCATTCACCACACAGATGCAGCCAACCGTGGCTGAGCAGGATTTCGGTGATAACAGCGCCACCTGCTGTGCAAAAGTGGAATCGCATCCCTCTGAGGCAAAGGATTTTTTTTTTTTTTTAAATCAATTGCCTTGACAAATCGGTGCTGCCCTGTTTGGATAAATAGATCTATTATCCTAAAAGCGCTGTGCATTGTTGTAGTAGGTTCCTCTTATATCTAGCTAAACTCACTGTTTGTTTCACTAAACTTACCCTGTTACTAACAATTTCCCTTGTTACTCTTATTCACTTATGTGGTATATTAGTTACTTTTGTCCTTGCTTTGTCAAAATATATGATAAAAGCAACTTAAGGAAGGAAGCGTTGGTTTGGCTCACTGTATGTCTTTGTTAGAGTTACTATTGCTGTCGTGAAACACTATATGACCAAAAGCAACTTGGGGAAGAAGGGGTTTATTTGGCTTACCCTTCCACATCATAGTCCATCACTGAAGGAAGTCAGAGCAGAAACCTAGACACAGGAGCTGATACAGAGGCCTAGCTGCTTTCTGAGACACCTCCAGGCCTTCAAAACCAGTACCATCAGACCTTCTAGGTGACTGTTACACGTCACCAAGTTGGGTTGCCTGCCCAAGGTTCAGTCTTGACAACCTATGGAACACAGTTTCTATCTGCTGACTCTGAAAAATCACTTCCCAAGAGACTTCATCTCAGTGAAGTTGTCTCTTCTTCATCACTGCTAATTTCTTAGGTCCACCTGACCAGCATCAATTGTCCCAGTAAAGCCACAGTTTTCACTTCAATGGAGCTGGATTCTTGTTAGTCACAGCTGATCCTTCAGTCTCAGCTCACCAGAATGATAGACTCTTAATTCAAAAATAGCAAATGGCCCCATAGACTCTTTACACTTCCCTCTGAAACTTGACAAGCCAGGCCTCCGTCATCTGCAGTGCTCTCGACAGTCTTATCTTCAAAGCTCTGACAAAACAATCCACTGAGCTCTTAACACTCAATGGATTTTTCTCACTGAAAGTTCCAAAGTCCTTCCACAAATCCTCCCAAACACATGCTCAGGTCTCTCACAACAAGACTGCACTATGCTGGTACCCATTACCGTTTCAGTTAGGAGTCCTGTTGCTGTGTTGAACACCATGATCCAAAGCAACTTGCGAAGGAAAGGGTTTATTCAGCTTACACTTCCACATCATAGCCCATCTCTGAAGGAAGTCAGGACAGGAACACAAGCAGGAACTTGGGGACAGGAGCTGATGCAGAGGCCAAGGAGAGGGGCTGTTACTGGCTCACTCCTCAGGTTTGCTCAGACTGCTTTCTTATAGAACATAGGACCACCATCTAAGGGGTAGCCCCACCCACAATGAGCTGAGCATCCCAAATCAATCACTAGTGATTCATCACTAGTCAAAGAAATGTCCACAGGCTTACCTACAGCCTAATCTTCTAGAGGCATTTTTCCTGAGGCTCCCTCCTCTCTGATGACTCTAACTACCGTCAATTTGACATAAAATTAGCCAGTAAGCAGTTTGAAAAGGGATACGGTGTATCATGATGAAAAGATTTAGTGATGGAAGGGCAGGGTAGTTGTCATAGTGACCCAGTCAGGAAAGAGGCAGGAATTCTGGTCCTGCATCCATTTTCTTCATTTTCCTTCTCATTGTTTCTTCTCATTTGGGGTGTGGCCTAAATGGGATGGGGCACCTATATTCAGGGTAGGGCTTCTCAGTGGAGTTAAAACCCAGAAACACCCTTCCAGATGTTCAAGTTGGCAGTCAAGATTAATCACCATAGGAGCAACGTGGCTTGCAGTTGTCTTTCACGTCATTCATTTAGGATGGATTACTCAGTGGTCAGTCACCACTTCCAGTGTCTGATTTTATAAGGCAGCCAGTCCATGGAATCATGAGTTAATGAGTAGCAAATCCTTTTTCTTCTGGGGACACAAATGTGTGTATGTCACCTATCACCTCTCAAATGTGTGTACATGTATGTCCACACGCATACACATCTGCACATACATGCATAACACACATGCACATATATGCACATATACACACACATTCACACACACCACACATACACACATACACACACATGCACATATACATACACACATACACACACGTACACATATACACACATGTACATATACACACATTCACACACAACACATATATACACATTCACACACACCACACACACACATATACACACATGCACAGGCACATACACATATATACATATACACACATGCACACGCATGCACATATACACACATGTTCATACATACACACGCATTCACACATATATTACATACACATATACACACTCAGCATATTGACAAGGAGATTTTTTAAAAATAGATATAAAAGTACTCAGTTAAGTACATATATAAGTCAGGATCCTCTTGAACCCAGAATGATACACATTCACTTAAGCACAATTAAGGTTTTTGTTTTGTCCTTGTTTGTTTGTTTTTAGGATGGATGAATTCCAGGAAATTCATGATTATAAACATTGTTGACCATTAGCATTTGGATCACCTTCTGCAGGTTTGTTTCCCTTTTCTCCTGCTTTCCATGTCCAAACCTTTTTACAAGGCTTAATTGTCCTTGATTATCCCTTTGAGATACTTCCTGAAGCAGACCGAAGACCTAGGACCTTCCAGACTCGAGATGTTCCTGGCTCTTCCTTGACTACCACCCACCACCTATGCAAAACCCTCCTACTCTAGCTCTCTTCTCTTAAATAGCAGCAGATTGTTTATGGCAAATCATACAGACCGGACATCATGACTAATGATTTAATGTAGGAACTACTCTCAAAGACTTGCTTGTTGACAGAGGCCTCTGTCGGCCATAACTCAATTACAAGCATGACTAACTCGAAGAATTGTAAGTATCTTGAATATTAATAAAGCCAGTAGGGAATCTCATTAAATGATCAGATAAGAGAACACCTTCAGAGCCAGCCCTTAAATCATACAGAGGGTAGTTCTCTGCTCTTATCTCTGTGTTAGGAACACACACATACACACACTCTGCTACACACACACACACAAAACCACTTAAAAGGACAGAGAAACCCTCTTCCTATAAATGCAAAAGTGAAACCCCCCTAGACACCAAGAAAATGGAAGCAGGGAAAGGACCCATGGCTAAAGCAATGGCAAGCCGTGGGTCCTTTCCCTGCATGTGCAGTGACTACACACACACACACACACATACACACATACACACACACACACACACACACACACACACACACACACACAGTATCTCAGGTAACCAGAAGATAGACTTTAGGGCCTACCTAGCCTATTCATGCCATAACACATCAGGTGAGCACTTCCATCACCTTGGGTTAATATTCTAAAACCTCTTTTCAGAGGTTCCTTGTTGAGAGGAGACTGGCCCTATATATCATCTTGGTCCTGTTTGAAAGTCATTCGATCCAGCTGAAGCAACTCGGATAGGAAAAGAAATCCAAAGTATAATAAGAACCAGGTAACTGGATCTGTTCTTTGATGATATTTCCCTGCAGCTCCATCAGAGATCCAAAAATGGTATTTCCTATGAGACACCATATAAGTAATTCAGAATCTATGTCCCTAAGCTGACAGACACATTATCCGTATATTATCCCTTAATATCTTCCCCTGGCAGACAGACTCATGTTTGCTCACCAGCTTGGAATATATAAGGACAGGACTCATAAAAGGTTTGTTAGGCGGTAAATCAATAAAATTGTGTGCTCTGAGCATGCATATCTTTTATATACAGAAATTCTCAAGACAGCCATGCAAGGTGCCACACTTTTGCGATGCCAGTACTTAAGGTTGAGACAGGAGAAGGAAGACCCCAAGCCTGAGACCAGCCTGTATGACTGCACAGAAACTGGAGACTCAAACATGAACATTAGCATATGAAAGAAGACAGTTTATGGAAGAAGACTAGCAACCCTTTCTTACCTAGGCTTCATTGAAGAACTGAACATACAAAACACAAATACAAGAGGCATGTGTAGATGTATAAGGCTGGTCGTATGTGCAGGGCCTTTAATGAATGGACTGTATATCTCAGGGCCTGAAGCTTAGGCTCATTCCTTAGCTCACTCTTATTTTTAGGAATGTTTTTCCTTTATTAATAAGCTGTCTCTGTTTCTATTTCTAATCACGCATCCCTGGTCCAATCCTTTGCCCTGGGACACCAGAGCCAGAGCCTGAATCAAGTGTCCTCTCAATTGAGATCCATGGCCCAGCAAGAAGTGTATCTGTCCCTTTATTTTCTTTCCCTGTGAGTGTCAGCCTAAAGCCTACCCATGCTTCCTCAACACTCTAGTCTTTCTCACTATGACCCAGACCTCCAGGCACGAAGTTAAAAGCATGGCTTTTTTACCCAACTCTCCTCCTGATTGCTGCCAGGATTGTCAGTTTCTCTACCCTAGTGGTTTTCTTACAAATGAATTCAATTATCCTCAAGCCTCGGTCCAAGTTCATTTTTTTAACTTATTTAGTAATGGAACTGAGCCCAGGAGGAGATCTGGTTTTCCTCAGCAACACCAGTCACACGTAGACTATACACCAGTTACAGTGAGACTATACACCAGTAATACTAGACTGCTCATCAGTAACACCTAGACTTCATAGTAAGAGCCCACCTCAAAAACACCCACCAAAAAAGGTGAAGCATATTTAGGAGAAGAGCTGTATGACCAGATAACATGTTGTCTTAGTTGGCATTTCCATTGCTGTGAAGAGACGCCATGACCAAGGCAACTCTTATAAAGGACAATATTTAACTGGGGCTGGCTTACAGGTTCAGAGGTTCAGTCCATTATCATCATGGTAAGAAGCATGCCAGTGTCCAGGCAGACTTGATGCTGGAGGAGCCAAGAGTTCTACATCTTGATCGAATGGCATCAGGACACTAGGTACTACATTGGGAAGAGACTGAGCACTGGAAATCTCAAAGTCTATCCCCAACAGTGACACACTGCCTCCAACAAAGCCACGCCTACTCTAACAAGGGCAGATCTCCTAAAAGTGCCACTTCCCATGGTTAAAGCATCAGACACATGAATCTATGGGGGGCCATACCTATTCAAACCACCGTTCATGTTCAGCCCAAAGTGTGGGCATGAGAGTAACCACTAACATCACTAGTGTACCCTCTTTGGCACTGCAGTGGATACAGGGAAGGCAGAGGATCAATTTCAATGTGTGCTATGTATTGTTTATGTGTATTTCATGTGGGGAAGAATACTGACAAAAGTCTATAGGCAAAGCAGTCAGATTTGGTGTGGTAATATCCTTCTTCAGTCCTGCACCCAGCTAAAGTGTAAAATTCCAGGACTGCAGGTCACAATCCTGAGTCATTGGCCCTCCAGGGAAGTCATATCTCCGGAACAACGGTGTTCCTTCAGAAAAGGCTACGGTTTCACAGTCAGCCTGGGAAGTACAACTGAAGTGGGTGGCTACAAGAGCTAATTAGCAATGGAATGGACACCCCAGAAGAGGATGGAGGGCTGATGCTGGAAAACTAGAGAAGACAAGTGTTCCCCTAGATCATGCATCTTGTGCTCCCAGTAGAGAGTTTAGTGAGCCTTCCCACGCAACTTGCCATAACGTTTAAGAGAAACGTGCACTTACCCTGTACGCTGTCAGTATAAAACTGTGTTTCTGTCTATGAATGTTTACCAGGACTGGCAAGCCACTTTCCTGTAATATTGAAAGATTTATTTTCATAGACCCAAGGATCAAGTTCTAATTTGATAGTGTCTGTTGTAGGAGATGACATTTATTAAAAATATGTCTATAGTAAACTAAGTTGTTCAGGAAAAGTTATTTTGATCGCAGATACTTGCTTTAGCCACCAACTTTGTGACAACAAGGTCAGTTTCTGGGACCTTACAGACTTTGTATTGCTAGCTGACATCCCCTATTACTCAAAACTTGTCAACCTTCCATCCTCAAAGACAAGGATAACCTTGTGTTCATACGTTAAAGCAAGGAATGTGTGTTGTGATTTTATAATGCAGTGGGAGGGAGAACACCTGGCTGGCCAAGGTGTGCCCCTGAGGAGTCAGGCAGTGTGACAGGCCTAGTCCAAAAGGAAGTTTATTGGGGAAAAGGAAGGGGACCTGGAAAAAGCATAGAGGCAAAGAAAGGGGGACCAAGAAGGAAAGAAAGAGAGAGAAGAAGAAAGGAAGAGGGGAAGAAGTCCGCCAGGACACATGTGTATGTGAGAGAGAGAGAGAAGGGGAGGGTTGCCAAGCAGTCCTTATCAGCCATGTTGCCTAACACCTGTGGCTACCCAAGCTGTTGCTTGGTAACTGTTGGGTGGAGCCTAGAGGAATTGCTAACAAGGTGTGCATGTGTGTTTACAAAGCAGTGCCAGGCCCAAGTGCCTATTGTGATTCTACTCTTCTTCGCTGGACAGATAATCTAAAACCCTATCTGTCTCCATACATATTGCCTTTGATACATCAATCTATGTAGCCTTTGCTTCTAAAGACTTGTACATCCTTGGCACGTAACCCGTTGTTACTGTACTACACACTCAGATTACTTTCAATTCCCCAGCTGTTTTAGTTATCAGGTTTTTACCTTTCTGCCTTCAAATTTACGTTGCACTGCCTGCTCTATAAAAATAAATGTGGGCCCTTTAAGTATTTTTATTTTACCAGTTGATACAATGTTAATACTCTAGAGTAGGGTAGAGAAAGAGTCGAGGAAGAAGGAATCTTTCTTCCTTAGCTCTGGTTTAGTACCTTGTTAGGTTTCAGAACAAACAGCTACCCCACAGCATCCAGTGGCACCCAAAGATCTCGACTTTCCTGAGACGACTCAGTTCAAATTGGGGAGCTTTACACCAATGTCGCTCATGGGTTCCCCAGTTCCGGGGACTACCCACAAGTTGTCTCGAGCATTCGTCCTTCATGCAGTACTGTGGTAGAGTATCCATGGAGACATATCCTGATGGACAGACAGCTTGCCCTACCACTCTAGCCAGTGCATGGATTTTTAGTAGGATAGTCACATGATTCAAATGGACTTGTCTTCCACAGAGTCCCCTCTCCAACATAGCTAGGACATGGGACCTAGGAACGGAAGGGCTTCACCCATGGCTTTTCCATCTCAGAAGTTATGTGGTGACAATTCTCTGTACCTGCTATGCTCATATTCTTCCATCCCCTCGATTTCCAGTCACCAAAAGTACATTTTTCTTGTCCCCTGTTATAACTGACCATCTTTATATACATTTTTTTCTGTTCATACTTGTATTGGGTTGTTCTTTTCTGATTGGACATTGATCAATATCCCATCTCCCCAAGCTATACAGCCCAAACATCTTCCTGCATGTTCTTTTCTGGACTTAAAATTTGAACATATATGTACCCACATACAGGCTTGCTAGGTTCCAGGGTAAATATGTGACGTCACCAACTACTTCTTGAATGTTCTACTAAGTCAGAGTTCCTGTCTATAAAAGCTGGTATTTGACCCCTAAATAACCATTAACACTTGAACTCCCAGCTTTCTACTTTTCTAACAATGGAAGCATAATGATTGATTGATTGATTGATTGATTGATTGATTGATTGAATTTTTATGTACATGGATGTTTTGCCTGCATGTATATTTGAGCGACACATGTATACCTGGTACCCAACAATTCCAGGAGCTATCAGTTCCTTGGGACTAGAGTTGCAGACAACTGTGAGTCACAGTGTGGGTGCTGAGGATTGGATCCATGTCTTCCGAAAGAGCAGCCAGTGCTCTTGATGACTGAACCATCTCTCCTGTCCCATAGTAGTTATTTCTAAGTCATGTGCTTCTGATACTAATGTCTGTTCTTATACTTGCTGGCCTTAAAAACTCAACACCCTACAAAACTGCATTTTTCTTTCCCCATTCTCTTTATTGGTATTTCTGATACTCATTTGTAAATTTGTGTATTATTGAAAATATTCCATTGTAGATTTGAGATATTGTAAATATCTTTTCCCAATTTTTCCTCAGTCTTCAAACTCTGTTCAGAATAGTCTTTATTGAAAATAAATCCCCAGTTTGTCCTCTCGATTCTAAACTCATAAAATATCCTGCCATGTGTCTTCCACTGACATGGTTTTACTTTTGAGCCAGGTCTTTACTCAAAATACATTCTGATTATGGTGCTAGGAGTGATCCAGATTTTTTCCTTCCAATTAGTGAGGCAAAAATAAATATTTTAAAGAAAAGAAAAAAAAATTATTCTGTCAGCTTTCAGGAAGAATCAAAAAGTTATGTAAGAATTACAGTCTAAAGTAAAAAAGAATTGTCAATGCCAAGAGACTTGATGAACTAGAAGAGAAGACTAAATCCTAGATGCATCCTGCCTGCAAAGGCTAACCCATGAAGAAACAGGAAGTTTCAATATACCTAGAACTCATGTAGAAGTTGGACCAGAAACTTATAATGGAAAAACCTAAGACAGATCAAATCATTGTTAAGCTACACCAAACATTTGGAGAAAAAAATATGTCAACCAAACTAAAAAATTAAAATGCTAAGATGCTATGTACTATCATTACCTAGATCCTAAAGTCAGACACAATAAGGAAAAAAAAGTTATAGGCTATGATCTATTGCTGTGAAGGGGCATAGTAACTCTTATAAAGAAAAGCATTTCATTGGGACTGGCTTACACCTCAGAGGGTTAGCCCATTATCATCTCACAACAGGAAGCATGGCCGAATGCACACAGACTTGGGGCTAAAGAAAGAGCTAAGAGTTCTGCATCTGGTTCTGTAGGTAGCAGGAAGAGAGAGTGAGCCACTGGATCTGACTTGAGCTTCTGAAACCTCAAAACTGTGACATCCCCAGTGATGGGGGCAGGGAGAGAAGAAGAGAAAAAAAGCACAAATTAGAAGCCTCAACAATCTTCCATTCAAACATACTTCACCTTGAGTAGAAATGTATAGCGAGAAGGAAGGAGTCAGCCCTCCTCTGACATCAACGCTGATCCACAGAATGAGGTACCTCATTCCCTGACCCCTCATAGCCAGTCAATCCAGAATAGAGTTTCCTTGGACTTGAATTTGAAGAATCAAAGTATGTCACTACAAAGAAAAGCTAACAACTCGTTTTAAAGTTTTTCCTGGTCTATAAGCCTCACCCCACCCACCTCTCTCCTCTCCTCCCTTCCTTGTTTAAAATTAGTGAAGATTCTACTGGCAAGAAGGACACAAAATGAACAAAAAAAAAACAGAAAAGGGAAAGAGGGAAATCAAAGAGAGAAATTTAGTGCAAACAGCAAAGGCCTCGTTAGCTTCACAACAAAGGCAGGCTCAATTTCTTTCTTATTGACATTAAGGAGTTTGAAGTGCATCTAACATAAAAGCTTGGTGAATCTGCTCCTCTTCCTGAAGTCTCAGGGTCCTGGCAGCTGCTTGCAAATTGTTTCCTTCCGCTAAAGGTCATGGTCTTGATTGGTTTCCATTCCCTTCTGTGTCCAGCCAATCAAGGGCTAGCCAAGCAGATGGCTGAAGCTAGACTGGACTGCCCGGTCAGCAGCTGCAGTCTCACCCGGAACTTGTCTGTCCTGTCCTTCACGGAGCTATTTCTTTCTGCAGGACCTTTGAAAACAGTAAAGAAAAGAAACCACAGGTCTCTGTGGATATTTCTTGAATGAATTAACGCTGTGCCCAGCACTATGTGAAAGATTGAGGACCAAAGAAATGTCCCTCAAGGATCAAGTGAAAACAACATGTCTGAGTCAAAATGAACTGGGGGGTGGGGGGTTGGGGGGGCTGGTGAGATGGCTCAGTGGTTAAGAGCACTGACTGCTCTTTCAGAGGTCCTGAGTTCAATTCCCAGCAACGATATGGTGGCTCACAACCATCTGTAATGGGATCATGGGATCAGATGCCCTCTTCTGGTGTGTCTGAAGACAACTACAGTGTATTCATATAAATAAAATAAGTAATTAAAAAAAAAAAAAAAAAGGAACTACTACCAGCAACAGGACAGATGCCAACTCCCATCTTTGTGTATGGATTTCTCCGTTCCACCATCATGGTACCTGGAAAGGGAGGAAGAACAGAAAGGAAACAGAGAAGGTAAAGAGGGAAAGTTGGGTGTGGGGCTAAAGGTTGGTTTTCTTCTATGTTGAAAGCATCAAAGCTACATGCTCATGCTCCACTTTACCCTAGTTTATCTGTACAGGACTTGTAAGCCATCTCCCTTCTCCCCAAGTACCCCAGAATCATATGTGCATATCGGTCTTACAATAAAGACTAGACTTTATGTTCAATTCCTACATTTCTTAAAAATTTTGGAAACGTTCTTGCAAATGTGATCTCTTCACAACCAAATTGACACTTCCCAGAATTTCCCTTGATTCCGGACATACAACGCTAACTCCAGAAACATCTGATGAGCCAGACATTCTGTTCAGTCTTGGACACATGCAAAGACAATTAAGACTTGGTCCATTCCCTCCAGGAGCTTGGGGCTACTGAGGGAAAACGGGCAGAGAGACGGATTCTGAAGCAGTGTGCTTACTGCTATTTAATTTAGAAGTCTATTCAGGTTGCCAGTAGAGCACAGAGGGAGAGAAACGAGCCTAGCCTGAGTGAAGAAGTTGTAAAGTATTTCTTGGAAGAAGTAATATAAGAACTGAGTCCAGATGAAGCAGGTGGGGGAACAAAGACCGCCTGCCAGGCAGAGGAAAAGTGAGCACTGCAACCTGGAGAGACTGCACTGCATGCTGGGAAAATTAGCATGGGCATGTGGTTTCAGTAGCGCTTGTTTCTAGGAAACCATCAAGGGCTCAAGGGCTTGGGGTACCGAGCAGTCAGAGGCTTCAGATGTATTCTGGATGATACAGAGTACCATTGAAGTCGTGAATCAAAGAAAAAGCAAGATCAGATTTGCAATTGAGAAAGATCACTTAGAGATCACTCACCGAAGAGTTGGCCTTGAGGAAGCCATGTTTGAAAGCGAGCAGAGTCTAAGGATGGAATCTTCTAATCCCTTCCTGTCCATTCTAAGTATCTTTTTATATGAAGGTTATAACCGCAGGCTTTTCCACCCACAGCCCCAGTTCCCGAATAATGACTCGGAGGCTTAATATTTATGAATAAATGCCTAGGCCATAAGCTAGGTTTGTTCCCTGACTAGCTTATAACTTATATTAACCCATTTACACCATTCTAGGTCTGCCATGTGGCTAGTTACTGCTCCTCAGTTGCATGTGGCCTACTTCCTCTTTCTCTGCATCCAGGCAGGGAATCTTCCTGTCCTATTGCTTCAATATTTCCCAGAGTTTCTCTCCCCTCCCCTCCTCTCCCCTCCCCTCCCCTCCCTTCTCCTCCCCTCCACTTCTCCTCCTCTCCTCTCCTCTCCCTCCTCTCTCTCTCTCTCTCTCTCCTCTCTCTCTCTCTCTCTCTCTCTCTCTCTCTCTCTCTCTCTCTCTCTCTCTCTCTCTCTCTCTCTCTCTCTCTCTCTCCTGGATGTTCCACCTTCTAATCCTGCCTCAGCTGACTGGCCATCAGATTTGTATTGATCCTCTGATCTTTCCTCACAGTACACAAGAGATTATCCCTACAGAAGGTGACATGAGGCAGAAGTGCAGGGTAGAAAGATTGATAACTCCTGCAAGCTCTCTATAGTGGTTACATTTTATATCACTTTTGAATCACTGTAATCAAAACATGCAATATAAAACATGTGAGGGTGAAAAGGCTTATTTTGAATCATAGATTATAGGGGTTCTATGCCCCATGGCAGGGAAGACATGGTGGGACAACTCATGTTCCAGCAGACAAAAAGCAGAAAAAAAACTCGGGAAAGAGCCAAGGTAAGATACAGCCTTGAAGAACACTCCCCTAGTCACCCGCTTCCTCCAACTAGAACCCACCACCTACATTTCCCATAATGCTCTGAGTCCACCAGATGAGTAACCCATGGATTAGGTCAGAACCCTCAGGAACCAAACACTTCCCAAAAGCCTATCATCTGGCAAGTAAGCTGTCAGTAGCAGAGTCTGTGGGAAACATTTCCCATTCAAACCACAGTACTCTGCCCCCTTGCTGAGCTCCGAGCTACTTTCTCAAATCCCTAATACTTGATTTTATAATTTGGCACGGGCTTTAATAACAGTACCCTTGGGATGGGGTCTAGCTCAGCGGTACAGTGCTCGCCCATGTACACAAAGCCCTGGCTTTAATGACCAGGACCCTGACAAGGAAAAGATAAAGCGGTACCCATCCCTGAGTCTAAAATGAGAAAATACATGTAAGGTATCTGGGACCACGACACATTGTGACATCCTAGTGAATGTTTAAATATCATTTTTATATGTCATGCTCCAATAGGGGAAATTTGAATGAAAAGGAGAAAGTTGTGAGGAGCAAGGGTATAGGATGGAAGATGATCCAGGGGCCTGACTTAGGGACCAGGGGTGGGTGAAGAGATGGCTGCAGAGATTGCAGATCACCAGTAATGCAGATCACCAGTAATGCATTGTCGATCATCCCACCTTCTTCCCTAGTAACAGAATAAAAACACCTTCCAGTAATGTTCATACCCCAGGCAGCCCCAGCTGACCTGTGTCATGTCCTCAGTCCTGCTGCCTGGAATCCAGGACAGTAGCAGAATCCATGGCAGCTGTCTTAGACCATGAGGTGACCCTGAAAACAAACACTGTACATGATGACAGCATTGTAGCAGGATGGTAGAAATAGCCTACATGTTTGGTAACTAGGAAGCCACCCACCTGGTTTCTTGTTGTTGTTGTTGTTGTTTTCTCTGAATTTCATTTATGTGAGAGTAGAAGGTATATTTGAACTTGTCGTTTGAGGTATAGAATTTCTAATTCTAATCTTAAGTACTACAGGGTGGACCATTCACAAAAGCAGTAGCAGCAAAAGAAAATCTGATGGCAATAGCAGGAGAAAGAATGATGTCAGTGTGGTGAGGTAGCAATGCTTGTGTCGACAGCTACTTGCTCAGGGGAGTGAGGATGCAGAATTACAAGTTCCAGACCAGCCTGGAGTATATAGGGAGTTTCTGTTGGGAAAACAAAACAGGATCTGTGAGTTCAACTAGGGAACATACGTTGAGATGCAACAGTTATAGGGACATAAGATCAAATCTCAGAAAAGGTTTGCAGGGCCATCTGATGTGAGTCACTTTGACAAAAGGATTATTTTAACAAGACACCTAAAGATCAGTAATACAGGAAGAATTTCCTGCCCTCTGTTTCCATATAAAATCTGGACATGGATTCCTTTCATATGGTACCTTCCTCCCCTACCAGGGAGAACATCTCTGGGGTTTCAGAAGCCCAACCTCGGCCCCTTGTCTCACTCTCCTTTCCTTCTGCCTGTGGATCCAGATGGAGAGCTCTCAGGTACCTCTCCAGCACCATGTGTCTGCCTCCATGGCACCATGCTCCCCGCCATGATGATAACAGAACTAAACCCCCAAACTGTAAGCCAGGCCCTATTAAATGTTTTCCTTTATAAGAGTTGCCACAGTCATGGTTTCTCTTCACAGGCATAGAACATTGACTAAGACAAGATATAGCTGTAATCCTAGTAGTTCTCAATAGCAATAAAGGGGAAAGCTCAAAAAGATCAGCAAAAGTCACTGGGGCAGGAGGAAGCAGGCTGGTGCCTTGCTGCTGCTCCCACAACAAATCACTGCAAACTTGCTGGCTTAGGATGGTCCGTGTTGGATGAGCCACGGTTTTGTAGTTCAGAAATCAAGGGGCTGCTTCAGTCTCTCTGGGCTGTCATCTGGACAGTCTGTGGAAGAGTCCCGTCCACCCAGCAGTTGGCTATATTCTGTTCCATGTGGTTGTTGAGCACAGATCCCCTATCTCCTTGCTGACTGCATCTGGGGACCGTTTTGAGCATCTAGAAGCTACGTACAAACCCCGGGCTTTCAAGGTCCAGAGTAGGAGATTAACTGTTTTGTTTTCTCAGTGCTGGGGATCAAGCCCATAGTTTGACACGTAAAAGGCAAGCATTCTACCATGAAGCTACATCCTGAGCCCAGGTTGAATCTTTTCAAATCTCCCTGGCCTCTCTGATTCATTTCTGTTGTTGTCTTATGCTGTTTTGTTTTGTTTTTAAGGGCTCAGACAACCCAATAAAATCTCCCTTTGTTAAATTCAGGTGACTAGTCACCTCAGTTCCAACTGCAAACTCCTTTACAGCAGTATTCACATTAGTGTTTGACTGAGACACTAGAAAAGAGGAATCTTACAGTTGGTACCTTGTAAGACTCCCAGTCATGGCCAGTAACAAAAAGTATGCTACTCCTCTTGGAGAAATGGTCCTAAGTCTTCAAGAAGCCTCCTGAAGGTGTGTTATCAAGGAATGGTTAGTTTGGGAGAGGGTTATTTGTTGTGCATACAAACTGGAAAGACTTAGAGGCCATGTGCATACTTAGAAGGAAGGTCCAATAAAGGAGAAACAGATTAAAATGGGGGAGGTATGAAAAATTATTTGATCAACACTGTAAGAGGTAAACAGAATTGAGACCCCAGTCAAAAGTAATAGCAAAGGTAGTTCTCACTCTTACAGGAAGAATGTTTGTCAGTGTGAGGAGATGAAATGCAAGAGTAGCTAAGACAAATCTGAGCAGACATCGCCTTTCCATAGATGCCGTTCTTCCTGAAGCGGGACCTCCACGTGCTGGCCCTGGAAGAGCATCATCTTCTGTCTTAGGGTTTCCATTCCTGTTAAGAGACACCATGAGCAAGGCAACTCTTATTTAGGACAACATTTAATTGGGGCTGGCTTACAGCTTCAGAGGTTCAGTCCGTTATCATTAGTAGTGGGAAGTATGGCAGTATCCAGGCAGATATGGTGCTGGAGGAGCTGAGAGTTCTACATCTTGATCCAAAGGCAACCAGGGGGTGTTGTGGATGGGTCTGGTGCTATTTGTATTTTGATGCTAATTCTGGTCTCCTGGGAGGGACTTCAGAGAAGGAGTGAGTCACATACTTAGGTGACTTCTTGTGAACTAATCCACTAATGAATAAAGGAGTCAATCACTGATCTAGGAGGAGGTGGGACTTCCAGGTTGGACAGAGGAAGAGAAGGAGCAAGAGAGAGATTAGAAGCAGTTCGGACAGGATAGCAATAGGGCAAGATGTAACTACTAGTGTCTCCCGGTTTATGGTGAATCCTGGTGGATTTGCCACCAGAGGATTTAGATTTAATATGATTTACAAGATTAGCATTCTAATAGTTGAACCCAGAGATCGAGTTACCATTGTTTCTGAACTAAGTTTGTGTGATGTTTTTCTTCTCCAGACGACTCAACTGAGTTCAAGAGAGAAAGGTACAGCGGCAAAGCGTGGGTTTGCCTGATGTGCACCACAAAGACCATGGGGGTTTTGAAGCATGGGGCTGGTATGATAGTGACACACCAGAGGGAACTTAGCAAGTTGGGTGGAGAGATTTTGAAGTTCTAGTTCCATGTGGCCCGCAGGTGCTGAGCATAGTGCCAGGAACTGCCACTCGTTTTTAATATTTGTGCAACAAGAGGGAGATTCAATTCTGCAGAAAGCCAGCAGGAAGGTCCCTTCTGCACTGTACAGACCCTGAGCATAGGAGCCTCAAAGCCCACCTACGCAATAACATCCTATAAGGTCACACCTCCTCCAATAAGGCCACACCTCCTAACATTGCCTCTTCCTAGGGCCGCCACATCTGTGCCACAGAACTCATTCAAAAGTTGGTCCACAGCCGGGCGGTGGTGGCGCACGCCTTTAATCCCAGCACTTGGGAGGCAGAGGCAGGCGGATTTCTGAGTTCGAGGCCAGCCTGGTCTACAGAGTGAGTTCCAGGACAGCCAGAACTACACAGAGAAACCCTGTCTCGAAAAAACCAAAAAAAAAAAAAAAAAAAAAAAAAGTTGGTCCATGGCACCATCCCAGATCTGCTGAGATTAGTAAAGCCCAGCACTGTGCTTAACAGAACTGTCCTCTGGGTGATTCTCATACCTGCTACGGTTTAAGCTTCACTCTAAGGTAAACTGCCAGATGGCTGGCTAAGACAGAAGATGATAGGTAGAAGATGTGAGAAGAAAGGAAAGGTTTGAAAGAACCCTGGGAAGAAAGCTTGACTGAGAGCCAGTGGAAGGACCCGCTGGGGAGACTGGATCCCACTCCCACAGGAAGTGCTCTCCAGCTCTGGACACTAGCTTGGCATCAGAGGGCGCACTTTTAACAAAACTAGAGGAACACAGAGGTGACTCCTCAGCTATAGGCAGGAGAACAGAAATGACAGGTGACAGGCAGCATCCTGATTCAGGGAGGAACACTGGTTTTAGAGTCAACATAATCTGAGTTCATTTTCCAGCTCTGCTACTTCTAGTCCACGGAAAATCAAACCTTATTTAAGGTCTCTAATTTCATTTCCTCAGTATAGATAGAGATGTGGTGACTCCATCCATGTGAATCAATACGTGAAAATGCCTACCACAGAATCTGACACTCCAGCACATACTATTATATTGTAATCATAAGCGAACCACTACTATTTTTAAGCCATATTGTCTTGGATTCTGCTGGGCTGGGCTTCACAGGTCTTATGTAGCGATACAAGTCGACAGAGATACCCAAAGATATATGCCATCAAGGTAGCCCCATTTACAGCCAAGATATTCAAAGCTTCTCCATGTTACATGTTTGTTATAGCTACCTTTACTCCACTGTCCAACTCAAATCGCAGGGGCCAGATTCAAAGTTAGCAATCCAGGATAAGGGAAAAAAAAAAAAAAAAAACGATCTGAATAAATAACACATTTCATTGTGTAACATGTAATATAATGACTCTGGATAATTCCGAATGAGATATGCGAGGTTGCTTGGGATGAAGATGTAGTTAAAACAGCACAAGTCAGGGAACATTCTAAAGCCAACAGTCCGTGACAAAGAAGAAAGAGGCTTTTGCAAACTCTGGACTTTTAATTACCTTTGCAATGTCCACATGTCTATTATCTCTCCTTAGAGTGGTCACTTTCCATTTGCCAGGACTGCCGTGACAAAGTACCATATCTGGGTCAGCTTCAACCACAAAACGATTTCATAGAGCCAGAGACTAGAAGTCTAAGAGAATAAATAGTTTGGCTTCTTTGAAGGGCCTAGGGGAAAGTGTCCTCTAGACATCATTGCTGAGCCTGAAGGTGACCTCTAGACAGTCACATGGCATTCTTCTTATGCACTTATCTATGCCCCTAACATTATCTTTAAACACAAGTACCAATAATATGATGTTAGGGCCCTGCTCCAGTATGACATCTAATTGCATTGGCAATGACGCTTCCAAATTAGGTCACATTATGAGATAGATATAGGGACACTTTAGTTAAGTTCGCTTTTGTCTTAGTTAGGGTTTTACTGCTGTATAACAGACACTGTGACCTAGGCAACTCTTATAAAGTACAACATTTATCTGAGGCTGACTTACAGCTTCAGAGGTTGTTTCAGTCCGTTATCATCAAGGTAGGAGCATGGCAGCATCCAGGCAGACATGGGGCTGGAGGAGCTGAGAGGTCTGCATCTTGATCTGAAGACAGCTAGGAGAAGACTATTTTCAGGCAGCTAGAAGGAAGAGGAGAGTCTCAAAGCCCATGCCCACAGTGTCACACTTCCTCCAACAAGGCCACATCTCCTACTAGTGCCACTCCCTGGGCCAAGCATATTCAAACCACCACAGTTTGTCATGAGGACAAATACCAAAGATAATTGTACTAGTTTTTCTTCACTGTAATAAAATCCTGATGCAAATATGATAAGGAGGAAATTTATTTGGGTTCATGGTTTCAATCCAAGGATGGATGGTTCCCTTGATTTGAACTTACGTTGAAGCAGAATACTACAGTAGTAGGAGAGTGTGACAGAAGAAGCTGATTACCTCATGGAAACCAGGAAACAAAGAAATGGAACAAGATAGTAATGAAGAACGAGATATGCCCTCCCAGGCTGTGACTCCATGAGTTACATCTCCCACTTCTCCCACTGGGCTCCTGGAGTCTCTGCTACCTCCCAGTGTGTAAAGGAATTTTAATCCAGCAACATGGCTGCTCTGATGACATCCAAAGACCTTCTAGATCTGTGTGATCCAACTGCAATGCAGACACACTTTTCATCCCAAACAATGATGTCTAATTGGATGGGATGCAAAATGGTGGATCAGAGATAGGATATGCCCAACTCTTTGCCAGAGTTAGTTTGAGGATAAGCAGAACAATTCAGTGAGAAGCTGAGAGAAGCTGGATTGAATCAGGTTGGAGAGAAGTTTGAGCCAAAATCCAGCCAGTCAAAGTTCAGAAAGAACTACAACGAGTGAGCTAACCGAGCAGTAAGCCTCCAAGATGACAATTACATCAGGCAAGCAAAAGCTACTCTTACACATCAATGATGCCATCCGAGTATGAATTCATTAGTGGGTTGATGCCCTGATAAAGTTAAAGCCCTCATGAAACCTCCCAAAGGTTTCACTTTCTGAACACTGCCACACTGGTAACTATGAACCTTTGGTGACATTCCACATCCAAAGTGTTACAAAAACCAATTTGTAAAGAGAAAGGCATTCTTCTGGCTCACAGTTTGGAGGTTTCAGCCCCATTATCAGTTAGGCCTGCAGAAAGTTGGTTTATTATTTTGTGAGCATGTGGTCAGGCATAAGAAAACAGAGGAAGAAGTAGTACTGTGAGCTGGAGAGGTGGCTTAGTAAATGCTAGAGGATATGACTCGGGATCCCCATAGCCACATAAAAAGCCAGGCTTACCAGGGTACACCTTTAACCCCAGCATTTGGCAGGCAGAGACCAGAGGATCTCTAAAGGCTCCGTGTTCAGGAAATCTGCTCATTTGGTGAGCTCCAGATCCAGTGAGGGGCTCTGTCTCACACAATGTGGTTTAAGAGCCAGCAAGATGACTGAGTGGGCAAACACTGACAAGCCTCTGCCTTCCAATGGTGAAAGAGAAAATCAATTCCCATAAGCAGTCCTCTGACCCCCACATGCTCTCCATGACTC
Organism: Mastomys natalensis; assembly: GCA_021653895.1. NCBI lineage: Eukaryota > Metazoa > Chordata > Mammalia > Rodentia > Muridae > Mastomys > Mastomys natalensis. Next base: position 320,741 of record JAJTUV010001463.1, on the reverse strand, counting down.
CCATGCTAATGTACAAACACACACACACACACACACACACACATACACACATAAATAAATAAATGTAAAAATATTGTTTAAACAAGTTGGAAAGGAAAATATCCAACATTGACTGCTGCCTGCCACATGCATGTGCATACATACATGTAACATACACACAGAGAAGACGCTAGAGGTCTACTACCTCCTTCACTGGCACTCCCTGGATGACCGAAGGTCCTTCCGTAAAGCCCTCAATATTGAATGTTCTAAGAGCACTCAGTAATCCCACCACCCTGGGGACCAAGGTTTTAGTATGTGTGCCTATGGAGGATACTTAAGATCCAACTATAGCAGGAAACAATCCAATTCGCAGAGTTAACAGTAAAAAGCCCTAATATATCCTGCTTGATTGGGGGAAATATCAAATAATTGTGGAGTAGTAGGGGACTTCCAAGAACAGCAACTGTTCTTGGAAAAAGAACTCCAAAATGTGCTGGTTAATTTTTGTCAATTTGCTATATACTAGGGTCATGGAGGAAAAGGGAATCGCAGCTGAGGAAAAATATCTCTCCATCAGATTAGCCTGGAACCAAGACTCTGAGATACTTTCTTGATTAATGATTGACGAACCTGGGCAGGTGGTTGTAAGAGGTACAAGAAAGACAGTTGAACGTGATACTGGAGGGTAAGACAGCAGCAGCCCTCCACGGCCTCTACTTCACTTCCTGCCTCCAGGTTCTTTCCCAGACTTGCCTTCATGATGGACAGTAAACTGTAAACTGAAATATATCCCTTTCTCCCCGAAGTGGCTCTTGGTCATGGCATTCATCACTGTATTGTTAGAAAGCAAACTAGACAGCAAGTAGTGAGTTTTAATAGCTAACAAAGGAGAAACTATGATGTTTATCCTCGTCAGTATATCAAACTGGAAACTGGTGTCCCTGACCACTGATCATACCACCCAGCATTCTACAGAGACAGCCATGCCCTGCAGATCCCTCGTCATGTTAAATTCATCATCCAACCTGAATATTCATCATTTACCTGAGCGCCTTCACACAGGGCCCAAATAGATTTAGGCTACATTAAACTTAAAAGCAATGTAGCCAGTTATCCATCATGAGGAGTCTGGTGCAGAGCGTTCAGCTCACTGAGCAATACACAGCCAGGCCTTACCGGGAGGTAGTTGCAAAAACTTTAGCATCCTCTATGGAAGGAACCACCTCTTCCTTGGAACCCACCACTGACTCCACTAGAACTCTGCCCACTTTCAACACCTGCCTCTTTCGACCTTTCTTATTTTAATAAAAGTGACATTCTGTCTGGGCCTGCGAAGAGCAATGGCTTGCCTACTTATCCCTGTGTCAAATCCCTTGGTCCCTAGAAAGGTTAATCCTTTCACAGTCAGACAATGTTAGGTATCAGCTGACACCTCCCTGACCTTTCCTAAGGTAAATTCTATTCTCATTGTTCCCGTAGATGTGATGAACCTTTGCTGTAGCCCCCTCTCTCTCTCCCATCCTCTTAATTCATTTCATTTGCTTTAAAGATCCTGCCCTTCTCCTATCTGCTACCCACCCTCCCTACCTCCTCTCATCTCTTACATATAAAGGCCCAGCTATTCAGTGGAGGTGGGAGGGGGATGCTATGGAGACCTTTGTACTTCCATTAAAGGTAATAAACTACAACATTCCAATTTCTGCCTCAAAACAGAAGGCAAATACAGATCCCTTCCCATACCAAGACTTTTCCCAACATCTCAGGATGCCATGATTCTGCCATGGCTGCAGCAGAATCTCATATGAGTTCCTACCACCACATGCCACAGTTCCCTGCAATGATGGGCTGTTATCCCTCTAAAACTGTAAACCCCGAGCAAACGCTTTCTTGTATAAGTCACCCTGGTCATACTGTTTTATCAAAACAATGTAATAAAAGTCTCCTTTTACGATGCAGGGCCTTCATCCAAATCCACTGCCAGGAAATTCCTGTGTCAAGCTGAGAATCCCTTTTCAGGTTATCTCCTGACACATCTGTCTTTGATGCCTCTCATCTCACCCGAGGGGCCCAGGAAATGATCTGAAGCCCCAAGCAGATATTATCATTTCAGCATCCTGTAGCTCAAAGCATCCAAAACTAATTCCCATTCTCCATCCTCCCAGTGTTGACTGTTGGTACTTATTTACTGTATCAATATAAGTTATCATTTTTACCAAAAAAAGTTATATTTAAATCTCCTGTGTATGCATAAATTTGTTAGGAATAAATTCTAAAGTCACATAACATACCATTTGAACTCAAAATTTATGTCAAAATATGTACAGGGTCAACCTTAACCCATTCAGTCAGCAAGACTAGGCAAAACTTACCTTTAGTGGCTTGTATATGCTTGGCCCAGGGAGTCACACTATTAGAAGGTGTGGCCCTGTTGGAATAGATGTGGCCTTGTTGGTGTAGGTGTGTCACTGTGAGTGTGGGCTTTTACACCCTCATCCTGGCTGCCTGAAAGCCAGTCTTCCACTAGCAGCCTCCCGATGAAGATGTAGAGCTGTCAGCTCCTCCTGTACCATGCCTGCCTGGATGCCACCATGTTCCCGCCTTGATGATAATGGACTGAATCTCTGAACCTGTAAGCCAGCCCCAATCAAATACTGTCCTTATAAGAGTTGCCTTGGTCATGGTATCTGTTCACAACAGTAAAACCCTAACTAAGACACTCAGGGTGCATATGTTTTATATTAAACATTGTATTTTACCTAAAATATAAATGGTTTCTTTTAACACTTAAATGCTGCATGTTTAATAGACAAGAAGAGAGATTTCAAGCTGGTATTTGCAAATGATTCTCTGCAAATGCACACTGTGATGTGAATAAAATTCACTTGCATTTAAGCAAGAGGAAGCAACTTTAACAGCCTCGATTTTTCCTCTTTCTGACCAGAAACCTTTGGCAGATCACTCACGCCAATGGAACAGAGACCTAGTTGACATGAATTTTCAGTCTCAACATATCCTGAGAGGCTATGTTTAAATATCTGTACCCCTTACACTTCCCTCCTCCAACAGGTGGCCCATTATATGAATACATTCAAGCATCATTGAGAGTAAAAAGCACACGTTTATAATGATCACCATGGCAGCTAATGACACTCAGCGTGTGTGGCAGTTCCTCCGTTGCAGAACTGCAAGGCACTTGTTTAAAATGCACTTGGAAGATCTCATGTTGCTCTCTTTGAAAAGGGTAAAAATATTCCGCTACCAGCCTTTTTTACTGCCACCACCTTTGGTGCCGTGGGCCCAGAACACTTTTGCAAAACAACTGACCAAGGATCCTCCCCAAGCAGAGGCCCTCAGTGCTTCCTTTAAGTCCCTCAAAGAAAGGTTTTCCACGCATCCTACGGCCTCAATGATTGTCTGCTCCCTCCAGTCTCAAATCTAAACCTGACCCCACCACTCCCACTGAAAACTCTTCATTAGCTCCCCAGAGAGGTTAGGATTAAACCCAAATCGCTCCAAGGCATACACAGCACCTCACCACCTAATGTTCTTTTTATAGAATACATTCTCTTTCATTCTTTCCTTCCTGCATTTCCTCATGCCAGGACGTTCCCCTCTTTTCGACATTCCCCACACCTTCATTTGTTTCTAATTACTAAGTTCGCTCGTGTAAAAACCTCATGGACCAAAATGGCCTTCCTTCCTCCAGAGCATCCCTTTAGTTCCCTCATGTGCCATTTCCTAGAAATTACCTCACACCACCACTATCATTCTTGTCTTAACGATAGCCATGACATGATGGGGGCAACCAGCTCCCTTCCTACCTTGCCTGTACATTCACTCAGTTATACAGTTAGCTGGGAGCCAATAGAGCCAGACGTCTCTCTCACTACATGTCTGCATAGTCAGCTGGGGCTCTGCTCCTTATGCTGTGGTTTCTAGATAGGAAGATCAGCCCCCCTTGGGGCGCACTGGTCTCCTAGCACTAATCTGTAGGCATACATTTTTTGGCAACCTACTTCTAATAAGTCAACCTCTCCTCCAGCCCATCACCCAGCAGAGGCAGTAAAAGAGAAAAGTACTAGGCTATGGGGGAAGTAGACCTGTTCAGCAATAGTTCTTTAGAGGTAAGCTCAATCCTCTTTGGCAGTTCAGTTCTGGAGCAAACACCAAATACGACTTAGCAGCTGTAGACCAGTCCTCTAGGTAGGCAGACATCAGGCTCTAACCAGTAGCTGTAGTTCAATCTTGAAGAAACTGCAAAGCTCACCAACCAGCCTGAGGCGAGACCTTGGCCAGACTCAGCAAGGAATCTCGAGCAGTTCTCGGCTGAGTTTCTCTCAATGGCGGCATTAACACAAGTTGAGCTCAACAACGCTATGTAAGGTGAACCAATACCTGTGTGTCATTATCAAAGAACAACGAGGTGGAGCAAATCAAACCAACGCTCAATTCTCCTCTCCCACTATCTGTGGGGTCATATTTATACTCCTCCATCCCGGGTCCTTTCATGTTTTTGAGGTATTAAAACATCCTTTCACCTGTGTCTGCTTCAGGAAAACATTCTTTCCCAGGTCTGCTCCAGCAAAACATCCTTTCGCTTGTGTCTGCTTCAGCCAGACATCCTTTCACCGTGTGCCCCAGCAAACCATCATTTGACATAACTAACTTTCCAAAGAAACTAGAAGTTTCCACTTCACTGGTCCTAGAACTGCTGGCACTGTTCCTCCATGGTCCCTGCGTCCATTCCTGCCTCCAGGTTCCCACCTTGAGTTCTTGCCCTGACTTCCCTCCGTGATGGACTATGATAAGAATTCTAACACACATACACACACACACACAAACCTTTTCCCTACTCCCAAGCTGGTTTGGTCACTGTTTTATCACAGCAACAGAGAGCAGCAAACTAGGACAGAAATTAATTAAGCTTTGATGAGATCAATAGGGTAGGATTCCCATAATAGAATTAATGCCTGTGCAAGACGAAACAAAAAAGAAAGAAAAGAAAGGAAAGCTCTCTCTCTCTCTGCTGTGTGAAGATACAACAGAGTGACCCTCAGCAAACCAGGAAAGGACTAGCTCTCACCAGATACCAGATACACCCAAACCTTGACCTTGAGCTTCTCAACGTCCGGAACTGGAAAAAAAACACGCTTTGTTGTTTCTAGAGCGCCTAGTCTGTGGCATTGTTACAGGTGCATGCCACTGCGCCCAGTTTGTACTCGTGCTGGCGAGTGAATTCTGGGTCCCATGCTTACGCAGCAGATGTTTTATAAACCGAACCATCTCCCCAGCCCTGTCCTTTTTCTTTTATCTAAATTTCACATAGAAAGAAAACATGTGGTATTTGTCTTTCTAGATTTGTCGTAACTCACTCAGCATAACTCTCCCCACCTCCTGTCCACATACTTCCAGTCATGTCAAGGCTCCTTACAATAACCAAAGACAACGCTAATACCATCTAAATAGTGATTAGACCGTATTGTTCAGAGGACAATAAACAAAAATAGATTCACACGTGTTTAGCACAGATGCATGTTTTTTTTCAAACATTTTGGATCCACGGCTGCTCAAATCAGACGATTTGGACATGGGCGCACACCTCTGACATGGAGAGCCCACAGATATGCAGAGCTAGCTTCATCTTCTTGCATCCCAGTTAGTATATTATGAGGATGCACTGGGCAAAGCCTTAACCCTTCTCGTTCATCCTTCTCCTGAGTCTGCTGCCACTCTCGCCCGTGAGCAGTAGGCTTAGGGTATATCTACCACGCTCACGCCTGCCCAAGCTTTATCAAATCTGACAGCCAGTATTTTTGCCACATATTTTTCTTTACAAACAATCGCTTTTGATTCTCTTTATTTACTGTAATCTCAGCTGTTATCAACGCCCACTCCTGCCCAACAGATCCACACATCACTATGCAAATCCACAACAAAAACACACTGACAAAGACTGTAAAGGATGGTGGGAACAAAGGGAAGCTGTTGGAAAGAAGGCATCCTGGAAACATTCACACCAATGTTTTCCTGCATTCACTCAATGTGCAAACACAGAGGACCAACACTGGTCCTGTGTCCCTCCAGGAACATGGCACTGACTTTGTTCAAGACCCCTTTGCTTAGCCAGGCTGTGCAGTGTCCGTACACACCTTTAATCTCAGCACTTGGGAGGCAGAGGATGTCTTAGTTCAAGCCAGACGGTTCTATACCTCAAGTTCTAGGAAAGCCAGGGCTACACAGAAAACCCTGTCTCAAAGAGAGAGAGGGAGAGGAGGGGAGGAAGATGAGAAGGAGGAGGAAGAAAAGGGGGAGGGGGAGGAGAGGAGGAGGAAGAGGAGGAGGAGAAGAATCCTGTACTATAAAGAGCTCCCAACAACTGCAGAATGTCTTTCCTTTTCATTGCAGAAGGGTAACGGAGAAAAGACTGATAACAGGTATGCATCCTACGTTTCTGTTGCAACTCACTCCCAAGGTTGTAGTTTACCATGTCCAGATAAACTCCTCTGATGAGCTTCGTGCAAAATGGAGGACTCCCTTGTCCAGCAAGGTTTCCTCTTCTCTGCCTGATCTGAGGAGCCAAACACCCAATCTTCTTCCTGAGGAATGTCCTTGGCAAGTTCACCTTCCTCTCCCAGACTCCCCTAAGACCCTGCCCTGAGGTACTCCCAGAACTTTAAACTCTAGCCAGTGATTTACATTTACCTGAAAACTCCTTCCCACTCTCCAAGGCTCCTATACAGCCTTTGTTCACCTCGGATGGAGAGTACGCTCACAAGCTGTTTGAACGATGATCATCTAAGAGGGTGGTTTCATTGAGTATCATCTAAAAGGGCTATAACACGGAAATCCCACCCCGCCATACTCACTCCCTGCTTGACCAGGATCTGTTCTAGACTCCACTTTATCCTTCCAGCCTGGTGTGCAGCGGCACTGGGACATCCTGAGGGAGGAAAGCAAACATGCTTGTCTCCAACATGAATAGCGCACATGTCATCTCATTTGACTTTATGTCAATGGTGAGTGGTCTTCAATCTGGCTCCTTCTTTTTCCATTTCTCTTAGCCTCTCTTGTTCATCCACTCCTGTCACCCTGCTTTCCAACCATGAAACAGGACTGAGTTTCCTAAGGCTGGCCGTTGTCCATATACTTGAAATAATGTCCCTTCTGCCTGAGTACGATCACCACCGCTCTGTCTAACTAATGCCTGGTCATCCTTCAGGATTTATCAGGACTTTCCAGGGCATCTCGTTTCTGCCAAGTCTGAGGCAGCTGCCTACCCTCCAGGATCTCCAAAAGGACCCGTTATTACCCGTATGATTGTACCATATTAACACATTCCCTTGTTGGTCTGACAAAAATCCCTGAAAAGAGCAACTTAAAGATGAAAATACTTATTTTTGTCTCCTGGATGAAAGAAAGATACAGTTCATTGTGGCAAGGACAGCGAAAGCATGAAGTGGTGAGGCACACATCATCCACAGACAGAAGTAGAGGGAAGTGAATACAGTTGCCTGGTGTTTGTTTATTTTTCCATTTCTTCAGTCCAGTTCAGAAAAACTCAGCTCATGGGATTCAAAGTGAGTCTTTCCTCCTCGGTTAAACCTTTCTGGGAACACCCCTCGCAGACAGACACACCCACAAGTGTGTTTCCATGGTGATTCTATATCTATTCTACCAGTCAAGATGTCAAGTAGATGCTTAAATTAAACCATGAGCTCACTTCACCACTTTCTCTATTACTCTGAGAGGTCCATAAGAACCTGGGCAGCTAATACACCCAGAGTCTCACTTACCATCCTATAGTTTGGGACAGGAAGGACCTAAAGCAAAGGAGTTTAAAACATATGTGTCCAGGGAAGAGCAGCTTAAGAACAGAACACCTAGATTTGAGCCCAGACCCTTCCAACTCCACAAGTCTGCAGTTTAAGTAATCCTTGCATTAACAGGAGGTCTTCAGCGTGTCTCCTTGGAGTCATCCTTTCTTGTTTGATCATCATGCCCTGTCAGAATTTCCCCTCACTAGCCACTGAAAAATCTCTCCAGGTCAGATATATAACATAACTCAAGCATATATAATGAAGGTTAGGGGACAAAGAGAGTGAAGAGCTGGAGAGATGACTAAGCAGTTAACAGCACGTTAACTGCCCTCTGGTGTGTGTATGTATTCAATAAAATAAAATAAAACTTTTGGAAAAAAAACAAAAATAATGTGCCCCAAGTAATCGATGCCCCAACCAAAAGTAAATTATATTTTGAGGTTTAATGTCAAATACAGAGAAGGAACTTTGCTGGAAACGTCCCTTTTTCTGATATTGAAAAACAGTCAAATATAAGATATGATTTCACACTCACCTATTTATTTTGTGCCTGGAGCCCCCTAGGGCCCTTGAGGACTGATAAAAGTGTCAGTTACACTTTGAGATGACAGTGTTTTCTTTAGAACCAGAAGAGTATCAAGTTTTGAGTTTGTAATGTTGCCTGCCAGAAATGTGCCATGTTCCAACAGATGGATCCAAAGTCATCTCTGCCTCACACTGGTGTTTACATCTGCTGTTTCATAACAGGCACTCCACATGTAGCAGTTATGTCAACAGTCTTGAAGGATGTCACAGTTTCTGTACGTAGGTCAGGAATGCAAACCATGGCTTAGCTGCATGGTTCTGGATCCAGGGCTTTCCTGATGTTGCAGTGAGAAGGCTGGGGTTGGAGTCCTCTGAACACTCAACCAGAGGTGATTCAAGACGAAAGGAAAAAAGAAAGGGAAGGAAAAGACGGAAGGTGGGAGGAGAGAAGAGAGGAAGTGGGGGAGAGCAATCAAAGAGATAACTGTGCTAGACTGGAGAATGGGAAATACCAAGAAAGAACTTCAGAAATGAAGTTAAAGTTATAGGTAGATTTACACAAATAAAGAAAAGAAGTCTCGGGAGACAGGGGTGATGCATACCTTTAGTCCCAGCACTTGGGAGGATCTCTGAGTTCAAGGCCAGCTTGGTCTACATGTACAGCAAGTTCCAGGACAGCCAGGGCTATCTAGAGAACCCCTGCTTGAAAAAATAAAAATTTAAAAATTTTAAATGAATGAAAGAAAAGAAAAGTAACACACACACACCTCTCTCTCAACACACACACACATGAAATTAACAGGGTTAAGCCTGCCTGACCTCTAAGGGAAGGTGTGATGATAAGGAAGAGAATATATTTGTGCATTAAGTCCTAGAAGCAGCAGCATTCAGGGTGGGAAGTAGCCAGGAATGGAGTTAACCAGGGCCACAAAGCTACAGAGTTTTGCTTTCTCTAAAGAGTGTGGGGAGCCCTTAGAATACTTTAAGCAATGGAACAAACACAAGGTTTCCAAAGGTTGTTGCTTGTTAATATTTTTTAAATATATTTGGAGTAAATTGGAAATTAGAAGTGAAAAGACCAGTGTGGAAGTTTCTGTGATAATCCACATGAAAAATAAAGAGACTCACAGGGCAGTGGTGGCACACGCCTTTAATCCCAGCACTCAGGAGGCAGAAGCAGGCAGATCTCTTAAGTTTGAAGGCAGCCTGGTCTAAAGAACGAGTTCCATGACAGCCAGGGCTGCACAGAAAAACTCTGTCTTGGGGAACGCGGGGGATGGGGGGAGACAAAAAAAAAAACAAAACAAAGCAAAACAAGACTCAGCCCTGTGTGGTTCTACCCTAGAGGGCCTGTCTAGCAGGAACAAAGTCGTTAGTTCGATCCCCAGCACGGCACACAGGCTGACAAGAAAAGTCAGAGGAGGAAAGGAAGCCCAGATCCTAAAGGGATGGGAACCGAGCCGGAAGAGCATCAAGCACACAGCATGCCTCTGCTCCCAGGTAGAGGTGCTAAGTTCGAGCGGTTATGAGGCAGATGCTCATATAAAAGTTTCTCATTGGTTTGGGCCCATTAGCCAGAGACTGATTCAAATGAACAAAAAACTAAAGTATAGATTTCTCATAAAACAATTCTAAGATCCTGTTGCACTTTCGGTTTCTGTTAACTGCTATTTTGTGTTTTGCTTTGGTTAGTTATCTCCTGTTTGACTTGGAAACAGAGCCTCCTGTGTGATCCCCAAGCACTGTAACAACCGATGTAATTGTACATACCCAGTCCCCTTCCTTTAGTTTAAGATAATTCCTTTCTAACTGGTTACGTGCTGATACATTCATGCAACTAAGTAATTTGCAACAGTTGTGGATTAAAAGTATTTAGAGAATGGAAAGCCAGGCATGAAAAACCCCTATACACAAATAGGGGCGCCGGTAGTGGTAGCACACACTTTTAATCCCAGTACTTGGGAGGCAGAGGTAGGTGGATTTCTGAGATCCAGGCCAGCCTGGTCTACAGAGTGAGTTCCAGGACAGCCAGGGCTATACAGAGAAACCGTGTCTCAAAATAAATAAATAAATAATAAATAAATGAATGAATGAATGAATGAATGAATGAATGAATAGGGGGCAAGTTACAAAACACTGTAGACTTAATCTTAATTGGATCTTAATCTTCATTGTAAAAAATGTGTGATGGCGGCCAGAGAGATGGTTCGGTAGTTAAAAGCACTTACTGACCACTTACTGAATCACAGAAGACCCAGGTTCATTTCCCAGCACCTGCATGATGGCTCCCAATCATTTGTAATTCCAGGGTCAGGAATTCCAGTGCTCTCTTCTAGCCTCTCCGAGCATCAGTCACAGATGTGTTGCACATACTTGCATGCACGCCAAATACTTACTTAAAATAAAAATAAATGGATTTTGTTTGCAATAGCATGGATGAGGGGTTAGTTACTGGACCAGGAGTGACTCAAAGGCAGCTAGCTACTGTTGACATTTCATCTAGGCTCTGCCCCAGAGTTACCTAGCAACAGCCAGGTGTACCTGACTCACTATAAAAAGGGGCTGCTTGCCCCCTCCTAGCTCTTTTGCTCTTTTCTTCTCTTGCCCTTGTTCCTTTACTCTCTTCCTCTCCCTGTTCCCCTCCCCCTTCTCTCTTCATGTGCTCATGACTGGCCTCTATTCTCACTCTCCTTCTCTCTCTCTCTCTTCTCTCCTTCCTCTCTCATCCCTCCCTTTCTGTCTCTACTACCCTCTCAACGCCCTTCCCCATGCCCTGAATAAACTCTATTCTATACTATACTGTCATGTGGCTGGTCCCTCAGGGGGAAGGGATGCCTCAGCATGGGCCCGCAGAGGCACCCCCTTCCCTGCACTATACTTCCACCAAATATATCCCTACCTCTTCTCTGATATATTTATAAAACACAACAGCTACATCATCAGAAATATGAAAAGTCAAAATGGGTACTATAGAGAAATCAATGAATTAATGTAGCACATTCTGAATATTTCTGATGATTGAAGGTTATGTATTTTACTATAGTTTCCATAATGAAGATTATGAGTTATAATTGTTGTGAAATGGACAACAAAATTTCTAACAAGTGTTCATAATACGTATTTATAGACTCTGGAAGGTAAACAGTGAAATGTCCTTTGCTCATCATTTTTATATATATGCTAAGGTCTTAACAATAAATATTTGATAGACTAGAGTTTAAAAATTAATATTGTTTCCAAATATTTTGTCTTATGAATTTATTCTGCATTCCCAGTGTCAAGCAGAAAGGAATTTATTCGACGCTCCCAGTAAAACAGAAAATGAATTCACCAATTTGGTAGAATTCATCTTTGGATTCTAGGAATAAGAGTAATATATTTCCTCCATAATCTTTTACATTTCTCTTTTAATAGAAAAGTGAGTAATTAGAAACAGGTTTTCAGGAGGACACAGATTCATTTCCTTCCCCTGCCCCAGTCAAAGTTTGTTCTCAGAAGAAGCCCTGGTGATAATCATTTGCACCTCAGTGTGAAGTTGATATGTCTTTCCCAGAGGCGGTCACCTTTCCTTTATGCTCATTAATTAGAAAGAAAATGAAGTTCTAGAAAGTCCCCCTACTACTGCCCCATCCAGAAATAGCAGTTTTCCAAAAAGTCTCTTCCTGGCCCATCCCGGTCCTGCCAGGACCATGCTGCAATTCTTTCCCCATATCACAGACTCTTCTGTGTCTGATAAAGCTAACTTGCTGTGTGCAGGCTCTTATATGAAAAACCAGAGCAACCTCCAGTGGCTGCAAAGTGAATTCCCTCTCCGTGTCTTTTCCCTCTCCTCACCCACAGTCTAGCATTTCACTGTTTACCCCCATCTATTTATGCTACAAGGCAGAGATTTTTCTGAGGCAGCTCTACGTCAAATGCCCTGTCCCAATACTCCTGTTTATACACTTCTGCCTTTCTAACATTGTACATTCTGATTCTTGTTTCAGAAAATGTAGCCAGCATCCAGGATATCTTGAAATTATCCATAGCTTCTCTGGGTCCTTTTGTAACAACTTGGAGAAGTGAAAACTCAAATTATACACAGGGCTAGGTTGCAGCTCAGTGGGGAATTGTCTGTTTCGTAGGCATGGAAGTGTGGTTTCAGTCTCCAACAGAAAGAGAGAGAGAAACAGAGAGACAGAGAGAGAGAGGTGAAAACACCATGTAAAAGCACACAGAATACACTGGGATGAATGAATAGAATTTTTCATGGGAAGCTAGTATGCAAATCTTTACACATAGTGCCATGATAACAGCCTCCCTACGAAACAGATGCTGTGACTGGATTTGCATGCCTTATCTTTATTCCTCATAAAAGAAGAAAATCACATCACAATATAGATGAGCAAATTAAGATTTAGAGGCATTCAGGCAAAGAACCAGCAATCACACTCTGGTGTCTAATTCCACAAGTCTACACTTTAGCAGCTCACACGCCCCTCCGATACCTAATACAGCAGGTTCCGGGAGCCACACCTCTCAGCTCCAAAATCATTACTCCGATTTCACAGCACTCTAAAGCACAAGCTTGTGCATGCGTGGTGTGTGCAGGGGGGGGGGGGGGGTGGTGGGGAGGTCCATATGTTGTGTGTGTGTGTGTAATGTGTGTGTGTGCATATGTGTAGTGGGGTGCATGTGCGGTATGTACCTGTGTGTGGTGGTGGTGTGTATATTAGTGGTGGCATGAGTATGTGGTGGGTGTGTATGTGTGTGTGGTATCTATGTGTAGTGGCGGTAGTATGTATGTATGTGTGTGGTGTGTGTATGTGTGTGTGTGTGGTGTTTGTGTGTTTGTGGTGTATGTATGGATATGCGTGATGTCTGTGTGTGATGCTAAGGTGTGGTATTTGTGGTGTTTGTGTGTGTGGTGTTTGTGTATGTATGTGGTGGTGTATGTGTGTGTGTGTGTGTGTGTGTGTGTGTGTGCACATGCGCATGTGCACTCATATGTCTGTACATTTTATGAGTCTCATAACAGCCCTGTGAAGTCAAGACATGATAAAATGTTAATCCTTTTGTAGGAGAAACAATGTACTTAGGGGTTTGTCACAGCCAGAACATGGGGCTGATGCTAGAACCCCCTACATCCACACCCCACACCCCACACCCCACACCCCAGGGTTCCTTTATTTACTCCTACTTTCCTGGTCTCTATTGAACCTTTGCCAAAAATGTAGCCCTTCTCTTATCCTGTGATTAGAAAGAAGCCCTGGACACCAGCTGGACTTTAAGACATTGCTCACTGATGAATGTAGCAATCATTTATTGGGAGAATACTCGTTCCTCTGTGCTCTTCCCCTTCTGTCTCCTCTAGCTCCCTCAATTATCTATAAACCATCTGGGATAGTCGGTGTATGACTGACTTTAAACATGAGCCACTATGTCCTTGGGCCACACTAGCCACAGAGATAAGTCAGAACACAAAAGCATCAGCGACTCAACTCAAAGGCCATGGAGCAAGAGGCAGCTGCATGTACATTTCTCATGCATATAGGGAGGCCGACTTACCTATCTATCTCTGTATACACTCCACCCAACATAATATAAACTATTTTCCATTCCTGGGAATAACGGAGCCAGATTTACCCTTTGTGTTACAACACATGAACACAATGATAAATCTACAACAAAATATTTGTCTCCTCCCAATTGTTTACATAGATACATGCCTTAGCCAACATTAAGTTGTGCATTCAGTTATTTTGCAACACCATAGAACAATAATGCCTGGAGCATCCTGGAGTATTTAGAATTAACGATGTCTTCTATCTGGTTTTTAAGTCAGTCCTTCTGCAGCTCCTTCCGTTGCCGTTAGCTTGCTAAACATCATCGCTCCAGACTTCTGATTTACTTCCTTTCATCTCCTATAGATTTAGAAGGATAAACCGATCGCATTGGAATATCTGCTAAAAGGTGAAAATGTTCTGATAAGGATATAAAAGTAACAATAATCCGAATGTGGCATCCAGATAAAAATGTGCTCCATGGATTGGGTTCATTGCCCCAGGGCATCAGAGGCTTTATTTTTATCTATGTTGAAATAATTTCAAATTCACTGCAAAGTTGCAAGCGTCTCCATATGCTCGCCTACTTTGCAATAACCCTGGCTACAAGAATCCCAATGGGTTTATAAGGCACAATGTCCCAGGGTCACTGGTAAGGAACACAGCCATTATAAAGACTTTTTAGTATGTTATACATTTAATCTATGTATATATGGTACATATATGTATATATGTATATATTTTAAAATACCTCACTCCATCCTATTTTATCTTTTCTATTTATATGCTATCTTCTGTCTTTGGTTGAATTTATCTAGTGTCCTTTATTCCCTCCGTTAAGCTTGGTTGATGTGAAAGTTGAAGTCTAAATTTAAGTGGTATTTTTACTCTCTCTGAACAAGACAAGGATTTCATTTCTTGCTTTTGTCTATTTTGTTTTTGATATGGGGCCTCACTACGTAGCCACAGCTGGCTTCCAATGCATAATCCCTTTGCCTCTGCCTTCCAAAAGGCTGGCCTTCCAGATGTACCAGACTGGCCTTCCAGATGTATCAGGTTGGCCTTGCAGATGTACCAGGCTATCCCAACTATTATTTTAAGCTGGCAAAAGAACACACAGGCTTAGTATGTCTTTTATGATTATTACTATTATATTATTAAACATTATATTATTAATATTATATTTATATTACAAGTAATTTGCATAGCGCATAGAACATTCTTGCAGCAGGCACATAACACACATAATTTAAAGATGCAGTGGATTCTGCAACACTTCCTGTATGAAAGAGCAACCCTCCGTCAGGTGATGCAAAGTCGGGAAGGCCTGCAGAAGACACGCTGATGGTTTGTAGGTGTTCTTTTCATGTTTATTTAGTAGCCTATCTCTTCACATGATCGTATTGCTCTTTCTTGATTTTTCATTTTTAAACCCCTTATTCTGAGCTTTAGAAGGATAGGGACTGGAGGGATGGCTCAGTGGTTACAAGCACTTACTGCTCTTATAGAGGGCAGTTCTGTTCCCAGTATTCACCATCCATGAACCAGGACACCCTGCATGTCCAGCACCAGGGGATCCTTCTCCTAGCTTCCACAGGCACATACATGCACACAGACACGGACATACATACTTACATACATACATACATACATACATACATACATGCACAAAAAAATGAAAATAAACCCTTTTAAGAGATAAAACCTGAGGATTTGCTTTTGTTTTGTACTCAAGCCTGGCCAGGCAGATGACTGAGTGAGTAAAAGCACTTGCAAGCAAGCCTGACTGTGTGAGTTTGATCCTTGTGAAAGGAGAAAAGTGAGACCACAGACCTCCTCCAGCCTCCACTTATGCACTGTGGCACAGTTGTACATCTTACACACACACACACACACCATATCATTATCATCATCATTTTTAAATGTTTTTATTTTATACATGTAGGTGTTTTGTCTGCATATAAGTCTCTACACCACATCCATATAATGCTCACTGAGGTCAAAGACTAAGTCAGAAGACGTATAGTCAGGCTTGCTTGCCAGAAGAGTGAGTCATATCCTCTGGAGATACAGAGTATCAAGGGTTGGTAGCTGCCTTTGGATGCTGTGAATCAAACCCAGGTCTTCTGTAAGAGCAGCAAGTGCTCTTAATTGCTGAGTCCCCTCTCCAGCACAAATAAACTAAAACTTGAAAGTACGTGCAAGTAGGAATTGTGAACTGATGCCTCCGAATCATCAAGCCAAAGAATCTTTCCCATCCCAATTTGTTTATTCAGGTAGTTGGTCACAGGATGGGAAAGTCTGACTAACACGCTCTATTTTGAGAATGACACGAAGTACTCAAATATCCCCGGCCTTGCCCAAGTCAAGATGTCCTCTTCTGAGGAGATGCTGGGGGGAGGACCGGTGATGATGGGAGGACTGAGGACTTAACTTGAGCTGACTTCCAGTCAGGTCTGTGTCTTTCGTTCATTCTCATGCCTCTTCTCAGAGGTCTCTTGGGCTGCCGTTTCTCTGGCCTTTTGGATGTTCTGTGAAGAAAATCAAATTGCCAATATATCCAAATCGACTTGCCTCCTGCTTTTTAGTATCCAACAGTTTTTGTTATTATTAAAAGCATTTCCTGTACTGCTTATCGGGCAAATCTTAGGTTTTATTATTTTTCCATCTCATTTTTGTAGAGTTTTAGAAAGAAGTAGCATTAAAATGCTTATTTTTAATCTACTATCTTTGAGCATGCCAGCTGTTTTTTTTTTTTTAAAAAAAAACATATGAAAGTGATTGCTATTCTAATTTTTTACACTCAATATTTATTTAAATTTACCAGCATCTTTAAACAATCTTTTTGCATACTGTTGCTTCTTTATTCTGTTAGTTCCCTCTAAGTTATTTTTTTTCCTTATTTAGTAGTTCTTTTTGAAAAGACTATTGGTAGAAATTTTCTAAGTGTCTGGGTATCTTTAAAAAAATTATAATTTTCCTTGACTTGTAAATGACATTTTGCCTGAGTTTAGAAATTTGGGTTCCCAATTACGTTACTTCAGCACATGAAAGATACCATTTCATTGTCTTTTAGCATTGATTTTGCTGATGAGGGTATTTTTTTCCACTTTCCAGTTTATTTATTTATTTTTATGATGAAATCTGCTTTCTTTCTTCCTTGACTTAACACGTTCTTCTTAGTTCTTGCAGAATTCTGCCTCCCAGATGTTAACAGAAAAAAAAAATGTCATGAAATCAGAATGCTCAGTTTATTCCTCACCACAGTGAGAGCAAACACTAACATAGCTAACGATGTGCCCAAAAAGGCAGTCAGGGCTGACTTACTGAGACTCTCAAATTTGGTTCAAGTGGATGGATGCAAGGACTTGATTAGAATCCAGAGGCCTTCATAATATAATAGTGTAAGTTTTTGGAAAGGCAAAGTAGGGATATGGAGATGAGACAGTCAAAGAGACCCAAGCTGTGGAGTGATGCTTTGGAGAGTAGCAGGGTCTTTGATGAGTTCCTAAAATAAACAGTGATGCTATGGGGAAGCAAACCTTCCTGGACAAGTCTCTGGGTTGTGAAGTTGTGTCATGCTACAGGAGATGGACGGTGGCATGGTAAGACGTATCAATGCAGAGGAAGCTGAGAAGAGAAAGCAGCTTTAGGCTCTGCTGTTCCCATCTGTCTTAGTCAGGGTTTCTATTCCTGCACAGACATCATGATCAAGAAGCAAGTTGGGGAGGAAAGGGTTTTTTCAGTTACACTTCCACATTGCTGTTCATCGCCAAAGGAAGTCAGGACTGGGACTCAAGAGGTCAGGAAGCAGGAGCTGATGCAGAAGCCATGGAGGGATGTTACTTACTGGCTTGCTTCCCCTGGCTTGCTCAGCTTGCTTTCCTATAGAACCAAGGACTACAGCCCAGGGATGGCCCCACCCACAATGAGCCTGCCCACTCTTGATCACTAATTGAGAAAATGCCTTACATCTGGATCTCATGGAGGCATTTTCTCAAGGGAGATTCTTTTCTCTGTGTTAACTCCAGCTTGTGCCAAGTTGACACACAAAACCAGCCAGTCCACCATCTGACGTCATTTTTTTACCTGAACTAAGACAAACAATATTCAGGTCATAACACATCCAGATTTTCACTGCTGGTTGAGCTATCACAGTCATTTATCAAGTTCCCAGAGTCTGGACCTGTGGGCACAGATGTGCAATGCCAACTACACAGGTGGCTGAGGCAAGTTCAAGGCTGCCTGGGCTACAAAGTAAGCTTGAGCCCAGTATGGGCAATTTCATTAGCTCCAGGCTCAAAAGTAAGCATTTTTAAAAGTCAGAGGAGAGGCTGGGGATATAGCTCAGTGGTAGAGCACTTGTCTAGCATACACAAGCCCCACTGAAGCATCTCTCCAGACCCTGTTGCTAGAGTTGTGTGCATTTACACTTAACAGTCTAGAGATCACCCATCTAAACATGGCAACACAGACAAACACTAAAAGAAGCAAGATGTTTATGGTTATGGTCCACCTCTTACATAGAAATCAAGTACACTGAAATTAAATCAAAGCCTAGGTTATCTTGCTAATCTGAACAGTCTACAAAACCAAAGGTAGGGTTCCTAGCTGAGTTATCTGATTTTCTATGTCTTTATTTGCCTCTCAGATCTCTTTTGCATTACCAAGAGTGCTTTCTAAAGGTCTGCCGGAATGTGAGGTCACATTCTTTCCTTTTAAAATCATCTCTTCAGAAGGAAGAGGACATTAGATCCAAGGCATTGCATGCTGTAGCACTCCTTGTCCAAGCCCCTGCACCACCCCGTGAAGAGTCCCACAGTCTGTGAGCATGAGCTAACTAGGCTGTAGCCTCCTAGGGTTTCTTTACCTTCCAGAACTCTTACAAAGCATTTGGAGAAAAAAATAAGAAAGCCATAATTCTCAAATGAGTAAGATAGAGATGTTTTTTGTTGTTTTGGGGTTTTTTGTTGTTGTTGTTTTTTGTTTTATTTTAATTTGTTTTTGTTGTTGTTGTTGTTGTTGTTGTTTTGGGGTTTTTGTTTTTTGTTTTTGAGACAGAGTTTCTTTGTGTAGACTTGGCTGTCCACCTCTGCCTCCAACTCCCAAGTGCTGGGATTAAATAAAGCCCTTTGCCCATCTGAGTAAGGTAGAGATTTTAAAACAGAGTCAAGGCTCACTTTTTCTTGTAATTGACTTAAGTCATCTAGTGATCTCTTTCCATAGCAGAGAAAGCAAGAGGCCAAAATTGACCCTGGTAACAGCAGAGACTCTTCTGGAAGTGGCGACAGATTATATACACAGCATATTCATGTTCAGGTTAAGGGGAATGATCACTAATTTTTTTTGTTTTTTGTTTTTTGGGGTTTTCTTTTTCTTTTATATCATAAATTCAATAAATTTAATGACTATGGAGAAACTAAGAAACCAGTAGATGGTCAATAAATGAAGCTGGATGATGCTGAAGGCCTAGAGGATTCCTAGGGGGCCACCCGTCTTCAGTCCACATGGGAAGGCTATACAGTCTGGGTTGTGACGTCAGGAAAAGATGACAGCAGGAAGGGGGAGGGTGGTGGTGGCAGCAGGAACAAGGTAGATCCACTCACCAGGAAGACTCAAAAGCTAGCCAATAAAAACCAAAACCGTTTCCAGTGCAGCTTCCCAATGGCTGGGCTGAAGCAGGAAGGTGGAGTCCACATTTAGGGTGGGTCTTCCCATTTCAATTAATGTAATCAAGAAAATTTCTCACAGACATGCCCAGGGGCTAACCTGATCTAGTCCATCTGCCACAGCTGTGCCCAGTGGCTAACCTGATCTAGGCCATCTCTTACAGCTGGGCCCAAGGCCTAACCTGATCTAGGCCATCTCTCACAGCTGTGCCTAGGGGCTTGCCTCTTGTCGAACTGACAATCAGTATTTACCATCACACCTGACTTTACAGTTTCACTGTGGCGCTGATGTGTTTCCTATACCTAGAGAATCTTGTCCATCACAGCTCTAAGGCTATCTATCATGCTGCTACTTTTGAAAGAACAGGTTTCCAGAACAGGTTTTAAATCATATAGTTGTTGTTTAGAAAGATCCTGAAGAAAGGCTACTCTTACCTACTGATGAAAGACTGGGTATATATCCCAGGAGTCTGGTAAAACATTTGACCTAGTCTTCTCATAATAAAAGAGGAAAGTCTAGACATCGAGGTGGTATTTCTAGACCTGTGTGCCAGCCAGTTATTAACTCATGCTCCAACTCAGTAAGCCACCGAAGTAGTTATCTTATTATTAAAACCAACACCATAGGTCATAGAAGCTAGAGTCTCAAAGAATTTTGCTGCTTTGAATTTCATATTTCTGAATATTAGACACTGAGTATCTAAGTATTTCAGGCTTTGAAAAGATCTTTATACCAGTCCCAGTAGAAATGAGTGTCCCTGACACTGGAAAGATGGGTTGTAATTTCCCACATTAGAAACATCATTTCAAGCAGGTTTCTTTTTCCTCTGCAAATTTGTCTCTATCCTGTGTAGATTCTCTAAAGCTTTTGACACCAGCTCTCCGCTAAGAGTGAGATAAGAGCTTAAAGTCAACTATAAGGACTTTTCCTTACTGAAGGAGCTGTTTAATTTTAAGAGCAATTGATCTTTAAGGGTTTCTGTCAATGCGGGAGGGAAAGAGAACAGATTAAAGAGATGGGGACAGATGAAAGTTGAGGAACACAGGGTGCAGGGGAATGATAGTAAAATAAAGGCAGTCCAGATTGTGGTTGAGGTTTGGGGATATGTAAAAGATGTGTATGTGTGTGCCAGGACCAGCCTCTGCTTGAAGAGGGGTTCTGAGAGAAGGAGTGTCTGGGAATGGTGAAAACAAATGACTCGAAGTCAAATCATGGGTTCAAGATGGCGGCCTATGTTGTGTTGGAGACACACTTCCAGGTTGTTTTCTGTCTGTTCTGTTTTCTCTGGAGATCTCCAGACTGCTCCTTTTATTTTCTGCTTGAGACAGTTCTCCAAGCAGTTTGCTCTTGCGATTCTAAAAAATTCTCTGGATAGCTCATCTCTTGCAAACCATATGCCCAGTTTTTATTTTACATATCAATCCAGTCATTTACTCTAGGTTTCCTTTTGATTATCCTATGAATCAGCTTCCCTTGACCTAGTCCTTTGATTCTTAAGAGACAGCAAGCACTTTTTTTTTTAACATTGCAAAAGAATTCAGAGGTCAGCCTGCCTCAATTATACACAGATGTATTGCTGTTATACACAAGTGCTAGCTGGGTGGGACCCCCGCCCTGAAATTACCATTTCTACAAGGCCTGAGCCTAAACTTGCTCTGTCCCAGGTCAACCCTGAACTCAGGAATGACTGCCTTTGTAAGCATAAAAACCTTAGCTAGGTGAGATCTCCCTAAATCCCTTTATCTCCTTCCTTAGTATCTGTCGGACAAGCGGGCTCACAGTGCAGCTGCCTCTGTTCCTTTAGATCTGTGAAGCTCCTTATACAATTCACATTGCAGCCTTATATTTTGCAGAGTTGAGAAATAATGTATTTTCAAACTAATGTTTTTAGAGTTCTTTTCCACAGTATTAAGGGCTGTTCTGAAGGTCCCAGTGTTTTCCATTTTGCTAAGACCTTCCGTCCCAGACTCATGCTGTCTCTGATTATCATGAAGTCATTAATGTTAACAGAGAGGGTATTCCTTGAGGGAGGAACATAAAAATATGTACATCATTATATAAACAAGTCTTAAACCCACAGCAGCCATCGACACTCATGGAGGCCTTGGTGGGAGTGGAACGACATGGTTCCCACCCAGAGATGGGGGCAGCAGACTTGCCTTTGTAGAGCCCAGGGTGTAGCTCTTTGGTCAAGGGCTTGTTTTGCAAGTAGAAAAAGGCCCAGTGTGATGACATAGACTTGTAATCACAGGCAAAGAACACTAGGGAAGCAGAGACAGGAAGATCCCTCAGGCTCTTTGGCCACCTAACCTAGGCTACTTGGTGAGATCAAGCCCAATAAGAGGCCCTATTTCAAAAATAAACCTGAAGAATGCCACCTAAGTTTGTACACACACACACACACACACAAACACACACAACACACAACACACAACACACACACACACAAACACACACACACACAATTTTTAAAAATAGGAGATTTGTTTTGTGGTTTTTACTTTCTTGAACTTGCACTTAAGGAAAAGATTTTGGAATATGGATTTCTTCTAAGTGCTTTTATGCACCTGCGGAACAAGTTAGAAGATTGAGGGCTAGACATGCTCGTTGTCATGTGTATGTCTTATGTGATTTCATATAGACTAGCCACAAAAGTATTGTGGTTTTTTTTTTTTTTTTTTTTTTTAAATTATCTATCTCGAAAGTATGCCATTTAAAAAGACAGACATCCAAATCTGAGTTGCAACAAAACTTTACGGGAGCAACAGAAACCTGGCGTAAAGGAGCCTCACTCGATTGAAACAGTCACTCGCGTGCAGGGAAGCACAGTCCCAAATGTCACTTTGCCTCTTAGATACAGGGACTCTGTCCTTCTGGCTAACAAGGCCAGTTCTACCCCTGAGAAAGTTTCTGGTGTCAGGAGAAAAAAAAAAAAATCAGTGGAAGAAAAATGTTTCTACATCTAGATTCTCAGAAGATAACTGCGGGCATTCTTGAAGGTTTCATAAGTGACTTGGAACAAAAATTCTCCCCCTAGACTCTTCATCTGTGAAGAAATCTAAACACCTCAGCCTCCTGAGCTAGTGTGGGTTTATTTTGGGACCCATGGTTTTTCCCCAGTGAACTTATCTGTAAAAGTTGTCTGAGGATGGGACAAGGACCAGACCAGGACAGATACCAGTGTAACATGACTGCTGGTAAAGCCAACTGCCATCGGAACTAAAGTTTGTTTTTACAATCTAATTCTAAGGCTGACTGAGCAGTTAAGAGCACTGACTGTTCTTCTTTCCACGCTGATTGACAATTATCATTGTCATCATTATCATTGTCATCATCATTATCATCATACCACGTGTGCCTAGCAGTGTGGAGAGCGAGTGCATCTTGTAGCTGGGGGCACCAAAAAAAACAAAACAAGATATGGGAGAAAAACAAGATGTTTATCAGAGTGTGCTCCGCTGTTGTCGGCTGTTGAAAACAAGTCTCTTGTCAGGATATATGGCTCAAGATGGCTGCAAAGATGATAGCCGCTTTCTGCTAGGAGTCAGCTCCCAACACTTGATCCAATTGAAAGGGCAGAGATCAAGTTAAGGATCTGGGCAAATAACCAGGTAGGAATTTTGAAATGACGAATTCCAAGTGTCTCGGGTAATCTCTAAGTTGCTGCCTTCTAGTATTGCCAGGTCATTCAATGTGTTCTTAACATGAAAATCAAAATGATTTGGGGCTTTTTACCTTCTGTGTGAGTCTCCTGGGATGGAAATGTTGTGCTTACTGAGACAATGAGCTATGTGGATGGATGGTGAGGTTCTCAGTGGCTGAACTCCCTGGAAGGAGACTGTTCAGTCTCTCATCTTTGCTGTTCTGTAGTCTTATGAAGAAGCATCTGGTCATGATCTGATAAAGGTCTTTGTGACTGTCCTGATAGCAAAGCCAGCTTTCCCTAGAGAGAGGGGAGAAAGAGAGAGACCCAAAAATGAAGTGTCAATTACTTTTGAATCTTAATGTTTAAAGGTCCATGCTGTTACTTCTTTGAAATTTCTTCCATTAACAAAATAAATAACTCATGTGAACTTCATGTATCTAATACGGCTTAGTTCTAACAGGAACCTAAAGGCTAGACAGACAGACGGGGAAAGAGGCCATAGATAATAAAACTAGCAAGTGTTCACCTTCTTCTTCAACTTTCTTACCCGAGACAAAGGCCTGCAAGACTTTTTCTCCCAACACTAGGATTCCTCCTTTATAGCTGGTCTAATAAGTTCAGGATGATACTGAACATGTTTATTTAAAGCTGTAGCCCAAACCAGCTTTCCTTTTTCTCTTTAAGTTGGTCAACCCAAACAGAGTGGAGGGAGACCTAGCCCAGGCCATCAAAAACACTTAAAAGCCCTGGGACCTGGAGGTGGGAGTGGGGGTGGGGGTGGGGGATAGATGTATCTCCTCTCTGCTATGCTGTGTATTTCTCTCTGTGTGTGCCCCCCCCTCAATATCTCTCATTCTCCCTTCTGCTCTCTTTCCCCTCCCCCTCCCTTTCTCCCTCCCTCCCTCCCTCCTTCCTCCTTCTTCCTCACACCCTCTTCCCAGTGGTTCTCAACCTTCCTAATACTGCAACCCTTTAATACAGTTCTCCTCCTGTTGTAGTGACCTCCAACTATAAAATGATTTTTGTTGCTACTTCATAACTGTAATTTTGCTACTGTTATGAATCACAATGTAGATACCTGATATTTCTGATGGTTTAGGTGACCCCTGTGAAAGAGTTGGTTCATTCCCAAAGGGGTCACAACCCACAGGTTGAAAACTGCTGGCTTATTGCCTGCTGCTATTTTGCTGTGTCCGAGATATTTCCTGTCTTTTGATTATTTAATTGGCAGAGAAAGCCAAGACCTATAGGTGGTAACCCTCATTCAAACAAAAATAAAAAGATTCTAGTATTTTTGAATTCTTACATAGAAGTGAGATATGATAGAAATCCAAAATTCGATTATATTTTATGTGTATATGCACACATATTTTTTTCAAGCATGTATGACTCATTTATTGAAATTGGCTACACATGAAGCTAAAAGACAGTCTCAAGCAATTTCATAACACTGACAATTAAAACTGACTACAAAATGCAGATTGAACTTTGGGGTTGTAGTTCAAAGAAATAGGTAAGATTAATTTTGTAGCTCTACTCTTGCTACACTTTAGCTCTTTCTATATTTGACACATTTCCTTTCCATATTTTCCAAAATATTCATTGTACTGTTTTTCTTTCTCTTCATGCTGAGGTAGGTTTACTTCATATCCTTTCACACTGTTCTATTTGCAAACTATAATCCTGGTTGATTTCTGTTAAAGACACGGGAGTCTTTTTTACAAAGGCATGCTAACAGGGGAATGCTCTTTGCACTGGTGTATTTACGAAGTTAATATCCGCGGTGGTAAGATGTGTTCTACATTATGGAGAACAGCTGAGAGGAAAGGAATGCTCTAGAGAGACAGAAAGAGGGGGATACAAAACCAGCTTTGACTTTTAAGTGAAAATGTTCTTTAAACCTGCGATTATTTCCGCCTTCACCCTAAGAAAGAGGGGCGCGGTGCATTTAGGGCGTGGCTAGGAGAGGGGCTGGGCTGAGAACGAAAGAGCCGGGAGACTTCTCCATCTATGCCCTTCAGATTCAGCCACTGGGAGCCACACCTAATGGACTAGACTGGAAACTGGAGAGTGATTGAAAACCTCAAACTTGTTTGTTTTTTTTTAATTTAGTCTTCCATACATTATATCCTGACCACGCTCTCCCCCTTCCCTCTGCCACGGATCTCCTCCATCGCCCCCCCCCACACACACACACACACATCCTCCCTCCTCATCCACCCCTGTTCTGTATTCCTTCAGAAGAAAATCTCCAACTTCTTAAGAGAAATTCAAAGTTTGCTGAAAGCATGACACGGCACTGCCAGACACAGTTAACTGTTGCTGATTCTGTTTTCTATTAATACAATGGTTTGAGGCCAACTTTAGTTTTAAAATGGCTCTGGGTTGATTAAGTCCGTATTCAAATCCCATTCAGCTCACAGCTTTCAGGGCATACTTATGACCACAGGTTAGGAGCAGTTTCTTCCATTGTAAGACAGAATTAATACCATTTAAGAGATAAAATTAGCTAGTGCATGTTAAGATACCTGTAGCCAAACAATTGCAGCAATAATTACTACTTAACATATATTTGATCATGTGCCTTCTTTGTGTGTGTGTGTATTTATAACAGTCTACTCTTACAGAACTTCTCCTATATATAATATTAAGTATGCAGACAGGAAGATCAGTTTATTCTAAGACCTTTTAAAAAATATATTATTTTATTAATTTATCTATTCCAGTACAGGGGATTTTTGAACACAGAGTCTCATTGTCCAAGCTAGCAGAAGACGACTCACTATGGATGTAAGCCAAGAATGATCTTGAACTCTGTCTTAGGGTTTTACTGCTGCAAAGAGACACCATGACCAAAGCAACTCTTATAAGGGCAACATTTAATTAGGACTGGCTTACAGGTTCAGAGGTTCGGTCCATTATCAGGAACAGGGCAGCATCCAGGCAGGCATGGTGCAGGAGGAGCTGAGAGTTCTACATCTTCATTTGAAGGCTGCTAGCAGAATACTGAATCCCAGGCAGCTAAGATGAGAGTCTTAAAGCCCATACCCACAGTGACACACCCACTCCAACAAGGCCACACTGCAATAGTGCCACTCCTGGGCAGCATATTAAAACAATGACAAACTCCTAAGCCTCTGATTCACTTTTAAGGTGTGTGCCATCACTCCTGACTGAGCAACACCAGCCCCTACCTACCCACCCCACTTTCAATAGTTTCAGTTTCACTTCTCTTCTGTTTGTATACTCATTCATAGCCTCTACTACAAGGAACAGGGGTTTAAGCACTTTAAACCTAGGTCCTTTATGAATACAGCTGATCCAGAAAAGCATTATATCCCCACCCCCAAATTGGTTCTTCTGTCTAATACCAAAGAGTAGCTTTGAATAAGATGGTTGTGGTTTTGAACCTGTGTTCTGGCCCCAACTATCTGTGAATGGGTTACCTAGTACAGTAAATGTCAGTCTCCTGGAGTGTTCACTGAGGATTAAACAATCTTAAAATGGGATGGGATGAAAGGAGCTGATGCATGTGGAGCCCAAAGAACTGACAGATGAGTCACGTCCTTTCTCTTCCCTAATCCTATCTTCTCCATTGTCTTTCTTTGCTAACGCCCCTACCCCACCTCACTTCCTTTCTCCTCTCCACTCTTTGTATAGTTTGGTGTTACCTCCGAGCATCACAGACTGTCTAATTAGACAACCATCAACCCATCTGGGTTGACTCATGAAAATGGTGAGTCATGGACCAGAGATGCCAGTCCATGAAGAGCTTCTCTAGTGAGTTAGAGCCTCAGATCCCAGATTACCCATGATGTGCTTTAAAGCATATTTTAGAGAAAAATGCAATGCATAGTCAAAACAGAGAAATAAAAAATGGCGGGGGAGTGTCAGAGGGATCTGGACATGGTGGTACACACCTGTAATCCCAGCACTTAGAGGATGGAACTGGAAGCTTTAAGGTTCAAGGGCACCGTAAGCTACAAAGCAAGAGTCTGTATCAGAACAAACAATAGCAACAAAATTGAGAACAGCTTTATCCGCAACGTTGTCTCTGCCTGCTAGCCTTTAACTTCCTATGAAGCTAAAAAACGTCTGATCCTACTGAATGCTTGGATCACCTGTACGCCCGCCAAACAGTCTACTACATGAGCTACATCCCTAGGCCATCTTTTTTTTTTTT
Organism: Mastomys natalensis; assembly: GCA_021653895.1. NCBI lineage: Eukaryota > Metazoa > Chordata > Mammalia > Rodentia > Muridae > Mastomys > Mastomys natalensis. The sequence goes on along the minus strand of JAJTUV010001463.1, from coordinate 293,375 downwards.
TCCAAAGGCAAAGTCTCCTGTAGCTCAGGCTGATGTCAAAACTCACAATGTGACTGATCTTCTTGTCTCCACCTGCCAAACAAAGTGTTCTTTCCCAACTTCTTTCATGGTAACTGTTGGAAGGTTTTCCTAGAAAATCAAAATCTCAGACTTCTTAGGTCAATTATTTCAGACGATGAGGAATTCATCTCTAGTGAAGTGCCATGTCAGAAGGGGACAAGGGGAGATGGAGGACATTGGAATGGAAGCTTGCGGAGGCGTTGGTACTGTGGCTGACGATGCCTCCCTGGACCCATAGACGACATACAGCCTCAACTGTTCTCAGAGTTCAGCTGTCCCAGCTCCCAATCTCAACCACAATGGACACCACCTTCACATCCTAACTACCCTGCCTCTACTTACCTGTCTCCTGCCTTCCTTCCTTCCTGTCTGTAGCTGGGGTTCTGCCTGCTTCTTCTAGACAGCACCATCTGATCATATTCATTCGGATTCCCCATCCTGGGTCTCTCCACGCATTGTGCTGGGTGGTTTTGTGTCAACTTGACACAGGCTAAAGTCATCTGAGAGGAGGGAACCTCAACTGAGAAGATGCCTCCATAAAATCAAGCTGTAGACAAACCTAAAGAGTATTTTCTTCATTCATGATTGATGGGGGAAAGCCCAGCCCATTGTGGGTGGAGCCATCCCTGGGCTGGTGGTCCCGGGTTCTATAAGAAAACAGACTGAGCAAGCCATGAGAAGCAAACCAGTAAGCACCACCTCTCCTTGGCCTCTGCATCAGCTCCTATCTCCAGGTTCATGTCGCCTGGTTGAGTTCCTGTCCTGACTTCCTTCAATGATGAACAGTAATATGGAAGTGTAAGCCAAATAAACCCTTTCCTCCCCAACTTTTTTTTTTTTTCACAATATTTCATCATAGCAATAGAAACCCTAACAAAGACAAGCAATGAAAGAGACACTTAAGAAAAGCAACTGCTGACCTTGACTCTTGATTCTGACTCCTTAAGATCTTGACGCTGACCATAGAGAAGCAGGTGATGGCAAACACCACTAAACGACAGCATGTGAGGAAGAAATAATCAATTTCTTCATGGGTGGGTGGAGTGTACCGCTGAAGGTGCAGAAATGGCTTTCTGAATGAAGCAAGGTGCATACTTCCTTGTATGGGAAGCAGGGTTGGGAGAGTCATAGCATGAACTATATATAGTCTCGCTATCATCTTCCGAAGCTTGGCTCTATCAATACCTAGCTGATGACCTGGGCTTAGGCTCTCTGTACTTCAGTATCTTCCCTTCACAAAACGTACATGAAGATGCCTGTCTTATACAACTCAGATGAGTATAAAACTCCCTAAGACAGGTGAAGTGCCTAGCATATGGTAAACGCTATTAATAGCAAGGGTGTCTGAAGATTGTTCTCTGGAGTGTAGAGAAGAGTGGAGCAGGCCGTCTGTAATTCATTAATTCTGTCTGGGAAGAGCTAGTGGTGTGAAGACCCTGTCTGGAAAGACTTGCAACAGGGCTTCGCCATTGGTCCGCGGGGCAGTAGCCCTGGCGTGCACGCGAGGCGGGGCTGCGGGCCTGCGCGGGGGCTGTAAACAGGGGCGGGCCGTGCGCTGCGGTGTGGCGGCTCCCACCGCTGCGTGACACGGTGTCCCTGGGTGTCACCAGCGCGCACACCGAGAGGAACCTGCTTCGATGTGCGTGTCATGGCTTAAAAATAGCTGCGATCCACCTGCGCGCCGGGGCGGCGGCGCAGCGGCGGGGGCCGCGAAGGAGCCATGGGCACCGGACTGCGGGAGCCCGCAGGCCACTTCGGGATCTGAGACCCTTGCGACTAGGAGGTAGAGACATGTGGGCGCGGGGACAGGAGTCGGGGCCCGGGCAGGACACAGGGGCATCGCCGCGCGCCTCGCTGCACCCTGCTTCCCCGCTGCGCCAGGCTGTCTGGGCTGGCACAGGGCTAAGGCGACAGCCACGAACCTGTTACTACCGAGACAGCAGACGTAGGAGGGGGGCAGCGGCCAGGGCCTCTGGTGGCGGGTTACTGGGATTGGAAAAGGCCCGGGGTGTATTCCTGCCTGAGCTGGAATCCTCTACACGAGGAGGAACAGTCCGGAGGACAGCGGCTAGCTGCTTCTGCTCTCCTGTCAGCCTGGTGCCTTTCCCCGTCACTTAGGCAGCAGAATCTATTCTGAGAGAGGTTGTTGCCAGGGAAAGGATGGGACTTTGAGCCCAGGAGTTGAGGTAAGTGCTGAGGGGTGATTGGGGTGATGTCAATGGTAGTTCTGGATTTGGGGGCTTCTTCTAGACAAACCATTAAAAAACCTATCTGTCCCTGAACTCTCAAATAGAGACTCATCCTTTATGAGCTGTGATCGCACTGCCCCTCTGTGTGGTTTGTTCTGAGAGACTGACCCTTGGCGAAGAGAAAGCTAGGCCAGGCTGGGAGTGTATGAAGGGATCACTGTGTGGCCATGGGCCAAGATGGCTTCTTATTGCTGGACATTCAGTTGAGGCCCCTAAGGCTGACGGCAACACAGGGAATGGTGGGGAGGGGGAGTGGGATGCTGCAGATTAGCCCACCTAACATGCAAGACCATATCGGAAAGTGACAATGGAGGTCTTCCATAGTTGTCTCTCTTCCCAAATGTCCTAGGGCAAGCCTCAAAGGCAGTCTCTTCCAGCTATGAGGCTCAAAACAGGGGCCCACCTTCCCAAGTGCCTGCTCTCCACAGGTACTCTGAGACACACCTGCTAGGCCCCGTTATGGCTGACGCTGCTCCTTGAGCCTGGCAGGATCAGTTGATTCCAACAGCAATGAAGATGGCACTACTGAACCTCCCAGCTGCTCCTGGGCCTGCAGGAAATCCCAAGCCCCTCTCCACACATTCTCCCCTTACTTTTTCCACTTCTGCCCCACCCCCACCAGACACAGACACAAAGCTCCAACCCTGCTTTGACTCAGAATTCTCTCCCTAGGGATGAGGTGTAGTCAAAGGAGGGGCTCCTCCCACTCACAGGCTTGTGTGCATAGATTCAAGCCTTCCTCCATCCATCAGCTCTTAGGTTCAGCAAGTCTTTTTTCCCAAACTTGCTTTTCCTCTTTCGATCATTCCTCGCTCTCCCCACCCAATGCCCTTCCCCGTGACAAGCTGATCTTTGAGACATGTGGGGCAGGCATGGGTTAAAGTGCTTCATCTCTGTCACCCAGGAGGCAGATCTGGCATCTGTCACGGTCCCAGCTGCTGTTATCGTCCTGACGATCCTCTCTGGATGGCTCTACAGCCCGTTTCCATCCACATCCCAGTTCCCTAGACCCTCTGCCTATAACCCTAGGCAGATGAGACCCAGATTTGGGCTGACAAGTATCCAGGCAGTGTGTAGACTCACCAAAGCATCCAGTGTGTATATGTCAGTGCATTTCTGTGTTTGTTGGGGGGGGGGGGGGGCAATGGAGGAGAAACCCAGCAGCTGGGCAGCTGGCTCCTTCTTCCCGTAAACAAGGACATGTGACTCCCACCTCCTTATATGGCAGAGCCAGAGCTTAGTGGAGGGATCCACAGCAGCTTGAGAAAGGAGACAATTTAGCTCCTGAGCTAGCCTTGCCTTCTCTCAGCTAAGAACCTACTCCCCACGACCCAGACCTATGGGGAGGAAAGGAAACAGCTGCTCTGAACTCACTAGGTGCGCCTGATACCCTTTTGCTTCCAGCAACAGCTATCTGGTGACTGAGCCCATCCTCGCTGAAACCAGTCCACACTGGCCACAGTTTCTGCCAACGTGAAGATGTGCCCCGGTAACTGGCTCTGGGCCTCCGTGACGTTTATGGCCCGCTTCTCCCGAAGCAGCTCAAGGTCTCCCGTTCGTACTCGAGGGAGCCTGGAGGAGATGCCCACTGTTCACCATCCCTTCCTCAACGTCTTTGAGTTGGAAAGGCTCCTATACACAGGCAAGACAGCCTGTAACCATGCCGACGAGGTCTGGCCCGGCCTCTACCTCGGAGACCAGTAAGTCATGGGTGGCCAGGGACCGTGCCTGAGTGTATGCACATGTGTACAAGGAGAAAAGTGGAGGGTGGTAGGCAGACACGGACTTACCTTATTGATTCTAGGCTGAAGATTAACGAGGACAGATACGTGGACAAACAGTAGAATCTTGAGGGTTTGAGCGATTTGGAGGGAATTATTAAAATACTCAACTCTGGACAGAGAAACTCTGTTTAGGAAATATTGTTACTTGTTTAGGAAAAATCGCACATTGTGTGCCAATGCTACAGACTAGACACATTGATCTGAGGTTCCAGCTATTGTGCCATGGCTTTGGGGAAAGCCAAAGACAGAAACAGCAGGCAGGAAGCTGAAAGGGAGACCAAGCAAAGCCACCACAGTTAAGGGTCATGAAGAAAGAGTGATCAAACACAGAACATTCCCCTCTGTCTCCACTATGGGAGAATTTTGGGGTTTGTTTGGTTTGGGTTTTGTGAGGTTTTGGTGTTTTTTCTTTGGGGGGGTTGGTGTTTTGGTTTGTTTGTTTGTTTGTTTGCACATGCATTTTCGACTTTAATCTTCAGCACAACATTGTGAAATAGGAGGTCACTGGGTCACGGAAGAGGGAAAGGGAACTCAGAAAAGGTGTGACTGGATCAAGGTCACACAGGCTAGAAACAGAAGTGCCAGGAGTTTTTCCGATTGGGCTCAGTGGCCTTTCTAGATAGGGAGTTTTCACTAGATGTCGTCTATGCTACCGTTTGCCATTTTGCCTGAGGGTAGCAACCACTAAACTGCTGGGGTATGGGCCAGAGGAAAGATGGTAACTATAGATTAAAGTAAGAGTCCTAGAGCAATTAGTAAGCAAACAGAAAAGGTTCCCAGGTGTCTAGAAGAATATAAAGTAATAGCAGCCGGGGGGGGGGGGGTGGGGGGGTGAGACTGTCAGACCTGTATAATCTACAGATTATCAGGGACTTATCTATTTATTTGTGTATTTTATGTATATGGGGTTTTTTTGTTTTTTGTTTTTTGTTTTTTGCCTGCAAGAATGTCTGCACACCAAAGGAAGGCATTGGATTCCCTGTTATAGATGGTTGTGAGCCATTATGGGGAAGCTGGGAATTGAACTCAAGACCTCTGGAAGATCATCCAGTGCTCTTAACCACTGAGCCATCTCTCCAGACCCTGCATTCATATATTGGTTCTGGGGACTGAATCTAGGGTGCTGCATAGGCTAAGCATACATCCTACCATGAAATTTGAGCCCCAGCAAAGGCATGAAATATAAGCAAATTTAACAAAGCCCCTAATGGACGGCTCCCTCCACAGTACCACAGGTCGGCCCACTGAGAACTTCTCTCTGCTTGAACACTCTGGTGTCAGGAAAATCACTCTTTCTGGAAGTGTTCTAGCCTCTGGTCAGCTAGAGCTCTCTCTTTAAAGTGCACTTCCTCATGTGAAATCGAAACCAGCTTTCTGAATCTTGAATCCTTTGATCCTAGTTCGGCTCTTTAGAACCTTACAGACCAGGGAAAATTCTACTTCCCCCGTATTTGATTACAGCCATCTTCACCCCCACCATCAACTAGCCATCTTCCTCTCTTCTACCGCGTTAAAGTACAGGGAGGTAGGCAGCCAATAACAGCACTTAGCCAACTTTCCTGGCACTGTGGGCTTCCCAATCCCCCTACTAACTTCTATTTAACACAGGGACATGGCCAACAACCGCCGAGAGCTCCGTCGCCTGGGCATCACCCACGTCCTCAACGCCTCACACAACAGGTGGCGAGGCACCCCTGAGGCCTACGAGGGGCTAGGCATCCGCTACCTGGGTGTCGAGGCCCATGACTCGCCAGCCTTTGACATGAGCGTCCACTTTCAGACCGCTGCGGACTTCATTCATCGGGCACTGAGCCAGCCAGGAGGTAGGAGGGAAAGCAGAAAGGCGGAAAGAACAATGGGTGTGGCTTTAGAAGCCCTGGGGGTTCAAGGATGGAACAAGAGTTTAAGGATAAGATGGGCTGGCTCAGCCAGGCGGTGGTGGTGCACGCCTTTAATCCCAGCACTTGGGAGGCAGAGGCAGGCGGATTTCTGAGTTCAAAGTCAGCCTGGTCTACAGAGTGAGTTCCAGGACAGCCAGGGCTATACAGAGAAACCCTGTCTCGAAAAACAAGAGTACTGACTGTTCTTCCAGAGGTCCTGAGTTCAATTCCCATCAACCACATGGTAGCTCACAACCATCTGTAATGGGATCCGATGACCTAGCACTAAGGAAAGAAAAGCATCCTCTCTCTGCTTTTTTTTTTTTTTGGTTTTTCGAGACAGGGTTTCTCTGTATAGCCCTGGCTGTCCTGGAACTCACTCTGTAGACCAGCCTGGCCTCAAACTCAGAAATCCGCCTGCCTCTGCCTCCCAAGTGCTGGGATTAAAGGCGTGCGCCACCACTGCCCGGCTTATTTTTTTCAAGGTAGTATATTAAAAAGTGATGAGGGTATCCTTTAGGGCCATCCATCAGGGCAAGTTGCTTCCTAGATGCTGAGGTTATGAGTGTCAGACCTTTAATACTTTTTTTTTTTTTTTTTACATATTTCCATGCTTTCCTGTCATTTTAAACCTTAAATGTAGTTCTTAAATTTTTAGTTGTCTGAGAAAAACTGTTAGCCCTCGGTATTGCTGAGTTCTGCATCACTGCATTCAACCAACAACAGACTGAAAATATTTGGGGGTAAAGGTCATACAGAATGTTTAGACTTCTTTGTTTCTTTTCATTATTCCATGGATAGTATAGCGTGACAACTATTTACAGAGAATTTGCATTTTATTGGTGGACATAAGTAATCTAGAGATGACTCAAAAGTGTATAAGAGGACTGTGTAGGTTTTTATACAAATGCTATATCATTTTCTATGTGGGAATTGAGCATCTATGCATGTTGGTAATAGAGGGGTTGTCCTGGAATCAGTCCACTCAGAATATCAAGAAACAATTATATATGTAGGTAAAAATATATTCAGTAGTGGAAGGAAACAGCAGATAGAAGGGTGGGGAAGTAGGGTCGAACGCCATGTGCCCACCAGTCCCAGCTACTCCAGAGACGACAGCAGCAGCCCTGTGTGAACCCAAGCTTGAGCTAAGCCCAAGCAATGTATCAAGACTCAGTCTCAAATACCAAAAAATGAAGCAACAGAAGAAGAGTTAAGGAGGGCTGAGGGAATAGCTCAGCATGTAAAACACTTACCATGTTAGGGTACTGTCTCCCAACACTGAGAAGGCAAAGACAAGGACCTCCCAGGGCTTGCTGGCCAGCCTGTCTAGCTAAAATAGTCTGCAAAATCAAGGTTCAATAAGAGACTCTACCTCAGTCGTCACCATCACCGTCATCGTCATCGTCATCATCATCCTGAGAACAACTAAGGAAGATACCCAATATTGACTTCCAGCCTCCATGTGTACACTTATACCTGTACACCACACACACACACACACACACACACACACACACCATGAACACATACATCCACCATACACATACACACAAAAGAAGGGTGGTGGAGTCCTAAAAGAGGCTAGGCACAACCTAGAAGGATTTCCGTTGATGCGTTCTACCAATGTCAGCTGAATCTCTGCTCTGTTCAAAGCTTCGAGTTACATCAGGATTAAGACTCTACCCCTGAGCTCTGCTCAGGTTCATAAACATTGAGCCTCAGAATACTCTCTCCTTCTGTTCTTCTCAGGCCTCTCCCCTTTGCCAGGGACCCTCATTATTTGTCTTGAAGTGATGAAAATCCAGCGCAGGGTCTTGTTCATCCTAAATGTATTCTCTGCTACTGAGTATATATACGTTGTGTGTGTGTGTGTGTGTGTGTGTGTGTGTGTGTGGTGCACATATATGTGCCATGCTGTATCTGCAGAAATCAGGGGACAATTTTGTGGAGTTAGGTCTCTCCTACCTTTACATGGTTTCTGGGGATAGAACTCAGGCCGTTAGACTTGTATGGAAAACATCTTTACCCACTGACCCATCTCACCAGCCCAGGATCTACATTCTCTACACCACTCTTCCTTGCCCAGTCCTGTCTCCGTATGCCACGGCTTACAGCCAAGTGGACTGTGCTGACCTCTCCGTAGCCTCTCGCAGGCCTCCACACAGCAGTCTCTCAGATGCCTGTGTCTTCCTCTTCACAGGGAAGATCCTGGTGCACTGTGCGGTGGGAGTGAGCAGATCTGCCACCCTGGTGCTGGCCTACCTCATGCTGTACCACCACTTCACCCTTGTGGAGGCCATCAAGAAAGTCAAGGACCACCGAGGCATCATCCCCAACCGGGGCTTCTTGAGGCAGCTCCTAGCCCTGGACCGTAGGCTGCGGCAGGGACTAGAGGCATGAGTTGAAAGGAATCAGGCCAGGTCTCTGGGTGGTTTCCTGGCTCCCAGCTTGGGAAGAGAAAACCCAGGTGGCAAGTAGTAGAAAGGCCAGACAACCCATCCTTCCCCAGTGGCAGGAGAGTGAAGAGCCCCAAGACCACTGTGGCTCTTTGGGGATTCGGATAGAGAGCCAGGTTGGGCAGTGTGGTTAGTGGGGGCTGTTGACCCGGGAAGGAAAACAGCTAGGCTGTAAGTGGAGGATGGCTCTATGATTCGGACAGCCCTGGGTTCCAGCAGGGTGTACCCAAATGACTCAGAATCTCTTCCCCTCATTGTGTTCAAGTGTCCCCCTCTCTCACTTTGCAAACAAAAGGACCACTGCCCTGCAGTACTTGAGCAGTGGGAATATCAGGGATGCAGCAACATGGATATGAAGGAAGGTGGTACAGGTTGCAGAAAACAACAGACAGTCAGTCGGTGATGGAGTGGTGTGAAAGCCACAAATGCAGAGGCACTACCACTGTGCAACTCCAGGAAGTCAAGGTGTGTGAGGACTGACATGACACCCTACGGGAGCTGCTCAGGGTCAAATGACTTGGAGTCTTTAGGTGGTCATATTCTCACTGAAAACCATGCGTCTGGAGTAAAAATAAAGAGGTGAAAAGAAGAAAGCGTCTTGACGTCATTAACAGTTTGACCCCTCTCTTCTGGAATCCCCAGGCTCACTTTCTAGCTCCCTAACCCTCCACTAAATCCTTATACAACACTATGAAAGACTAAGCTGTTATTTCCAATTTATCCACAAGGAGACAGCAGAGGACCAAAATCTTGTCTGTAGCTATTTGGCGGTACTGTCCAGAAGAAAGTTGTCTTTCATCTTTCAAGGATAGGTTTCTCCGTCCCTTCAGGATGATGAGACAACAGAATGTCAATCTTAAATCAAGATCAGCCCTAAGTGTCTTACTTTTAGGTGCCAAAGTATTAAGAGAAAGTTGCTTTCTCTTCAAATCCTTCCCAAGTTTCCCTCAGAGGAATGTAGTGTTAGTACTGTGGACAATCAGGAAGAACGTGCTATCTCAACCACCGGGCAGTCACCACAACTCTAGGGGAAAGTAAATTGTGTTCTCTTTTATTCTGATAATATCTGTCAGGATGGGCAAAGAGGATAAAGGAAAGTGCAAGTAAAAAATACAGGGGGAAAAGCGCCAGCAAGATAGATGCATGCTGTAACACATGAACACACAAACTCTCACACATACACAAACACATACACACTCACACACACAGACACACACACTCTCTCACATACACACAAACACACACACTCTCTCACACACACATATACACACATAGATTTATACACACAGTCACACATTCACACACACAGACACATACAGACTCACACACTCACACACACACACTCACAGACACAGACACACAATACAGACTCACACACATACAGACACACACTCATACACTCTCTCTCACACACATATACACGCACACACAGAGACTCTCATAAATGTATGCACTAAAAATTTTCAAGTCACTTATGTATGAAGTGTATAAACCATTCCCAAGCATAGAAGTCGGAAGTGACTCTCACTTCTAGCAGGAAAGCGTGACTTCTAGAGTATATATATGAATAAAGAACGTGTTTCAAGATGATCTTCCGAGATGGATTCTATACTGTTCTTAGTTAATGTCCTAGCTCTATTTCTGTGTTTTACTTCATCTCAAGCTGGGAGGGACATTCACAGGTTGAGTCTCTACTGTGCGGGAGGCACAGACGTCCCTCTCACCTTCTCTGCAGTATCAAACACTTGCTTGAGCATCTCAGCCAATGGAAACCAACCCAACATCCCGCTTCGACTCACCACCTCTGAGTCCAGTACTTGTGGTTCTGGCTACTTCCATGGGATGACTGTGGTCATTTCATAGGTAAGACAGCATATAGATGGCCAGGGGCTCTATCTCCATCTTTTATCACACTTACTCCATCTCTTGAGACAAAGAGGGAGTTCTCTGGTTTGAATCTAGCTCATATGGTTCTCTTCTGACCTGGTCCTTTCAGACCAAGTGCTGTTTGTTCCCAATCATCTGCATTGGTCATATTCCCATTTTCCCTGCAGGCCTTGCCAATACAGGCATCCCTGCCCCATACTTGTAGGAAGCAGAATTCTCATCTCAGAATGTACGGATTCCAACTCTCCAAGGAGACCTGTGAGATGAGGGGTAAGTGGGCTCTTCAGCTGAGGATTCAAAGTGTTGTCTCCTCTGAGGACCCGTTTGTCAAAGGAACAAGAGAGAAGCCTTCATCAGCAATGCTAATTCTAATCAAAATGGATGGGTTCCCTATAAAGCCATAAGGCAAAGGCAGGTATGGTAAAGTACATGTGTGTAATCCCAGTACAGGGGCATTGAAACACTGAGACAGGGCATCGTTACATAGAACTTGTCACAATCGATTTTTTTAAAGTGTCAAAAGAATTAAACATAACTTAAAATAACAGATGGGAATACGGCTTAGTGGTAGAACACTTGACTAAAATTTTTTTTGCAAAAGAGCTTGTATTCAATCCCCAAAACCACAGATGATGATGATGTGATGATGATGATGATGATGATGACAATGACAGCAACTAGAAATAATTCAAGCTCACAGAAGGATCCACTGTATCTATAATTCCAGCAGTATAGCATGCAATAGAATGGTCATCTTTCTTTAAAATCTAAATTACCTGTTACTAGTAGCGTGTTCCAGTGGCCACTAGCTTATTTGTTCACTCTGACTGTGGCCTGTGTTTCTTTTCATGATGAGTAACTTGAGAATTTGACTCTCACTTCTAAAGAACGCGTTTCAAGATTATCTTCCAGAATGGATTATATGTTGTTATTTGTTAATTTCCTAGTTTGATTTCTGTTGCTTTGATGAAACGTGTCAGGAGCGCCCGTGCTTAAACATTAACTCCTTCATCAGCCATACGTGCCTACTGGCACAAAGTCTTGGCCTCTGCAGGAAAGCACTAACCCAGTTAAGAACAAATAGCTATAGATTTTGTGAATAGGTATCTTGGTGGGAAAGTACTAGCTTAGATCAGAACAAATGACCATAGATCTTATGGACAGGTACCTAGCAACCTGTTCTGCTCTGTTTCTTCTGAGAACTTTTTACCCAGCCAATATCCTGTTCTTGAGAACATCTGCACTCCCCAGAAACAAAGAGACCTTCTGTCAGCCCCCCCCCCCAATCCTGCTTCTATGTGTATATAACCTGGTGTGTGAACAATAAAAATTCAACAGCTTGGTCAGACTTCTTGACTTTCTGTCCTTCTTTGCGTACCCTTGTCCTCCAATTCTCTCATTCAGGTGGTCCACCAGTCCCAGTTCACACCCTGCAGACTGGGGCAGAAACATCTTGACAAAAAGCTACTTAGGGAGGAGGGGGCTTATTGACTTGCCATTCCTGGTCACATTTTCCCACAATTTCCTGGGCAAAGCAAGAACTTCAAGCATCATGTCAACCGTCAAAAGCAGAGAGAGAATAAATATAAGGATTATTGTTTGTTTGCTCTAGTTCTCAGCCCAAGCTTTCTCTAATCTTTCAGGGTTCAGGACCCAGCATAGGGAATGCTGCCTCTCATAATGGACTGGGTCTCCCTGTCAATGAAAAGACACTCACCACCCAGCCCAGACTTGTCCACAGGCCAATCTGGTCTAAGTAATTCCTCATTAGTAACTCAACTTCAGCTTGTACCAAAACCCTTTTGAGGGTTCGTTATCTGATGTTTTTTTTCTCAAAGTAATTTGGCTAATTATCATATAATTCCTCATTAAGACGCTCTTCTGAGACAATTGTAGGTTGTGTCAAATAGGCAGTTAAAACTAACCAACACAGGGCTGGAGAGACGGCTCAGCAGCTAAGGATGTATATTGTTCTAGCACATGACATGAGTTTGATTCTCGTCCCCCACAGCAGGCAGTGGACAATTATATGTAAGTCTAGCACCAAAGGATCTGACATCGCTCTGACCTCCTCCAGCATGTGAACACATACAGATACACACGTACTCACAGATAAATATTTTTTGAAAAATAACCAGTATAGTTCTTAAAGTTGCTATAGAGCAGCTGGCCCAGTGTTTAAGAACCAGCAGTTCCTCTTACTGACTTGGTTGGATGTCCGAGATAGCCGTGGGTTGAGGAACCCCATGTCTTTTCTTCCTTCTTCTTCCTTCCTTTCTTTTTCTTTCTTTCTTTCTTTTTTAAATTAATTTTTAAAATTATTTTTTATTAGATATTCTCTTTGCATTTCAGATGTTATCCCCTTTCCCCATTCCCCCCACACACACAAACCCCCTATCCCATCCTCCCTCCACCTGCTTCTGTGAGGATGTGCCCCACCCACCCACCCACTCCCACCTCACCACCCTCAAATTCCCCAACACACGGCATCCAGCCTTCATGGGACCAAGGACCTCCTCTCCTACCTATTCCTGACAAGGCCATCCTCCACTACATTACAGCTGGAGCCATGGGTCCCTATGTGCTCCCAGGCTGGTGGTTTAGACCCTGGGAGCTCTGGTTGGTTGTGGTGGTGCTCTCCCCATGGGGTCACGAACCCCTTCAGCTCTTAGTCTTCTCTCTAACTCCTCCATTGGGAACCCTGTGATCAGTTCAATGGTTAGCTGTGAGCATCCACCTCTGTATATGTCAGACTCTGGCAGAGCCTCTAAGGAGACAGTTGTATCAGGATCCTGTCAGCATCACTTCCTGGCATCCACATCAGCGTTCCACCCCCCCCCCCATGTCTTTTCTAAAGATTACAACTCTCTGTCTGGTTCAAAGGGGACAAGAGGAGCCCACGGCCTAATTATCACGGAACCCCATCTCCCAACCAGTTATGTGACACCTGTCTTAGATGATCTGGTTCCTACCTACAAAAACACGTTCAATGACCAGTTTCCTCTGCCCTCTCCTTCGGCAGTTGAATGTTTGGACCTCAGACGACTGTGTTAGATGTAGCAGCCTATGCCTTCAGCCAACTGAACCGCAGCCCTCTGAAACCCTCTGATTCCAGTCTGTCTAGTCATCCACTCCTTCTCTCGTCTCCAGCCTCCTCCTTTGTAGTATTGACTCAAGCCCTTGAAGCTGCCCTCCGAGACTTAGCTGTCTCTGGGGAAGGGGAGGAATGTTTGCCCAGTTCTTCACCCCTGTAACTAATCCAGCTGGGAGGGGCCACAGCAGCACAGTACAAGAGTAAACGACTGCTTGGGAGCCCAAGGAGGCAGACGCATCTGGAACAAGACTGGTAGCTACCTTACAATTATGCTGGCCCCCAGAGGGCTCCACATGCTGCACCCATGGGCCCTGCTAGAAACAGGTCCAATGAGATCTGTCAGACATGAAACTCTTGTAGCTGTAAAACAATCCATGTGTATTGGTTAATCTATCAAGGCCATGGTAACTTTACAGCGTTGATAAGATATTAATATAAGCTTTTGGACTCACCATGAAGACTTTTCCCCATATATCGCCCACACTCAAAAATAACAGAACCAGTAAGTATACACAATGGTGTTCCCCCCATCCCCGACATAAAGAAAAATGAAGTTGTAACATTTGTGGGAAAATGAATGGAGCTAGAAACCACCCCCCTGAATGAAATAAGCCAGACTGGGAAAGACCCTAGGAGAGACTTACCTCAGCTTTTCAGCTAAAGAGACATGTCAACTGCCTTTTAAATATTCATATTTATACCCATAGAAGAATGCTACACCCAAGTCTTCAGCTCACTTCCTTTCACGATGAACTCATGACTGCTCAAAGTACTGAGAATAAGTGGCAGCTCAGAGGTTAGCCCCAAACGGGGTACCTGTTCCCAGTCCTCTCAGGTCAGAGGGCATCCAGAAAGAGTAGGTAGAAAGAAGTCAGAGCCAGAAGATTGCGGAAAGGGTTACAAAATGCTAGAACCATACCCTATGCTGCTTAGCTATTGGATGCTGGCAGGTTCTGGGTTAGAGACAATCATTGTTTTTACTTATGTACCCAGGGTGAGCCCTCAAGGCTCCAGTGGGTAGATCATGAGGTGGCTAACACTAAGACACACATGTGACAAAGGGACTTTAAGGAGCAAGGGGTGTTCATGGGGTGGGAATAAGAGAAACAGAATGTATCATACACGTGTATGAAAGTACTGAGAAAAAAACCTGAATAACTAATAAACACTGGATACATATGTTTTAAAAAAAGTGCTAGCTAGGTGTGGTGTGAATGGGTGTAATATCGGTATTTTGAAGGCTGGGGCAGAAAGATCTTGAATTAAAGGCAGCTTGTGCTACGTGGAGAGACCTTGTCTCAAAAACAAAAACCAGGGGCTGGAGAGATGGCTCAGCAGTTAAGAGCATTGACTGCTCCTCCAGAGACCTGGGTTCAATTTCCAGAACCCACATGTAATCTTCCAACCATCTGTACCTCCAGTTCCAGGGAATCTAATGCCCTCTTCTGACCTCTGTGGGTACCAGGCATGCACATGGTACACAGACATACGTGCAAAAACACTCATAATGTAGAATAATAATGAAGATAAACAACCCAATTGATCTCGGACATGTGCAGGAAAGTATCAAGGATTCAGCAGACAACCAACTCCTAAGACTTACACACACACACACACACACACACACATTTTTAAAAGCCATGTGTGATATCCCAATACTTGGGAGGTGAAGGCAAGAGTTCAAGGCCACCCTAGGTTACATAGTGAGTTCTGGACCATCCAGGTATATATGAAGCTCTGTCAATAAAATGGAGACAGGACGAAAAGAAGAAAAGAAGGGAAGGATGAAAGGATGCATGTATGGATGCATGTATGCATGGATGGATGGATGGATGGATGGATGGATGGATGGATGGATGGATAGAGAAAGAGAGGGAGGGATAAAAGGAGGGAGGTGGGAGGGAGAACAAGGAAAACCAAGACCAGGGCTTAGGTATGACCACTGTCAGGTATCCACTGGCATCTATTACTCCATCTTCTTTGTATTAATGATTAATTAATTAATTAATATATATATATATATATTATATGATATATATATGATAATTAAGTCCTGAGCTTAAACCACAGGCATCATTGGCTGTCTGTTGAATCCTATAATTGGACTAAGATCGTCACGTCAGGCCCATGTGCATGGGACTCTGCCCACTATGCCATCTTGCCTGCCCTGCAGCTGGCTTCTATGTAGTATCTCTTTGCCTCTTAGTCACTTATCTCTCCTTATTCTAAAATGAAGGGCTGGAGACGGTTGCTAGTTTACAAGTTCATCTCTAGCATAGAACCTTGTGTTTGGAAACACATGGCAAAGGCTGATACCCTCGGTGGTGAGGCGCATGCTCAGCACACATGAGCTTCCAATTTCTTGTAATAAAACGACCAAAACAAAACCTGCATGTGAAGACAAAAATGGAACTATTTCTGTGAATCACAGTGGGCTCCTTTACCTGTTCTCCCAGTAAAATCTATTTGAAATACTAGGGTTCTGGGTTGGGGGTGCAGCTTCCTGGTAACACACTTGCCTCTCGTGTGTCTGTTCCTGGGTTCGCTCCCTATCTCAACAAAGGGAAACAAAATCATTGCCATCTCGTGTCTGTACAACTCCTCTCTCCTCAAAACATCCTTCATAGAAGTATGTAAACAAGCAAGAGGCCAATATCTACATGACATGTAAGCTGAAACATTGCTTTCTTCTGAATCCCAGGTGCCATGAATATAAAACGGAACAGATATCAGGGCTGGAGAGAGAGCACGCCAGTTACGAGCTCTTGCTGCTTTGCAAAGGATGCAGGTTCAGTTCCAGTGCTCATAGCAGGTTGTTCACAAGCTCCTCCAACTCCAACTGCAGGGTATCTGGTACTCTTTCCTGCCCTCCACAGGCACACATGGATACACCTTTACACACAACCACACACACAATCAAAATAATAAAAACACGTCTTGAAAAAGAATAGATGTATTTACCCACAGCGTACCCTAACTCATCCGACAGCATAAACTTCCCGCGATGGAGTTTATCTGCTGCCTAGAACTGTCACGTGCTGTAGCGAGTGGAACCGTACATCTTGCAGTCAGATATGTAAGGAGCATGAACTAACGTTGGTTCCAGATGGTTGTTTTCGTATTGTCTTTTTTTTTTTAAAGTGCTGCTAGTGGAGAAAGGGAGCAGAATGTTTACAAATATGTTTTAAAACGTTTGCCAGACTTTGGGTGGAATCCTTAATAAAGCCATGTGTCTCCTGCATACATCCGAAAAAGAATGAAAGAAAAAGGTATCGGGAAAGAAAAGGGGGATTGGGGGAGTCATCGACCTTGACATTCTCCTGGCTTCCTTCCTGCTTTTGAGGTTGTGATTATTCACCAGTGTGAACCAACCAAGCCTCTCCTGGCTTGGCAACTGGAAAGATTTTTTTGTACCAGGCAGGTATTACCGAATGGAAATGGAATGAGCCCCTGCCTGCATGTCCAGCTTTGAGTCACTTCCTCTTATTCCTTAGGTGACGAATCTTGGGACCTACCTGTCTTTATTTCTAATAAAAGGGAGGACTCCTTCTCTCTGTGGCATAAGGGTCAACTGGCTGGCACTGGGGTGGAGTGCGGTGACAGTCAGTGTCCCTTACCTCCTGCAGGACCCTCCTGGCCTGGATTTAGACATTCTAGAAGCGAACTGTTCACTCTGTCTCCAGGTTAATACTTTTATTTGCCCTCTGGCTGCGTCCTCTCTAGGCTAGGACTGGTCATTGGTCTCATCTGTGATTAGGAGTTCAGACTCTTTCAAGGTAATGGGCTGAGACTGTGGGCTTACCTGGTTTTGACCCAGTTTGTGAGTAAACACTAGGAGTGAGGAGGAGGGGATGGATTTAATCTCTTGTTAAACAGACTCGGAGAAAGTTACCTGGGCAGGGTGGAGGCTCCTGTCTTGCTGTCTGTAAAACACCAGACTGGCTTGTGAGCTGAGAAACCCTCCCTGCTTCCCTGGAACAGGGCTGGCTACTCTCCAAGCTTTACTGAGGGAGAATTTCAGTGCCAGCCACTTTCTCCCAGCTGGCTCCAGATGCTGACAGGGAATTTGCTTGTGATTTTGCCTGTCAAATCAGAGGGGAAATCCCAGGATATAGTGAAGGCTATAAACCACTGCCACAAACCAAGAAACAGAAAAGTAGACTGGCATTAGGAGAAATCAGAAAGGTAGGCTAATGAGACTTTTTGGGGGGGGGGGTAATCGAGACAGGGTTTTCTGTAAGTCTGGCTGTCTGGAACTCACTTGTAGACAGGTGGCCTCGAACTCAGAATCGCTGCCTCTGCTCAAGTGCTGGGATAAGGCGTGTGCACCACGCCGGCTAATGAGGACTTTTAAGGATCAAGGGACCAGATATCTCATAGTTCTGGGTAAGATATTAGACCATAGGGGTAGGGTAGTTTATATCCCAGAGGCTGTAAGCAGATGACCTTGTTGTTGTTGATTCGTTTTGTGTGTGTGTGTGTGTGGTGTGTGTGTGTGTGTGTGTGTGTGGTTTGGTTTGTTTGTAGTTTTGGTTTGGTTTTGATTGAAGACTATCTTTCAGTGTAGTTCCTGACTATCCTAGAACTCAGTATTTTGACCAGGCTGTCTTTTAAATCTATTATATCCTTTGGTATGCAAAAGCTTCTTAGTCTGATTGAATCAGTAGGTGTGTTTTTGCTTCTGTGGCCTTTCCAGTTTTACCGAAAGAAGTCCCTCCTCCACCAATGTCTTAAAGTGTCTCCCTAGTGTTTTCCAGTAGTGGGGTTAGAGTTCTAGGATTTTTGTTGTGTGGCGTGGTGGGATTTTTGTTTTCTTGTTTGGTTTTATTTGTTTTTCTGACATGGATCCCACCCAATAGCCCAGGCTGGCCTGGCACTTCACTGCAGGATTTAAAGTGTGAGATACCATACCCAGCTTTGGATTTCAGGCTTACTAATTAGATCTTTGATTCATTTTGAGTTGCTTTGGGGTTTGGTGACAAGGAAAGCTAGAGACTCATCCTTCTTCAGACCCAATTTTCCAACGTTGTTTATTGACTGCCTCTTCTCCACTGCTTGTCGTTGGCACTTTTGTCAGAAGTCAGTTGACACGTGAGTACACATCAACTTCTAAGGGACCAAACTATGAAAATGTCCAAGGCTAAAGTGTTGTCATGGCAAGTCCCCATCTGAGGCCCTGAACTGTTGTTGCATTGTCACGACCGAGGATAAGGGTGGCAACTTGCCTCAGAGAGAACCTGCTGGGAGCTTGAAACAGTGTGCATAAAAGTATAAATCATAAGCCAGGTGATGGTGGTACATGGTTTTAATCCTATCACTCCGGACGCTGAGGCAAGCAGATCTCTAAGTTGGGGCCCGCCTGCACTACAGAGTGAGTTCTAGGACAGTTAAAGCTACACACAGGAATCCAGTCTGTGAAAAACAAAAGAACAAAAAGTCTAAGTTACAGAACACGTGGTCCCCACTGTAACACAGTTCTTGTGAGTATGACCCGGGGTTCACCACTCTGCTCTGCTGACTGGCTGCAGGAGCACCTCCATTGGCACTGCTTCTCAGTTTTCCCAAAGAAGCTCATTTTAGCCTGAAGGGGAATAGGCTGTGAAGGAATTTCCACCTTCCTGTCACCTCCCTCTTCAAAGGCTCTTCCTCTTTCACAGCAGAATGAAAGTAGGATCAACACTCGACCTGGATGACGAATACAAATTACCAGCTCTCTAGGAAGCGCTGTGCCTGTGCACTGTGCACACTTTGGAGTTTGTTTATTAATCAGAATTACTTTTTCTTTCCCCTTTGTAGTTTTACGTCACAGCGAAACAGACAGGAAGTATCAAAAGACATCCTGCCTCACTCATGCACAACAACCCCCATTACCAATAACTCCCCCACACCAAAATGATAGATATGTTACAACTGTTTAATTTACACAGATATGGTGGGCCCCACTCTTATTTCCAACTCGGGAGGCGGAGGTAGGTGGATCTCTGTGAGGTCAAGAGCAACCTGGTTTACAGAGCAAGTTCCAGGCCATCCAGAGGCGATGGCAGAAAAAGAATTGGAGGCTCACCTGGCTTACCTAGCCCTAACACACAAATGTGTGTGCACCAACTCATTTTAACACACACACATCCCCCCCTCACACACACACACACAAACACATACATCCATACATACACTCCCTCTCATATACTTAATATTTCATATACATGCACACATATGAACATACACATCACACAAATACTTACACACTTTCTGTTTCTCTCTCACACACAAGAGAGAGAGAGAGAAAGAGAGAGAAAGAACCAGTCAAAAAGAAGACACACCTTCAATCCCAGCTCTCAGGAGGTAGAGGGAGTCAAACCTCTGTATTTGAGGTTAGCCTGGCTACAGAGTTAAACCCTGTCTCAAAAATAAATAAATAAATAAATAAATAAATAAATAAATAAATAACAGAAATCTGATCTGTACACGACACTCCCCCACTCAACTGATGAACAGTTCACATTCTACAGTGAGCCTTCCATATTGTCAAGTTACACAACTATTAGGGGAGGGGATCGGGACTCTTGACGTTAAGGGAGGTAGCGCCTACGTGCAAACACCACAGTCCACAAAGGCCTCCTGGATTTGGAGACTATCTGACCATCCCCAGAGATAAGAAGACTGCATTTGTTCCAGCAGCCCTGAGATGCAGGTCAGGATATTTGATACTTTAACGACTGTACTTTGAAATGGTAAAGCACTCGCTCACATCCATTAGCTTACTTGGGGGCCAGAAACTCAGTTCCAACAGATCAATAGTGGGATAAATAGTGTCAAAGGAAGAGCAGGCGGTTTGCTTGCTGATTTGTGGGTCTCCTCACACACTGCTTCTGCCGTGGCTGTGGCTCCTTGTATCGGGGTACTTTGAATGATATCTATGTACCTGATGGTAATACTTTCTTCTTCTTCTTTTTTGTTTTTTTGTTTTTGTTTTTTTCGAGACAGGGTTTCTCTGTGTAGCCCTGGCTGTCCTGGAACTCACTCTGTAGACCAGGCTGGCCTCGAACTCAGAAATCCGCCTGCCTCTGCCTCCCAAGTGCTGGGATTAAAGGCGTGCGCCACCACCGCCCGGCTGGTAAGATTTTTCTTCTAAGTGGAAAGATAAACAAATGCATACATGAACATCTGAGTGAGGTGGCACAGGCCTTTAATCCTAGCACCCTGGAGGCAGAGGAGGGCAGATCTCTTGAGTTGGACGCCAGTTAGGACCAAATAGCTTTCCATTAACAAAATAAATAATAAACATAAAAAATAAACTAGGCAATGTCATGCAAAATAAATAATACTACACAGAAAATTGAGATCGTTTGTTTGTTTGTTTGTTTGTTTGTTTGTTTCCTTCATCTCCTGTTCATTCAACACCGAAGCAAGACCCCTGCCCCTGGAATTGACAAAGCCAGTTTCTGGTTTTTAGTCACCATCTAGGAGATTAGAATCCTGACAAGGTATGGCCTTCATCTTTAGGCCTTAAATTTTTGTTTGTAAAAGAAGGCTCTGTCCTGAAGTGAGGTGAGAACACTAACCCTTTAAAGATCGAGTTTTGAGTTTCATTTGCTTTGCCCTCTTGCCTCAGTTCCCTCCTTTGGCGGTGGGTCTGAAAATGCGCTAGCTGCCACGCATAACCAGGTCGAAAGGCAAAGGGCAAGCAGAACCAACCCCCAGGACTGGCTTCTAAGAAGCCATAGAAATTCGAGACAGGCACGGATCTGTAGGCGGAAAACAAAAGTGGCACTAATCCTCTTGTCGTTCCTCAACCATAGCCCTCCCAGCCCGGGTCCTGGAAGGCGGAGATCCTCGACCCCTGCGGGCGTCACCTTTCACGCCTCTGGGCAGACTAGGGACTCCCCAGGCCTCGCTAGGAGGCGGGGTAGGTGTCTACCCAGCAAAAAAAAAAAAAAAAAAAAAAAAAAAAAAAAAATAGCTCCCCTGTCCAGAGGCTAAACTGGCTTGTAAATAATACCCGGGGGCAGGAGAAAGGCTCCCATTGGCCGGAGGGCAGATGACGAAAAGGGGGCGGGCTCCCGGGAGGGAGAAGTCACCGGGAGGGGGTGTGAGCCGCGCGGTGTCAGTTTTCGGAATCCCAGCGCGCACTGCTCAGTGCAGTGGGACCCAAGCCCGGCTTCGTGTCCCCGCTGCTGCCTTCTCGGCCGGGCATCCCGGCTCTCTCGGCTGCCCTCCCGGCCCGGGTCCTCCGCGACTCCCCCTCGCAGGGCTCTGCTCCGAAAGACTTTTGCTTCCTCCTCTGCCCTCTTTTGTTGCTCTGCAAACCGGCCTCTCTGCAGTCCTTGACTCCACTCCTCCGGAGTTACATCCCCATCCCGGCGGTCTCCGTGCACAGCCCCGCCGGCTCCAACACCTTGCCTCCGTTCGCTCCGGGAAGCCGACCTTGACTTCATTGATGCACCCATTCCAGTGGTGTAACGGTGAGTCCCTGGACCGGTGGATGAGCGGAGACCGCGCAGGTCCAGGTCCTGAGCCAAGTTTCCCGGTGTCTGAGACAGCCCAGAAGGCGTCCTGGTGCCCTGAGGGGCTCTGCACTGTGCGCTATTAGAAAGGTCCCATTCACAGTGTTGGGGATAAAGGGAGTCTGGAAGCGAGTGGAGGGCCAGGGGCGTGTGAGCCTAGCCTTTCCGGCCTTTGTGTGGCGGTCCGTCTCTTCTACCCCTTCGCCTGCCTTTGTGCGCTCTCAAACTCTGTTCTTTGTTGTGGTGGTTGGAGAATTAAATCCACGCTCGGACTAGGATCTCCTAGAGGGAGCTCAAGTTCCGGTTCTGAAACTTTGCAGGCTATTTTAAATATGTATACAGTGCAGCGTGTGGGACAGGGCGCGGGGTGACTTTCTCTTTGTTGGTTTCCTCTGGCTCCTAGGGGCCAGAGGCTGGATTAAAAGAGTGTCGCTTTACTGAATAGATAAAGCCTTGCAGAAAGCTGGGCCCCCAGCTCAGGGCTAGCCTGGCAAAAGCTTTGCTTTCTGGAAATAAGGCCAGACCGTAGGGTCTGCGTTCAGCCTAAGTGGTGATGGCACCTCCAAGCACAGCCACCCGCCACCAACCGCTTCCCACACCCCACCGCGTGATGATGCTAAATTAGTTCATCTGAGGCTTTCGGGCAGCTCAGGTGTTACAGGTTAGAAAGCCGGTCTGGATTTCCTGTGTAAGCTACCTGTTGGATCTTTCTGAGCCAGTCACGTAAAGCCTTCGATGTTAATACCACCCACCCTTTCCCCAGGAGTACCCAGAATCTTGACCACTTTTTTCTAAACAAGTTGGACGAGATGGAAAGCAGCTAGTTTTTTGTTTTGTTTTGGTTTGTTTTTTTTTTTTGATGGCAGTCTGGTTACTTGTGGAAAATCCATTCTCAAGTAGACTTCTGCAAGATCTTGGACTAATTATTTCAAGAGTCTTTTGTTTTAAAAGACTCCTTTAAAGAGGCAGGGTTTGGGCCGCATGTGTATGAGTGGCCCCCATCCCCCCTCCTTCCTCCTTTTGCTAGTCGGATCTAATTTCCTGAAAATGAACCAAGCTGTGTGTGATAGGCCGGTAATGGAGGGGAGGGGCGGGAAGGGGGGTTGAGGCCTGACGGTGTATCCCAGCATCTGGGAAAGATTCCCTTTGGCTGGAAAGAAGCAGTTCCCAGCTCCGCTGGTCTTGGCCAGCCCTCCTCTGACGTCATTCCAGCTTGCAGCCTGCCAGCTGAGATGAGACATTCTGGTGTCAGGTCGAAGACAATGGACCAGGGATTTAGCTAGGGCTAAGCTGTCAGTGACCCCGAACTTTCTGGGCAGCATCCTTTGGAAAGTGTTTTATCTTGCCCCACCCCCGTGGTGTTGAACCCCAGAGCTTGCGCCTATAACCATAACTCCATCGATCACTGACCTGCGGTACACCCTTTATCTTGCACTTATTAAAGTGATTGGCCGGTCCTGTCTCTTGACTCCAGAGGGGATGTAACCCCATTTTTGCTCCCTTGAAGGACTTCTAGAGACATATCCTGGGATGAGCATTCTTTGATCTTTTAAGGAAAAATAAAAACTACTGTCCAATTTGGACAATAAAATCCTGTAAAGCCCAACATTTATAGAAGTCTAACATGTCACAAGAGAAAATTTCACACCACCAAACTTTGCTCCGTGCTCAGAATATTTAGGATGTGTAAAGTTATCTTCAGACTGCGTGAGTGAGGTGTATATGAAACAGGATGCATTTCATGTTTAGACTTGAGCTGAATCCTGGAGACACATCACGCTGTATACAAACATTCTCAAGTTAAAAAAAAAATAATAACATCTGAATCAATTCTGTTCTTGAGAGTATAGAATGGAAGGTAATCACACTGTAAGAGAGGCAGATCTCTTGCTTTGTTTTATGAAACAGGTTTTCATTGTTAGACATGCTGCCCTGAAGAAAACTCGTAGTTCTGCCTGCATCCTTCAGACTGCTGGGAATGATAGACATAAGCTACTATGACATCATTGCCTCTGTGTGACCCAACTTTTCATGGGAAAATGCAACGTCTATTCACCTCAGACAGGGATCCCATTAGAAATGACTCAGAGAGCTGTATCATCAAGGCCTGCTCCAACATGGGTGACAGCTCACAAAAGCAGGGAAACCCACAGCTGGGAAACATTGCACAGCCTGCAGGCAGCTCAGCAGGTTGAAGAGTGTATTTTCTAGAAGCCTCAGTTGGTCCAAATCTCTTCTACGCACCTCAGCTTGTTTCTGCTTCTTCTAGGCAGCTGGTCTGATCTTAGAGTCATCTTTGGAGCTAGCTTCCTTTCTGAAAGCAGATTCTCAGCTTTTGTTGCTGTTGTTTGCTTTGGTTGTGACGGGGTTGTGATGGGCCTAGTGAATCTGGTGAGTTTCAGGGACTTCCTAAAGCTCTTTGAGTTTACCTTTCTACTTAAGGAGCTTCCTGCAGGATGAAATGTTAATCTCAGAGGAAACTGTTATACAACACAGGCTTGAACATTTATTCTTGAAACTACTTCTTATTTATTCCATAGAAAACCAAATTCACTGATTCAGTCCCAGAGACCCCAGGAAAAGCATTGTAGGACATGGGGGGAGGGGGAAGATGGAGATAAACTAATCAGGGACTGCTGGAACCAAAATACCTACAGGGTACAAGCATATACCCTCTGCAAGAATAATTGCCACCACAGTTCGATCTTTACAAAATAGAAATATGAGGTTCTTTAGGACCCAGTAGATACCAGGGTCCTGCTTATGTAAGGTACACAGAAGAACCATGGCAAATGTGGAGAGGATGTTGGCCCTCTTTCAGCATCAGATATTTCTGTGGCAGGACGAAGGAGGCTCCTGGCAGTAGAAGAAGGTTCTGTTGGTCCTGAAGGTACACTTTTCTGGAAGAGAGTTTCTGAGGCCCTTTGCTGGTACGGGGTGAAGGATGCTGTGGTAGGTCTTTGGACCTTTGTAGGAAGTTGCTTTGCGAAAGGCCCACAGAGAGCAAATCCACAAGTGGGAGTCGTGATGAGAATGGTAGTCTTTCTAACCCTTGGTGGAAGCCAGAAGCAAGAACCCTCCTATTGAGGGTAGCAACATCTAGTAGCTAATTGCTTCTTTAATTTCCCCTAATTGAAAATTCCTTCAGAACAAGAACCGCTTTCACTTTCTGTTTTCCCCACATGGTCTGGGTCAATGTATAAAGCAGACCCACAACAATACCTGTTGGCTGACTGGTGATTTATTAGCTGAAGGCAGTTTCTGGGCCGTTTTCCCAAACATCAGTCTCCCTACTTTGAAGTAGGACCTTTTGCCAAGGAGGCTAGGTTGTTTTGAGAAAGCACAGAGTTATTTGTTGACTAGCTTTGTTGACAGACCAAACATTAGCTCGGGGCACTGCAGAGGTTTTTAGGAGTCCAAGTTGGTATCCTCAGGCTTAGGATACATGTACTCCTTGGCTCTATCTTTGCGCTGAGAATTATAGACTCACTTCTGCTATCATATCAAACGTTGCTAGTGACAGCGTTTGAGTCTCTTTTCTGCATCCCGTTCTTCCTCTGTGCTCCTTTATCCTTAATGTCAACGATGATGCTTGTCATATAATCATTTTGGAGTGCAACATGAGGCAAATTAAGTTACTAGCAACAACAGGGTAACAGAAGATATTCTGAGCAAAAACCATGGCAACCCCCAACCCAGACCAAGACTAGACTTCAGTAAGGAAGGGATTCCAGGCAGAGAAGGTTATGTAGACAAAAAAAATGTGAAGACAGACAAAGACATAGTTTGGCACGATATACCAAAACTTGCCCAGCTGGAGAAAGCTCATAGGATATTGCAGTGAGGCAGGGTGCATGTTCATATAGACTTGAAACCAGACAGGAGTTGGGAAATTACATGGTAAGTGGAGTTGGAGATGTGCCAGACATGTAGGATAATTAGAGAAACTAGAAACAGTGATGACATCAATTAAGACTGGAGTAGGTAATGTGTGTAAAACAGGGATGTGGTTGTAGAATGGGCGTGGTCTTAGATGTTCGGATGAAGGCTTAGGCCATCAACTGATATCAGGGACACAGAGGAATGACACAAATACCATGCTTAGTTTTGTCCTCACTGCGACAGAATCAGAATCATCCATAAGACATAGAACAATGTAGCTTATGTCTTTTAGAGGTTTCCATCTTTCAGGGAGGAAAAATGGAGCTTTACTCCACGGGGTCTGAGAAGCAGAGGAAAGAAGGATCAACATTGAAGCCTGCTGCAGGGAGGCTTCAAGTTCAAACGGTGACACAGCATCACACGGATTGCCATCGTCGACATAGCTGTTCTAATGCAGAGTTGTGGTAGCACTCAATTGTGGTAATTACGAGGTAGAATCCTGGCTCCTGACCAGAAAGCCAGGAGAGAGCCCCGCCTCTGCATTCTGACAGGTCTTGGGAAAGTAAAAAAGGCTGGGAGTGTAGACTGTGGTCAGAACTAGGAGTGTGGTCTAGGAATCGCTCTTTAATGCCTTTGGCTATATTCTCTTTCCAGCTGTGTCTTATACATTCCTAGCTGTCTAGGGTGAGATAAGAAAAAAACAATTCCTTAAAGGAATTTGATTCTCTGTTGTTTGGGATTTTTTTTGAGTGGGGGGTGGTGGTGGGACAGGGCTGTCATAGCATAACTTATGCTAGCCTGGGACTCAGGATTCGATTCTCTTGTGCCAGCCTCCTGAGTAAACACTTCCTAGATATCTGGGATTATAACTTTGTGTCATCATGCCCAGCTAAGAAAATCCGTTCCTTTTTCTGAAGACTTCCTTTGGTTTACTGCCCCGAGTCTGATGAATATGCACCCACCTTGACACCAAACATGGGCAAGGGAAGACGATTGCCACACAGGAGGGCCAATGAGAAGGAAAGAAGGTAGTGGCCAGCCAGTGCCTCCGAACTGAATGTGCACAGGAATCTCCAAGGCTCTTCTTTTTTCGTTTGTTTGTTTTTTTGTTTTTTCAAGACAGGGTTTCTCTGTGTAGCCCTGGCTGTCCTGGAACTCACTCTGTAGACCAGGCTGGCCTCGAACTCAGAAATCCGCCTGCCTCTGCCTCCCAAGTGCTGGGATTAAAGGCGTGCGCCACCACTGCCCAGCTCCAAGGCTCTTCTTAAACGATGAATCCAGTTCATTTTAGTGTGGTATAGACCCAAGACTGCATGTTTCTAACAAGCTCTCGGGATTTACTTGAGGACAAGGACCTTGAGGCTATGGGTAGAAAGGTGACCACTTCAGGAAGCCCGAGATTCTCTGACACCAGTCTCCATCACTACTTTCTGGAATGCTGGCCTGGACTAGTGAACAATTTCTATTCTGGTTCTGGCACAGCTTGTCTTCTGGAGCAGGTGGTCAGTAGTGACAGATGACCTCTGCGATTTGCTCTCTGCAGTCTGTGAAGCCTGTTACTTAAACCATTGTTTCTATTCCTCTTTTACTGGTTTTCCTTAGGACGAGATGAGTTCTAGAGCAATCCCTTCCAGAAGATCACATAGCTAGCTTAGGAGAGGTGGGTGGGGACTCAAACAATATACTTTAGCTCCGACAACTCTTTTTGCTACTATGTTCAAGAGTACCTCCTACTTGGAGGCAGTTTTGTTACTGTTTTCTTTTTCTATTTTCATCCCTTGTTCTAAATTCTTTATTTTCCAAGACGGAGTTTCTCTTTGTAGCCCTGGCTGTCAAACTCTCACAGAATCACCTGTTTCAGCTTCCTTAGTGCTGGGATTAAAGGAGTGTCCCAGTGCTGGGATTAAAGGCGTGTGCCAACTACCACCTGGCTTCTAAATTCTTAATCCACTGAAGTAGTTTGCCTAACAGTGTCCATTTGATAGGTTTCCTCAGGACCATGTAGCTTGTAGTTAGTGCTGGGATCTAAGCTTCAGCTCGAGCCTGACGTGTGCTAACCCAATGTGCCATGGGCCAGAGCAGTTAAGTGTCTAACTTTAGTATTATTTGCCTCTTGCTTTGCAGGGTGTTTCTGTGGCCTGGGACTGGTTAGTACCAACAAGTCCTGCTCAATGCCACCCATCAGTTTCCAAGACCTTCCCCTCAACATCTACATGGTCATCTTCGGCACAGGCATCTTCGTCTTTATGCTCAGCCTCATCTTCTGTTGCTACTTCATCAGGTTGGTTGCTTGGTGCTTGGTCTGGGAGGAAGGGAGGATCAAGAAGGAGGATATTGAGCAAGGCAACCCCTTACCCCCATGAGCCTCAACACCCCCACACACATCAGAGCCTCGTGCTGGAGCCTCTGATGGGAGGCTATGCCTTAGCCCCCACTTCTCTGGACCCCTGAGGTCTGGGGTTTCTATTTATAGCAACCTATCAAATTATCCCCAGAGCACATAAGGTCGCCAGTGGTTGGCCTGTATCCTACCTCTTAGCCAACTAATTATTCTATAAGTTGTCCAAAATGACTGTTGGCTGAGCAATAAAGCGAGTACACTTTTACCTGCTCTGTGCTTCCTTCCCACTTGCCTCCTTCCCTTCACAGTTAGGGAGAAGTAGTTAGACATCCATTTGTTTGCCCTCGTGTGAAATCGCCCGTTCTCCCAATGCCGATGTTAGCAAGTTTGCGCTAGAAAACTCCTTGTTTGTCTTATAAGATTTTGTTTTTAAGAATGGAAAAGATGACACTCAGTTGCTTAGGAATCCAAAGGGAAGGACTTGATCTTGGCAGGGGTAGCTAGGCTCTGGGAGCTATGTCTCCTTATGGGGAAGGACATAGGAGCTTATGGCTGTTTTCTACTAAAAAGCTGGGGAGATGGTTCAGTGGTTATCCCAGGAGTGGAATTTGGATACCAGAACCGGTATTAATGCTGGGTGAGCATGGGGGCCTGAGGGAATTCCAGCCCTGGAACAGCAAGCTTTCTGGTTGATTGATAGCTGAGATAAGTTGGCTAGATTAGCAGATCAGTGAGCTCTGAGTTCAAGAGAAAGAAGCTGCCTCAGTGACTAAGGTCGGGAGCCACTGAGGAAGGCTGTCAGTAGCAATCCCCTAGATACAAATATGCACTTGTGTGCTTATACACATAGGAACATGAATGTCCACACATCGTATGTGTATATACACGTGGTGGAAAAAGTATTGGACACGCTTGATACTTAAAGCAGAGTTCTCACGGGGTGTTCTACTGGTTCTGATGGTTCTATCCCATAGGTCTGCCCTGTACATAGCCAGTATGATATCTCTGGCCAGTAGAACCAGTTAACATAATCCCTGGAACCTTGTTTTGGTGTTTTGTTTGTTTATAAATGAGAGTCTCTCTAGGTAGCTCTGGTTGTCCTGGAATTTATTCAGGCTGGCTCTGACGTTGCTGAGATCTGCCTGTGTCTGCCTTCCAGGTGCTGGGATTAAAGGCATGCACCACTACTGCCCAGCCGACCCCTTCCCTGCTACACACATTACTAAATGCCTGAAGAGGCAGGGGCTGAGGTCTACTCTCAGAAAATGAAGAGAAAGGACCCTGGATACCTTATTTGAATTGCCGATTCTGCTAGGAGGCAGCTACTTGGATGTACATGAGAAAAGCATCAGTCCCACAGCTATTGGCTGCGCTGGGGCTCTTCAGAACCTTCCCAAACAAGTCTTTAAAGCTTGAATTTCTCCACCTAAGTGTGCAGAGAAAATAGTGCTTCATTTTTCCTTTGCTATAAGTAGTGCAAAATTCACATTTAACTACTACATGGGAGCAAATGTAGACTTCCCTTTTCTGTTTTATAATCCCTATCATTTCTTCCCCCTAAACTCTTATTCACTGGTCTTTTCCCTCAGACCCTTTTTTTTTTTTTTTTTTTTTGGTTTTTCGAGACAGGGTTTCTCTGTATAGCCCTGGCTGTCCTGGAACTCACTTGGTAGACCGGGCTGGCCTTGAACTCAGAAATCCGCCTGCCTCTGCCTCCCAAGTGCAGGGATTAAAGGCGCGCGCCACCACCACCACCCGGCTTCCCTCAGACCCTTAATCAAACAATTAACTCAGTTCTCCTGATGAGTAAAGATATGCAGATTCAAATATCACAGATTTACTTAGGATATAGTTAATGGAAATTTATAAAACTAACTGTATTTCTCTATTTAGTTTCTTTCTACACACACACACACACACACACACACACACACACCCCAAAGATAATGAGCAAAAAGAATATTAGATGCTAACACTCTGACCAACAAGTAGATGACTGAGGTTTGTTTTCTAGTTTACCACTAGTAGGCATGACTAGGTTTGGAGCTAGCCTTTGCTAAGGGCTTTCTTGTGCCACTTATTGTGGTAAACTATTTAGCTCTCATTTCATTCAATGACCAACCTTCCAATGTAACGGTTATCAAATTGCATAAATGAAGACATGTCCAGACAGTAAAGGATTTGCTCAAGGTCGTACTGCCGGGGAGATGCTGAGATAGGTTAATCTGACAGCTCCGCCTTTCATGTGACCTCCATGACTACCCAGTGGGTAGGGTATCAGCTACAGAAGAAAGACTGTGGCTGTTACTGACTGGTTTTGTTTTGGTTGTAGCAGAAAAACAGAAAGAGTAGCAATCACATGATGCTGAAACCTGTCCCCACTGTGGTGTAACACAGTGCCATCTGTCCTTTCTGCAGTATTCTGCTCCTTGTGTCCCTTAACCCGTCCAGAGCAGGCTGCCCCCTGGGTCTCATGCTGCCAAAGGTTCACTGTTATGTGGTGTATGTGTCTATATATAGAAAGACACAAGCACATAAGCCACTTCCTCTCCCTGCTTCTCAGTTTCCACCTCAGCCAAAATAGGCCCATGACTGCCACCCCTGACCCGGTGAGCTCATGAGCCAAGGACGCCTCAACTGCCAGCTGCCCCTTGTTTCTCCTCTTTCCCCTCAGAGCTAACCTCTTCTTACACAGGATGGAGGGGCCCAATGGAATACAAACAGACAGGAAAGGAACAATTATTTTCAGGAGCTGGCTGCATTGTTTGTTCTAAAAGGGAAAAGAGGGAAGGGAGAGAGAGCCTGCTGGCAGTGGCTTGCAATGGTTTCATTGAAATCGTGGTATTTTTAGTTGCTTTGCTCAGCCAACAGCTGAGAAAGCCACCTGTCCAGAGTTCTTGGCTCTTCCATCCCCAGCTGGGACAGCCCAGCCCAGAGTCTGCTTTTTGCTGTTTTCTTTGCAAACCTTCGACTTCCATCTCACGACCTAATCCTTCCTGAGCTGAAATACTCATGCAGGCTAAAGAAAGAGCTGCAAGGGGGTCTGGATCCCTCTACTAAAGGGAGCCTGCCATACACAGTAGATGAGAACATCGGGCACTAGGACCCAGTGGTCTTAAAGCAAAGCGCGCACAGCACAAGTATATCAATATTGTTGGGGAAGGCAATTGAACCCTTAAAAATATGTGTGGCATTCTCCCATTTAAGCTTCTACCTCCAGACAGGTTGGAATGTAGTTCAGAAGCTTGTCTAGCAAGCATTCAGTTCTTAGCCGTAGAGGACTGGACCAGAATGAGCTCGGAAGTACAGATTGACTGGGGTTATAGCTGAGTGCCTAGCGTGCACGGAGTTCTCAGAATCCCGGCATCTCAGAGGTAGGGGGAAAGAAGTTAAGGTCATTCTTGGCTACAGAGTCAGTTTGAGGCTAGCCTCTCATAAATAGGAGAGAAAATAGAAGTTTTCTTCTTCTTCTTTTTTTTTTTTTTTTTTTTTTTTTTTTTTGTTTGCTTTGGTTTTTTCGAGACGGAGTTTCTCTGTGTAGCCCTGGCCGTCCTGGAACTCACTCTGTAGACCAGGCTGGCCTCGAACTCAGAAGTCCTCCTGCCTCTGCCTCCCAAGTGCTGGGATTAAAGGCGTGCACCACCACTGCCCGGCCACAGTTTTATTTTTCTAAAGGGAAACCACGCCCACGTAAATGGTGCTTTGGGTATACCCTTCCCTACCCATCTCCTTTGGAAGCTGAGAAAAAGACACTTAGATGTAAAACCGTTTTCAGGACTAGA
This sequence comes from Mastomys natalensis, assembly GCA_021653895.1. Lineage (NCBI taxonomy): Eukaryota > Metazoa > Chordata > Mammalia > Rodentia > Muridae > Mastomys > Mastomys natalensis. The sequence continues at coordinate 261,453 of JAJTUV010001463.1, read as the reverse complement.
GAGTTCTGCACGTTAAGGATGGGGCAGTTGGGAATCTCTGGTTAGTCCAGGCAGAAAGAGCACATGGTAGAGAAAGGGGAGGGGACCATGGCAGTGCCCTGGCAGGCGTCCACCTGGCTGGGACTTTCCCAGAGGCTCCAGGAACATGCAACCTTGCCAGACCACGTGACTTCCTGTCAGGCAGGATGGAGGAGGCTGGTAGCCAGATCTTCTCTGTCCTGACCCACCTCTGAGGCATGGCTGTGCCCTCTGCTTCTTCTCCATCCTGGGAAGAACTTCAGCCACTGAAATGAGGTGTTGTGTGTTTGCAACTGAGGCCAGTAACCCTTTTAATTGCGACTGCCTAGCAAATCTCTTGTGCCATCTAATCCAGTTCCAAAGGTGTTATGGACAGCACATAAATGGATATGCTGATGACACTTTTTTTCTGAAATAAATTTCTTTTTCTTTTGGAGTGATAGGGATAAAACCCATGGCTTCATGCATGGAAACTAAGTACCACTGAGCTACACCCCAGCCATGAAATCTAAGTCAGGTCATGAAATCTAAGTTTTTGTATTATGTTTTTTTTTTTAATTCTATTTTTACTCAGTGAAATGTAAAAGCCGTTTTTAATCTATCTACCCTGTAAGTACTGGTAGTGGACACTCAGACCTATGTTAGAAAGTCAGGTTGTGTAGCTCAGTGACAAGGCATGTATGCAGGAAGTTTATTAATTCCTTTTATCATATTTGTTTTGATTTGTGGTTTGGAGGGTCACTTCAGTCTCAAAAGCAGAAAATCATGGTGGCTGGAGCTTGTCAGCTATTCATCACTTCTTACTGGACAAGAGACAGGAGAGAAAAAAACTAGGGGACAAGGCAAGAGCTCTTTCTATAACCTTCCATGAATCCATTAAAGACCAGGTCAAAACTCTCATGATGATATCGTGCCTGGAAATGCCATCACAGACACACTCTGGGAGATTCTTTACTTACCTAGCATTTCTTAATCCAGTTGACTTGATCATTTTTGAGGCACTGGGTTAATTCCTAGTGTCCAACAACAGAAAGGTGAAAGTTCTGAGTCCAAATATTGGAGGCACCTATAATGCCTATGGTCCCACAATCCTTCATGAAGATCATGGTTTGAAGTCAAACTGGGCTACATAGCAAGATCAAAAAGCTACAGGTAGAATTCATAGTAAAGATTTCCCCCCACAGGTGTAAGACGACACAAAACCAGTGTATAATTATGGTTCTAGTCATCTGCAGTCAAAGTCAAAGGCTCAATAAAGCATGCAGTGTATCTCAAGATCAAATAAGATCTCAGGACTACGATGCAATTCATCTAATTATGAAGGGGTGTGTGCATAGATCATGTTCTGTTTTAAAGAGGGCAAGCTCTATAGTCACATAGACTTGACTTTGAACCCAAGAACTAATCCCCGTCAGCTTTGTAAAGTTCGGGCGAATCGATTAACTTCTTTGGGGTTCATTTTTCTCATCTATAAAATGGAAAGTTTCTCCCTCCTGGAATTGTTTGGATTCAGCAAGACAGTTTCAGTCTTCAAGGGACACATAACCTAGCCTGGATGGACTATCTGTTATGCCACTGCTGTGAGTAAAAACATGCTTTGTTTTGGCTGTGGAGAATGGCTTTCTGCAGGTGACAACCTAATTCTCTCTGCACATAGTAAACAATACTGTTGATCTACGTTGTTTAGATACCTGGAGGAACGCAGATAAACCATTTAGGATACCCTGCCACAGAACAGCCCAGAATATGGCTGACATCTAGTCATAGATCCTTAGTCCTTATCAACTCTGGGTGGCCTGCATACACCTGAACCATGCCTCATTGGTATCTATGAAACAAGTACCCTTCTTGCCTCCAGAAAAATGTCCAAGCAGTCAGCCAACTTCACATACTGTCATTGTCCCATTATCCTAAAGCACCATGATAATCTGCCCTCTTCTTTCTTTCTCCACCTAGCAAACTCCGGAACCAGGCACAGAGCGAGCGATATGGCTACAAGGAGGTAAAGTACCATCTCTACATTAAACTTCTTCTTTCACTATTTGCCCTGAAAAGGGAGAGCAAGCCCAAGCTCCCATAGTCTGCATTCCCTAGGCTTCTGGGCATCCCAGAGACCTACCAGTCCTCAAGTGTCCTCAAGTTGGGTTTGCCATTCACCTTTGGGGCAGAGGTGGGCAGAGTGGGAGAGGCACACATCATTGGGTGATCCCCCTTGGCCTCTGATTGGTACCTTTACACATCAACTGCCTCTTTGCTCCTCAGGTGGTGCTTAAAGGTGATGCTAAGAAGTTACAGCTCTATGGGGTAAGTGTCTTGGGATAATGTTTGGAAGGATACTGCTCAGAACATCTTTCTCTAGCTCTTCACTTGGATCTTTTCCAAACTCTGTAGTCCCTGCTCTCTGAGAACCTATGTCCAAAACAGAAGGAATTCATCCCAGCAGGTTTTGTCTATAGAGTTGGATCAGGCAGAGAACAAAAGGACCATGGAAGGGTCAAGAGGAGTTCCGGGAACAGGAGTCAGGCAGAATCTGTTAAGGGTGTGAATGGCTCTAGGCCATAGACAGTGTGCTGTGTAGAATCTATAAGGGTGTCACAGACTCAACGCCATAGGCATTGAATCTTATATGGGGGCCTACAGGTCTTATGCCGTAAGCAGTGTGCTGTTAACGTCCCCTCTGTTTGGTACCCATGCTCTGGTTCGTAGCTAAGGAAAAGGAGGTCCATTTACTCGTGTATATTACATTGTCCTAACATATCAGTGACTTGCATCTCGTGTAGTGGTTCTAGCTTGCTTCTCCCCTCCATCCCCCACCCCCCATAAGGCCAATTCGATAGAATCTCAACTTTGTTGTTTTCATTTTGACTAAAATATAATTATATCATTCCTCCTTCCTTTTTCCCCCTCCACCCCTTCTTTTAATGGGCCTTGTCTTAGTTAGGGTTATTGCTGCGCTAAAACACCATGATGAAGCAAGCTGTGGGGAGGAAAGGGTTTATTCAGCTTACATTTCCACATTGCTCACTGTTCATCACTGAAGGATGTCAGGACAGGAACTCAAACAAGGCAGGAACCTGGAGGCAGGAGCTGATGCGGAGGCAAGAGAGGGCTGCTGCTTACTGGCTTGCTCCCCATGGCTTGCTCAGCCTGCTTTCTTACAGAACCCAGGACCACCAGCCTAGGGTTGACTCCACCTACAATGGGTAGAGCCCTCCCCCACTGATCACTAATTGAGAAAATGCCTGACAGCTGCATCTCATGAAGACAGGTCTTCAACTGAGGCTCCTTCCTGTCTGACTCTAGATTGTGTCTAGTTGACACAAAGCCAGCCATTACAGGGTCATTTCCTGATCACTCCCCTCAGCCTTTGAGGTTACCTAACCCATCTCCCAAGGCTTCCATCCATAACCACAGACACTCCTAACCAGAGAGTGAGCCGTTTGTGGTCGTCTGAAAATGAATAAGATTCCAGCATCACCAAACAGGAGACTTTATAGACATGGCCTCATTTTACTCCCCTTTTCATGTTGCTGCTATACCTCAGGTTCTTAAAAAAAAAAAAAAAAAAAGCTCAAGAGACTCCTATAGCTTCTGCAGTAGTTCAGCTGAGACTTTAGAGTCTCATAAACAGGGATGGAAGTATGGATATAATGAATGTAACTGAGCATATATAAATATATTTGTATTAGCCAGGGGTTCTTTAGAGGAATAGAACCTAAAGAATAAATGTGTGTGTGTGTGTGTGCACGCACGCACACTCACGAGTGTGAATGATTTATTAGAATTGCTTATGGGCTGTGTTCCAGCTAGTCCAACAATGGCTGTCTATCAAAAGAAAGTTCAAGAACCCAGTAGTTGTTCAGTTCCCAAGGCTGGATGTCTCAGTTGGTGTTCAATATATACTGAAATCCCAAAGAAGAAATCTCTAAAGCAAGTTAAAGAGTAGACTTCTCAGTGAGAGTGAGGGCAAGCAGGCAAAGAGAGCAGACTTCCTTCTTCCATGTCCTCTATGTGGGCTGCCGGCAGAAGTTGTAGCACAGATTAAATGTGGATCTTCCTACCTCAAACCTGGATTATAGGTTTATATTGTCACCTCAAAGATCCAAATTAGATAGATGTGGTTCTTTCACCAGGCGGTGGTGGCGAACGCCTTTAATCCCAGCACTTGGGAGGCAGAGGCAGGTGGATTTCTGAATTCAAGGCCAGCCTGGTCTACAGAGTGAGTTCCAGGACAGCCTGAGCTACACAGAGAAACCCTGTCTCAAAAAACCTAAAAAGAAGAAGAAGAAGAAGAAGAAGAAGAAGAAGAGGAGGAGAGAGGAGGAGGAGGAGGAGGAGGAGGAGGAGGAGGAGGAAGGAGAAGAGGAAGGAGAAGAGGAAGGAGAAGAGGAAGAAGAAGAGGAAGAAGAAGAGGAAAGAAGAAAGAAGAAGTAGAGAAGAAGAAGTGGTTCTTCCCACTTCAGATATCTAATTAAGAAAAATTCATCACAGCAGGGTGGTAGTGGTGTGTGATTTTAATCCCAGCACTCAGAAAGCAGAGGCGGATGCATCTCTGAGATTGAGCCCAGCATGGTCTACTGAGAGAGTTTCCGGACAGCCAGGAATACACAGAGAAATCTGACTCCAAAACAAAACAAAAACAACAAAAGAAATAAGGAAGATCTCCCGGGTGAGCCCAGTCATTTGGGTTTTAGTAAATTCCAGATACAGTCAACTTGACAACCACCCTACCCTACTGCCTTTATTACTGTGTCCCTCCGTAGCCCGTGCTGTAGGCTAGAAAGGACAAACCTTTTTGAGACCAGCACTATCAATTAACTTGTTTGTTAATAGGAATGTTCTGAGTCTGTACTCTCTTACCAGAGAACCACCATCCACAGGTAGCTGTTGAACACTGGAAATATGGAGAGCCACCTCCAGGGCATGAGAGCAGCTTAGAATGTATATGAATGCAGTCTGCACCCACCAAGACACCATGAGCAAAACTTACCTCTCTTAAGCCAAAAAGGATTAAATTAGAATACCTGAGGAGTTATCAGTGACATGAGATAATTGCATCCATGTCTAGGGAGTAATGTGGGGATTTGATCTTGTTGTGAGTTGTTAGATATGTGCTTGTGAGAAGGTGGCAGTCACCGAATGCCAAGACCACCTGGGATGGTGGTAGCACGAGGAAACAGTGCATCATGGGAGAATCAGCATGCTTATCAAGAATGAACTAGACATGGTAGCACAGATCTGTAGTCCCTACTCTAGGGAGGTGGAGGCTGGAAAATGAGAGATTCAAGGGGCAGCCTTGGTTTTAGAGTTATATTATTGGTCTTCAATATATCCTGAATTTGTCAAGTTGACTGTATCTGGAATTACTAAAACCCAAATGACTGGGCTCACCTGATAGATTTTCTTTCTCTCTTGTTATTTTTGTTTGGGGTTTTTTGTTGTTGTTATGTTTTTTATACAGGTTTCCCTGTGTATCCCTGGCTCTCTTGAAACTTACTTGGTTATATTATTGAGGCCTGCTTGGGCCGGGCAGTGGTGGCACACACCTTTAATCCCAGCACTTGGGAGGCAGAGACAGGCAGATTTCTATGTTTGAGACCAGCCTGGTCTACAGAGTGAGTTCCAGGACAGCCAGGGCTACACAGAGAAACCCTGTCTCGAAAAACCAAAACCAACCAACCAAAACAAAACAAAACTAGAGGCCTGCTTGGACTATGTGAGAGTTTGTCCTCCAAGAAAAGTAAAACCAGAATGTTGAGCAGAGAGATCATATTTGCCCTCTGTGAAGGAGTGTATCACTATACAGCAAGCATCATTGTGCACTCGTTGATGTTTTTGACTGTGGTGCAGGAGATCCAACGCCGAATCTCATGGTTGAAGAACACAAGCTCTACCCCAGCCCACACCTTCATATTTGGAATAAAACATTTGCAGAACCGTGGCTAGCGCTTCTGGGAGTGGGGGTTATTTGTGTAATTTCTTCATCTGGTTGATTTCAGTTTAAGCAGCTGTGTCGACTGCTAATCCTGTCAGCACAGCCTTGTAAAATATGGCTGAACTTGGTCTGACTGACGCAGAAGACCTGGCTGGAGCTTGTTTTCCTTGTCTGAGACTGAGGTAGTGGATAGATATCCAGGATGGATGTGTGAAAAGGGTCTCCAAACTCATAGCTCACAAACCCTCCCATCCTCTCTCTCCTACTCCGTAGCAGACCTGTGCAGTTTGCCTGGAAGACTTCAAGGGGAAGGATGAGCTAGGCGTGCTTCCGTGCCAGCATGCCTTTCACCGCAAGTATGTGGGGGATGGGATGGGGTGGGATGGGCGGTCCTGTAGAGGAGGAATAATTAGAGAACATCTTCAAGAACCTTCCCATCCTTGCAGTGCTGTTCAACAATGACTCCCTAGGTTCAGCACACCAGAGGGGTTAGCTTGGGGCAGACACAGGGGCACTTTGTTCTCAGAAGCAGCTGGGTTCAGAGACAGCTGGCGCCATATGGGGTGTCCCCTCGGACATAACAGTCCTCCTGTTCACAGGTGTCTGGTGAAGTGGCTAGAAGTACGTTGTGTCTGCCCCATGTGCAACAAGCCCATCGCTGGCCCCACGGAGACCTCGCAGAGCATCGGGATCCTGCTGGATGAACTGGTATAAGCGCTCCTTGCGCATGGGCGCTGGAGAAGACTGCTTACTTTGGGCACCTGGGTTCCTCTCCACAATGAACAAGACTCATACTCACCTAAAGGCAAGGATGACAGAGCTGAGCTTCTACCAGCACCTCTGGACCAGTGCCAGACTTGTCCAGCCTCTGCCTCCCAGGGCTTCTCTCCGTTATCCATTTCCAATGCCTTCATCCAGGTAGACTACTCCATCCTGGTACCGGACTGACTATCCATCCACCTCCACCCACCTCACCTTTGCCCTGGGAAGGAGTCAACTCGGTGACTGTGAACATGGACACTTCCCTTTGAAGAACAAGCGACTCTGACCTTGAAAGGGTGAGGTGGCTCAAACCCACCCACAGCCTTCACTCCTGCCAGAGCTGTCCAGGGGATGGTTTCCAGGGGGAAAGGAAAGAACGTTCAAGAAACCAAGATGAAAGGCTCTATATGAAGTAAAGGAAGGCAGGGACCTAAAAAAAAAAAAAAAAAAAGGGAAAAGTCAATGTTTACATGGAATATCGGAAACAAAGGCCAGCCTCATCCTGGCCGACTGCAGGGTGATGGGACCAACCCTGCCCTGTTAGGATCTGAGGTGCTATTCATTCTCTCCCTGGCCCTGCTTAATCTCAGAGCCTTCTAGTCATCGTTGGTTTTGAAGAGACCTGTCTCTCTAGGAAAGGGTCTAATCCTCAAGCCCATTTTCAGAGGCTTTGGTTTTTTGTTTTTTTTTTTTTTTTCTTAGAAGCAAAACGGGCCTTGGGATGGGGATGGGCGGGAGGTACGGTAGTGCAGATGTCTGCTTCCCCCTCTGTAAATAGTATTTTTTTATACTTCATCACCATCTCAGGCTTTACACATGCAGCCCCGCAGAATGGAGGGGTTGGAGCATCCCCTTCCTCCCCTGAGCGGAGTGGCTCAGGGAGGCACCCTGAGTGGGAAAAGGTTATGTATTTAAAGAAAATTAAATCTAATAACATGTTTCTCTAATCAAATTTTGGCTTGTGGTTGTGGCCTGTGCCGGGGAGGGAACAGCTCTTTACCTGCCCTTTCCTGTCAGACCATCCTTGAGGTTTCTAATCCTTAACAAAACCTGAGGCCTGGACATATATCTCAACAATGCAGTGCCTGGGTAACATGCTCAAGGACCTGGGCTCCGTTTCTGGAAGTGGAAAAAAAAATGGAGAGGAAGGGGGTATTACTTGTTGAAAGCCAGTGTGAAATAAGATCTGACAAAGCCAAGATCAACCATCAGAAGTTTTAGAAATGTTGTAAAGTTGATTTCAAGCACAGCATTCCCTCAATTGACTTGTATTCTACCTGGCGGTTGATTGTCAGTGACCTGATAACCTCAAGAGGCCCACGTAGCTGCCCTGATGCCCATCTCTTTACTACTTCTGTGTCAGTGACAGTTCCTCCCTGACACATCCTAGCCTCCTACACACATCTAGAACTCCATGTGGTAGCAACAGGTATGACCCTGTGTGCATCCAGGTCTTCCAGCTACACGCCTTCAGCTTAGCTTTGCCAGTTTCCCAAGGGCCTGCTGTATCAACAGTGACTGTGATCAGAATGGTGTTGGGAACACCTTTCTTTCTTTCTCTCTTTTGTTTTGATTTGTTGAGACAGGGTTTCTCTGTATAGCCTGGGCTGTCCTAGAACTCACTCTGTAGACCAGGCTGGCCTCGAACTCAGAAATCTGTCTGCCTCTGCCTCCCAAGTGCTGGGATTAAAGCCATGTACCACCACTGCCGCGGCAGAAACACCTTTCTTAAGCATAAAGTAACTAGACCCTGGTTGCTGCCTGCTTAGTAGCACAGATTGGTGCCAGTCAAGCAGGCAGCATGCCTTGGGTGCTGAGCTCAGGAAAGCCATTTGCTGAGCATGGTTTGGTAGATATCACCTGTGCAAAAGCTATCAATCATTAAGTACCAGATACCTAGAGCAGGTATGGTGCTCCCAGTCGTATTGTGAGTCTTGGACAATACCAAGATGTACCTGGGTACCTGACTGTGGGCTCCTCTATAGGAAGGTGCCCTTACCCTTCACATTAGGTAACCCCTGCTTGCTGTTGCCAGCCTTAGAGGGAGAGATCTCTCTCCATTGAGTCACCATTTCCTCTTCTAGCACAGTTAGTCTGTAAATATTGAATTAAGATGTATTTCTCAGTCCATTTCAGCCCACCCCTCAGTTCCTGCTGCTGGTCGTTGTGCTAGTAGAGAAAGTAAGCAGGTTGGCTTTGTATTGCCTACCTCACCATTTCTCCCTGCTTGTTAGGAGAGTTTATCCATGTTAGCATCCTAATAAAAATGTTGGCAAATGCCTCTTTCACAGACAGATCAGTATTGCCGGGTCAAGATGATGTAGGGGCAGAAAATACCTTTTATTCCCAGTGCTTTCATTATATTGAACCTTCATGGTATATACTACAGAGGACACAGAAGGAAAAATGATAGATACTGTTTAGCTGATCAGCTTGATTGGCAGCAGCTAAGCACAATTAGACACTATGTCCCCAGTTCACAGTCACTGGTGAAGTCTTGTGACTTACTGAGTTAAGCCATTTTAGAACACCTGCTACTTGACAGGTATGTCCTATCCTTGGGGAAACGGTGTGAGCACTATGCCTGTCGAGGCAAGCTCGTATTATAGAGACCTTTACTCAGCTGTCTGTCAGCGGCAGCCCAAGTGCCGGGACATGATGCTCAATCTAGAAAGTAGTAATGTGGACATTTACTGTGATTAGCCAGACTGTTGGGGACCAGAGAGTGCAAGCCATACTGTATGAACTAAGGTGGGGGAAATGGGGTTGGGATATGGGGGAGGAAGTATTGTGTGGAAGCCAGAAACAGGATTTGATAGAGTAAGCACTCTGATGTTTATTTACATAAAACTTAAAAAAACAAAAAACCCACTAAGAACCATCTGAGAATTAAGCTAATTATTCTCTGGGTCCTGTATAAGTCACAGGCAGCTACAAGAGACCTATGACTGTTCAAATTAACAGTGTATATCCTGAATGCATCTGAAAGGAAAAGATCAAAGGAAGTTGTAACCAGTACATACAAGCTTCAGCAAAGAAGGATTTTTGTTTTGTTCCCCACCCGACAAAAGACATTTTTCTTGCTTCTCTGAATATACTGAATTTAGGATTAGTTTGTTTGTTTTTTGTTGTTGTTGTGGGTTTGGTGGTTTGTTTGTTTTTTTTTTTTTGAGACAAGGTTTCTCTGTGTAGCCCTGACTGTCCTGAAACTCACTCTGTAGACCAGGCTGGCCCCAAACTCAGAAATCCGCCTGCCTCTACCTCCCAAGTGCTGGGATTAAAGGCGTGCGCCACCACTGCCCAGCGATGCTGTAGACTCTCAAAGTACCAGGTGCTATGGAGACTGGTGCAGCCCAGGAAGATAAAAACCTTATAGTCCTGTGATCTACACCCTAGTCGTCATTAGGAACAGAGCAGGGTCTTGGAATTTATGGTTTTTGTTGTTTTATTACTTGTTTAACTTGGGGTCTTTTGTGTTTTAATTCCACAATGAAATGAATGACTTAAATCTTAAGGAGAACCACCACTTAAAAAATGGGTAAATGAGTGGGAAGTTCAGAGCTCCACTAAGGCAGATTTTGGAATTCAGTGATGGATTAGGATAATGGTGATAGGTGAATTTAAAAGTGTGCCACACTGGGTCATACAGGCCTTTAATCCTGACACCTGGGAGGCAGAGGCAGGTGGATCTCTGAATTTGAGGCCAGCCTGGTCTACACTACATAGTGAGGATTATGGAGGGTTAAGGAGGGTGGGGGAGGTGCAGGGAGAGGGAGAGAAGTCACCTTTACTCTTGATAGTGTTACTCAACCAGCACATCCCATATTTTCACTAGAGTCTTTATTCCTCAGTTTTGTCACAATTGTCCCTTAACTTCTCCATTCCATCACATGACCCATCTCTTTGAGCATCAGACTAACATCCTTCCATGTCACTGGAAGCTCTGTCTTCTGTTGAAGCCTTGTGCACAGATTCGGAGAAGCAAATGTGTTAGATTTGGAGACAAGAACCTTTCTTATGGAAATTCGTGGAATATACAAAGCTGTTTATTATCCCACTTAATAAGCATTGGATTCCAACTGATCCATTTCAAGAAAATAGAAACCATGTCCATTTCCCTTCTTATGGGAAGACATCAAATGTCACCTATGTGCTTTGATCGGTTCCTTATGTGACAGCTTATTAAGAAACCTTCGTGTACCCTGTAGAGGAATAGCTAGGGAGACATCAGTGCCAGGAGATATAATGGGAGACACTTGATGGCTACTGAATGTTCTCAGTCATGACCCCCTCCCTACAAAGCACACTTCCTCTTTTCTCCCATTTTTCTTCATCTATGCCTATTCTCTAACATTACTAAGATACCATATTATTGTAGAATTCTCCAGATGGACTGCCGTTACCATGAATGGGGGCTCTGAGTTCTAAATGTTCAGTAAAATAAGCATGGACTCTCAAGAGGGTGCTGATCTCCTCAAAGACATGAGTATCATTTGTGATGACTGAACATTAAAGAAACGATGTAGCATAAAGAGGCCAATGAGACCAGAAGAAATCTCGACTGGAACTCAAGTCCAAAATATAATGTTATTATAACATGTCAGGGGATCGTTTTCTTTGCTATTTTCAACATTTAAATCTCTGCTGGGTTATTTTTGACTCAAGTTTTATGTCAACAGAAAGCCAGAGATAGCTTAAGAACTCTTATGGTGGGTGGGCTTATGTGGATAAGGCCCCAGTGTTTGAATCCAAAGCCCCCTACACAAACAAACAAAAAAATTTGCAAAGAGCAAGAAACTAAAGGATTGTACTTGGAGGGATAAAGGCCAAAGCACAGAGCAAGACACTGGTAGTCTTTAGCCAGCTGCTTTTGCTTAAACCACGCCCATTTCCTTTCTGAGATAGTGGGCGCACATTCTCCGAATTTCTATCACTTTCTCATTGCTGTGACCAGATGCCTGACAAGACACTTCATGAGGTTTGAGGAGATGCGGTCCATTCTAGTAGGGAAGGCATGGTGCTGAGAGGCTGCTTGGTGGTGGGAGTGGGTGTCAGCTGGCTACCTTAAGGCTGCTGTCAGGAAGCAGAGATGAGACAGTGCTGTAAAAGCTCAGCGTCTACCAGCTCAGTCACCTACCCCGCGAGCCCCTGCCCCCATCTAAAGGTCCTCTAACCTCTACAAGCAGCAGTACCCATTGGTTAATAAGTGTTCAACACATGAACCTGTAGGGAACATTTCACTTTGAAACTACAACATGTCCCTTCCAGAAATATTCAAGGACCATTGATCAGTACTACTCCATCTTTCTGTGCTTGTTAATCCTGGATAAGTGGGGGGGGGGGGGGAGAGGGGGACTCCAAAGGCCTTGATACTACCACCAGCCTGTCATCTGAGGCCAGGTTGGAAGGTGTGGAGTTGAATAACATGTCCAGAGCTGAGGACCTCTAGACCCCATAGCCGCCCTGTCTGGCACCAGCTCTGTATTACTCCTGGGAAGTAAAGGCTGGCTTAACTATGTGTGATACCTGCCACCTTCATCCTTTTATAGTGGAAAAATTGTAGAGTAAACCACTTGAATTATTCCAGGAACAGTTTGCTGCATCTACTTTATCGCGTTATCTTTCCATCATCGCTACGATTTTAATGCATCTCAAAGCAAGCTACGGATAATGATACACTTTTTGTTGTACCTTAAATACAAAAGCAAGCAAGCCAGGCACGATTAGATCACATTTGTAAAGCCAGCATTCTGGGAGGCTCATGCAAGAGGTTGATGATTTCAAGGCCAGCCTGAGCTAAAATGTGAGTGAGACCCTGGACCAAACCTCAGACGCTGAGAACGATAACTCACTGTAAGAGCTTCCTGCATGCCCAATGCTCTGATCTTAACCCCTAGTCCCACAAAAAATAACTCAATAACTTGCTGATGCTGGGAAATATCTCTGACTTCGAGGTGTTTTTTTTTTAAAGAATAACTCAAATATGAAATCATTTATCTATTTTTATTTATAGTGCTAGGAATTGAAGCCAAGACTTAGCACATACTAAGCACGTACTTTATTCATATTTTATATATAAAACTTTCCTCATTTTATATTGAAAACTCAGTCATGGTGATAAAGAGTATGTCACCAACTCGGTTAACTTTGAATCTTGTTAAATTATATGTTGTGTGTCAGAGAGGGAGGAGAGATCATTAGGAATTTAAGACACCTTCCCTTGTTGTGCATATTAACGTTCCTTGCAAAATTACCAATGGAGTATTCTCACTTTGGACTTGATCCACACCCTAAATTTAGCAAGCTAGAATTATCTTTTAAGCACCACTTTGAGCAACCTTTTGAAAAGAATGCCGACATATCTGTGTTTCCCCATGTTTAAAACGCAATCCCTAACCCGATCATTCAGCCAAGGAGCAGAATCTTATTACAAGCTGACAACGCTGCAAAGACAGAAATCCAGAAAATCCATCCCTAGTTCATAAGAGTCAAAGCTACACATTCAGAGTGAGACGCAAGAGAAACAGGCTGAACCACCAGACAATGGATTGCGTGCTTTGCAAGTTGAGAAGCTGTGAACACCAAGTTGAATAATTGCCATCCATGGGCCATGGAGTATTACTGATTATTTAAAGTGATTTTCCATGAAATCTTTTGATAGCTAAAGCAGCACTTTTAGAACCAGTGCTGCGGAGTCAAAGCCAGGACCTAGGCCATGCTGGGCAAGCACTGTACCACTGAACTACATCCTAACCTGAAAGCATTCTTCAAAATGAGATTCAGAAGAGTTCTTGGATTTACATACCTTGAAAGTTTAAGATCAACATACCAAAAAAGTGGGGCATACATATGAAACAATTAGAAGTACTTTCCTTAAAGTCTTACTTATGAAGAGAAAACCATGAAGTGAGCACAGATAAAGAAAAAAACGGTTCTATATTAGTTTTGCACAGCCCTGTACTGAAACCTTCTCAAAGTTGCCCTCTCTTCACCAATTCCCAGAGAGGCTGAGTCTTTGAACTTAGGCACTAAGCACCCTGGTGTACTCCATGGGCCTATCATCTTGGATGCACCTTTCCCACAGAAAGCCCTCTGCTGGCCACCTGTAGGCAGCTGATGATTTCACTCTAAGCCACAGGAGTTGCCCTCCCTCCCTGTCACCAAGGGCAAAGGGTTGTCAGAAAGCAAAAACAAGGGGTCTTCTTGATTATCCTGGGATCTCAAGGCAGAAATGAGCTTTGTTTGCTTGTTAGAGACAGGATCTCACTACCTTTGGTCCACACTAACCTTGAATTAGTGGCCCTCCTGCCTCACTAGCCAACAGAAGACAGCTGGTTCTCAGTATTTTATTTATATATTTTATTCCAACTGTATTGAAGTTCATTGACTTGTATAGTCCCTGGGTCTGGTTTATTTCCATGTGTGATTTTTTTTTTTATTTGTAGCATTTTATTTTTAATAATAAAGTTTAAAATAAAAACTATTCTATTTATGGGTATGTGTGTTATTTATGCTAGGAACTGAACTTGGGTCCTTTGAGAAGAACAGCAAGTTCTCTTAACCACTGAGCCATCTCGCTAACCCCAGAGTTCCCAATATTTTATAAACAGAGAGTCCACTGCCAAGAATCAGTGATGCCATGTGGCTGCGTTTGAGGAAAATACGGATACTCTTCTCTCCTCATGATGAGGTGCAGTGGAGTAAACAAAACTCACACTGGAATCCAAAGAATGAGTTTAAACCCAGCCTTTCCTCAAACTAACTGGGAGTTCCCAGTCTAACACCTCAATTTTTTTTCTTTAAAAAACTATATTATCAAGGGTGTGTGTGTGTGTGTGTGTGTGTGTGAAACAGTGGCTTATGTACCCCAAGTCTAGCCTTGAACTCACTATGTATCCAGTGCTGACCTTAAATGCGTGTCCTCATGCCCAGCTACTTCCCCCATCTTTCTAAGCTCAATTTTCCTTTGTGGGGAGTCAGGGATGCCCAAGTGAGTATGTAAGGAGAGAAGGAATCCTGAGCGGACCTGTAGAGTTGACGTGAACAAGGCCTGCCTGGTCCCAGCTCTTCTAGACATGTGTCTGTCTGTCCTTTATTTCCTCCTCACCCTAGTCAGGTCAAGTCCTAAGCTGTGCTGGACACATATTTCCTTACCTATAAATGGTGGTAATAGGAAATGCCCCAGAATGGGGTTAAGCATGTGCAAGCATGTACATGAGAGTCCCAAAACCCTAATGGTTAGGAGCTATTTTTGCAGGTCTTAGCGAGATATGCAGCCAACAAGGAGGCTGAAAAAGATATGACAGAATGGACTGGGTGGTGACACCGTGGGTAAAGTGCTTGTCACACGGGAGCTGGAGAGATGGCTCAGTGGTTAAGAGCACTGGCTGCTCTTCCAAAGGTCATGAGTTCAATTCCCAGCACCCACATGGTGGCTCACAACCATCTGTAATGGGATCTGATGCCCTCTTCTGGTGTGTCTGAAGACAGCTAATATACTCACATATATAAAAATAAATGAATAAATCTTAGAAAAGGAAATAATGTTTTAAAAAAAAAAAAAATGCTTGTCACACACGTGGGAAGACCAGAATGTCAATCCTCGACACCCATGTAAATGTCTCTGTGTGTGTGTGTGTGTGTGTGTGTGTGTGTGTGTGTGTGTAGGTGGTGTCCCACCCTACTGTGTAATCCCAGTACTTAGGAGGCAAGTTAGAAAACTAGCAAAACCCATGAGTTCCAGATATAAGAGACCTGCCTCAATATATAAGATGAAGAGAGGTTGATGAAGATGATGCCAACCTCTGGCCTCCACATGCATACACTCAAGTGCACATCGACCTATAAACATGCATTCACCCACTCACAGGGGAAAAGAAACCATAAAGCATAGCTGGGTATATAATCCCAGCAGTCAGGAGGCAGAGACAGGAGGATTGCTGCTCATTTGAGGCTAACCTGGTCAGTATAGTGAGTTCCGGGCCAGCCAGGACTATGCAGTGAGACACAGTCTTAAAAGACAAAGCAATCAAATCAACAACATAACAGCTATCCGAATGAATGCAGCCGTTGTTTTCCTCACTGATCCTAGCTGTGTAAAAGGGCTCCAATCAGGATTTTCCTGACTTCAGTGGAAATAGCTGCCGTCCACTGAATATGCCATTTGTAGAGAAGTCTGACGTGGGTAAGCTTACTCTGTCAAATTTTTCAAATGCATTCATCAGCTAGCACATATTAACTGTGTGCCTTCTAGATGCAAATATTGTTCTAGTGACCAAGACCTTCATGATTCCTAATCCCCAACTGGGTCCTGAAAGACATGGGTATTAAACAAACACGCATATCCACATGTACAACCATGGTCAGCTATGCAGTGACTCTAGTAAACTGAGCTCGGGATGGGATAATGCCTTTCTGAGCAGGAGATGTCTCAGCTAAGAACAAAGGGAGAGATGAAAGGAGATAGAGACGATGCAGAAAAGTAGCTATAAGAAATTGGAGTACAAACAGAGTTTGAAGTGGAGGAAAACAAATTCCAGGTATCTGCAGCATACCAAGACGGGGAGAAGAAAGATACAAGACAAGAACCGAGGGTCACGGGAAAGACCATGTAAGGCCGAGCAGCCATATTAATGAGTTTCAGTTATGGCAATGAGAGTAAACAGAGAGGTAGTGCCGACTGAATTTTTAACAGAAGTGAAATTGTGAACACAAGTGGAAAAAAATCTATTTGAAGGCTGTTGAAGTGGTTCAGGTCAGTGGGCTTGACCCGAGACAGGGATGGTAGCCACTAGGAGAGGGGACTGAGCTATAGCTTAATGTAGAAGAATCATTGGTATGATGAAGTCCTGGATTCAGTCTATAGTACAGGAAGAAGAAAAGGAGAAGATGGAGGAGCAAGGGTTGGTGGGGGAAAGGAGGAAGTGGTGGAGAAGGAGGAGGAAGAGGAGGAGGAAGAGAAGAGGAGGAGGAAGGGAAAAAGGAAAGGGAGGAGGAGAGATTTTAAGGTGTATTATTTTGGAGGTAAAAATGAATAGAATTTCCTGATAGGTTTCATGTGGGAAGGGAAGAAATTAAACTCAGGTTGGTTTCTGATAAGTAGAAGGGGTATTTGGCAGGCATGTGAAGTTTGGTGAAGAAAAGGTTTACAGGGGAAGATTCAGACTTCCGTTCAGAGATATTGAGTTCACTCCGAGGTGTACAGAAGGGGATACCAGTAGGACTCGATAGCAAAGTGGATGGAGACTGGCAATACTGATGGGCTAGAAGCCTGCAGTAGTCACGGAGCATAGCTATGACGACTTAGAAGCATTGAGTCATTTCAGAGGGGAAGACCGGGGTGGTGAGGGGGAGAGAGCAAGGCCAAGTGGCAACGAACTGTCCCGTCAGTCCCACGCAGAAGCAGAGGGCTGTAAGAACAGCCATGATGAAGGAGAGGACAATGTCCTCACAAGCAGAAGGAACCGTTTAATGAGCAAGATCAGAGGTCAAATGTTCCTTGGTGACTCGGAACGTAGCTGAGTGAGTGGAAGAGCATGTGCTGGCATTCACCAGACACTGGATTCAATCTTCAGTAGTTTGGAAAAAAGTCATAGCTCTGTGGTAGAACACTTGCCTAGTATGTGTGATGAAACCCTAAATCCAATCCAGAGTGATTATGTTCTTCAGGGCTCTCCAGAAAAACACAGCCATGAAGTGCAGAGTGGGGGCTAAGCTTCTACAGCGTCCCAACTCCAAGACATATATCAAAATAGAGTCACTGATGCTAAAGTTGTACCTCACCCAGACAAAACTGAACTGTGTATTAATCTTTTGAAACATCAGGATTGGACAAATCAGGAAAAAACTTCCTGTAAATTTAAATGAACAAGGTAATAAAAGTCTTCACCACCCTAGTCCTTACACAAACATGGTATACTAACGTAACCTGGTGTCAACTAGAAACAGTCAGTTCAATTTCTGTTGTTCTTATCATACCTTGTAAGAGTGACTTTGACACTTTCACACCATAGAAGTTCAAAGTCAGTCTAGGAGATACCTTGTCTCAAGAGAAAGATAAGTCTCATGATAAAGACCGTAAGCCTGGAAACCTAAATTACTTTGGAAGAGCTAAGGAGATAATTCAGTAATATAATGGTTGCCTATCATTAACAAGGTCCTGGTAATTTCTAGCACACCACACACACACACACACACACACACATGTATACACACATAAACACATATCACACATACATACACACATAAATGCCACATATACATACATGCACATACACGCACATACATAGGCACATACATACACAAGCACACACATGCACACACATACACACATACACACACATACACAGTGAAAATGTCAATATGTATATGTATATATGTATATGTGTATATATGTGTATATATATATGGAGTGTTATTTCCTAGATGTGTCCATAAGAACGGCTAGTGAAGCTGAAGGAAATCAACTGAAAGTCTCATAGAAACAGCATCTCAATGCTTAGCTGTATCCTTTAAATAGCATTCCTCTCAAAAAGTACCAGGGCTCTTTGGAGAAATGGCTGATGTAATAATCTTGCCATTGCTGGAAATCCAGGGAGCATTCCAAGATTACGTGACAGGGGACACAGTAGCCAAAATGAAAAGACTCCCATCTGAGCAATCTAAGAGTAACTTTTGGGAAAAACTCGTGACAGCTACAGAGTTCCTTGAGACCAGATGAGACTGCCAGGAAGAGAGGTGAGCAAACACTGGGTGTTGACTGAAGGTCACTGGGGCACTACGCTCATTACTGTAAACTTCAGTAAAAAGAAGAGAAATAATTGAGTATTTTTCCTGCCTTCCCCAAGCACGTTGTATTCAGGGTGATCAACTAACTAGCTGCAGATGCGAAGTCCTATTTAAAGAGTAGTTCCCAGTAAAAGAATGCCAAAGAACATAAAATTAGAAAATTGCTGTTTCATGATCTTAATAAAATAATGAAATTAAGCAAAGACCACGGGATGGTTTGGTTAAAGTCGCCAGGGTAAAGAAAATGGGGATATTTATAACAAATCAACCTTTCATAAGCTACACCCTAATGGAGCAAAAGGGGATGTAGAGGAATAAATTAAATGATACGAAATGAGAGCTGTGGATAGAGGACACATCTCAGTAGGTGCGTGTGTGAGGTCTGACATTGATCCCCAGAAGCTTACACAAACAATAAGAACAAGCAGTCTGCTAAATGGACACTTTATAGGACAAAATGGTTCCTGGTTAATGCTGAATGGATATTTCCGTAAGACGTGTTGTAATTTGGGCTCAAGAGATGGCTCAGTGGTTACGAGAACCATCTGCTCTTCCAGAGGTCCTGAGTTCAGAGGTCCCAGCAAGCACATGGTGGCTCACAACCATTTTTAATGAGATCTGATGCCCTGTTCTGGTGTGTCTGAAGACAGCGACAGTGTACTCACATAAATAAAAATAAATAAATATTTTTTTAAAAAAATAAGTTAGTTACAGAAAACACAAAATTGCAGCTGGTGCTAAAAGGAATTCAAGAAATCCTGGAGCCTTGAGGATGAGAGGCACATGGGAGATGAAATGAGCTTCCATCAAGGGGAAGAAAGCTGAGTTAGCCGATTTCAATATAGAGGCCCCTTGGCTAGTTTGATGGTCATTTCATGTTAGCAGCATTCTTACAATTGACTTCTCACTTTTTCTCAGGTTTTGTTTCACTGATTCTAATGTGTTTTTTGTTTTGTTTTTTGTTTTTTCAAGACAGGGTTTTTTGTTTTTTCAAGACAGGTTGTGTAGCCCTGACTGTCCTAGAACTCACTCTGTAGACCAGGCTGGCCTCGAACTCAGAAATTCTCCTGCCATCCAGGCAGTGGTGGCCCACGCCTTTAATCCCAGCCTCTGCCTCCCAAGTGCTGCCCAGTGTTACAAGTGTGTCAAGGGCTGTTAATTATTTTAAGCTCTCTCGGTTCCTTTTTGGTGACCAAAAGGTGATGACAGTTATTCTTAGTTAACCCTTTATCTACAGGATGCTCTGCTGTGTGTTTCTGGAAACAGGTGGAGGCATTTTTAGAAAGCTATCTTTGTTTGTTACAATCAACCTCATTAGAAGGCTGGAGATGAGCTGGGTATGGTGTGTCGAGTGCCTTTAATCCCAACACTGGGAGGCAGAAGCAGATGAATCTCTGTGAGTTTGAGGCCTGCCTGGTCTATAAAGCGAGTTCCAGTATAGCCAAGGTTGTTACACAGAGAAAGCCTGTCTCGAAAGTCAAACCAAACCAAACCAAACCAACCAAACAAACCATGATATGTACCTTATACACCTTCCTCAAGGGCTTCAAGTGCAGGATCAACAATCACTGGCCCAGAGCTCTGTCCCTCTTATCTGTTCGTCATTTTGGGCCATAAGCCCTCTTACCCATTTTCCTTGGGGTTCCTGATCCTGCCACTTCAACACTTAACTTTCCTTTGAACTCCGACCTTTGCCCTGCAACATATATGAACAACCTCACCTATTTCAGTGCACTGTGGAGACTTACAGAGGGCCACATGAATACAAATATGGCTCCAACTTGCTGTTTTCGCTATGGGTCCCACCTCCCACTCCCACTGTATACAGAGCATATCCCCTGCCTTGATAGTACGTTCTTCAAAATGATTGAGCCCAAGACGGTCTTTACCATTAATGTTTGTGATCATTTGAATGAAACTGGCCCCCATAGACTCAGCGAGTACCATCATTAGGTGGTGTGGCCTTGATGGAGGGAGTGTGTCACTGTGGGGGTGGGCTTTGTGGTTTCAAATGCTCAAGCCAGGTCACTCTCAGTGTCACTCTCCCTCTGCTGCCCATCCACATAAAGAACTTTCAGCTACCTCTCTAATACTATGTCCGCTTCTGCACCACCACGCTTTATGATGGGGATGGACTAGTCCTCTGAACTGTAAGCCAGTGGCCATTAAACAATTTCCTTTTTAAGAGTTGCTGTGGTCACGGTGTCTCTATTCACAGCAAGAAATACAGTGGTTGTTTTGTCCTGTTACCAGACTGGGTGTTTTTTTCACCAGCAACATCACATAGCAGTCCTTGAAACTAAGCTGACCCATGGGCAGCCCCAAACAAGTAGACAGGAACCCCAAAATTGGTGCACCCCTCCCTGATGATAAGATTTAGATGTACTTACAAGACACACAGGGTGATCTGAAGAGTGGGAACAGGCTGTGGTTTAGAATTTCTTCCAGAAAGGCACCTCTGCTTTTCCAGAGGTCCTGAGTTCAATTCCCAGCAACGACATGATGGCTCACAAACGTCTTTAATGGGATCTGATGCCCTCTTCTGGCATGCATCATATATGCACACAGAATGCTCACACATACAAAAATAAAAATTCTTTTAAAAAGAAGAATTAAGGGAACAGAGGAATGAGAATGGGATCTAATGGGTACAGTTGACATAGATGTGGGGACCTTTTGTCCTGAATTGGCTCAACTTGCAGTTTTCACTATGGGTCTAGTGCCAGCTCTGATTAAAAAAAAAAAAAAAAAAAAGCTGGGGCCTGGGCCAGACAGAAAGCCTAAGCGTCCTGTTTCCCTGCCCAAGAAATACATTACAAGGTGATGATGGGAAGGAAGTGAAGGCAACATGGTCTATGGATGCTTACACTGTATGCTCCTCACAGGATGCATGCTGGGAACTTGGTGGCATGAACTCTCTCAGGCTGAAGTGTTGGCACAAGTGAAGGGTCCCTGTTGTCAGTCTATGTGAATCTCCTCTAACATACTAAAAAAAGAAATTCCCACAATCATAACCCTCACGTCAGGTGATGCCCACAGCAAAGCTAATGGATTATACTGTTGTACAACAGTACAAAATCGGGGACCTAAAACTGGGGATAGTGACAAGTAATTCAGAGCAAGTGAGGCCAGGGATTAATTCTACAGCCGTTGTGTTACAGTGTTTTGAAATCTGTTACAAACCACGTTTGGGCCACGGAGACCTTAACAGCCAGAGCAGGACCAATTTCATTCTTCCGTCCCTGTGGTTGTTATTCTCAGTGAAACAAAGAAACTACATTGTTCTTTTGGACTTTCTTTCATTTTTGTTTTTCCTTATGAAGATGTTCTCACCTGAAATGGGTTCACCGTTTGTTTTAGATTTTTATTTTTATTTTTGGAGACCAGTTTAATGAGAGAATATAGCTGAGCTTGGCCTTGAACTGCAGACCATCATTCACCAACGTCTCAAGTGCTGAGATGACACATGTGTCCCACCACAGCCCAAACTTGTTGTATTCGTCCTTGGAAGGCTGGGAAGTCTTGCTGAGTGTTTAAGACTTTCTTGAAAGTGACTGTAATCTTGTTCCCTGTCAAAGAAAATATCTTTTAATCCCTTTATACAAGATTGCATTCATACATATTTTTCGATAAATACATAAGTATGTCATGTACGTGACTCGTAAGATGTGAGGTCATCCTTTCCCTGGCTTGTTTGTCTCCATCTTCTTCTCAGCACTCCTTCTCTGACATTGTCACGATCCACTCTAACCCTCGAGGTCCACCTGTGCTGTAAGTCTGGGCTGCACCTTTGACTTTTGCCTGAATCTGCACAAGGCCAGTACTGATAGATTTTTAAAGCACTGTCTTATACATGAGGCCCCTTATTACCTTGTGCATCATCCAAGCACCATCTAGCAAGGTTACTCAATTTTTAACACCACGTCCCTGAAGAAAAAAAAAATGGTCAGAGAGTGTTCCACTGAGGAGCTTGGTCTTGGTTTTGGGTTTTTGCTGTTTGAGCTGGAAGCTACTTATTTACCTTGTGGTCCAAGCTCATATCACAACCTATAACTACTTCGTTCTCTTTCCACCGTTACATGGGTTCCAGCATGATCTACACCTATGAAGATAAATCAATGGCCCTTACCGTTTTTAAACTGAAATTTAATATACAAACCAACATATTCCATTTTAGGGTGTACAGCTCACTAAATTTTTGCAAGATTGGGCAATCACCATCCACTACATTTTTAGCATCCTAAAAGAAAACTCCTTAACTGCTAGCAGACGTCCTCCGTTTCTCCCTCCCATCTCCTAGCAATCACTGGTCTATGTTGTGCCTTGATTGGTATGCATATTCTGGGTATTTCGTGTCAGTAGAATAATTTAGCGTGTGCCTTTGCCGCTGGTCTATTTACTCTGTCTTGAAGGTTCATCCCTTTTGCCGTATGCATCAGACTCTCACAGCTGAGGGTGTAGCTCAGTATGTGCTCAGCATAGGTAAGCTCAGCACAGATTCAGCACAGAAGAAACCAAGATCTTTCATTAATTATGGCTAAGTACATTCCAATCATGCATTTCTATCACACTCCCTTCATTGTGCTAGCTTTTGTCATCATAACAAGATATCTGGGGTAGTTACCTGATGAAGAAAGGGGGGTCTGTTTCACAGCTTCACAGACTCTAGAGCATTGGGCTTGTGGCCCATCATCCAGGGATTCCACAGCAGTGCGGTCACTTACGTCATAGGCTTGTTTAGATATGAACTCTAACCCCAAGGCCCCATGGCTTGGACTTCACTTGTGGCACCACAACAATATAGTAGAAACTTTTTTTGGGGGGGAGGGGGGATAAGGCCCAAAGTAAGTAAGAAGGAAAGAATTTATATCAACAGAAGTCTGTGTTCAAAGGAGACATTAGAAATCTGGTCCTAGTCATATTCCCGCCCCTCTCCTTCTGCCCCCCTCCCTGTGTGTGTGTGTATGTGTGTGTGTGTGTGTGTGTCTGTCTGTCTGTCTATTTCTGACTCTCTTTCTTTCCAGATGCAGCCTTTTCTGTTTTGTTTTGTTTTGTTTTGTTTTGTTTTCTCCCACCACGATCTATCCCAAAGCCAGGGAACACCTGAGACCATGAACCAAAATAATCTTTCCCTCTTTTTAAGGATAGTCTCAAGTATGTGTCTGGGCACTGCATGACCGGTAGGCAAAACCTGCATAGCTCACAGTTTTGACCATCTCCCAACAGGACCACCCCAGGGACCAAGCCTTTGATATGGTCCTTAGGGTAACGGTCAGCTTGTAAGCTACAGTACATATCTCTTTTCTTTTTTTTTTTTTTTTTTTTTTTTTTTTTTTTTTTGGTTTTTCGAGACAGGGTTTCTCTGTGTAGTCCTGACTATCCTGGAACTCACTCTGTAGACCAGGCTGGCCTCGAACTCAGAAATCCGCCTGCCTCTGCCTCCCAAGTGCTGGGATTAAAGGCGTGCGCCACCACCGCCCGGCTTCTCTTTTTCTGTTGAACCGATTCCACTGCCTAGGAAGATTGTGGCTGTGAACATTCATGTTGAAGTTTTTGTATCTGTACAAGAATTTAGTTCTCTTGGCTATACATCTACGAGGAGGATTGTTGGATGCAGTTCAACTCTGTGTGACCCTGTTTAATTCTCAGAGAAACTGTCAAACTGTTTCCAGCAGCTGCACCACCTCATGTGGCACCATATGGGCATTTTGTATTGTTTCCCCAAATCCTTGCCAAAAATTTTCAGTGCTTTTTTTTTTTTTTTCTGGCCATTCTAGTGAATTCGACTTCACAATTCATTCACTTATTCATTCTCTATTTATTTTGAGTCTCATGTGGCCCAGACTAGCCTTGAACTTCTAACCCTACTGCCTTGACCTCACCAGTGCTAGGAGTACAGGCATGCACCCCAACCCCAGTCTCATGTGCTGCTGGGGGTTCTAGTCCATTGCCTTGTGCATGCTAGGCAAACACACTCCCAACTGAGACATATTACTATTTAGCCCAGGCTGGCCTGGATCTTCCTGCCTTATCGTCCCGCAAGTTGGTATTATAGTCATGTGCGACCACACCAGATTTATTTTCTCTTAAAAATAATTACATAAGGGTTTCATATCATTCCAAAGTCAAAACGATAAAAGTACATAGAGAGGTCTTGCTTCCACCCTTCATTCTGTTATTTCCTGACATGTAATTTTTTTATTCATTTGCTATTTACCACCCCCATTTCTACTTTGTTAACACACAAAGAAATGCATATATCTTGCTTTCGAATTTCCCTTCTTTCTTACAAGAGAGCATCTATCTACCCTGCCTCCCCCTCTGCTCTTTCTACCTATCTGTGTATCCCAGAGTTCCACGGTGTTACACAGAGATTGCTTTTTTCCCCCTCACTGCAGCTGCACCGAGCTGCATTGTGTCGACGAAACTCCTTGTAGCTGCATTGTGTGGATGGGCTGTGGTCAATTCAGCCTGTCCTCTGTGTGTGGACATGGGCATTCAGGACACATTTGTTGCCTCGACTCAATTGTGCCAGGCACTAGAAGTAAAGGCATGGCTGGTTCTGCCTTTGGGAAACTCGGCGAGAGATCTCAACAAGACAGAGCATTCCTCAAGTCTAAAAGGGCGTCTGGATCCACTGGACACAAAGGGCACATGTTACGGAGAAGAAACGTCCCACACAGTACAGATACAATAACCTCTTATTGACTGGCCTCAAGCTGCTTTAGTAAGGGAAGGTTTCCCTTGCAAGTGGCTAACAGTAATTGATCAGAGTGCCACCAGTTGGTCAGAGTGGGGAAAGCCAAAAGAAAGAAGTCCTGAGTTAGAATTCTAATCACCAGATTTCCTTGGAAAGAAAAAGATGTAAATTAATGTCGGTGCTGTTGTATAACAATGGGAGCTAACACCTGTATGAACTTTATGCTGCTCAGATACTGTTCTCAGCATTTAGCTACACTAAAAATTGTCCCAACAGTCCTAAGAGATGGGAACTATTATTAGCTACATTTTTTTTCCCAATACAGAAATTAAGACATAGAGATCTAAGAGGTCACACAGAGAAAAGAAGAAAAAGTCACACAGGCATCACTGGTAGGGTCGTTGGAAATAGTGTAACACTAAGAAGTGCATGCCACGGAGCTGAAGGATGGCTCGGTTGTTAAGAGCATAGCATACCCCGGCTAACAAACTTCAGAAATTCAAGTTCACAGAATTAGACATCATTTCCCGGCTTCCGCGGGGACCAGGAGAGCAGCTGGGTACACGGATATGCAAGTGGACAAAGCATTCGAATAATAGAGTAATAACTTAAAACAACCTTTCTTAGATGTGCATGCACCAAAGCTATCTGTAAGAAACATAACTGTCACTCTTAGTTTTCCTCAGGAATGTAATGTACTTTATGTATAATACCAGGTACCCAGAACACTTTCCAACGCCTAAACCACAATTTAACCTGACTGGACTCAAAAATTAGTAACAACATAATTCTGGCTTATATAAGGAACAGAAGTTAAGGATCCTTCTAGGTTCAGGTCAGACGGGTAATGTGCCCACGTCGTAACAAGGTTTAATGGGCGGCACATATCACGCAAGCGCGTGAACACCCAATCATCACGCTTTATGAACCAGAAAGGATCAGCCTTTCTGCTACCTTGGGAAGTATCAAGTCAGTCTCACTAGTTTTACAAAGAGGGTGACTAAACAGGCTACAGATCTATTTCGTTTTTGCATTAAAAATCTAGTACAATTAAAAACTATTACTGAGATTTTGCGAGAATTCTCTTGTTTCTACCCTAACAGATGAAATCAGAAACAAAATTAACGAGGGAACGCTCGATTATGCAAATATAGTCTTCATAGCTCCACCTCTTACTCCTTCCTTCTTTGCCGGTCTGTTTGTTGCTTTCTGGCCGTAAGTCGTAAAACGAAGCGTTGCGGCCCCGCTGGCGGAAGTTGCTTTTGCTTTACGGCAACACTGTTATCCCGGGCCGGAAGTTGCTGAGTACAGACGCTGTACGCGGAAAGCTGTAGGTGTTGGGAACCTTGTTGGTGTCCTGGATCAGTAGTTTATCTTTAAAATTAACTTTTTTTTTTTGAGTTTTCAGAAAGACAAAGTTCGCCACGTGTTAGGAGCTTGAGGCTCTCACCATAACGAGGCCCCTTCTTACACTCAGTTAACCGAGTTCCACTCGATCCTTGTGTCAAGACAGTAAGACAGTTCTCCTTTTCGCTGTGCATGGTTTTAGTTCTGTTCGTAGGGGGACTCCCAGCCCCGGACGACCTTCCCTCTGAGACTCCAGACACCTCCCCCATTTGGTCTCCGTCCCCCGGGGAGCCCAGCCCACCGGGGGCGACTATAATGAAGCTAGACACCGCCGAAGAGAAGGGGGTCGGCCGCCCCCTGCCTGCAGAGGGGTCGCCCCCCACCCTCGAACAAGCCTTCTCCAAGATTCTGCACGGTCTCAGCCTCCAGAGTCATCGGGACAAGGCAACGCAAGAAACGCCGCTCTTAAAGACCTCAGTGCTTTAATAGAAGCCGCCGAATGTGACAAATTATTTGAGGGGAGTGGGGGTGGTGGATCCCTCCGGGGGATGCCCGAGATTCTGGGACAGGTGGCGAAAGCCCTGGAGAAGTTCGCAGCACCCAAGGAGAAGGCGGATGGAGGCGAAGAGCAACCCGAAGTACCTGAGAAGGCAACTGAAGTTGGCTCACTATTTCTAAAGCTGTTGGGCAAGGTTGAAAGTGCTAAGGGTTCTCCCGACTGCCCTGCATGGAAAACAGGCCTCCGACACTTGTCAGGACCCGTGTATATTTTTGCCATCACACACAGATCGAAGCAGCCATGGACCAGTCCAAAATCTCAGCATGTTGCTGGCGAGGTGCTGTCTTTACTGTTTCGAGTTACTGAGTGTAGTTCTGTGGCAGGATTCCTATGCGGAGAAAATGAAGATGATCGAGGGAGATTTGCTGTGGTCTTGGGGCTTCTTAAACCCCATTTGAATAAGTGAGTACTGCACGTTTTACTATTACCAGGCAGATAGGGTTGTTGACATAATAGATTTCTTAAGGACCAGAGCGGCTGTGGCTTACTAGACATGAGGTAATCAGATAGGAGCAAATTCAAGATTAGAACTGAAGTCTTCTAATTCCATTTTCTCTACTGAACAACTGCCTTGGGAAATTGGAAATTCTGACAATAGCCATGGAAATTGAAAATTCTGTCCCATTTATATGGAATCGAGTATCTTATGCCAAGTACCTATGGATATTGAGAGAAGACCCAGTTTTTCATCGTGAATTTAAATACAGGGACTTCTAACTTGTTCATAATTATTAGATAAGGTGATTACTCTGTAAGGAAGTAATACTTGGTATAAAACACTGAAAATGATTTGTGATAAGTGGATTGAATTAGATTGCTATCAGCTAATGTACTTGCTGTGAGTTTTGACTTGCTACTGTCAATGTTTTTGTTTTTTTTTGTTTTTTCCAGCAAGGTCTTAATTTTATCTATATTTTATTTACTTATTTTTGAGATAGGGTCTCACTGTGTGCCAGAGGTTGTTCTGACTCTGATTTCTGCATGAAGAAGGATTTTATTAATTATGTGTAGGTGTGTGTCTGCATGGGAGTGCAGGTGCCTGAGGGGCCAGAGGCGTCTGATCCCCTGGAGCTGGACTTAGATATGAGAACTACCTGACATGGTTGCTGGGATCTAAATATGGATCCTCTGGAGAACCAGCAAGTGCTCTTGACCACTGAGCCTTCTCTCTGGCCCTTTCAGGCAGGTTTTCATGTAGCCAAGAATGTTGGCCCTGAATTTCTCATCCTGCTTCCAAGTCCTAGGCTTACAGGCAAGTGTCTCACCATGCCTGGTGTATGCACTGCCGTGGATTGAGCCCAGGGCTTTGTAAATGTTAGACAGGCACCTCACCAACTGAGCTAGTTCCCCTGTCCTCTATGGAATGAGGTGAAATAAACTTGGAGTTAAAAGACTTGAACTAGTCTCTCTTTTTCTTATTAAGACATGCTTACTTTATAGACTAACTTTGTACTTCCTATGTAATCCCTGTTGGCCTCAACTGTGAGAGTTCCTCCTGTTTCAGCCTCCTGAAATACATATACCTCAGTTTACAGGGGTGCAACACTGTGCCCAGTTTAGTTTTCTTTGTATTTTGAGTAGGACCAGGTCAGATAGCATCCATGAATCTTGTTTTATTATTTGTAATTAAAGGCGATATCGCTATTATACAGTGAGTGTTTTGAGGAGGTTGGTGTTCATGTTCTGATTTCTTTATTCCTTTGACACTGAAGTGTAAGACACCTTTACTCTTCTCTGTCCCTTCTCAGCACATCATGTCATCCACCAGCATGACCACCACTGACCCACAGGTCTTTTACATAGCTGTAGTTATGAATGGCACCTATTCATTGGATAAGCTTATATTACCCCAAGTTTGGGCAACTGCCAAGCATATATAGTATAAGATAGTAAATTATTTTAATTCAAATCATCAAATGTATTTGAAAAAACTAAGCGTTGTATAGGAAATATATATATATATGGATACATGTATGTGTATAAAATCTGTTAAAGACAAGAGGAGGAAGAGGAGGAAGCGAAGCTTCAACTGGTTATTTTTGCTAATGCTGTGTCATTTACTTAGTGTGGTTTTCATGTGTCCTTTCAGGGAAACCTGGAAGAAGAATCCTGCAGTCAAACATGTTTTCTCATGGACTCTCCAACAAGTCACTCAGCCCTGGCTGAGCCAGCATCTTGAAAAGACACTTCCCCCATCTTTGCTCATCTCAGACGACTATCAAACTGAGAATAAAATCCTGGGTGTCCAGTGCCTCCACCACATTGTGGCTAATGTGGTAAGCACCTCTGCTCCGGCCTACACCCACCCACGGCTGCTCTTCAGTTCTCATCTGTTTTTGCTTTATTTTTTTGACTTTATAAGTAGCTTTCTTTTCATGTTAAGTCATGTAATTCACTTATTCGCTTATTTATATTTTTTCTCCAAATATATTTTTTTCTCTCTGAACCTGGTAGAAATTGTATCTGCTGGTAATATAATAAAAGGGTAGTTATAGAAGAAACAACGTCATGCTTCATTATGAAAAAAATGTGAAAGGGAAAAAAGCCAAAACACCTATAGAAATTGCAAGTAACTTTCAAATAAAAAGGAAATAAAATTCAAAAGAATTTTAGTAAATGTACAAAATGTTACTGGGTAGACTCTTCTTTTTTTTTTTTTTTTTTTTTTGGTTTTCGAGACAGGGTTTCTTGTGAGCTCGGTTGTCCTGGAACTCACTTGTAGACCAGGCTGGCCTCGAACTCAGAAATCGCTCCCTGCCCCAAGTGCTGGATTAAAGCGTGCGCCACACCACCCGCGGAGTAGACTCTTCTTAAATTATGGAACTTGAAAATCCTTGCAGAAGTAGAGAGTGGTTTACTGAATCTCTGTGTACTCGTGTCTAATTAAAAATGATTGGCATTTTGCCCCTTTTGGGAAACCTTTAACTGCCTAATTTGTGTTTGCAGCCAGCTGCTGATTTGCTGCAGTACAACAGAGCCCAGGTTCTGTACCACGCCCTTTTCAATCACCTGTACATGCCAGAGCACAACCTCATTCAGGTATGGGAAGATTTACTCCTGACTCTCAGGGCTCTGGTGTGAGTACAGGGGCTAATATGTAAGCAGGAACAGTTTAGAGCTGCTTTCCCCTTGGAGAGTTAGGACCCCTGAAAGCTGCCGCCTGACTAAAAGGATCTGAATATCGAGCAGACATCCACCCCGCTGAGTAAACAGAGCAGCCCAGGTTTTATCTACATGTATGTAAGCTACATGCCACCTGGCTTACGTATGTTTTTATTAAATGTTCTTCCTCTGTGCTGCTCCATACGAACACATGTATTTGAAATCTCTTGTATGTAGATACCTAGTGTCAGTCTCCCAGCAGACAGTAACTGATATATCTAGTATGTGTCTATGGTAGGTCCCAAGAATAAGTGACTCAGAAAGTGTTTCTGGCTTGAAACTCTTTGGAAGACATTAATGTATATATGACTGTACACATATCTCTGTGTATGCACAACACACCAAAGCTTTATTACAAGGGGTGTGTGACCAGCAGCAGTAGGCCACTAGTGACATTGAAAGTGGCTTTAGGCAGTGGGAATGGCGGGAGATGTTTATGAATGGTAAAAAGCACTTTCTTGGGAGGTGGAAGAACAGTGGAAAGACAAGGAACCAGCTATTGAAAAGTTCTAAGTAGTAGTTTTTTCTTTTCGGTGGGATTGAATCCCAGCCCTCATACCTTCGAGGCAAGTGCACACTGAGCCTCTTTTACCCGTTGCTTTTGGTTTTTTGTGACAGGGTCTGACTCTAACCCAGGCTGCCCTGGAACTTATATTGATCCTGGCCACCAAGTGCTGGATGGTGATGCACAAC
Source organism: Mastomys natalensis (assembly GCA_021653895.1). Taxonomy (NCBI): domain Eukaryota; kingdom Metazoa; phylum Chordata; class Mammalia; order Rodentia; family Muridae; genus Mastomys; species Mastomys natalensis. The sequence goes on along the minus strand of JAJTUV010001463.1, from coordinate 230,490 downwards.
ACTGTATCTGGCAGCTCCCTGAATTTTCTTTTTTTGTGTTTTTAGTACCTTTAATATTTTGGGTACTGAGAATCCAGTTATTCTTAGAAACTGTATTAACATGTTGAGAAAGGAGATTTTTAAAATCCTCAAACACCTAGAAAAGCTTGAGACCCCTGGAGTGCTAAAAGGGAATGTCTAGACACCATAACTTCAGATAAAGAAGTTTGGACCATCTGACATTCAGTGGAGCAGTTTCATAAGAGCCCATAACTCCTATGCGTCACTCAGTCTATGGGACTCTAGACCTAGATCCCTGAAACCTGGGTGGACCTTTGCCATTCTTCATCTCACAGATTAGTTCTGGAAAGGAAGTTTGAAGATTTGTAGTACTTTGTACCTTGTCCATTAGTTATGGTTATCTTTCAGAATTCTATGACATGCCCCGGGGACCGACCATACATTAATGAAGATCTTAGCAAAATCAGGAATTTTATGAAAACAAATAAATGAACTATGGTTTCTTTTCTTGTAGGCTGTGCTCCTGTGCCTCTTAGATTTATTCCCTGTCCTAGAGAAGGCTCTGCACTGGACGGGAGATACAGCTCGAGCCACTCCACACTGCCATGAGGTGTACAACTGATCCTCACCCACATGGAGCCAGAGCATCGCTTTCTCCTACGTAGGACATACGCCAGAAACCTGCCAGCTTTTGTGAAGAGGTGAGTGACTGAACTCACTCTGGCCATATACCCCATATCCAACCTCTTAGCATGGCATCTTCTCTTTATTGTAGGTTGGGGATCCTAACTGTTCGGCACTTGAAGAGGCTGGAGCAAGTTATCCTTGGTTATCTGGAGGTTTATGATGAGCCAGAAGATGAAACTAGGTTGAAGATACTGGAAACCCTGAAACTTGTCATGCAGTATACTTGGCCCAGGTATAGCATCCAAGCTGACAGATGTGCTAAAAGGGCATGCTTCAGCTAATTTTCTCTTCACAACTTGCTCAGGATATGCAATGTATCTGAATCCTTTTCACTTTCTTCATTTCTAGGATATACAGCTACTTTGGATGTTTCTGTTTGAACCCCTTTCATCACTATTAGTTCTAGGTTCTGTCACAATTAAATGACTTCTCTTTCTTAAAAGTTTGAAGGTTGGGCATTGTGTTACAACCCTTTGATTCCAATACTTGGGAGGCAGATCTCTGTAGGTTTGAAACCAGCCTTATCTATATGGCGAGGCAGATCTCTATAGGTTTGAGACCAGCCTTATCTATCTATATAGTGAGTTTCAGGCCATCCAGGGCTACAAAGACCCTGTCTCAAGAAAAGAAAGAAAAGAGAAAAAGACAGATGGACAGACACAGACAGACAAATACACGGTGGGGGAGAAAGGAAGAAAAATCACAAAAAATTTATGGTTATGTAAATTGGAAAACATTGCAGATTTTCTATTGCTGTGGTAAGATAGTATGATGAAGGCAATTTATAGAAGAAAGTTTGTTTTGAGCTTACAGATTCAGAGGGTTCGAGTCCATGATATGGGGCAGTAGCTGAGAGCTCACATCTTGAGACACAAAGAATGAAGGAACAGAGAACGAACTGGGAATGGCAGTTAAAACCTCAAAGCTCACTCCTGTTGTCACACCTCTTTAACTTTCCCAAACTGTTCCACCATCTGAGGGGCAGGTACTCAAGTATGAGCCTACAGGGTCCATTCTCATTCAACATGCTACGCAGATGGGCTCTTTCCAGAGTGTAATTATAGTTCCTATCAAATTACTAAAGGTGAATTAGGGCTGATGCTGTAGTTATGTGAGAGAGCACTTGCCTAATATGAACAGCAGTATAGGTTTGATCCTTATCATTGCTTCTCCCTAGAAAGACAACTTAAGTGCTTCAATAGCATAGTTAACTGTGTTCATCTTAGTGATCTTCAGTCTAATTGGGAATGGACTGCTTCAAGACAGTCACTCAACATTTGCCAGGCAGTGATTAGATGCTAACTCAGGATATGCTTGTTTAGAAGACATTCCGTATGTGGCTCAAAGGTGTCAGGAGTAAACTAGAACCTCAACTGTCTAGTCACCTAATAGCCCTCTTGCATTAAATGGAAAGGTTAGCCAGAAAAGCCAGAGCCCCCAACAGTCTATTTTGGAGTATATTCTTTCTTACAATTATACCAGGCATCAAGAAACTTGCCCCAATGACAATCTGAGTATTGTAACTATATGCATTTCTTCACCTGTTTTTTTGTCCTCCACTAAACTCAGGATAGACAACCACATCTATTATGTATCCCTGAAGCACTCAGTACCTCTTATTAGGTACATTAAGTATTCAGAGAGTGAATAGATGTGTAAGTGAAACTGAATGAAGCTAGTTTTATATGGGCCTTCACAGAGTAAAGACTGAGCAGAGCGTAGGAAGAGATAAACACAGCAGACATAAGGTTAGAGAAATACAAGCCATAGAGAAACACTGAACAATTTTGAGATGAAGGATGGAAATATTTTTGCTAGGCAGTTCAAGCAGAAATATGATTTGTTTATATAGTCCCACAGTACATGTTATTTTCCACCTTTCATTAAAATTTAGTTTATAAATTTTACAAAGTGAAAGCCTATGACCTAATGGCATGGTGTGTCGTCAGAATGCCATGTAATGAATATTGTGTCCATTTCATCCAAAGGAGTAAACATTAGAGAATAAGCTAGACTTAAAAGCTGGCAAGGAGCTTGAGACTGAATTAATAAGTCACCCTTATTTCTACTTTATGGCAAGGTTTTGCTCTGTAGTAAAGCTCAAGTTCTCGATCCTGCCTCCGTGTCCTAACTGCTGGGATTATAAGCATATACCACTCACTACCTGCAGACTCACTTTAAGTCCAGGCTCAAAGTTGTGTGACTGCAGGCTATCTGTGGATAAAAAGGAGGGGGGCTTGAACAGGAGAGATCGACTCCCCTCATTTTCAGCTCATGCTGGGGACAAGCTTTGACAGGAAACATTGTTAGGTTTTCTGTTTTTGTTGTTGTCCTGTCCAATAGGGTCTCGCTGTAGCCCTGGCTGCTCTGAAACTGGCATAGACAGACCTGTTTCTGCTTCCAGACTGTTCAGATATTGTGTGTATACAGGCAGAATGCTGTAGAAATGTCAGGAACTTTGAGGCTAATAATCTGCAGTCTGTTTGGTCTTGTTTTCAGCGATGTGATAGCAAACATTTGACTTCAGTTTTCCTAGGCCTGGACCGAGTCTAGTCCGAGTTTAATATTCCAGTTTGGAATATGATGTTTTTCTTCCCAATTTCAGAATTTCCTGCAGAGTTGTGGTCTTACTGAAGGCTCTCCTGAAACTGATATGCGACGTATCAAGGGATAAGATCCCCACAACTGAGGCAGCTAAGAGTGCGGTACTCCAGGAAGCCACGGAATGCCTGATTCTCCTGGACCACTGTTCTCAGGGGCAGGTGAAGGTAAGGCAAGCATCTGCAACTCCGTTTCGGTTGGCTATTGTCCTAGGTAACGCTGGTGACTGATTGTCATTTTACTATTTGTATGCCCACCTATGTTGGCCGTGAGCTTGAAGGCTGTTAAGTCCTTACCTCAGTACTCTCGAACTCTGGTGCTAAAGCAGAGCTCTTTTAATGCTGTTTAACCATTTAGAGCAAATGAGGATCAGATGTTACTGGCATTCAGAACAAAGAACAAACAAAAGCCACACAGATTTTATAGAGTTCTGAGACTGACATACTACTGTGTTAGCAAATTATGTTCTAGACAAAGTCCAAAGAAATATGAGACTATAAGCTATCAAGGAGTAATACCAGAATGTCCCCATGGCAGGAGGGGCACTTCCTAGAAGTTTGTTCATATTGTGTGTGCTTGTACAGGCCAATGTAGGATCATCACTCCTCAAGCACAGTCCCCACGTTATCTTTTAGACAGGATCTCTCACAGGCATGGAACTCTTGAAGCAGGCCTGGCTGCCCACGTAAACCCTAAGAATCTGCTTGTTTATCCACCCCCCGTACTGAGATTACTGGTAGAGGCTTTTCACTGCTGACACAGGTTTTAAACATGGGATTGAACTCAGGTCCTCATGCTCATCCCACTGAGCTACCTCCCATTTCCATAGACTTAACCAGTATTCCTACTGGTTTCATATCTTCTTCCCTTGGTTTCATATCTCACAAAGTTCTCAAGACCATAATTTATGGTATCTATGTGTATTTACATGTAATTCAAGGACTAATTTCTCACTTTTACCACAATTAGAAGTCTCCAATTTAAAGGAGGACGAGAAATCAGTACTCCCAAGATATGCCGAGCTAGAGCGTGGCTTGCTGTTTTTCAGTTTATTTGGCCACTGCACTGCAGCCCTTGTGTCGGGCAGTTTTCCAGCCGAGGGTCCAGCTGAAGTCATTTTGTCTAGAATAGAAGGTTCTTCTGAGCCAGCCGACTACTTACAAGTGTGGTCTAAGTAACATCTGTTCTGATGGAGGCACTCTCCCCTAGGCCATGCAGTCGCTCATCTTTTGAGTATGTGATAAGAGTAAAGGCTGTGTGGAAACAGGTTTTACAGAAATCAGTGCCTGTTTGCTCTCGTGTTCCAGGGTCTTCTGGCTAAAATCGCTCTATCCTGTAAAGACCCCACAGTGGTGGGCTGCATCAGGAAGGTGCAGCAGGGCTCTGCAGATGCGCCTGGCCATGACACTGAAGATGACTAACCAGCAGGAAAGGCTGCTCTTCTTATCCTGGATCATATGGGGGGGGGGGTGTTAAAAAACCTATTTTTGTATTAAAATATTATAAGTTGAAATTTTTATCTCCTCCAGTTTGTCCACATAATAACTGAGTAAGAAAAAAAAACTGAAATACTGACATTTCTAAGTAAAAATTGCAATTTAGAAATATTTACAGCCAGTGCCATTCCCACTCCAGGAGCTCATCTGTTAGGCTCCTCCAGCTCAAGCTGTCACAGCATGTGTTATAAAAATACTCCTGACAACTCAAGGCTTTCGTGCTCACTCCAGATTTCTGCTCCACTGAAGTGATGTCCATATTAACAGTATAAATACTTTGGACAATAGAACACAGAAGAGCACAGCCGCCCATGTTGACTGTTTCAGGAGAAAGGTGTGAAGGGAACTCATGTGGTTTTGACTTTGGCCATGGGCTCTGTCTCCTGTTCATACTCTATTTCCACATAGGCCCGTTTTTTCCGCAAAGGTCCTTTCAAGGGTGCTTTGCCTTTGTGTTTGGCCTTATGAGCCTCTTCTTCATTGGACGATTCATCATCCTGGTCTTCCTCACTGTCAGTATTCAGTTTATCCATATCCTAGTATGTGGAAACAGAAGGTCAGACCAGGAAAGTACAAGGTTCTCCAGTGCCCTTCACTGCATGGCCGGTTCAGAACAAACCATGCATTTGTTCATCGGCTCCTGTGTTCAGATCCCTCCCCTTACCCCCTCCTTGCTATGGCCACAAGCCATTCTTTGTCCCCCAGAGCTTACCTCAAAGTCACTCAGGTCACTCTCCTCTACCTCATCATCTTCTACAAACTCTCTTTTCCCCGCATCCTAGAAGGAAACAGTTACTAGGTTAGAAAAAAAGACAATGAAGATCTAGTTTCAACATCTAGTTTTACCTCTTTCCATTAAGAAGACACAGACATCAAACCTATTATTCTCAAGGTTAACACAAATTAAAAAGAAAAGTTAAGGATGTATCTAAAAGTCAGTATAGAATTTGTTGGCCTGCTAAACCAAAATTAATCATCACAAAATACAAAAGGCGATGGATATAATATTGTCTCTGAATTACATGAAAAAGTGTCATCCTACAGGTCACTACATTTCAAAACAAGGCAAACCATACTCACCTCTTCTTCATCTTCCTCCTCATCTTCTTCTTCATCTTCAGAGTCACTGTCTGCTTCCTGTTTCTCTAGGGCCTTGTCGAAGGCATGGATGGGAAGTTGTAGATGTCGCCATACTGAAGAACAAACACAGACCACCTTTAACTAAGCTTGACTTTCATCTTTTCCAGTTCCTCTGCTCTACAACCATATTGTTTATCAACAGTGACGAACTGTAGTTTTATAGTTTCCAGCCTAGGTACAGAATGCTTTTGACATTAACCATCTAAACTTGAGAAGCAATAGTGACAAAAGAGAGGGTTTTTAAAAGACCCTTAAAAGATTAGATAAATATACAGAAGCAAAAGCTCTAGGCATTGAGACGAGTGGAGCTCAGCACATAGGAATTCTCAGGTCCTACTGCAAAATCATATACACCTGACATGGAGAAAGACACTTAAAAATCCAGCACAGTTAGAGGCAGGAGGACCAAGAATTCAAGCTCATTTTTTGCTACCATTAGTTATGGTCTCAAAACAAGATAAACTATAGGGAGTGGGAGAGGTTCCAAAATGAGTGAGGTGCGGAGTGACTGTTTATCCCAAAGACCCAGAGCCTCAGACTCTGAACAGCAAAGCCTCTTCCCCAGGGATGGCAAAGCCACCCTCTGGTCTGAGTGCAAATGCTGACAAGGTGTGCAGAAAATGTGTCATAGTTCAGCCTCCACCAGGATTTAGGGTGTGAAGTGTCCACACTAGAGACACTGCTACTGAGATTAGCTAAGCCTGTCTCCTTGATCCAGCAGTATCCATAAACCCTGCCTCCCTGAGTTGTCAGCTCTATCTAATAAAATGCCGAGCTTCCAAGAGACTCAGCTCTCTCTTCAAGTCCATCTGACTGCAGCTTTCTGCCTGTCTTCATCCCTTTGCTGCCCGAGTCAGGTCTGTCTCTGCTGTGCATGAACAAGGGAAAACAAAACTCAGAAAACCAAAACCTGTGACTGTTATGATGCTTTTATACAGAACTGTTAAGCTTAGAAACATCAACTAGAGATAATGGCCAAGGGAAAAGTCTCATCAGGAAGATAGTCCTACATACACTTGCTTTATTCCTTGGACAAACTGGAGTCGGAAGGCTCTTTGTGGTATGTTTAAGAATACCGAACTTTAGCCGGGCAGTGGTGGCACATGGCTTTAATCCCAGCACTTGGGAGGCAGAGGCAGGTGGATTTCTGAGTTGGAGGCCGGCCTGGTCTACAGAGTGAGTTCCAGGACAGCCAGAGCTATACAGAGAAACCCTGTCTCGAAAAAAACAAAAGAAAAAAAACCCCCAAAAAAGAATACCACATTTTTCGTATTTCCCAGCAGGTACTACTACCGAAGAAAACTCTTGTCCCCACACTACTAGCTTTCTCACCATATCTTGTTTCAGTCTCTCCAGCAATTCCTTCTCAATAGCATTGTCCAGCTGTGCAGCTATTAATGCTTTTTCCTGTAAGAAAAGACCAAACCGTTACTCCATCAGGACTCACTTTCCAGCCTGCACACACTTAGTTACCTACTTTTAATAATGGTATGATGTGGTCATGCTACTATTGAGGCTTTTGCCTTTCTAGTCAGATACACTTCTTTCTTTCTCAAAGCCTCTCGGGAGCTTTTCAATGAGTTCCTTTCTATAATTTGCATAAATGTATCAAATAAATAAAATAAAAATGATTCTTACAATTCTAGCAATAGCACTCTGAATTTCTAGCAAACCCTTGATAGATATACTACACATATCTGCCTACATACATTTAAGAACGTCACATGGGCCGAGGGAGATGCTCAGTGCACCGGTGAAATGCCTGACTTGCAAATATGAGGACCTGAGTCTGAACTCTCAGAACTCATGTAGAAAACCAGGCGTGATGGCACGCACCTGGAATCATGCCAACAGCAAGGGAGGAGGCAGAGGTAGGTGGATCCCTGGGAGCTTGTGGAAAAGATCCTGGCCTACAGAGTTCAAGCCAATAAAAAGATCTTCTCTCAAACAAAAAATGGAAGGAACCTGAGGACTGTCACCCAAGGCTGCATACACACTAAATAAGAAATTAGGTGGATAAAAAAGAATTTCAAAAAGAGAGGAGGTCTCTAAATTCACGCAGAAAAAGTGTACTTATTCTGAAATGTCTGCAAGAATGTTTGAGAGTTAGGGAATATGGAAACTTACTAGCTGTCCTTGAATAAAAATGGGTGCATAATTAGTAAAGAATAAAAAAATTCACAATGACTGGAGTCTCCAGTCACATGAGCTGTGTGTGGTGATACACACCTGTAATCCCAGGCCAGTTTAGGTCACATAGCAAGATGCTGACACCAATGAAATAGTAAATTTGAGATAGAAAGCTCCATGTGATTAGTGAGAATTAAGTACCAAAGATTACAGAAGGTATCCTTAAAAGGACAGGTCAAATCGGGGCAAATGCTGTTTGGTAAAAGGGAGAAAGAATGCCAAGAATGACTGGAAATGGACTTGTCAGGAAGAGCTGACTCCCAAGTGCAGGTCCTGATGACCAATGAGGCTCAGCTCAACTCAAGCATCACTATCAGTGAGATGACCTGACAGACTACCCTCTGGGCAAAGCTGAAAGTTCTGGAGCAGGCTCTTCATGTGTATTACCGCCTTTAGTAACCATGCAACATCACCACCCTTTAGGAACAAACCACCCAGCTTAATCTGAGATCAAAGGGGATCCAATTTTTTGTTTTGCTAAAAATAAACAACAACAATCTCATAATCAAACCCTTCAATTTTCTAATAATATAACTAAAATAGCCATAAGGCTAAAGATTTTGTCTAAACTCTGCAGAAGGGAATGTATGAGATAGACAATGTAAAAAATCTAAGTTATGCAGTGTTTTGACTTGAAGACTTTTAGATAGAGTTGTCTAAGATAGTCTTTTTATTATACCCAAACACTCCAGAGTACCTATTTTCAGCCTTCAGTGATAAATCTTAAAAATCTGAAGATACAAAGAGATCAATTGTCTCATTAGTGACTCATTATTATCAATCTCATGCAAGAAACAACTTTCTTACATGACAATATAGAGGCCAAGTAAATATCAGAACAGATTACCTCTCTTCGTTTTTTCCCTTCGTTCAACCTTCTTACTCAAAGGAACAAGTTTCTTCCTAGCAAAAATACATTATTAGAACATTCAAGTTCATTTTAAAGATAAAAGAATTGGAACTGGTTTTATTCAGCTCAGATCCATAAGTATGTAAGTTCCTAGGTACTCAGGCTGCTAGTATAGCTCAGTGACTTAACACTTGCCCGGCCGGCACATGCAAGGTTCGAGGTTTGATCTTAGGTGCATGTGCATGATAGCACACATACACTTTTCTACAGCCCAAGTAGCAGTTCACATCAGTAATTCAGCACGGAGGGTAAGGGATCACTGAGTTGAAAACTACATAATAAGTTTCAGGCCAGCCTAACTACAAGGTGAAATGTCTTAATCCTATACCAAAAGCCAGATATTTTGACATGTTTTGTTTTTGTTTTTTTTAAGACTTATTTATTTTATGTAGGGCATCAGAACCCAGTTACAGATACTTGTGAGCCATCCTATGTGGCGGTTGCTGGGAACTGAACTCAGAACCTCTGGAAGAGCAGCTAGTGATCTTAACCACTGAGCCATCTCTCTAGTGCCCTTGACATGGATTTTAATGCGGTCATTTTTGTTTTCTTTAGGTTCACTACAGTAAGATCAATGCTTCAATGAACAAAGAAAAATGAATTTTCTGAAAATGATTCACATGCTCTTTAACATTCTTTGCTAGTCTCAATAAAAAGCCTTCATCCTTACATTCCTTAAGAAGGTGTTCTATTGGGCCTGGGAGTTTCACATCATTAAGGTAGTTTTCAATTATTGAGTGTAGTTCATACTCATATCACATTTTAAATCTTTAATTTCAGAATTTCTAGGTAGGCAGGGCTATCACATATTCTGTTTTAAAATCCTGCAGGACCACTGGACACGCCTTTAATCCAAAGTCTGGCATATCATCAGAGATTAGTCACCGCTGAATTTAGGAGGAAAACATGGTTTGTGACATGGTTCAGAAATAGTAATAGACAGATCGTGAACAAAGGAACTAGCTGGTCCTTACCGTCGCTTCAGTGTAAGTTTTCTGATTCGAATCAGGTACTGGGTTATCTTGGTAAACCTCTGCTTACATTTGTGTCGGATAAAGCGGGGCCAATAAATCAAATTTTCATCTATTTGTTCCAGTGCTTTCTCATAGTTTTTACTAAGCCGGACCTGTGGAACAGAAAGGGAAATGTGAGGGGGAGGGACAAGTCAAGTTATGTCTTCCCTGTCCTTTCTGATATTAATGAGGGTGGCTTTGATGTATATAAATGGCCTATGCAGCATTTTCACTTTTGACTAATGGTCACTACAGTTTTCTCACTGAGTCTTACCCGTTCCCAGAGACGCCGAGGGAAAGCTGCTCGCTCTATAACCTTCATGTACAGGTAGCACTGTCCTAAGGAGAAGTTAAACAGCTTTGTTATTATTTACAGAGAGACTAGGAACATCCTTTAAAAATTGTTGTGTAGTTTCCATACCTTTCTCTTCTTTAATGGTAGCATACTGACTATTTGCCAGGGGACAGGACGACCGATTGCACAGCCCAGTCAGACTGTATTCATTTCTGCAAAAGCCCTGAGTTTTGGTTCTAGGATGCAAGGAAAGAAATGTTTACAACCAAGGAGCAACTAAATACATTTTAGTGTAGGCTGCGATCTACTCACCTTATTTTGAAAGAACAAAATTGCTTATTTCCTAGTGTATTCCAGATAACCTGCAAGACAGAATGAAAGCCTTTTTGCTCTTGTCCCAAAGATGCCGTTTAATATAAAACGAGGCAGCGCTCTCTGGACTGCAGCTGGTGCTCCACAGTGGAATCCTTGCCCAGCGTGTGCAAAGCCCTCGCTTTAGGCTCCAGCACCACCACCACCAAAATATAAACACAAAAGATGATGAGGACCAGGTCAGAACGCACTGCTGGGTACCTCAGTGAGGAAAAGGTCTTTAGGGAATGAAAGAGATGGAGCTGTCTTTTAATAGGCCTCACTCGTTCCCGTTACACTGTAACATGCATTCATATATTCTTAAAAAAAAAAAAAAAAAAAGAGAAACCGAAATGCAGATATGATAACCATACCCTGTTACTCAGCAATAGAAGTTCATTAAGAGCTGGTAACTATTTTCCCGGAATTCTTTTCAAAACACACATACATTCTAGCATCTGTAGTATGCCCTTATGTATACTGTTAACAAAATGAGCCCTATTACATTTTCATTGTAACTTTCTTCACAGGTGTTCATTATCCATTGTCAAAGTCTGCACAGTACCGGACACCATACCACAATTACATACATACCACAATCACCACAATTTTATCAACTTTGACTGCGTCTCACTAATGTGTTCTGCATTCTAAAGGAATGGCACTGCCATCTCCAAGCCCTGACATCACAAACCCTCGGGTGTTTGCTGGATGAAAGTACAGTCCTTAAAACAGGGTACCTAGCGAGGTGGAAGGTATTCCGAGCTGCAGCCACTGCAGTCACTTAGAGCCATATGGGTTGTGTGTGTGTGAGCATAAAGGTCTCTGGATGGACTGCACTTAAGAGCTGGGAGAGGCGGAAAAATGAAGGGTTAAAGAATAAAACACACGTTTCAGATTTAACAGGGGTATCTGTCAGTGGGGGGTTGGAAACAAGAAGTGAAGTGGGGATATCATTCAGGTTCGTGGCTTTTACACATCATGTGGTCAGACATCTTTCCTGGGCAATAGATTTGTCTGTTATCTCACTTAGCATCCCTCAAAGGATTCTAGGGGTAAACACACCCAAATGCAACTCTCATTCCACGATCTTCTAAAAAGTACAACATTTCTCCCCAGTTCCCATTAAAAAGACCTAAAATCGTTTCCTTCAAGATTCTGTCTGACCTTGCCCGGGCAAGCAGATCAAATCAGCATCCCCCTCATCCTTTGGACTCCTGTATCAAGTCCCATCGGTACCCTCTATATTCCTCCTTCCCTTCTCCCATCTTTGTACCTTCACTATTCCTACCCCTCTTCAGTGGCTGGTCTCAGTCTCAGTTTCTGGGTCTTTAGTCCAATGTGACTGACTAGTCTTTCTGCAGTGGTCTCTCCCTACCGCTTTTTCATTTACTCCTCTTTCACAGTACCGTTTACCATGCAAATGCTTCGTCTATTTATTCTCCATCCCCAAAGTGCTCATGAGAGCAAAGGTTTTTTTTTTTTTGTCTGTCTTTGTCCGACTGTTAACAACCAATTACCACAGTGCCTACACCACTCAGAAGCTTGCGATGTACTTACAATTGCTGTAAACAGACGACTCGGGCAGAGCAAGATATAGGAATGTCTAACACATTAAAAGCAACGCTCATGGATGAGTCCCCTAAACATGAATTTTAAACATCGCATCTCTCCCGCCTTGGCAGTCCCGAGTCAACTGCCGTTCAGATGGCAACTGGCACCAGGGACTAAGAAAGCCGATCCGGTGAGCTGAGGCTGGGTGTCCTGGCCTTTTAAACTCGCCCGGGAACCCACTTTCGAAAATCGGGCTCTGGAAGCCTCGCGATCCAGAAAGCAGGAGACAAACGGGTCAGCTGAGTATGCGATCTGGTCCTAAATGAGCGAAATGCCACACAAAACCCCGGGGCGGCAGAGCAAGAGGAGGGAACTCACATCGTCCGACTGCATGGTGCGGCGGCTCAGCTCACCGCGTTCGGTCGTACCAGGAGAGCAGCCACGCTTCTTCCGGGGAGCCACTTCCGGAGAGCCAATAGCCTATCGCGAGAAAGTCTTCAATTTCCCAGAAGCCCGTGATGTCTCCGGGCGCACTGAGCATGCGCGTTTCCGCGCTTGTGCTCGCCTGGTTCCCGGCGCGTGGCCTCCAGCATCTTTTTCCTAGAGGCGCAGATTCTTTAGCGCTCAGTTCTGCTTGCTACGTCTCTGGCTGGCTACTTATGTGGACTCGCTCCAAACTTCTAAAAAGCGGGTTTCTTCGTCCTCTCTAACCGAGGGCGCGCCCCGAGGCCGCACGGTGCACGCGCGGGATTTAATGCTAATCGCAGTCCCATTTCTGGCTGTGGCTGCGAGTCTTTAGTCTGAAGCTGTCAGCTCTTTTACCAACCCGTGGGAACTTCTAGCAACCATCTCCATTCTCACTTTGAAATACACATAGTAGTGTCATTACAGTGAAAGGACAACAAATAACAAACGAAAAAACTTGTATGCGTGTGACCCTAACACTGACAGATTTCTCCTGTCCCTGCTTCTTCCATACGAGTGCTAGGGATCAAACTCAGGTTACCAGGCTCACACAACTTCATCCAGGCCTGAGAAAAGTGCTTTTAAAATGTCATCAGGAGTAATAATAAAATGAGGTGTGCCTCCCTGGTTCTCCCTCCTGAAAGTCATTAAGTCGTTCAAGTGATTTTGTTGTTTTGTTTTTCGAGTAGGGTTTCTCTGTGTAGCCTTGGCTGTCCTGGAACTCATTCTGTAGACCAGGCTGGTCTCGAACTGAGAAATCCGCCTGCCTCTGCCTCCCAAGTGCTGGGATTAAAGGTGTGTGCCACCACTGCCGGCTCAAGTGATTTTTGAAGCCATTGTCATGTGCCAAATACAGTCCTGGAGTCTAGAGATAGAACAATGAAGAGGAAAATGTTCTACACCCTCAGGTCCTTACTTAGTAACAGGATTCTGAGAACTGTACCGTATATTGTATAATGCAATGTTTAAGCACTGCTTGGTGTTGTAAAAGCAGCGAAGCAGCTGTGAACTCAGCAGCTAGTTGGGAGGTTTGTTCGGGAGCTTGAGACCAACTTGAGTATTATAGGGAGGGCACATCCCGATGCCGGTGACGGTGATAACGATGATGATGATGATGAAGCAAAGCAAGTTAGTGGAGGCAGGCTCTTTTAGAAAGGTTTATTGAGAGAACTCCTAGAATAACTAGATATAGAATCTCAATGAAGTGATGAAATAAGCCATGGCAACAGGTGTGTGTGGCTTTTAAGGAAAGATAAAAAGCAAATGTAGGGTCTTACAGTTAAGGAGATGCTTGGAGTATAGATGAACAAAGGGAAACTGTGGGCTGGAGAACGGAGAGCAAGAGGCAAGATCAGGTAGGAAATTAAACCCAGGAGGATATCCAGACAACAGTCTTGACGTTGTTGTGTTTTATAAACCAAGTACAGAGATGTGTAGATGAGTATGTGGGAACGGGGTGCCTTTGCCTGTGCTGAGGCATCCCTTCCCTGAGGACCAGGCACATGACAGTATAGTGTACGAAGAGTTTATTCAGGCATGAGAGAGGGAGAGTTGAGAGGGAGAGAGCAGAAGAGGGGCAGGAGAGAAGAGAGAGAGACAGAGAGAGAGAGAGAGAGAGAGAGAGGAGAGAGCAGAGAGAGAGAGAGAGAGAGAGAGAGAGAGAGAGAATAAGAATATGAATAGAGAAGTAGAGACTGGCCATGATCACGTGGAGAGAAAGGGGAGAGGGAAATGAGGAGAGAGGGGTCGATAGGACAGCGCCGGGAGCAAAAGGCAAGAGCAAGAGAGGAAAGGAGCAAGCAGCCCCTTTTATAGTGAGTTAGGCACACCTGGCTATTGCCAGTAACTGTGGGGCGGAGCTTAGACAAAATGGTAACAGTCTTTGCTGTAAACATCTGGTGTCTCTTAAAACCCTAGCGGCTAGATTGCCTCTCCGATCAAACAATAACAATATGGCTGCTGATATTTCTTCCCCTACAGCTTTAAACTGAGTGTGGATGCAGCCAACAGTGCCGTTGACTTGTGTGTGAGTGTAGGGAACCCAGGTGCCTTAATCATGCTAGGCAAGGTTCTACCGTTGAGCGATATCTGTAGCTCTGTCTTGAATTGTGTCTGGCCGTCTATTTATTTTTGAGACGAGTGTCACTGCAACACAGGCTGGCCTGTAACTCACTGTATAGCAGCCCAGGCTGGCCTGAAACTTGTCAACAATCCTCCTGCCTCCCACCTCCACTCTTCTATTGAGCTGTGAATAGTTTTAAAAGGTGGCAGCATCCTCTGCCTTCACAGAGAAAGGTATCCTTCTACAAAGCACCTAACTATGGGGTCTAAAGAGGCCGAATAAAGGGATACAATTCCCTGACAAGATTCCAAACTTCACACAGCAGTGTGTAACGACACCAGGTTATATTGAGAAAATAATGGGACAGACTAGAGAGCCAGGAGCATTTCTACGGACATGAGGAGAGCAGACACACCAGAATTTGCATTGCATCAGATAGAGTGTCACTACGCTATTGATGGGACAATAGGTCACTTACATGACAAAACTCACAGAAAGCTACACTAAGGCCATCCTGACTGAAGAAATGAAAACCAGAGTTAAAACAAAACAAAACAAAACAAAAAAAAGGAATATCAGAGAAAGTGGCACCTCAGCTACAGAGAAACTGAACTCAAACAGAAGCAGACTTCTATCAAGCATCATATAACCAAAGGGAGTGGTATAGTATTCTTTTAAGTGCTGCGGAAAATTCACTTAGAAATGTACACCCAGGTAAAATATTCCCTAGGAAAGAAGGAGAAATCATATGACAGGTTCTGATTAAGGAAAACTAAGAGACATTGGTATTAGAAAACCTACAAGAATTTTTTTGTTATTGTTGTTGGTTGTTTTTTGAGACAGGGTTTCTCTGTGTAGCCCTGGCTGTCCTGGAACTCACTCTGTAGACCAGGCTGGCCTCAACTCAGAAATCCGCCTGCCTCTGCCTCCAAGTGCTGGGATTTAAGGCGTGCCCACCACTGCCAGGCACTTACCTTAGTCTAAATGACACAGAACAGAGCTTTCAGCTCACAGGGTTGATTCCTTCCTGTTGACTGACCTGGGGACAGGAACATGATTCTGGCTGTCCTAAATGAGTGCTCCAAAGCAAAAAATGATCTCACAAGTTTTTACAGCTATAGAATGAAAAAGTTGTAAGGCAAGGTATCATTGGTAGAAACATTACATAGTGGTTACAGCAAAGCAAGAGAACCTCTGTTACAGGTTTGGTGCTATTTGTGATCATCTTAGTTTTCATGAAGTTCTAATCAGTCAGCCTTGTAGAATATTACCATAGATGTGTTCCCCCACACCAGGGTGCATTAGGTCAATAGAAGACTAAAGCAACTATAAATTGTAAAGGGCTGGAGCAGGAGTAGTGGTTTGAACAAGAATGGCCCCCACAGGCCATATATTTGAATGTTTGATCTCCAGTTTGGTGGAAACAATTTGTTGGAAGAGGTGTGTCACTGGCATTGGGCTTTGATGTTTCAAAAGCCCACACCATTCTCAGTTAACTTGCTCTCTGTTTCATGCTTGTGGATCAGATGGAAGTTCTCAGCTACAGTTCCAGTGTCATGGCTGCCATCTCTCTACCATATGGTTATGAAGTCTCTATAATCCTCGAGAAACCACAAGTCTCAAATGAAATGTTTTCTTTTATAAGTTGCCTCGGTCATGGTGTTATGCCACAGCAAATGACAAAAAGCAAAAGTACCCAAGACAGCAGGTGAAGCAAAATAAGGCTTCTAAATTTCAGCTAAACTGAAAGGTGAAACACTACAATTTTAGGTATATGTCAAATAAGACATAGAACAACCATAAAGAGAGGGAGGATACAATAAAAATACCATCAATCAAGTGGAATTCTTAAAGGGTCAGTTAATCTACAAGACATAGGAAGAGGAGGCAATCTCCACAGGAATGTTCAGGTCATTGAAGACCCCTTGATGATCTCAACTTTCTAATTATAAAGATTATAAAACCCAAAGTGGTCAGCTCTACATGGATGAGCTGAAAGCTGAATGCTTAGCACAAAGCATAGGCACGCATCTTTATGATTTTAGATTGAGTATATTTCTTAGAGAATTAAAAGCACAGCAAGACTAGTAGGGAAATGGTTTATGGTTTAGGTACCCATAAATCTCTGTAATAAAATGCTCCACACCCCCACCCCAGGCTCATATATTGACATGCCTAACCCCCAGTTGAACTATTTGGAGACTGTCTTAGTTAGGGTTCTATTGCTGTGAGGAGACACCATGACCACAGCAACTCTTATAAAGGGAAACATTTAATTGGGACTGGCTTAAAGTTTTAGGGGTTCATTCCTAGAAAGAGGTTCAGTCCTGAGAAGAATGGCCTAGCCAAGGAGCAGGAACTTACAGAGCGATAGTAAGGAAGGCAGCTTTTATAAGAAGCCTCTACTAAATTTAAGAGTAGACACAGAAATGGGGCTTTCCCCCAAGGACAGAGCAGTTGAGGGAGAGGAACCAGGATTCCAGCCAATACAGCAGCTGATGACAAAACCCATGGAGACCACAGTAGTGGACAAGCCACTTCAGGTTCTCCCAAGCTTGGCACAGGCCCAATTCTGTCCTATGAGAATTAACGCTCTGTATCCATGGCATGCAAAAATGCAGCCCTAAGTTGGCTTTTGATGTGGGTGGTGGAAACACTTCTCCCTGTAAACAAAAAAGGGGGCGAGGGATGGCCAGGTGCAGCAAAGCATCTGAGATATATACCAGAAAACACAAGAGACAGACAGAACAGATCTCTGTGAATTCTAGACCAGCCTGGTCTTCACAATAGACCAGGAGCAGAGCTTCTACTGATAGATACAGCCACTTGCAAATGAAGTCTAAAGTTCAAAATGTCACATTTTTTTCCTTAAGCACAAAACACTCAAGAAATGGTCTCGCCAAGTTGCTATGAGTGCTGACTTGTAACTTGCTGTGTAGCCCAGACCAGCCTTGAACATTCATTCCTTAGCTTTCTGAATAGCTGGAGTTATAGATCATTACCACTAAACCAAGGCTTGACTGTTAAATTATTTTGGAATAATTCACTTGTCCTCTCTAAGTCTTGTTTTCTACAACTGTAAAAACCAAGCAACTAACAAATACAACCCCCCCCCCAATCCAGCTTGACCTAATTTAATTCACAAATCCCTGTGTGGTTTCTGTACCCGATGCACAGCACTTGATCATTTAATTCAGGGTTCTAGATCCTGCTGACTGATGTTGGGTGAGTTTTCTGAAGGGTTGGGCACTGTGTATGAGACCTGGAACTGCCTCAGTCCCAGTGGGCCACCTGCTCTGAGCAGTGGAAGCCACATCTGTTCGTCAGTCAGAACCAGTGGCCACATTCTTTCCAAAGAGAAATAGCAAACATTCTGGCACAAGAGGTCTTGTAGAATACATATTTTGTTTGTTTTTTGGCTTTTGTGTTAGTGACTCTGATTAATGCTGGATGAATATTTCAGTAAGATTTGTTATAATTTGGCTGAAGAGATAGCTCAGTGGTTAAGAGCACTGACTGCCCTTCCAGAGATCCTGAGCTCAATTCCCAGCAACCACATGATGGCTCACAACCATCTGTAATGAGATCTGATGCCCTCTTCTGGTGTGTCTGAACAGCTACAGTGTACTTACATACATAAAATAAATACATAAATCTTAAAAAAAAAAAAAAAAGATTTGTTAAAATTTAAATGAAAAGAACAATACTTACATTATTTTTTCCTTGTCTTTAAGAAGGACCTTAGCCGGGCGGTGGTGGCGCACGCCTTTAATCCCAGCACTTGGGAGGCAGAGGCAGGCGGATTTCTGAGTTCGAGGCCAGCTGGTCTACAGAGTGAGTTCCAGGACAGCCAGAGCTATACAGAGAAACCCTGTCTCGAAAAACCAAAAAAAAAAAAAAAAAAAAAAAAAAAAGAAAAAGAAAAAGAAAAAAGAAGGACCTTAGACTGTCCTGGACTGGAGAAGTGGAAGGGTCATGGTGACAACACTGGAGGCACATTTGCTTTAGAGTCGAGGTATACTACTTGAAGCTAAGTGAGAGAGAGAGAAAAAGAGTGGGGGTAGAGTGGGAAGATGCTACCAAGAGCTTCACTTTTCAGTCAAGTGACCCTGAGGATTTTCCACCGATACTTTTCTAGGTTTAGAACAGAGAGATCTTAGATGAGAGGCCTTGAATTCCCTTAGAGTACTTTCAAAGCCTGGCTGGCAGCCTTCACCCAGCTGTGGAGTGGTTTTGAAATAACGGGCTAAGAGTCCTCTTCAATTGGCAGTTTGATCGTCCATCCTTGATCTCTAGCTTTGAACGCATTCTCCAACAGAGTCTTTTTGGGGCATTCTTCAAGAGCTTATGAGCTTAAGGGTTCAGAAAGAAAGAAAAGTATGTTTTTGTAACCCCATGCTGCAAGGATAGAGACTCTAAAATTCCAAGGAAAAGTGCTTTTTTTGGTTGTTTATTTTTCTTTTTTCTTCCTTCCCCCTTTCTTCTTTTTACTTCTTTACTTTTCATCCCTCTCACTGCCCCCTCTCTGTCACCCCCTCCACAATCTTCTTCCATCCCCTCCCCTTCTCCTCTGAGCAGTTGGGGGCTCCCCTGGGTATCCTCCCACTCTGTCACATCGAGTCTCTGCAGGGCTACATGCATCCTCCCCACTGAGGCCAGACGAGGCAGTCCATCTAGAAGAACATATCCCACAGACAGGCAGTGTTTGGGATAGCCCCCGCTCCAGTTGTTCAGGACTCACATGAAGATCAAGCTGCATATCTGCTGCATATGTGCAGGGAGGCCTAAATACAGCCCATGTATGCTCTTTGGTTAGTAGTTCAGTCTCTGAGAGCCCCAACAGTTCAGGTTAGTTGACTCTGTTGGTCTTCCTGTGGAGTTTCTATTCCTTCAGGGCCCACAATCCTTCCCCTCTATTCTTCCATAAGAGTATGCAAGCTCTGTTTATTGTTTGGCTGTGGGTCTCTGCATCTGTTTCAGTCAGCTGCTGCATGGAGCCTCTCAGAGGACAGCCATGCTAGACTCCTGTCTGGAAGCATAACAGAGTATCATTAACAGTGTCAGGGATTGGTGCTTGCCCCTGGGATGGGTCTCAAGTTGGGCCAGTTATTGGTTGGCCATTCCCTCAGTTTCTGCTCCATTCCTCGTCCATACATTTCTTTTAGAAAGGACAAATTTTGGGTTGAAAGTTTTGTGGGTGGGTTGGTGTCCTTATTGCTCCACTGGGGTTCCTGCCTGGCTACAGGAGTGGCCTCTTCAGGTTCCATATCCCCAATGATGTGAGTGACAGCTAAGGTGACCCCTGTTGATTCTTGGGTGCCTCCCTTATCCCAGGTGTCTGTCACTTCCTGGAGATGCCCCAACTCCCAACCCCATAAGTTGCAGATTCCCATTCATTCTCATGGCCATCTAGCTGTTTTTCCTGTTGCTCCCCACACCTGATCCTGAACCCCCTTCCCATTCCCTTCCCACCAAGTTCTCTCTCTTCATCTGCCTCTAAGGATTATTTTATTCCTCTTTCTAATCGAGATTCAAGCATCTTTCCTTGTGCTTTCCTTCTTGTTTAGCTTCTTTGGGTCTGTGGAGTAAGCATGGGTATCCAGTATTTTATGGCTAATATCCACTTATAAGTGAGTACATACCATACATGTCCTTTTGGGACTGGGTTACCTCACTCAAGATTATATTCTCAAGTTCCATCCATTTGCCTGCAAAATTCAGGATGTCTTTGTTTTTAATAGCTGAATAATATTTCATTGTGTAGATGTACCACATTTTCCTTATCCATTCTTCAGTTGAGGGGCATCTAGGTTATTTCCTGTTTATGGCTATTATGAATAAAGCTGCTATGAACATAGTTGAGCAAACATTCTTTGTAGCATGGTGGTACATTTTGGGTATATGCCCAGCAGTGGTATAACTAGTTCTTGAGGTAGAACTATTCCCAGTTATCTGAGAAGCTGCAAAATTAATTTCAAATGTGGTTGTTTTTTTTAAGACAGGGTTTCTCTGTGTATCTGTCTGGCAAAAACTTACAGAAATCCACCTGCCTCTGTGCCTTAGTTAGGGTTTTCTAACTGTGAACAAACACCATGACCAAGGCAAGTCTTATAAAAGACAACATTTAATTGAGGCTGGCTTATAGGTTCAGAGGTTCAGTCCATTATCATCAAGGTTGGAGCATGGCAGTGTCCAGGCAGATGTGGAGCTGGAAGTTGCTGAGAGTTCCACCTCTTGTTCCAAAGGCAGGTAGAAGACTGACTTTCCAGGCAGCTGAGATGAGAGTCTTAAAGCCCACAGTGACACTTCCTCCAACAAGCCCACACCTCCAAATAGTGCCACTCCCTGGGGCAAGCACATATACAAACCATCATACCTGCATCTGTGCACTTTTCATATGCATGATTTTCTATCTTATCACAGCATTATATTGCCCATTATATATGCATTATATTATCCATGTTCTGCAATGTTTGATCAGAGAAAATAGGCTTCGTTTTTTAAATGTGTCTGAATTTTGAAAGTATAAACACCTTTCATTTTACCCTCAGAAAACTTTACTTCCTGATGGGGCAGACAGGCAAAATAAACAAGTGCCAATGCCATGCTGAATGAGAAAAGCAAAACAGGAGAAGGACAGAGATATGGGGGAGGGGAATTTTCAATAAGGCTTCTAGCAAAGCCTGTCTCTGGAGGTAAATTTAATTTTGATGTGGCAAGAATTGGAGAGCGACATGTGCAAGCATCTGGGGAAAGACCTTCTCTAGCATTTAACAGAAAAGATCCTACACAGGTATGGGTAGAGACAGCCTAAATGAAGAGCTATGCAAAGAATCTTAGAGAATACCCTGATCTAGACAATTTATGACCTTAAACTTCATTACCACACTCTCGATGGGTAATTTTTTTTTTTCCTTTTAAAAATTTTTAATTGAAAAAAATCATAGAATATATCTGGTTATACCTTTCCCCTCCTCCAACTCTCCAGCTCCTTCCCACCTCCCAACACAGAAATCCATGGTGCCCTTTCTCTTTCTCCCATTATAAAACAAACAACAAAGTATACATAGACCATCACTCCAAAGCACAAAATACGCAAACAAGACGAAAGACAGACAAAAAGAAAAAAAAGAAAAAAAAAGGGTCAAAGGAAGCAAAATGAGCCCTAAAGTCTACAAAACTACCATCGGGTTTGTCGATTGTTGGGCAACTGAAGCTAGGCATGGTGCCTACCCTGACTTGATGAATATACCTAGTGAGATCCCATTGGAGATCGATACTTTTTCCTTTAGCAGCAGGTATCAGGTATAGATAGCTTCTTGGTTAGGTGGGAACCCATCTCTACCTCTCCCTTTCAGCTCTCGGACTCCTACTGGTTTGTACCCGTGCAAGTCCATGTGTTCCACCCAGTCTCTGTGAGTTCACACGCCTATCAGTTCAGTTGTGTGTGAAGACGGTTTCCTTGGTGTCACCCATCACCTGCCTCCTCTTCCACACAGATCTGTGAGCTCTGAGAAGAGGGTTTGAACAAGATATTCCATTTAGGGTTGAGTGTCTGCTCTGAGGTCTCTCACTCGCTGAGTAGCATCCGGTTGTGGGTCTTTCTGCTCTTCTAATCTCCTACAAGAGAAGCTCCTCTGTGGAGGACCCGGATGAAGTGAAGGTGGAAGGAGAAGCCCCATGCTGTGGTATTTGCATAAGATGGTGATGCTGATTATTACAGCTTAAGGGATGGAGGATTCATTGACTTTGTGAATTGCTCTGGGAGTCCTGAGAAAAAGCAAGTGACCAGTCAGGTGAGTTAACAACTCAAACACGGTGGGACTTGAGAAGGTTTCCACCGCAATGCTGAAAAAAGCACCTCTCTCTTTTCCCCCCTTCCATTCTCCCTCCCTCTTGCTCCGGCCCCACTAGCTCGGGTCTAAAGGTTTATTTATTTATTTTTTTTAACTTATTATATGTAAATACACTGTAGCTGTCTTCAGACACCATAAAGAGTGCATCAGATCTCATTACAGATGGTTGTGAGCCACCATGTGGTTGCTGGGAATTGAACTCGGAGCTCTGAGACAGTGAAGCAGTCAGAGCTCTGGAAGAGCAGTGGTGCTCTTAACCTCTGAGCCATCTCACTAGCCTGAAAATAACATCTCTTGCAGGTGCAAGGGTTGCTGTCTTGAAAATCAACCATCCTGTAACAGTTATGAAGGAGACGGGAGGAAAAGTCAAAGAAGGTATTCTTTTCCGAAGTTAGCTCCTGCTAGGAAAAATTTAAGGCCTAAAGAGCTGGGACAGTCGCCTGGCATGTTTTACCTGTTCCAGGACATCGGGCTCAGCCTGCTAGGGGACCCTGACCACTTCTCCTGGGTCTTGTCTCCCAGGAGTGATGCTTGCTTGTTCTCCAGATCTTCATCCATGTCCACTCACCGGCTCTAGAAACACAGTCACAGACACAGCTTTGGCTTAGCAGATGGTGAAGTATGGCTCTTCTCTATAGGAAGTGATTTCCTGAGAATGGAAGGAGTTGCCTAATGTGCACAGGCAGGCTTTGGGAAAGAATAAAAATTGAAAATACGGATAACACAATATGTAGACACGGAGCACTGTTTCTTTATTTAAATCTATGTCCTGGCAAGATTTCTGGAATAGTCTATTACCAGAATGGTTTCCTCAGACGTTGGCACTAGAATCTTCCTGGCATAGCATTAAGGAGGAAGGCAGAAAACCTTGGGAGACATAGGAAGAGATTCTTTTTGCCTTCTGTTTACTGATGCCAGGTTTCTAAAAGGGTTTAAAGTCACAGAGGCAAATACAACTTAAATTCTGGAAATCTGTAGGCTAAATGGCTAAATTTTAAGCCATTTTTTCATGGTAATGAAACATATAGAAGGTTTATCACTTTACCCAGTTAAAGTGTACAGAGCGGTGTCATTAATACACATTATTAACAGCAGTCACCACCATCTGTCCAACTCCAGAATTCTCTCATCAGCCCAGATGACGTCTGTTAAAACATCCCTAGTGCCCTCTGACTCCACAAACGAGCAAATTTTATTTTACTTATGTTCCTATGAATTTTGTGTTAATAGAATTATAATATCTTTTTCTTTGCGTTTTCAAGTATCTATGTTGTAGCATGTATTGAATTTCATTTCCTTTAAAATATGAGTAATAGGGCTAGAGAGATAGCCCAGCTGCTAAAGGTTAAGACATACAACCAAAACTATAAAAAATAAATAATAGCTTGCTAGGGACAGCATACAATGTCAAGGACTGCCTGCAGTAGGCTGGGATGGAGACATCTCAGAAGCCTGCGGCAACTCCTTGTAAAGAGGATGGCATCTGGGACCCTGAGAAGCAGGAGACACATCCCTCCAGTATGGATTTTACACCATCTGAAATAAAGGACTTCCTGCAGTAGCCCGCAGCAGCTCTTTGTAAAAAACAGTTGTTCCCATTTCTCCCAACCTTAGCCCTGGACAATGGCTGTATAGATTTCATTTGTACGTGATTGTTTTTCAGTTGGCTTTGGTATGCATAATTATTCTATTATATCTGACTTTCTTACTTCTTTCTCCTTCTGCTCTGGTGAATTCTGTGAAACTAGATGTTCCTCGATGTAATGATTCTTAATTAAAAATTGAGGCATAGGGCACAGCACAGCACAGTCCTAATGGCCCAGGTACATGCTGTGTGTTCTCATCTTGGAAACAATGCAATAACTGCACAATGGTAGTTCCAGATTAATGCTTGACTTGCAAAGAAAGTCTGAAGAGATTATTAGAAAATGAAATAGAGCCAACACTGGGACCTAAAGAAAGGAAAAATCTATCGAAGTTATGAAATAAGTTCTGCATAACATTTAAGAGTGGTCCATAGATAAGGAAGTATAGAATACATAAAATCTTATACTAGTAAAACTAAGTCAAAACACTGGGACTCTTAGGAGAGTCACTGTGTGCAATGCATAGAAGTAAAAAGCTAGTGGAACTATTGAGTTAAGGGTTAACTTGAGTCTTTCTGGCCACTGCCCATGTCATTTATCATTAGAGCTTCACAGGAAAATGCAAGTAGCTGACCTTGGAGCTCTGAGCTCTGAAGTATAATAAGTTAAAAGTTAAAGTTTAAATAATGATACATTTGCAATTATTATTTTGGCCACAGGCCTGGGAGTAGGGAAGCTTGAAACTTTGGAGAACAATTATAATTCTTAATTCTTTGTAGGACGTGGTTATTCCTTTGAATTTGACTTGGCAATGATTATACAATGTCTTTTTTTTTTTTTTTCTACCTGCTTTTAGAGTATCAATAAAGACTGGGGCAAGAAAAAGGCAAGAGAGCATGAGAAGAGCATGTGAAGAGTGAGTGAAGAGAATGTGAAGAGTGAGTGAAGACAGAATGTGAAGAGTGAGTGAAGACAGAATGTGAAGAGTGAGTGAAGAGAGAATGTGAAGAGTGAGTGAGGAGAGAATGTGAGGTGTGTATGGAGAGTGTATGTGTGAGTGAAAGGAGAGTGCATGTGGTGTTTGTGAGGTGTATGTGAGATGTGTGTGAAGAGTGTGTGTGAGAGTGAGAGGGGAACACACAGAGGTGTGTAGGAGTATGGGTTCAAGGAAAGAAAAGCGCACAGGAGAAAAGCAGAGTGCACCGTAGAATGCAGAGTGTGTGCAGCTCAAGCTGGGAGTGAATGAACAAGAGAGAAAGAAAGCAGAGAGTGAAAGAGAGAGAGAAACTTAAAGTCTTGAAAAATTGCCTGTCAGCTTGTACCTAAAAAGTAGTCTGTGTATATTTATTATGTGCCTTCTAGATATCCCTGCTTCCAGTTGAGAACTCTGATCCTGTGTCGAGGCTGGACCCCAGCAATAGCTGGGCCTGATGCCTGACAGTATATAAATGAAAGCTGAGGACTTTAAGGCTGAAGCGGGAAGAGCTACAGTTTGAGAGCCTATTGGGAAGGACAGTGAGTTCAAGGCCAGCCCGGGCCACAAGATGAGACTACAAAGTATTCCATCATATGTGAACAACATATTCTGTTTCTCTATATCTGTTTTGATATTTGTTTTTTTTTATTAAAATAAATATTTTTCATACAACATATTGTGATTATGGTTTCCTCCCCCCATTTCCTCCCAGCTCCTCCCCCCTTTCCTACTCACTCAATCCACATCCTTTCTCCCTCTCATTAGAATACAAACAAACATCTAAAATAATAATATTAAATAATAATAATATAAAATTAGAACAAACAAACCAGGATAGGATAAAACGAACAAACAGGAAGAAAAGAGCCAAAGAAAAAGCATAAGAAACACATACAAACTCTGAGATACACACATTTGTACACACAGAAAACCTAAAAAACTATGAAATCTATAAGCAAAAGCATTGTACGGTGTCTTATTTAGGGTTTTACTGTTGTGAGCAGACACCATGACCAAGGCAACTCTAATAAGGACAACATTTAATTGGGGCTGGCTTACAGGTTCAGAGGTTCAGTCCATTATCATCAAGGCAGGAGCATGGCAGCATCCAGGCAGGCATGGTGCTGGAGGAGCTGAGAGTTCTGTCTTCACCTGAAGACTGCTAGCAGAATACTGGCTTCCTGGCAGCTAGGATGAGGATCTTATAGTCCACACCCATAGTGACACACCTACTCCAACAGGGACATACCTTCTACTCAGGCCACTCTCTGAACTGACCATATACAAATCATCACATAAGGAAAAAAAAAAAATCCATTGAGTTCAGTTTGTTTTGGCAATCTACTGTTATGGCATGGGCCTGCCATTAAGTGTGGTTTGTGTACCCAGTGAGACTATGTTGGAGGAAAAAAAAATCCTTTGTGAGTATCTTCTGGGCTAGTAAATAACTCAGTAAAATAACATGAATTACGCTTATCTCTGTCTAGCTTCAAATGAATGAGACCCAAACTATGATTTATTAGGTTCTGCACAATTACTGGGGATAACTCCTCATCTAAATCTCTAATGCTAGTCTGGCTACTTCCCCGACTATACTCTCCAAATAGTTGCTGTTTGAATCTTCCCGGGTTATTTCTCCTCCAGCAGCCTGGTGTCCTGGGGAGGCATTTCACTCGGGGCTGTGCTGGGTTCCATCATGGCTGAAGGAGATGTTCACACTCTTCTCTTCCTGCCATCCCCTCCCTCTTTCTCTCTCTCTCCCTCCCTCGTGTCCTACCCTGCCCCTGCCCCCCCTCCAATATTTAATTTCAGTCCCTATAAATCCAAGCTGGGTACATTTTTCACTATGTGAAATGTGAAACAAAACAAACAAACACAATAACGCTGTGAACCTCCTGTCTCTGCAGCCTCTTCATTTAAATCTATCCCACTGGACAAAAGTGGGATGGAGATTATATATATACATACATACATATATATATATATATTTTCACTAAACAAATTCTCTATCTAGATTTGTGATGTATTACCTTTGGCATGCCAAGCTGTTGTGGAGTAGGGAAAGACACATTTGTCATCTTACTGTCTTTTTGTTTAACTGAAAAGACCTGCCATGTAACAAAAGATCTTTTAATCTGTGCCCTGGTTCTTTTATTGGCAGGAGATCCTGGAGAAGAGATTCGGTTTATTTTACAATCTGATACTTTTCTTTTTTTTTTTTTTCCCCGAGACAGGGTTTCTCTGTATAGCTCTAGCTGTCCTGGGACTCACTCTGTAGACCAGGCTGACCTCGAACTCAGAAATCTGCCTGCCTCTGCCTCCCAAGTGCTGGGATTAAAGGCGTGGGCCACCACTGCCCGGCAATCTGTTACATTTTGGTACTTGTTTTTTTCTGAGTTTTCTAAGTTCTATCTGCTCCCTCCTCCCACTCCCCAAAAGGGTAAAAGATACTATTGGGCGCAGTTACAATTTGGCCTAAGATCTAAAGGTATAAAAAGTTCAGTATGTGGGAAATTGCTAGAGGGAATAGTTTTAGTACATACTTCATAACTGCATCATGAATATTCTACAGCTTTTAAAAAGAATTTTCTTTCTTTTTGTCCTAGTTTGCTTTCTGTTGTTAGGATAAAACACCAAGAGCAAAAGCAACTTGGGGAGGAAAAGGTTTTTAATCACCTTAACAGTTGATCGTCCATTGGGAAGGGAAGTTGGGGCAGGAATTTGAAACAGGAACTAACGCAAAAGCCATGAAAGAACGTTGCTCCTACCTTCCTCTTCTGACTACCTTTCTTATACCTCCCAGGACCACCTGCTCAGGCATGCCATATCCCACAGTGCACTGGGTCCTTCCATATCCATCTTCAAGAAAATGTTGCCTGGCTCCATACATGCTTACAGGTCAACATGATGGAGACATCTTCTTAGTTAAGGTTCATCCTTCCAACTGACTCTAGTTTGTGCCAAGTTGACAAACAACACCACCACCCACCCAGTACACTTTAAAAAATAGTTTAGATAATGTCTCACTATGTATCCCAGGCTAGCCTTGAACTCAGTAGCCTTCTATCTCAGTCTCCTGAGTGCTGGGATTATAGGCATGCTTCACAACAACCAGGTCGAATTTCTTATTACTTTAACAATAATAAAAAACCTCTTCAAATTTTAGATTCCTTTTGGAGTGAAGCAAGTTCTTTAGGCTAAGGTGAACACTTAGCCCAGTGGCTGTGGATTCAATACCTTGCACTACAGACAGCAAATACTGTAAGGTTCTTTCTCAGCTGGACAGGTTCTGTTTTCCTAAGGATCAGCTATACCTGTCCTGACTGTCCACCATTCAACCTCAAGAATGATTGATCAGAAAATACATGATGCTTTTATTTGTGTCTGTACTGAGATAGCGTACAGTGCCGGGCAGTGGTGGCACACGCCTTTAATCCCAGCACTTGAGAAGCAGAGGCAGGCGGATTTCTGAGTTCAAGGTCAGCCTGGTCTACAGAGTGAGTTCCAGGACAGCCTGGCTACACAGAGAAATCCTGTCTCGAAAAACAAAACAAAACAAAACAAAACGAAACAAGAGATAGCATACAGTAACTAATTCAGGCAAATACATGTAGTATTACTGTTCTTTTTTTTTTTCTTTCCCTCCAGCCATTGTGCAACACATTGTCCCAAGGTCAGTGCCACAGTACCATGGTGGTCTTGTTAAAAAACAAGCAAGCAAGTAAACAAAAACCAATAGACCAAAAATCCCCCCCCCCCCCCCCAAGTACCAAAACAGCCCACTTCAAGCCAGGCGGTGCATTTCATTAATCCCAGCACTCAGGAGACTGAAATAGATGGATAATGAGTTGAAGGCCAGCCTGGGCTACATAGTGAGATACTATATAAAATAGAGGCAATGACATTCTGAATTGGAGGCCAGCTACAGAGCGAGGTCCAGGACAGTCAGTGCTATGCTTTCTTGAACCCTGTCTTGAGAAACCCTGTCTTGAAAACCCTAAACCAACCAACCAAATAAATAAAAACATTGAAAACAATTTCAAGTGCTGGTTTTCTTTTAACTAGCCGTGGCTGTGTAACATACCTGTTCTCATTTGAATATATACACTTATAGTATTTGAAACTGGGAGGCCCTACCTTTTCATAAGGGGTCGAATCTCATTAGTGAAGACTGACTTAGTTACCAAAGGATCATGGCACCAGGAACTTGCAGCAGACGTACCAATCTAAGACGCTAAGACCAAGCAACCCCCTGTTGGGAGCCTTGGTTTAACGACATTGGAAATTGACTTTGTGCTTCAGTCCTCCTGGCTAGTGAGAGCAGTCTCCTGTGAATTAAAAGGACACCAGGACCCTTCTTTTCAAGAGAGGCTTTTATAGAGAACTTTCCAGAATTTCCAGGACCTGATGTGTTCCTGAGCCAATAGCGCTGAAAGGCACCAGTGAGGGCGGTCCAGAGGGTTTTGAAGCCCGACCGCTAGCTTTTAAACATCGCATCCAGGAAAACATGGATCCCGGATCTCCCAGGCTGATCGCGGCGGGATGATCCGGGAGCTGTGCTTGCCATTCCATGGAGCCTTCTCCGGGTCTCCCCTAGAGCTCAGGCGCGTAACTAGAAAGTGAGGACTCTGGGGAGCGGGTAGAGCGTCCCGCATCCCCTGAGAATGGTTGAAGTACTTTGCTGGGGACTTGTTTTGATGCTCTGATGCCTAAGGTGAGTCTCCTGCTGCCGGTGGAGACTAGGGCGCTGTGCAGAAGCGGAGTGTAAGAGGAGACCGTTTGTTGGGCCCTGGCGAAGCACCCGAGTCTGCTGGGAGGAGGTGGGGGTGGGATCCTAAAAAACCCTAAGCACTGCTTTCCGGAGCCAGAAACTGGGGCGCAAGCTGATCTGGTTGCAGAGAGCAAAGCTGGGAGCAGATGGCCCCGGAGCCTTGGGCTCGGGGAACCGGAGGAGCGCGGTATCTCGAGGGTCTGATTTAGCTGGGGCTGCAACTCAGCTTCCTTCCCAAGGCCCCAGGCAAAAGTCTCTGGGCCCTGCAGTGTTGAGAACCGCGGCTCGCACCTGGGTGCTGCTCCTTAGAAACACTTGTTGATAGAAGTTGTGCCCAGCAGTAGCAGTTTTGACTTTCCGAAGGTGGATACCTTGTGCTTTTAGTAGATACTTCCGAAGAGCCTGCGTAAGAGCGGGCTTTGATTATCCACACACAAGTCTTTCTTAGAGCTTCTGTATCCAGCTAGGGCACTTAAAATACGACTCAATCCGTATTACAAGATACAGAACTTGTGACTTCATGGCATTTGATTGAGATTTTTCCGTCATTCGTTAACTGATAGCAAATCTTACACAAAATGTCTTTTTCTTAACATAACAGCTCTAATAGATTAACCTCTTAAACACTCACACTATGCCCTGAAACGGCGCTTAGAATAATTGAAGGACTGACTCGTGCTGTGCAATGTATGCAACCCAGATAGGTCCGGTTTTGAGTAAGGCTTGCTGATGCTCAGAACCGTAATGTCTGCAAATGCAGCCAGCATGCCTTCCTTCGGATGAGGTGCATCACTCCTCACACGGGCAGGGCTAGTCTTGCGCTGGCTGGAGATGTCATCTGACAATCTAGAATCTTGCTTCCCTTTGCTTCACCATACTCTCAGATGGAGTTCTTTCAGGTAGGGCCTGAATTGGTTTCGACATTGAATAATCAGCCCAAGTGTTTGAACACTGAATTTTCCACCTAACAACGTACAGAGTACTCTATTTCAGGGCTAAAACTACCTCTCAAATGTTTTCTAAGATGTGTGTGTAGTACTCCACTGCTGTTAGGTTTCAAATCGTGACAAGGGGCTAACTGAGGTGCCTATTAACATATCAAAGTTGAGGTTGGCAGCCATGTTCTCCCAGCATCCCTCAGTCCCTACTTGTTACAGGGTCCTCCTGGTTGGCATACCCAGCCCAGCCTCATCCCCGTGAGCAGTCCTTCCCTCAGCTGCTCTGCCCTGTATAAATCAGTCATTTTGGCTATGCCACGACCCCCCCCCTCCCGCCTTTGCCAGTTTTGCCTCTTGGTCTCCTGACTCTCCTTTTTCTGCTCCCCCATCTCTTCCCGTGTCCTGTCTCAGTTAACCAGTCATGTCCACTCTGGACTCTCCCAGCTGTCTCTGCCTTGGGCTATGCTCTCCTTCATCTCTCCAATAAGCCTCCTCCACCATACCTAGGAGAGGTCACCTACCTCCCTCCCTCCCTCCCTCCCTCCCTCCCTCCCTCCCTCCCTCCCTCCCTCCCTCCCTCCCTCTCTCCCTCCCTCCTTTCCTTTTTTCCTTCCTGCCTTCCTGCCTGGCTGCCATTCTGCCTGCCTGGCTCTCTCTCTCTCATTCTTTCTTATTCAACAGCCTGTAGTTCTAGCATTTATTCTGGAAATCAAAGCAAGAGAGGGTGATTTAGAGGCCAGCTAAGGCTATGTAGCCAGACCCTGCCTTAGAAAAGAAAAGAAACAAAATAGAAAACCAAAACCTGTCGTTTGCTTCAAAGGGCAATGCATCAAATGACCAAAAAGGTGTGTTAAAATCCAGAAACTGTAATAACAATGCCTCTGCTGGCTTCCTGCTAGATGGCAGTGTCTAACAGTGAATCAGAGGCTCTATTGTTACTGGGTTACTGCTCATCCTGCATTCTTCAAGCACAAAAATAAAGCAGTTTTCAAGTATTTTTTCTTATAAACAAGATTCAGAAAACCCTTCCTTAGGATTATACTTAGGAAATAAAGGAAAAGATGACAATTTGGCCAATGTTACTCATGTGTGCATAAAGCTGGCCTAGTACAAAAACCTTCCCAGATATACTTAAGTGCTTTTATATGTATGCAGGATTGTTCCAAGAAACAGAATCTTACTCTCATCCTTCTACACCAGACAGCCCTCCCACAATCTCATGTTTGTACACTTGGTCCCTCGATGGTGGCACTGTGTGGGGGAGTTGTAGAACCTTTAGGAGGTGGAGCCTGGGTGATGGAAGTAGACCACAGGAAGAGACCATGGAAGAAGCTAGAGAAATAGAGTGGGGTTCACATCCGAGTTTCTTTTTCATCGTTGGGGTTGGAGCCCAGGGCCTTGTGTATGGTAGACAACCAACCTAGCACTGAGCTGCAGCCCTGTATTGAGCGTCTTTTAAAGCTGAAATTTGGAAGCTTTGTGAAGGCATGGGCAGACTTCAGTCAGAGCAGGATACTCAGTTTTCCTTCTTGGGACATGAATTTATCACTAGCTGAGTGGAGAATCCAGGAGGATGGGATAGGAAGATCACTAGATTTGGGGCTTGAGAGCACCCACTGTAGGGATGAAGGAGGAGTCTTGATTAGATTCCTTTGAATCCAGTCTCTGGTGTTATCTTTATAGCCTAGTAAAGACGATTGCTATTGCATCCCCAATTGCTAACGGAGAACCAATCAGAAGAGTCATTTTGGAACTGTGTTTTCTGCCTTACTTCTATCCTGCCAATGGGGAGAGGGAGGACAAGAGGAGCCCACTGAGTGTCAGGATTTGGGATAGTTAATCTTGATTGTCAGGGTCAGGGAAGCATGACTCCGGAAATGTCTCCAAGGATGTTTTCAGAAGTTCAGGTGAGCAGGGAGGGCTTGCTCTGAATGAGGGCAGCAGCATTCTGTGTGCTGGATAAAAGAGAGGAAGTGAGCTGAGCCCTAGAATCGCCTGTTTCCTGACTGTGAACACAAGGTGAGCAACCCCCTCACACAGCCGCTCCTGTGCTGTCCCCACTGTGAGGTGAGCCAAACCTAACCCACCCTAGATCCTTTAAGTCCCTATCGTTGCTTTTGTCACATACTTTCTTACAGCAAGAAGAACAGTAGCAATTCCAGAGTTAGACAACTCAGTGTGTCAGGCATGTCAGTGGACTTGGTTTATCAACTTTGTTGGGGATGGGGCAGAAATTGTTCCTTGGTTCTATCGCTGGCACTGCACTACCAAAATCTGAAGCTTGGCACCCACAGTCTGCAGACTTACTTTGGGATACTTAGCCTTACCTTCTGCAGAAGAAAACAGGAATTATTTTCCTGCTCATTTCTTTGTAGAAAAGTACTTGTAGATCCTCAACTCATCCAGATCCTTTCCTCAGAGCAGAAGGGCAACAGCAAATAGTGCAAAGCAGCCATGCAATACACTAGAGAAGCTCAACTCTCAGTCAGGCAATGGTTTTAGTCAGAGTACGTTTCAGATGTTACATACTGTGATGATTTGTATATGCTTGGCCCAGGGAGTGGCACTATTAGAAGGTTTGGCCCTGTTGGCGTAGGTGTGGCCTTGTTGGAGTAGGTGTGTCACTGTGGGTGTGGGCTTCAAGACCCTCACCCTAGCTGCCTAGAGGTGAGTATTCTGCTAGCAGCCTTCAGTTGAAAATGTAGAACTCTCAGCTCCTCCTGCACCATGCCTGCCTGGATGCTGCCATGCTCCCACCTTGATGATAAATAGACTGAGCCTCTGAACCTATGAGCCAGCCCCAATTAAATGTTGTCTTTATAAGAGTTGCCTTGGTCACGGTGTCTGTTCACAACAGTAAAACCCTAACCTAAGACACATATCACGGCCTATGAACAGATACTTCCTCTGTCCTGGAAAGTATTATTATGGGCATTGTCCTGATGTTCTCTGTTCAGAGTTCTCTCTGAAGAACTCAGAGGTTCATCCTGTAGGCAGTGATGAAACAGAAACAGGGGAGCCTCCCTTTTTAGAGTGCCATTTCATTGGAGCTTGAGGGCCTACATGATGCTCTCTGTGGGTCCATCTGCCCTCCCCAGCTGGATGACTTCTGACTTGATGACATGCTCCTGGCTAATTACTGGCCTGGATTAGATTACCTGCTACTATTGTAAATGTACCCCGAGGCCTGGCAGGTTGCTACGGAGTGTAATTCTGATACTGGAATCTGCTCTTCAGTCGTGAATATTTAAATCACAGCCGGGTTCCTGACACCTTACTACAGCCCTGGCTTCAGCAGTAACCTAACTTGAGGTGGTGTACATGAAGGGAATTTGTCT
Source organism: Mastomys natalensis (assembly GCA_021653895.1). Lineage (NCBI taxonomy): Eukaryota > Metazoa > Chordata > Mammalia > Rodentia > Muridae > Mastomys > Mastomys natalensis. The sequence goes on along the minus strand of JAJTUV010001463.1, from coordinate 196,261 downwards.
TCTTGAATTATTCTTTGGTAGTCGAGATGACTGTATACAAACCGCAAAGCAAAAACAAAAACAAAAGTCAACCCCCTGTAAGTATCTGGAGCCATAGTAGCTACAAAAATATCCCAAGCTAGCTTCTGAATCTCTCTTCAGGGTATGTTTGCCTTCATTCTTGACTCTTTCTTTCCTAATATCTGCTTCTGGTGTCTCTTTCTTTCTATTGATCTTGAAATAACATGACCTGATTTCCAGACCCGTTTCTAAAAATATGATCCCAGGATAGTTGCTTCAAATTAGTAAGGCTTAGTTTCTCTTTTGTGATAACTGGAATAACCCCAACCTTGTCTTATTTTTCAGAGTAATTGTAAATAAGGTTGAGTGAAGTGACAGATTTGAAACTCCTTGGCAGCTGATGTAGTCTTAATTTTACTTTCAGTGGTTTATATGATTATACGTGTTTGGTCTGGGGTGTTTGAGCTGGGCTGAAAGTGATGTAGTTTTTATTCCCATCGAAGATGAGAATATTTTACTACCTAATCTGGGTCATACTAATTCTATAGTTAATTGCTTTTGCATGTAAAATAAAAACTTAATAATCTTTCTGCTATGCAAAGGAAAAGATGAACTTCATTATTACTTACAGTGAATACACTGAGGACTAGAAATACTTAGTAACTTCTCCACGTTGATATTAGGTTTGAAGGAGAGTTCAAAATGCTAGCTCCACAATGTATGTAGTTAATAGCTATTAATATGCACTGACTACAATCCTGCAGGGTGCTTTTGAGGTTCTTAGAGCCTTTTGTTCCCTTTGTCTTTGACCCATCAGCTGACAGCTGTTCTAGCGGGGTTGGTTGTTCTCAGTGTCAGTATCATTTAGCATGAATTTTATAGTATTCATGTTAGAAATTACTAACGAATACATGAATTTCAGAGCTAAACTGGTTTCTGTTTGTAGTATTTATTAAAGTTATGATTTTGTCAAATAATTTTTTTAGATTATATTTGCAGTATTTCTCTTCTTCCCATTTATTCCTCCAACTCCTCCCTTGCCTTCTCTCAAATTCATGGCCTGCTTTGTAAATTGCTGTTACACACATATATGTGCACATGCGCACACACACGCTCCTCAATATGTAAACACAACTTGCTCAGCCTGTATAATGTTACCAGCATGTATAAAGCTGACCACTTGGTATTGTATAACCAATTTGAGGGTGCTTCAATGGGAAGTTAGGACTGACTGTGCTCCTCTCCAACAGTTAGGGGACCCACATGATGGCCATGCTGCACATCTGCTACAAATGTGTAGGGGCCTAGGTCCAGCCCCTGCATGCTCTTTGGTTGGTGGCTCAGTGTCTGTGAACTCCCAAGGGCCCAGGTTATGTGCCCACCCCCTCCCCCAACTGGCTTGCTCACTTCTATCCTTCACTCTTCCACAAGACTCCTAAGCCCCGCCTCATGTTTGGCTGTGGGTCTCTGCATCTGCCACCATTTGCTGCTGGATGAAGCCTCTCAGGAGACAGTTATGTTAGGTTCCTATCTGCAAGCATGGCAGAGTATTATTAATAGTGTCAGGGACTGACTTTCTCCATGGGATGGGTCTCAAGTAGGGAGAGTCATTGGTTGGCCATTCCCTCAATCACTGCTCTGTCTTTATCCTTGTGTGTCTTGTTGTTGGGACAGATCTTGGGTTGAAGGTTTTGTGGGTTGGTTGATGTCACACTCCTTCCACTGGAAGTCCCGTCTGGCTACGGGAGGAGGTGGCCACGTCAATCTCTATATCCCCCTCTGTTAGGAGTGAGAATGGAAATTGGTTGGGGCATCTCCCCAGCTGGAGAACTGGGATGGGGGAGGCTATGGGGGAGTCTGTGTGGGTGACCCTGTTTACTTATTTATTTTCTGAAGAGGCTGGGAATGTAGCTCAGTTGATTGGCTGCCTGTCTGGAATACACAGGCCCTGGATTTCATTCCTAATACCCCTATAAATCTGGGTGTGTTGGTGGGTGCCTAGAATCCCACCATTTAGAAGGCAGAATCAGGAGTAGGGAAGGAATAAGAGGTTTAGGGCTATCTTTGACTACAATCGTGAGTTTGAGGCCAGGTTGGCTTCATGGGGACCTGTCTCCAAAACACCAAAAAAAGTTCTCCCAGTTCAGATAGGTGAAAATCTTACGGGAAGCTTGCAGAAACTCATGTCCCCACACAGTCCCCTGCTTTCCGGTACTTTCTACAAAAGACTCAGCAAATAATCCAGAAACAGAAGTCCTTGATGGGGTGGGTAGTTTCTTTAGCCTTAGCCTTTATTATTTTTGTCTCCCTAGCTTTATCAGTGTGTGGTTTATTTCTTTATTCCTGGCTAGGAAGTAACTTTCTGTAAGTAACCCTGGAATCTAATTCTTCTCATGGCAGAAGAATTACAGAGAGAGTTGAGACTTGGGAGTTGATGGAACTATGTGGCTCCAAGCAAGTTAGGTAATCATTCTGGTGTCAGTTACCTTATTTCTGAGTGAGTAAGTCTATGTATATGATTAGGTTTTATGTATGTGATCTATAAGGTTCCTTCTAGCATAAGACTTCTGTGCTTTTACCCAGTTAGGCTATACCTGTCAACCCTTCATAATGGTTAAACGACTCTTCATTTGTTGCAGTGTTTTTGGATGGCACCGTGTCTGAGGACTCCAGCTGTTCTGATGATAGACTAAGAAGATTGCAGGCTGTTGCCTCTCAGCGCCAAGGCAGGCCCATTCGGAACCTTGGCTCTCAGTCCTTCATGGAGACGAGCTCCCAGCAGGAAATTGGTACCCAGATGGTTCTTCCATGTGAAGTTGTCTCTGGCTGTGGGCTAACTAAAGAACACCTGGTGGCCAGGCCAGCCCTTTGCCAGTCATCCGGGTCGGGGCAGCATGGTGCGGATTCAGAGGAGGAAGCTTCTGGCATCTTGCCTGTGTATGACAGCTACTGTCTTTCTGATGGTCACACTTCAGGTACTGGGAATCTGGGTTTTGTAGAGCAGGCTCATTGCTAGGCCTTTACCATCTCCTTCCTCCCCCGTTCTCTTTCCCCAGGACTCCGAGTCATTGATGTTTGCTTAACTTTTCAGCATGGTGAACTCACAGGACACGATGCAAGGAGAGCACCTCAATTCTATTCTTTTCTTTTATTCTTTTTTTCTTCATCTCTCTTCTTCCTCATTCTGTCCTCCTCCTCTTCCCCTGTGTGTGTATGTGTGTGTGTTTGTAGGTTTCTTCTGTGTAGTGCAGGGTAGTCTTGAACTCAAAATACTTCTGCTTCTGGCTCCTAAGTATTGAGATTAAAGGAAGGAACCATCATGCCCAGTCAGGAAAACACTTTCTCTTTTTCATTTTAACATTGTCTCATGGGCTTCAGATTTGACATGCGTTCAAGGATAACTTTCAGCATTGGTCTTCCTGCCTCTAACCTCCCAACTGTTGTGACTATAGGCATAAGCCACCGTGTTCAGTCATTTTTTAAAAGTTTTCTTCATACAGTATATTTTCATCATGTTTTTCTCCTCTTCCAGTGCCTCCATGATCCTCTCACTTCCCTACCCATCCAACTTTTATGTTCTTTCTCTTTAAAAAAAAAAAGCATAAAACACAAAACAAATATCAAACAATGGAAAAACAAAGACAAAAAATGCTAAAATGAAACAAAAAAACCTGCAAAAAATGGAGTGTGTGCATGTGTGTGTGTGTGTGTGTGTGTGTGTGTGTGTGTGTATGTGTGTGTGTTTTGGCATGGAACCATGGAATGTAGTTGATATACCCAGTGACACTCCGTTGGAGAAAGCTGAAATTCATGTGTTCTTTCGTAGTTTCTAACATGAATACTATAAAATTCATACTAAATGATACTAACATAGAGAACAACCAACCCTCCATAGAACAGCTGTCAAGGGTCAAAGATGAAGGGAACAGAAGGCTCTAAGAACCTCAAAAGCACCCTGCAGGATTGTAGTCAGTGCATATTAATAGCTATTAACTACATGAGGTGTGGAGCTAGCATTTTGAATTCCAGTTTCAGGGCCTCTCCTTCAATCCTAATATCAACGTGGAGAAGTTACTAAGTATTTCTAGTCCTCAGTGTATTCACTGTAAGTAATAATGAAGTTCATCTTTTCCTTGCATGGCAGAAAGGTTATTAAGTTTTCATTTCAACCAGATGGAGTTTCAGCACTGGGGCCTGGAAAGTAGACACGAGTGGTTTATGAGTGGGTTCCTACTCCTAACCAAGAGCTATCTGCAATTGAGTTGTGTCTTCTGAGACCCACCTCCCTGTCTTCTTCTCCCTCTGTGCTCATATGGCCTTTCCTCTGTGCTTCTGTGTACCCACAGTGCTTCTGTGTCCCCTTCTATAGTGATCTCAGTTATACTGGATTAGGGTCCTAATGACCTTATTTGAATGTAATTATCTCCTTCGAGGCTATACCGCCAAGTACAGACACAAGTACCTGCGTATCTAATCATCCCACATCACATTTTATAACCTACATGATTAAGATCAGTGACATGATGGTTATCTCATTGTTCACTTTAGAACAATGGGTTTAGAATCACCTAGGAGACACACCTCTGCATCTCTCAGTGAGGGCTTTTCCAGGGATGTTTAATAGAGAAGGGAAGACTAACCTGGACTATGTGTGGCACCGTCCTATGGGCTGAGGGCCCAGATGAAATAAAAGGGAAAGAAAGAGAAACTATAATTAGCATCCCTTCTCTGCCTCCTGCTCTGCCAAGCTGGGAGGGGAAAAGCTAGTCACATGTTCCCACCACGCGGAGCCACTGCTTTTGTGACTTCCCTGCCAAAATGTGCCGTGTTCCGGATCTGCGAGCTCCTCGTGGGTATTTGGTCATAGCAGTGAGAAAAATGACTCATACAAATGATAGTTGACACATGACGATATAAATGACAATCGTCCAGTTAAGCCCAAATGCTCTTGGAGGGAATCATGGACTTTAGACATCATTCTGAATCCACACTTCATTATTTTTTGTCAGAAAACGCACTACGTGTATATGTATCTTTATTTTTGAATTTTAATTACCTACTTGCAAAAAAAAAAATCATTCATGAATACATGTGGGGTATTTTAAAAACAAATCCTTGTAGCGCTTCACTTGGCTATGCAGTAGTATGCTTTTCTAACAGATGTGGGCCAGTTTTCTTTTTGAGACTAGGTTGATCTATCTCTGTCTCTCTGTGTCAGTGTCTCTCCTGTCTGGGCTAATTTCAAACTGGCTATCCTCCTGTGCTAGAGCCCCCTGTCCTAAATGCTGGAATTGTGAATGTATTCACTATATCACACAGTTAGACTTTAAAAGATTTATTTATATTTGTTTTGTGTGTGTGTGTTGTATGCGTGCATCTGTATGTATGCATGTGTGTGTATGTGTGCAACTGTGCCATATTTGTGTGGGTCCCTGCAGAGACTAAAAGCAGGTGTCAGGTCCTACATAGCTGCAGTTATAGGAGTTTTGAGCTGTCTAGTGTGGGTCCTGGGAACAAACTCAGGTCTTCTAGGAGGGTAGTAAGTGCACTTAGTCACCGAGGATCACTCCAGCACACAGACTTCAAAACCATAACCACACAACTGCTGTCTCACCTACCGCAGGGATCAATGGTTTCTCAGTATCCTCTGCAGTAGGCATGCTAGATTTCTCCCCGTGAAGAACTCTTTTGTAATGGCATGCTGAATCTGCAGTAAATAAATACACCTTCACATACTGCATTTGGGTGATAAATCTTGAGTTTTGCATTTGTATTTTTTGTTTGTTTGTTTGGGAGGTTTCTTTTGTTCCTTATTTTATTCCCTCTCTTGGATTTGTTGAAGAAACTGGTTTATTTCCCCTTTGGATTGTAGATTTGGTTGATCTTATCCCAAGGGTTTTGTTAATTGTCCTCCTGTCTCCTATATTTCCTATAAATCAACCATGGCATCTAGGATAGATACACATTGAGACCGTATTTATCTCTCCTTAAAATTTCTTCTATCATTTGTAATGAACTTTACACTTCACGCGGGAGACATGGGTGAGGCACACAGAACAAATTTTGTATTCGCAGTTCCATCTCCTGGAGTTTTGACAGCCTTTTCTGTTTTCTCCTTAAGTTACTGGTTGTACATTCGCAAGGAAGGTCACATGAAGAGAGGGTCTGAGGCCATAAATTAACTTGCTTCCCTCAAGCTTTTGGGGAAGAGCCACATTATTACATTATAAAAATGCAGAGAAAGCTCTTGGCAAGGGCTGCCTTGGTTTTGGTTTGAAAGCTAATGTAATTGCTTTACTCTTTTGGAATAGCACTTGGCTTTCATAGAAAAGGTCTTAACATTTTAGTTGGCATGGGTGCTTTACGTTTTACCCTTTTTGCAGAGAGTTACAGACTCCATGGGATGCATGGTGGCCAGTGGCCCCTTTCTCATACCAGGAATAGCATGCCCTTTAAAAAGGAGCTGCCCCTGGCTGCTGAGTGTGTATCTTCTCCCATACCGGGTGCAAACCCGCTGTGCGTCACTGTGGTGGAGTTAGTAAATCATCCCTTGGGACCCTGGAAGAGGTTTCAGGACCCTCTGTGTCTGACCATCCATTAGAATGACTAACCCTGGTTGGCAGATAATTTGGGAGCTATATCCATGTCTCAGCGTCTGGGAATTGTGAACATAGCACTTCACATGGCAGAGGGGACCTTGCAGATGTGGTTAGTGCGAGTGTAGCTTGGGATGGGGAATGGCTTTGGTGTAAATGTGTCCCTTAAAGTTTATCTGTTGGAAATTGAATCCACACAGTAAGAGTGATGAGAGGCGGGATGTTAAAAGGTGATGTGCTGTGGGCTGAATGCCATTATCACGGAACTGCTGTCTTAGGGCTGGTTGCTGATAAAATGATGACATTCATTCATTCATTCATTCATTCTGCCTGTCTGTCTGTCCATCTGTCTTTTTTTCTTTTTGAGACAGTTTCCATGTTGACCCTGAACTTGTTATCTACTGCCTCAGTTCCTTATGTGCTAGGATCACATGGATATACCATTTCTGGCTCTAAAATAATCTGTTTGTGGGGAGGGCACGTGCCAGGATAAAGCCCACTGGTTTGATTATAGAGGGCAAGCATTCCAGTACTAAGCTATACCCCAGCCCTTCCTGACCCTTTCCTTCTCATTGGCTCCTCAATGTTGGATCATGTAGTCTCCAGAACTATGAGAAACCAGTCTTTCCTCTTTAGAGATGATCAGCCCCAGGTATGCTGTTATAGCATCACTGGACCGAAGAAAGGAGGTAATTCTGAATTACCCACAGAGATTGAAGGTAATCACCAGTCATGGAAAGCAGGGAACCTTTCCTGGATGTGGTCCCAGAGAGGGCTGATGTCAGCAGCGAGGGAAGTGCTATCAATAGATCTAAATATTGAAAATGGGGCCATGAGCTGAATAAGCGTTGTGAGCTATTCCTAAAAGAAAAAAAAAAAAAACACCAAGAGGTTGGGCTGTCCCTCGTGGTCTGTAGAGAAGAATATACATTTGCTGGCCCTTTGATTTTAGACTATAAGCCCATGCCTAACTCTTGACCTCTACAATGGCATAGTAATATGTGTGTTTTTTAAAGGGGTTTTGTTGTAGGATATTTGATCACACTGAGAACCCCAAGATGATGTTATTTACTGGAAAAACCTGTTTCTAGTTGTGATGTGGCTCAGCCTTAGCTTTCTGTTTTTTGTCAACGGGATTAATAAAGTCAACTGTAGGTCAAGAGGTGGAGCAAGCAACCAGTTGACAGGAAAAAAAAACATAGAGAGTAAGGGGGAATCAGAAGGATGGATAGAGAGACACACAGCAAGTAGAAGGGAGGGACGTTCAGTTTGAAGGGTTCTTGAGCCAGTGTGGAGGACGGCTTGCTTTTCCTTTTGGGATGTCAGCTGAGGAGGAGGAAGGTCAGTTGGTTGCTTTCTCTGTCTCTCTGAGCTAGCAGGCTTTCACCCTAGCGTGTGGGCTCCCGAGTCTTTGTTGGTAAGATCAAACGTTTGAGATTTTGTTAAAAAACAGCAGAGTTTTGATATGTTGTTGCTGAAGGACTGACAGGAAGCAAACTCATCGAGACAGACGGGAGATGTGCTGGAAGAAATGGAAGACCCCGATTCTGATCCTGCTTCCCTTCACTTTCAGGTAGTGGTCGAGCTTGGGAACTTTGAGAGGAAGAAGTTTCAAAACTCCAACCTACAAGATGGACATCAAGGCGTGGAGGGAGAGCCTAAACACCTGAATCCATTTCCTGAGAAGGAAGCACTGGCCTTGCCCGGGAGGGACAAGGTGGATGCTCGTGGCTACCCCATCGTGCTGTGGTGGTCCCCACTGACTGGAGAGACTGGCAGGCTCGGCCAGTGTGGGGCAGATGCTTGCTTCTTTACTATCAACAGGACCTTCCAGTACCATCCGATGACCAAGGCCTTCCTCTTCTATGGTGAGTTGGGCATTCCTTCCTCCTTCCTGGTCAAAGCCTGGTTACTGCTCATCTCTTGAGAGGGCAGAACTCTCTTTGATCACATGTTGGTACAGCTTACTTCTTTAGCTCTATAGAAGACCTGAGGTACTTAGCAGATATCAAACAACCCTGGCCAACTGTGCTAGTTTGAAAGGAAATGGTCCCTATAGGCTCATGTTTGAATGACTGGTCCCCAGTTGATGGACTATTTAGGAAGGATTAGGAGATACGGCCTTGTTGGAGAATGTATGGCTTTGAGGTTTCAAAAATATATGCCAGGCCCAGGCTCTTCTGCTGCCTGAAGATCAGGTTATACACTCTTAGCAATTAGCATCTGGTACCATGTCTGCCTGGGTGCCACCAACTCCTTGCCATAATGATCATGCACTAACCCTCTGAAACCATAAGCAATCTCCCAATTAAATGCTGCCTTCTATAAGCTGCCTTGGTCATGGTGTGTCTTCACAGCAGTAGAACAACAACTGAGATACCAACATAGGCTTAGTTAGTTGGCCTGCTCAGTGTTTTCACAGGTAAGTGTAGTGGTTACTGAATCTGATACTTAGACTTTGGTATTGTTGACATGAGTTCACTGTATGTGACTGATTAATATTTGTGATGAAGGTAGGAACATTTGTTTGATCATCATGACAGATATCTAATTGGACATAAACAAGCATAATGCTTATCTCTCTGATGTTAGATTAATCAAAATGAAAAGAAATGGCTGGGGAGAGAGAGTTAAGTCATTAAGGTAATTGTTATGTAAACATGGTGACTTAGTTACTTTTCTGTCACTGTGAAGAGGCACCATGACAGAGGCAACTTATGAAATAAAATTCACAGTTCCAGAAGAATCCATGACCACCATGGTGGGGAGAATGTGCCAGATAGGCAGGCATGGCATGGCATCCGTGTGTGAATGTGTGTTTGTGTCTGTGTGCTTGTTCACAAGTGTGTGTGAATGTGAGAGTGTATGTGTGAGTGTGTGTGTGAGTGCATGTGTCCAGTTGTGGCACTGGAAAGGCAGACTAGGGTGGAGTTGAGTCATTCTTCAGTGTTTTCTCCAGTAGAAGCAGGGAGTTTGTATGTCCCAGAGAGTCAGGCTCACAGAGCAGTGGGCAGGAGTGTCCTGTCCTGGTATAATACACCAGAGAAATCCACAGCACAGGTTGAATATCTTTTAACTGAAGGCATTGGGACGAAACTGTTTCAGTTGTTTTTTTTTGGATTTTAAACACACACACACACACACACACACACACACACACGGCCACATCTTTGGGATGGCATTCAGTTTACTCATGTCTCAGGTATTCCTTCAGACTGTGTGTACAGTCTGAAGATGATCTTACATAGTGTTTCCAGTGTGTCTGTGTTTTGACTGTTCCACAAGACCAGATAGGAGATTTTTTTTACCCCCACTTTTTGACATGTTAGAAGTTAAAAAGCTTGGACTTGGGAGCATACTTGGATCTTGGATTTTTGGATTATGGATGCTCAACTTGTATTTAAAAATCCAGATCTGGCTGATTGCTTCCTTGATACATGTGAATGTCGGTCAGAATAAGGTCTGGTCTTTCAGGGCCAGGCTGTAGCTTGCTTGTCCTGAGAGCAGATCACAAAACCAGAACAGCACTGTGTGCTTATTCTGAACATCATTTAATTGCAGTCACACTGAAGGTGTGCTGTAGATATGATATAATATAGATATAATGCTATATTTATAAAGCCCTTCTAAAATCTAGATTGTTCTGAATTCAGAGCGCATGGTGTACAGGTGTGGATGAGGGACTGTGGTCCACAATTTGTGCCATGCTTTGATAGGAAGCAAAATTAAATATTGAGTTTAATTAAATTCTTTCTCTCTCTCTCTCTCTCTCTCTCTCTCTCTCTCTCTCTCTCTCTCTTTTGGCTTTTTGAGACAGGGTTCCATGATGTAGCCCAGGCTGGTGCCAAATCCACCCTCCCCTGCTTCAGCTTCTTGCCTGTTGGGATTTTAGTCATACCTCAAAGCACTTGGCTTAATTGCCCTCAATTTTAGCAACACTATAGTAGGTTTCCAAAGTTGAGAAACAACACATCATAACTAGAACTGACTGCAGAAGAAAATCATGATTCTGAAATGTGTGTGTGTGTTGTACACACACTGTTACTCAGGGATGCAGGATTGATGTGCATTTATTGCATTAATTTAAATTAATTTAATTTAAATTGATTATAATTTGGTGATTGATGAAAACTTCTTGGATGTTGGTTTGGCCATAGCTAATAAACATAAATTCATATCAAATAATCCTCTAGTAGGTGCATATCTTTATGAATTTTCATATAAGTACCTGTGTTGTCTGTGATAGCAGATCTTTTCTCGGATTGTGTAAGACCTTTCTGCAAATCACACATTTACATTATGATTCATAACACTAGCAAAATTACAGTTATGAAATAGTAACGAAAACAATTTAATGGTTGGGGCTCACGACAATATGAGGAACTATATTAAAGGGCCATGACATTAGGGTGGTTGAGAACCACTGAGTTAGGGGAATGTCCATCGATCTTGGGGGATTCTGAGGCAGGACAGAACACTGAAAAATGTTTTCTAAGTCTTTCCTCATGAAGTAGGAGAGGGACAGGGGACGGCTCAGTGGTAGAGCAGGTGTTTTGTCTGTGCGAGGCTGTCTGTATCCAGTACTCAGCAAGAGAAACCACAGACCCAAAGAATGTAGGGGAAATTTCAAGTTACTCTTGAGGGAAAATGTAGTTGGGTTGTGTTAGGATTTGATACCATGGCAGGTAGAGAAGAAAATCTAGTGTTTGAGACATGTAACAAAAAGCTCTAGGAAGGGAAGAAATAAGGATTGAAGGTTACACTGGGACTGACAAAGATGTTGGCTTAAGATTTTATATCCAGTAGGAGGATGAGGTTAGGGGAGTCACAGAAAGCTGAAACTCTTTTGTAAGAGTCAGCGAAGAGGAAGGGACAGAAGACCCTCAACTAAGGTCTGGATGTAGCTCAGTGGCAGAACACTAGCCTTGTAGACACAAGATTCTAGTTTCAATCTGTAGCTATTCAAAAGCCAAGTCAAGTACAACACTTATAAACCATCCCTGGGTTTTTTCCATCAGGGGAAGTTCCTCCTTGAATGTCCATCTACTTCTGCCAAGCACAATGCTAATTGTTTGTAGTTGAGAGGATGATAGTAAGGTAACCATGGTCTTGGTTTTATATTGTGCATCACTTCTTCCCTAGTAGAGTTTGACGTCTCACTTGATGATAGGGCCACACTGACTCTTTGTTCTACTTCCCCAGTCTCTACACCTAGCATTGTCCTTTCAGTATGGCTGGTGTTTAAAATATACTCAGACTTGGAGCCTTGGAGGATGTCATAATTAGGGTTTCATTGTTGTGAAGAGACACCATGCCACAGCAACTCTTATAAAGGACAACATTTAATTCAGGCTTGCTTCTAGGTTCAGAGGATCAGTCCATTATCATTATGGCAGAAAGCATGGCAGCATCTAAGCATGTATGGCGCTGGAGGAGAGTTTTACTTCTTGTTCTAAATGTGGCCAGGAGAAGACTGACTTCCGGGAAGCTAGGAGGAAGATCTCATTGTCCACCCCTACAGTGACACACTTTCGTCAACAAGGCCACACCCACTTCACAAGGCCACACCTCCTAATAGTGCCACTTCCTGGGCCAAGCAAATTCAAACCACCACCACAGGGGACTGGGGTTGGTCTATCAATGTCTAACCAAGGGTATAGTCCTTTCTGCATTACAGTGATGAGCAAGGGGTATGTTGTTATTGCAGAACATGGTTGGGTGTGTTTGCATTTGTGTTTGGGGTGGGGAGCGCACTTGCACCCCTCCCATTTCACACCTCCTTTCATTCTCAGGAAAGGTCTGGCTGTGTGCCTCAGACTGGCCTCAAACTCAAGATCCTCCTGCCTCAGCTTTCCCATGATGTGGTCCCATTTTGCAAATGCCTGGCTTCAACATAGTTTTTTTCTGTCTGAGGGGTCCAATGTTTTGTTAAGTGGGTCACTTATGCTGTAGTGGGACTCTGTTGTAGCAGAGGTTGAAAAAGAGAAGGCAGAAAAAAATGATCGAGGTATCAACAACTGACCCTCCAAAAAGGGGAAAGGAAGTCAGGCAGATTATGCCACCTCTAAACTGTTATACCTCAGGTTGGATATTTTACCGTTATTTGTTACTTTTAACCCACCTTTTTTCCTCTTCTTCCTATAGATGATTGCTTAATATAAGCACATTAGGGAGGTAATAAAGACTTTAGCTAAAGAAATATAATGAGCACTTCTGTCTGGCTCAAACCACTTGAGACATGCAGAGAATTAGCTTCATTGACAATTGTCTGAAAGAAAAATTAAGCAGTCACAAGTGGATAGTTTTTAATCCCAAATCCATAGTTATTGAAAGGTAGTCTTAGAAATGGCCCCTGCAGTGATTTTTAGAACAAAACTGAGCTTGTAAATGGCTCTCTGGAAAAGTGTCCCTCAGGAAGGGTGGTTGGGGCACCTTCATGGGAGAGAGGTAGTCGGAATAGGCAGCTGTTCCATTTGCAGTACATTTCTGGATAGGTGTCTCTGTAATAGGTAAGGTAGGGACGTCGTAACTATTGCAGCAGCCTATATCTGTGAAATCTGGCTATTACTGGGAAATCTGTCTATTAGCATGCCTCACTGAAGTCTGACATTATGCATAAGATGTAGAAAAGGTCGGCCTGCAAGAAGGCCTGTAGTCCAGGTGTGGTGTTGGCCTCCAGTGACTGGGGGAGTCAAAGCGTACCACCTGTGGGTGCAAGCTCCCTGTCTAGTCTGATTGTCTAGTTACTTCCTCAATAGTTGATCACATTTGTTCCAATTCAGCTTTCTTTGGAATGTTTCTTTTCTTTTCTTTAAAGATTTGTTTATTTTTATGTATGTGCGTACACTGTTGCTCTCTGCAGACACACCAAAAGAGGGCATCGGATCCCATTACAGATGGTTGTGAGCTACTAACTATAAACTGATTTAAAGTTTACACTGTGGTTGCTGGGAATTGAACTCAGGACCTCTGGAAGAGCAATCAGTAATCTTAACCATGGAGCCATCCTTCCAGCGCCAGAAGGTTTCTTTTTTCTTGTTGTCTTTTTGTTTGTGTTTGTGAACAAGAGACACATATGGCCCAAGTGCGCCTGGAACACCTATGTAATCCAGGCTGGCCTTGAACTTGAGTATCTTCTGTTCTGCCATTTGAGTCTTAGGATTATAGGTGTGCATACCTCCACCTTCCGAGGGGCCAGTGTAGGAAGATCTCTTAATTGTCATAAACTGGGAGGAAGCAATTAGAAGAGGGATTATAGGTATAACACGGGAGAGCTCACTGAATCCTGAAATACCACGAGCAGTTGTGGAGCCGTGCAAATGACATAGCTGGTTACGAACTTGTCCTGAGTGGTCTAAAGTGTCTCATGGATACAATCTGTGGATTCTTCGTTTTTTTGGAGAGTCGTAATAAAAATGACTGAGGACAAATGGTAGCAAAGTCAAAAGATATTCTCGTTGTTCCAGAGGACACTTGGGGAATTAGGTTCAGTGTCGTGCTATGATCATGTGCAATTAAAAAGAGAGGGAGGTGTGTGTAGGAGCCCAGCTGCTCAGACAGAGCCTCTCTAGCGCTTTCCAGATATAGGGCCTTTCTCATGCCCTTCCATTACCTGGCTTCGTCTTCCAAAACAAGACATATTTCTGCCCAGATGACATTTCTTGGAAAGGCTTTCCCTCATCTTTCTAGACTGTTCTCAGGTGAGGGATTGCCCTGATCAGATTGGCCTTTGGGTATGTCTGTGGGGCATTATCTCGCTGGTTAATGGATGTAGGAGGGCCTCGCCTTTGTGGGCAGCACCATTTCCTGGGCAGGTAGTCCTGCATTATACAAAAAACTAACCAGTGAGCCACTAAGCAGAGTGTAGCCATGGTTTCTGCTTCAGGTTTCTGCTTGAGTTCTGGTCCTGACTTCCCTCAACTGTAACGGTAACTTGTAAGCTGAAACAAACCCTTTTCTCCCCTACGTTCCTTTAGATCAGAGTGATTTTTATTATTGCTTCTTTAAAAATCACAGCAATAGAAATTGAACTGAAATTCTCGAAGGGTAACATGAGGATGGCAACCTTCTGGGCTTTGGGTTAGAAAAGGGAGCAGAGCTGCTAGTGTCTGCTTTGTAAACTACCACTTAATTATTTTTTCACTATGATTCCCTAATCTCAATTAAACCCCGCATCCGCAGCCCAAATGTCCGGTTGTTTTTCTAATAAAAACCTCTAAGAATTATTCAAAGGCACTCTTGCTTATCTGCATGATCTGTCTGACAAGAAAATAGGAATTGTCAAGTCCTGGAGGGGTAGCGGTCTCTGGCATGTGGCAGGAAGGTTGGGGACGGGAAGACACTGATGCCCATTCCCTGCCTGATTAAACCAGTGCTTCACCCTTCAAGGCCCGTACAGATATTCATTTGGCTTAAATAGAAATGTAATCCACAAAGCTATTTTGTTTTCAGAATTAGCTCAGCACAAAAGCAGTAATGAAATTTATGAACAGATTAACAGCTCACTGGCTCTTTGTCGCTTTGTAAAGATAGCTTTTAGGAAAAGTGTGACATGTAAAGAATTTATTATTTCCTTGCAGCTAAGAAACTTTTGTTTTCTGTCTATAAAAATACTATCTGTTAATGTTGAATTTTAATCTGTCTCCTTTTAAAAAAAAATCACAGTAGTGTGATATATAGCACTGTTATAAAAGTCGATGGTCAGGAGTTCTGTAGCCTTCCCTCTGACTAAGGTTTTGCTTTAAGATTGGTTTGATCTGGTATATTTATGCCTCGTGAATGGGAACTCTTGAGAGAAACTGGTCTCTGGAAAGTATACTTCCTTTCCTCTGAATGTTGAGTACTGTGTGAGCAAATCTGGCAGTATTCCTCCACACAGGTGCCCTTTCCTCTGGCTTCCTCCGCGTCCGTGCTTTGCTGTATTTCCAAAGATGTCACAAGCTGATTTGACAAGACTGTTGCTAAGCCTCACGGCTCATGGACAGTGCTGGTCATAAAACCCCCTGGTAGCGAATGGAATGAGATGCGCCCCACATGCATCCCTTTCCATTCTCTTCCTCACCCGGTACTGTCCACACATACATGTAATCATTTATGGTCAGAATCCTTTTCTAGTATGTGTGAGTCTTTTGGGGCATGTGGAAGGCACAGTGAACACTTGTGTGGCTGTGTGAAGCCATTGATAGTGACCAGGGCTCCTTTACAGAGTTCCGAGTTTAGACAGAGGAGCGCTGTATTGACACCGACATGCATGACCTCGGCTGCAATATTCTCCACTGAGGACACTGGGTAGATACTCAACAACGGCCACTTCCCTTTAATTTATACAATCCCGCATTCCCGGGAAATTCAAAATAAAACTAGTCACATTTCAGATATTTTTTTTCTTAATTCTTAGTAAACTTGCACAATATAGTATTTTTAGTCATACTCACCTGATGTGATGAATTTTCATGTGGTGTTTAAAATCAATCTTTTATTCTGTCTGTCTTTCTGTCTGTCTTGATAACAAGGCAAGTGTGGCGGCTTCCGTTTCTCCTCCTCTGATTTGCTCTCGATGTGGCAGAGTGTGAAGGGTTGACTTAGAGATCATAGATTTGAGCTTATTTCATGGAATGCAGTAAGGTCAGTCTTATTTGCACTCTGAAGTACCACACACTAATTGGGGACCAGGCCAAATCTTATATGGACTCCACTTCTAGGTGCACCTGAGATCCTGTTCTGGTCTTCTCTTGCCCTTAGAGGGAGTCCAGAGAATTAGTTCCCACTGAAAGAGTGAAGATCACACAGTTAAACAGTGTGTATAGTCTTTCTCTTGAAAACATGACTGCCATCCAGGGCGTGGCGGCGTGTGCCTTTAATCCCAGCTGTTGGGAGGTGGAGACAGACGGATCTCTGAGTTCAAGGCCAGCCCGGTCTATAGAGTGAGTTACGGGACAGCCAGGGCCAGGTCTACACAGAGGAACCCTGTCTTGAAAAACAACAACAACAGCAACAAAGAAAAACAAAATACAACTTCTAGTTCTGTTTCCCAGGGCCATGAGCAGTTGCTCTTTTATATCCAAAGTTCCACAAAAGTATGTCAGAGCCGTCTCTGTCTTCTCATCACAACCTCTAATTATTTCTCAGCTCCGAATACTGGCCTTTGCCCATTTTCACAGACTCCCCTAAGTACCATAACTTCTTCCCTGGTCAGTGCCTACTCCCAGCAGGCTCTAGTGGCCCTGCCTGCAGCTGCCTGCCCCTTCTGCTGTTTCGTTAGAGCCTCTACTAAAGCACGCTGATTTTCTTCTCGGGTAATTACCATGTTACCTGCTATCTGACACCACAATGATGCTTCCTCCTCTGGAATGTTCCTTCTACCCCCTAATTCTCTTTGTTCCACTCATCCTTCACTCAGCCTGCATCACTACCCTAGGAGACCTCCTCTAACCTGCTGACAAGGTCTAGCCTGCTCCTAAAAACATCTCACAAGTCGTCTGAGTTCTGATGTAACACTTACCATGTGACTGATCACTGTGTGCTTTTCCTACTGTGTTGTGAGCTGCACAAAAATAAAGGCCTTTTCCATTTTGCTTCGTATTGCATTTCTAGGACTAAGCCTAGTGCTTGGCAGGCCAAATACCATGAGAGAGCTTCCTTGACCAAAATAATCAGTGGTTTTGTGGCAAGAGTCAGCTGTTCCCCATGGTGACAAGAGGGGGCAGCAGAGAGCTGTCAGAGAAGCCTCTGTGAGGTTAGCAAACCAGACTGTTGAATTAGGAACAGACGAGAGGAGGGAGAAATGTCAGTTTGGAAACGGAGAAGCCAGAGAACAATTTGTTCAGAAGAAAAATGTGTCGAGAGTAAGAAGCTTCTAGCAGGAGTTAGAGAGAGGAGGCTGGTGAGGTTTCTGAGTATGTCTTAGCCTCTGGCTGGCCATCCTTATTCATGGCGGTCCTTCCCGGGACTGGAAAGGATCCTGCCCAATCGGTACACGGGGAAGCCATGCTGCAGACAGGCTAGTCCATGAGGACGGAGGCCACTTCGTTCTGGGCAGCAGCTTCTTTCCTTTGGGAGCTCACAGCACATAGAAGGTGGCAGTTCTGTTCCTCCATGGGATTTGGGACTCACAGGCTGGACCTTGAGACACGAGGAAGAAGAAAAAGGGTAGGAAGTAACATTTACAAAGTACCCTGTGTTATAGACACAACACAGTCTGGTAAGATCACCCTTTAACTCATTTGAAAGGTGAATGTGTTCTGCTCTGTGGGTGACAGTCGTAAGTGTCAATCATCCATGTGGCTAATCTGAATTTTAACCTTAGCCTCCTGGTTTACAAATCTATGGCTTTCTAATATACTCAGAAGATATGGAGATTTCCCCTACAGTTTTCTAAATTCTCCCGTGTAAGGAGAAGTATGTTCTCTTTTCATTCCCATGTCACACGAGGACCAACAGGTGGAGAATTCAGCTTGGTGTGCTCAAAGGCTCTGGATTCCACCCCCCAGCACCACACAGAGAAAAGCTACACTGGAAACTGTTACCCTAATTATGTGTGTGTTGGTTTCTGGGAAGTGATACTGCATTTTAGGTTCATGTCCATGTTCTGCGTGGCTGGTCTGCACAAGGAAATCTGTCAGGACGGTTCTCTTGATTTTTATATGGAAACAAAAAAACATTTTGGGAGGGTTTCTTGGTCAGACTGGATGCCAGTGTGGAGAAGGGAGTTATTATAAGCTCATAGCTCAGGAACCAGCTTTAGAATTATTCTGAATTTCTCTGAGGTCCTCTGAAGAAAGTCCCCTCAAGAGAGTTCTCTCTTACTCCCACCCCCATACTGCCTCCATTGCCTTCACTGTCTCCACATCTCCATGGTCTCCACTTCCCTGCTGCACCCCCTGCACCCACTGCCTGCACTATAGGCTTTGACTTGCTATGCCTGAGCACCCCAGCCCAGGTCCCTGACTTCATGATGTGCAGAGCCAGCGTGGCTAGGAGATCTGTGGCCTGAGGTAGAAGAGCATCATCTCAAGAGACGGAAAGCCAGCAGAGTCGAGGGCAGTGCATGATACTGTCTCTGTTACCTACCAGTTGAGAACTGAGCATGAGCCAGTGTTTTGGCAGGGAGAGATGTGCAGCTTTATCAAGTACTAAGTAATGCTGAGGAAGAAGACATAGTCTTCTCATTTCACAGACGCGAAGGTAAAAGCTGTTGTTAACATCATATTTGTCCTTCTTTGCACCAGTCTGGTCTCGTACTATTGACCCTATTCATTTTCACCTGCAGTAACGATTTGTCTGTGGTCCCTCCCATCATCACCTGCAGGGATAGTATCTGTGTTGCCTTGTTTTTATCAGGTAGGTTTGGTCAAACAGTTACTAATGGTGACAATACAGCTGCTCTTCAGATGCCTTCGGATTTGAGTATAGTCGTGGAAGTGGCTGCTGCCACGGGCACTTCTGGTTCTCTGTGCACATGCCCCATGTCATGTTTCTGTCCCACTCTGCTTTTAGTTCAGAAAGTACCTGTAGATTCACAGGATGCTGAGAACAGTGAAAGAGCTGCTCTCCCACTGGAACACATTTCTCTCTCAATTGACCATGTTTTCAGAATGCTTTAGTGAAACCTTTTGGAAAAGGCCACAGTAAAGACATACTGTCAAAGAAATTGTTCTAGACAAATTCTGGGACCGAGAATTAGGAGACCAAGCAGATGATGGAGGATTTGGTAAGTAAAACTTCATGTACAAATTCCAGGGTGTTTTTCCACGAGGTGACACTAGAGGGCAGTATGTACAGTAAAAGCTGGTCATAGGGCAAACTCTGATTTCTATTCTTCCAGTTAAGTTTGAAAATGTTCATGTATCACCCTTTATGCTTCATTTTATTACACAAAGGGAGAAAACATTAATGTTATATGCTAGCAGAAGTATTTTAGGATGAAGGATTTTGATAATTTTATCTAGTTAATATTTAGACTTAATGTTCAAAGTCAAACTTTTATTTATGTATTTTTTTTAAATAAGACAAAATTTAAAAAAAGTGTTCTTATTGTGGTGGTCCTTGCTCATCCCAGAACTCAGAAGACTGAAGCATCAGGATTGTGATGCAAGAACAATTCAAGGCAATTGAGGAAGAAAGGCTCTGTCTCTGGAACAATAAAAATAAAAATGGTAGTTCTTTCCCTCCATAATTACTTATCCCAAAGCTGCCCTCTGGAATTTATGTTTGTGTGTTTTCTCTCTCTTACCTTTCTCTCCTTGGTTTTTAGACAAGATCTCAAGTACTCAGGCTACCTCAAATTCTCTATATGGCTGAGGATGGACTTGAATTTGGAATTCTTCTCTATCTCCCAAATGCTGGGATTATAGTTGTGTGGCACCATTCACCATTGCTACCCATCCCCCTCTCTCCTCCTTGGATGGGAGTGTGACCTAAGAGCTTCATTAGGGTTGGTTGTACAATCCCAAGTGAGAGGTTCTTTATAGGAGCCTGGCCACCTTACCAGAGACTGCACTACAGGAGAAAATGCCTTCCTTTCCCTCTGCAACTTTTAATTGCCAGTGCTCTTCAGGGAGGTTTGGCACCTTAGGAACCCCTTCACCTGGGCTACTGCCTGAAAGTACTTGGGGAAGGCTTGGGCCCGTTGGTTCTCTTCCCTGTCCATGGCAGGATGTCATTTAAAAAGTTACTACATTTACCCACTCAGACATCTTGCTTGCCATGACAAATGTGGATGGGCTCAATATTGTGCAAGTCTTCTGCTGGTAAACTCACCTGTGAGTTTAGTAGTTCAATGACCATGTGATACCAGTAAGATCCACAAACCTCCAGAGTCAAGCTCCTACATTCTTTCTACCTCCTTTTGATTGGTGTTCCCCAAGACATGGAGGGGATGTCTTGTCTAGGGCTAAACATTCAACCATTACTTGTTCTCGTTACTTTCTGCAGAAGAAACTTTCTCGAATGAAGCTGACAACAGCAGTAATCTATGGTTGTAAATATTGATATTTAGAAGGCACATCATGATCACTTAGATAAACAATAGCCATAGCTTTCCTACTAGGGCATAGAGCTAGCCTTCCCAGCATGGGCTTTTGACCAGGTTTTATAGGACCAGATGTGTGAACTTCCTCTTGAGGAGGGAATCTGAAAGCATTTGGTTACCCCCCATAAGTTATTTGCTGTGATTGGACCAGTGGGAATATCTTGTCTGGTTGGTCGGTAGTGTAGCATGGATGCTTCACAGCTGAGTAAGAATGTACATGAGAATTCTCCCTTAGCAGCTTGCCTACCTTCTGTCAGTATGAGCGCTGCCCAGCAGGGAGAAAGCTTCTGGCCCACTTGATTTCTCTAGGTTCTTCAATGAGAGCATTGCATACCATTTCTAAATAATATGTCCTTTCGTTTATAATTGATGTTATCTGACTTTGATTTATGTTTGTATACATAAATGTGGTGAGTACATTTATGTGCAGGAGCCTGCGGAGGCTAAAGGAGGGCATTGGAACCTCTATGGATGTAATTACAAGTTACAAGTGGTTACGGGTTGCCTGACATGGTGCCTGGGAACTGAACTTGGGTCCTCTGGAAAAGCAGCAAGCCCTCTAAACCACAGAGTCACCTCTCTAGTCTCTTCTCCCATATAGAGGACTGTTAGTTTTATGTACTAAAAACAACCCCTTTATTATTATTATGTGTGGAGTATATACAAGGGCGCATTGAATGTGTGACATGGTACATGGGAGGAGGTCAGAGGACAATGTTGTAGAGTTGATTTTCCCCTTCCATCTTTATGTCAGTCCTGGGAATCAAACTCATGTCGTCAGGCTATGCAGCAAGTAGAATCATCTCACAGGCCCTGGTGGCTTCATTTTTAAGATATTTCCCCAGACACATATATTTCTCTACCTCAAATCTAATATAGTTACACTATATCACATCAGAAATCGATTATAATATAATGCTGTAATTTAACTTTTCCTCATGGTACATTTCACTTAAGAATCAGAGTGGACAGAATGAAAAATCTCTCCCTCTCCTCACCCTCCGAGGCAGCCGTCAGTTTCCTGTTTGGGTTGATTACTCCCAAATTGTCTTCTCTTTCATATTACTGTGAATACATCCCAGAGCTTCATTCACCAGCATTGTTTACATCACTGTCACCATGGAAACCGTGCTTAACTTAGAGCCAATGACTCTATTTCTTTTTTCTTTTTCTTTTGTATGTTGTATTTATCTTGAACTAAATCTTTAAAGGTTCTGAAATTTTGTTAATTATTTACCATTCATTTTGTGTTCCACTAGACAGATCAAGCACACATAGTTATCTATAAATGTTTTAAATGAATAAAATTGAAGTAAATGGTCTCCTTATACAGTTACTTATTAATTTGACTTTCTTTTTTTTTTTTTTTAATTTTTATTTTCAGCAAATCAAAAAAATTTAAAAGCATTCAAACAGAATAAAATGAAAAGAAACAAACAAGCAAAATACCAAGGGTCAGAGATACTTATACAAGAATTCTATAGAGCCTTCAAACAAGCAATACTTTTTGAGTTATGTTTAAAAAAATTCAGAACCACAATGAGCTTCTTCACAAAGCAAATAATATTGAAATAGTGAAATCAAGTGTAAACTCAACAAAAATATATAAGTTATAGTCCAGTATCCCTCATGAGTATACATACAAAAATTCTCAATGAAGTAGTTGCAAACTGAATACAAGAGATATAAAAAAATAATATTCCATGAATAACTGAACAACTGTTTTTTTTTTTTTTTTTTTTTTTTTTTTTTTTTTTAGAAGACCATACTCCATATACAGGCTGCATGTTTTGGGATAGCCCCACTCCAGATTTTTGAGACCTACATGAAAACCAAGCTGCACATTTACAACATATGTGCAGGGAGGTCTAGGTTCAGCCCATGGAGGTAATTGTTTTAAATGAATAAAATTGAAGTAAATGGTCTCCTTATACAGTTACTTATTAATTTGACTTTCTTGTAGGGGACATTTGTTCTGCTTTTTAATGCTGCTGAATATTCTGGAATATCCTCATTCTGGACTTTCAGGTAGCCTGGGTCCCCCACATCCCCATTTTTGCTGATTCATGATAGAGTTCCTAGTTGCCTATGTACTGTGTTTTGTTTCCCCTTGAGTAGCCGCAGCCCATTTCCTAGGAAGGATGTGAAGGAGATGAGCTGAGGCTGGAACTGAAGGCTTTGCTTCTCTATCTTTTAGAACTGGCTGTGCTTCTGATTCTTGTGCCTTACGTGGCCCTTGTAGCTAGAGCATCACACAGGGCAATTTCGTTACCACACACCGGGTAGTTGATCTGATGGGTTGTTTCTTTGGAAGAAAGGTAAGATAGATTCTGACTAAAAAATGTTGGTGTCTAGAATTGGGTTGACTCTTAGATCAGATCAGTTCTCTGTGTATCTGGAAATGTTTTGATTCTCCTTCTATAAATAAGATTTCAAGAACTCGTGCTGATGTATGTAGATATGGGGCTTTCCCTCCTTCAGAATAGGTGCTTAGCAAACCTTGTAGTCTAGATATATTTTTCATTTCTGAAAGTGTGTTGTCATGTTTTCTTAATGGTATCTTCTGATTGCAACTTTTGAAACTGTTATAAACAAGATATTGAAATTCCAATCTTCCTTATTTTTAGTTTTTCTTTTCCATTACTTTGTCATGTTTCCTTTTGCTGACTTTTAAAAAAAATATGTATGTGTTTATTTTATGTGTATGAATACTCTATCTGCATGTACACCCACATGCCGGGAGAGGGCATCAGATCCAATTACAGATGGTTGTGAACTACCATGTGGTTGCTGGGAATTGAACTCAGAATCTCTGGAAGGGCAGCTAGTACTCATAACCACTGAACCATCTCTCCAGCCCCATCATTTTATGTTGCTGTGAGTTTTTGCTTCACCGCTTTGTGCTCCTGGTGGATCACACTAGCATAACATTCCCCCACTCCCACCCCACGCACTATCTTTGGATCTGTGAATAAAACACAACACACACACACACACACACACACACACACACACACACCACATATTAGCTTATATTTAAAGTGCCTTGGCTACCTCAAAGGCTGAGCACTCTTAAACCTTCCCCTGCTACCCCAGGTTGGTTGGCTTTATTTCCTGCCGCTCCTGTACCCCATTCTTCTACCCCAAGCCATGGCTATTCCCCTCTCCTCCCCCTCCCCAGTTACTCTTTCCTCTCTGCATCCTACCCTCACAACTCTAAGTGTCCTGTCCTGTGCCCAGCCATTGGTGGGTGGCATCTTTATTGATCGATCAAAAACCAATTGGGGACAAGGACTTTCAGCATCTCGACATGCAGATTCTTGATAGAATCAAAGCATTAGAACCAATCTCCAACATTTTTGTTTTGATTCCTTTTCTCAACATGTACTTATTTGTGTGTGCACACATAGGCATATGCTAGTGTCCTAAGCACACATGTGCGGCTCAGAGTACGACTTGTGGGAATCCCCTCCTTTCTTCATATGGGTCCTGGGGATGACACTAGCTGTCAGCTTTGGGTTTTGGCTGAACCATCTATTATTAGCCCTTGTTTAGTTTTTATGGGGATTTCTGTTTTATCTTTAACTCTTTTGTCACAGTCTAGAACATTTTCTTACAATGCTTTTGATTTCATTTGTTTCTTTTAGTTTTTTTTTTTTTTTGTTCAGTGGTTGTGGTCATGCAGTATCTCAGTGATCAGCTCTTAATACTTAAAATTTTTTCTCTTTCAGTTCCATTTTTATTTTTCTGACTGCTTATTCTCTTGGGTGGGTTTTAGGGGAAGGTGACTGAACTTGATTTCCTCTCAGGGGATCGTTAAGTATCACTCATAGTGTGGGTCATTTTTATTGAGCCGTTCAGTTTCTGAAGGAAAGTGTTCCACCCCCGACCCCATTAACTTGTCAAAATTCTGGGACCTCAGGATGGTAGGGGTAGTTGCTGGGCCTTCAATCCCTGAGTCTTGGCTTGAGTCTCCTGTTTATAGTTCTCTATGTCATTCTGTCCTTCATTGTGCCATGTGCAACCAAGGCTGATGATTTTCATTTCAAAACTAGAGGGAACCTTGTTACTCTGGATTGGAGCACACAGGTCACCTGTGGAGTGATGCTTGCTTTATCTGTAATTAGACTATTTTGTTAATCTCAGTCTCTTTACTCCTAACCCCACCCTTCACAGCTCTCAGTTAGGGTGTGGTCCTGCAGTTCTCAGTATCCAGTAGAGCCACTCCTCCTTCTCCATGTCACCTCTTCCTTGCACCCAACATCTGTACCTTTCAAACTGTGCATATAAATCCCTCACCTGATTTAGTGAATATTTCTCCAGTTTTGTATTGTAGGTCTCTATTTTCAGTGGTGGTTTGGGGATGGGGAAGGAGCTGGCTTGTGTTTAACTAGGAGACTGGGAGTGTGTAACTCAGTGAGCTGTGAGCCCAGTATGTTCCCTTATCCTGCCTTCGAGCTTCATGTGTCCACTGAACCTTGTGGCATTTAAAATACACACACATACATGCACAAATATACATTCACACACAAACCCACACCTGTGGAAATAGACAGTCTATTCATTTAGGAATAAAAAAGGAAGAATATGGCTAAGGTATGGGAGTTTAAATTGCTTGATTTTGGTTGATAATTTCAGAGCTTCATGCTTTTGAAAGAAAGATACTCCCATTGTTAGAATCTTAAGTACTCTTCAAAAGCCCATTGGCTCACCATGTGAGGTTACTTGGAGGTGGTGGAGCCTTTAAAATATGGCCAGTGGGAGGTTTTAGATTATTGGGGTGCATGCCACATCTGGGGTTAAGAGGGCTACAGCTCCTCCCTTTTTGTTTCTTTATGTTCTACCCACAAACTCAGCAATTTGCCCCATCATGTGATCAGTAAGGATGTGCAGCTGTGAGCCTAGAGCATCTGGGCCAGTAGAGTATGGGCTCAAAGCTCTAACAGTGTGCCAAGATAAATGTTCTCATTACAGGTTGCTTCACCTGGTCTTTCTTATAGTACTGAAGTTAATGCATGCACTTACTAAATGATAAGTACAAGTCAAATTCTTCAAATTTCTATCAAATTCTTCTGTTTAGGTTTGTTTTTATTACTTTATTTATAAGCAGGGGGAGTTGAACCCAAGGCCTTGCACAGTGTAAAAGCTCAGGTGTTTCAGCTCGTTTTAGAGCTTGAGATGTACTTGCGTTGTATGTGTGGGAATCTGCTTGCTTTTACGATGGGATATTATGGCATTGTATATTAATATATGCATACCACATCATCACCATTGTAATCATCACCATCACCATCACCATCACCATCATCATCACAATGCTCACCTACTCTCTTGCTAAATAAGTTAGTGAACTATGGTACCGAGATTACATAGAGTAACTTGATAACAGGAAAGGAAGACAGACACAACTGTTCTCTAGGACAGCAGGGCGTCTTAGTTTGGGCTGCTAATATGAAATCCCACAGCCTGAGTGTATAAGGAACACTTCTCACAGTTCCTGAGCTGGGAAGCACAAGGTTAAGGCACTGCAAGGGAAGCCCACATTGGGAAAGGTCCTCTTCCTGGCTTGTAGATAGATACCTGTTTCCTTGCCATGTCTACACTAGTGGTGTAGAGAATGAGAGTCTGGTTTCTCTTCCTCTTAGAGGGACACTATTGAAAACAAGTGTAAACAAATGAAAAGATAAAACTGTTATGATGTCGTACACCTAGGAAGTGACTCTTTCTCTAGTTCACAGAGCCCTTTTCTCAGTAAACACAGCCTTCAGATGGAGAAACAGAGATAACGATAATTGTTAGGAAAGGTTTGGCTGCAGAATACATCTTTCAAATAGCAGGGCAGGCTTTGCACCGTGGTTCTGCACAGACCCAGAGTAACACTCATGAAGCAGCCGAGCATCTCCCTAGGCTGTGTCTCCACAGTGAGGCTGTGGCCTGTGAGTGACAGAGAACCCGGGTCTTGCCTTCCTGGATTACGTCTATGTATTGCAAGAGCGAACGAACAGAAGCAGGTGCAGCCGGTGTGCAGCGCCTTCCCTCGCAATTTCCTCGGCCTTCTCACTGCTTCACAGCTGACTTACTTGGAATTCTCAGCATCTCGTTTTCATTTTCTTTGGCCTCATCTCTAATGTCTTTAAAGACATGTTGAAGCATCGGTCAAAAAACTGACTCGGTAATAGCCGGTTTCAAACGAGTTGAGTTTCATGACTATTGCAGGTTTTTTACAGCCCCCGTTCTTGAGACAGAAGAAAGTGGAAGTGTGTGGTTCAGTAAGGATGGGGTTTTAACCTTAACAGATTGTTTCTTAGTCAGAGTTCATGTGTTAACCTGTCAGATGTCTTCTTTCACTGCATGGTGCCTAAGACTTGATTCTTGGTATCCAGGCTGTGAATCAAAACTCAGGAACCAACAGATTTATGTGCATCGTGACCTGTGACTGCTGGGTGCCCAAGCAGCCATTGTGAGTGTTTGAGTCGCAGGGCTTTCTGATGTCACCTCGCTCACAGAGCTCTGTTTATAGCTGGTCGGATGATGATGTTCTAGGTTATACCCTCTTGGTTCATCGTACAACTCAATCCCAAATGCATATTCAACAGCATAGAGTTCATTTCGAGATTATAGGTGCACGCAACCAAGTCTGACTTTTATGATCTTGTTAACGATAGGTCTTCCTCTTTCAGGCAGCGCCATTTAATAGAATGAAATCAGCACACTCTCTTTACCCTACCTACCAGGAAGCAGGTTTGTAATATGTAAAAATAACGATTCCGTAGTTCATCTTGGCCCAGGTCTAGCTGTACTATAGATGAGAATGGCCTCAGTACTGTCTGCCTCCTGCTCCTTCTGACTTTGTGTTATCCTATCTTAATTTTCTCACCTTGGATCAGCGCATGTGGTACTTTTCTCATAACGTCATCTGCCCGCTCTAACCCTCTTAATTCCTTTGTGCAGACACAATGATATCTCTATAGTGTCATTATTTTCCCAAGCACTAGCTGTGAGGTACTGGGGGAGGATTCATTTTCACCATTTGGCATCCAAAAGACCCAGCCCGTAACACCCAGCGGTTGGCCGCTGTACATTATTGGGCAGAGGGGACCAGCGGTATGGTAGGAAATCTGAGCACAGTGGCTGTTAGGGTTGATTGTCAGGGACAGGCTGCTGGCCCGAAGGATCCAGCTTGGGCACACAGCACTGTGTTGGGCCCCTCCGAGTGCCAGTTCTGCTCTCAGGTTGCAGAGGATCAAATTGGCTCTGATGTTTTACTGGGCCAGGATCTACTGTGTACTAGACTTTGTTACGTACCATTAGATGGAAAAGGCCGCCCAACAGCTTTCTATTTCTCAGCCGGGA
This sequence comes from Mastomys natalensis, assembly GCA_021653895.1. NCBI lineage: Eukaryota > Metazoa > Chordata > Mammalia > Rodentia > Muridae > Mastomys > Mastomys natalensis. The sequence goes on along the minus strand of JAJTUV010001463.1, from coordinate 168,283 downwards.
AATAATTCTGGGAAGATGTTTGGCTCTTTTGGTGAAGTGCGAAGAGCCGCTTTGTTGGCTAACAGGAACCAGCAAGACTTTTGGCACATAGAAATAAATGTATGTGCTTGCACACACCCATACGCTCCCAAGCCTTAGTCCTTGCCAAATATGTATCAAGTGAGATACTCCTGGCTGTTTTAACTTGAGACATTTTCAGTGCAAGTTCACAGAAGGGTCCTTCTGGGCCATTTTAAGGCTTGGGCTGCTTTCCTCTTCCACTGTTAACCATCGGCAGACAGCATCTTCCCTCCCATGGTTGCTGCACGCTATCTCTGGCTGTATAGCAACAAAGGTGGGTTTCATCAGTTCCAGCCTCACATGCCAGCTCTGTTCCGGGCATACCAGTCCTCTGGGTGTGTTAGAGTCATGGCCTCAGAGCAGGCAGGTGACCATGCTCAAACCCAGATGTTCAAAGGCTACATCTGGACACAGAAGGGTATCTGTAACTTCTTCACGTTTAATCATAAAAATGAAAAATCTTATCTAGCTCCTTGAAACAGCACAGAACATTGTTGTTAAAAATGCCTTCCCATCTCACTGTGCCACAGTCAGGCTCCTTCTGTGGCCTGGTAACCCGTCCCTTAGTTTTTCCCATTTCTCTCTCCACCCAAGCTATCAGTAGCCTTCGTTGGGCTACTTGAAACATATTTGAGATTATAAGTTTCTGCATGCGAGCGAGCTCCTTATGCCTGGCTTATGCCACTTGGCAAAATGAACTCTGGACACAACATAGGCTACAGATGACAAGACGTCACCCTTTGCACAGTCAGGCTGCTTCTGTTTCTCAGGGTTGTGACTAGGGCTACAGTAGGTGTGCAAGTGTAGGTGTCAGGTCAACACACTGATTTTGCCTTCGTTTCCGTTGGGGTATGTGCTCAGTGGAGGGATTGCTAGATCTCATGGTAGCTCTGATTTTATTTAATTAATCAATTTATTTATTTATTTATTTGGAGTCAGGGTTTCTCTGTATAGCCCTGGCTGCCCTGGAATTCACTCTGTAGACCAGGCTGGCCTCGAACTCAGAAATCCGCCTGCTTCTGCTTCCCAAGTGTTAGAATTAAAGGCATGTGCTACCACTGCCTGGCTATTTTTTTTATTTTAAACAACTTGTTTTTAGATATGATATTGCTGTGTGGCCCAGGCTGGCTTCAAACTCATCATCTTCATGTTTCAGCCTCCAAAGTGCAGGCTTCACTTGCACTCAGTGCCACATTGAGGTTTTTGGGGTTTTTTTTTTTTGTTTGTTTTAAGCTTTCTTAACGTATATTACCAGTTTATGTTAACGGCTATTGTTAATGGCTTTACCTGTTTATGTTACTTGTTTCTAAACATGTATTACCTGTTTATGCTAATGGATTTACAGTGATATTTGCTTACAACATGCCAGGATTTTCAGAGGGAAAATCTGCATTCTGGGTAAATTGAAATTAATTGGCCACCATAGCCTTTTTTAGAAGATACTAAAGTAAACACCAGAGGACTGGGGAACGGAGCTCAGAGAGGCTCCATTTGGAAGCCAGAGTAAGTATTAGTGTATTTGCTGGATGCATAAGCATCACCTGACTTCAACCAGCTAAGATTTTTTTTTTTTACATTTCTTATCTTAGTTTTTAAAATTATGTACACATATTATGATTTAATTCCTTTTTCTCTTCCACCACGCTATTTTGCGAGCAACAACAGCACCAACATTTAGTTTTCAAAATATTGAAAAGAAGTTGACAATCAAAAGCATTACGATGAACGCACTAGACTACCAGGTGTTGTTATTTCAAGGTAAGGGGACTGGTTTGATAGGCTCGGGCTTCGTTGATGTCAGCTTAATTTTAAAAATCTAGCCTTTTTTTGTTTGTTTGTTTTAGTTTTTGTTTGTTTGTTTTAGTTTTTGTTTGTTTTTCAAGACAGGGTCCTGGCTGTCCTGGAACTCGAGCCATAGACCAGGCTGGCCTTGAACTCACAGAGATTCGCCTGCCTCTACTTCCCAAGGGCTGGGATTAAAGGCATGTGCCACCACTGCCAGGCTCTAGCTGGTTTTAAAGCTGAATTGCAAGACTTTTTTTTTCTAACAGAACTTCTGAGAAGACGTGTTGATCTTCATCTTCATTTACATCTGAAACAATTCCTTAGCTGAGAATACGCAGACTGTTCCACCTGCTGACGCTCAAGTATAACCTGCCCTTCCCCCTCAGAGGTAGATGAGACCCCTGGCAGTTTACTGTACCACATAATTTCCCGTATAAATTATGTTCCGAGATAGTCTTACAAACAGGCAGGCTGCCAGGGGCAGTATTTTATAAGCAGCAATGGGGACCAGGTGGCAGTTTTAGGAATGTATCTGAGCCCTTCCACACTTTACTACGTTTCTGAGGCTTTCTTATGCTTTTCTTTGTCTTTCTCTATAAATTTCTGGTTTTGAAAAATTAGACAAATAGTGCCTGAATGTATCACTGTAGAAAAATTTAAACAGTAAAAGCAGTCTCCCAGGAAACAATGAAATTTTACCTTTTTACGAGCCACATCCTGGTTGTATTCAGGGCTTTTAGAGTTTTAATGTAAAATCGTTTGGCGTGTAGATTTGTGTATTTTATGGAACCAAGTCTCTCTCTCTCTCTCTCTCTCTCTCTCTCTCTCTCTCTCACACACACACACACACACACACACACTCACTATTCATATATATATATATATATATATATATATATATATATATACAACATTTAAGCACTATTGATTCAAAGCTCTGTTACGTCCTTTGTATATACATGCTGGATTTGTAGCCTTACTGAACACCCCCCTGCCCGACTTTCCTGCTTGTGCTGAGTGGTGTTCGTCAGATATCTACCCCTTGACAAAATACTTGAGGCAAACAAGAGGAGGAAATATCTCACAGGTTCTTAGTGTGGCCGTTGCCTCATTTCTGTTTTGGCCATGGTAACACAGCAACAGGAGGTTGGTGGGGAACAAATTTTCTGAGCCTGAGACAGCCAGGAAACAGAGAGGAGAGAAGGGCCAGGCCTCCTCCATGCTTCAGAGGTAGAATATTAGTGTCCTTCCGCTAGGCCCCCTACCTTGATAGTTTCAACACTTGAGGCTATTGGCAGGCGGATCACCAAGCCTTTAACACGGGAGTCTTTGTAGGATGCCCAGATCAACCTGTAACAGTTAAAATGAACACACTTGGTCTTTGCACATATGTGCTATTAGTTTTCTGTCTGAACTGTTAGGGCAGTATATACATCAGCATGTTGATATAGACTATTGAATTTGCCTTGGAAAAGTACTTACTTTTCCATTCAAAATTTGAATATTTTCCACAACTGAACAGTTTGAAGCAAAACAAAAATGGGTATGGAGAAATTTCGAGCACCAGCAAGACAGAAATTTCTTCTTGTTTAAACAAAATTTGATTTGTTGTTTACATTATCTTTGCATTTGGCTCATACAAAAGTTTCTCAGACAAACTTTATATATTTGGGTTGTTGATTTAGTTGCCAGCTCTAACATCAGGATTTCACATGGGTTCAGAATGAAATTTAGTATTTTTTCGTGGCTGCCCACTGAAGGTAAACACATAGGCAAGTAAGGGTCGGATCAGCATGGGATAACCAAGAACTTGCAACCCACCAAATGATCTTTCATTTGAAAGCTAAGAGTATAACATATTTTAGCCTTATTTTCCTTGCCTATAACTTACTAATTTTTTTCTCAAATCACTGACTTAGCAAATTTTTTGCAAAGAATAGCTGAGTCGTAAAGCATTGCTTATATTTTATTGCATTGTGTTATTTTAATGAGGTAGTACTATAACAGACTCATTTGCCGTGAAATAGTATCGAGGAAAATTAACATAAAACTTACCCAAGAAATAAGGCAATGAAAATGTCATAAGACAAATGATTTGTTGCACAAATGTCTCCCTAATATGGTGTCTGTTTTTATGGTCATATGTACCTGTTGATCTCTTGGAGTGGACATGCAGGCCACAGAATCTAACAGCTAGCTGTGTAAGCCAGAAGCTGAAGAAAAGAGAGGGGAGGCCGGTCTGGTTAATACTGTCAACTTGACTGAATCCAGAATCACCTGGAAGACAAACTGGTAGGCTTGTTCTCTCTCACTTGGTGACACAGATACAGGCCAGATTAGACTAGATTAAAACTTAGTAAAGGCAGGTTTATTAGGAGGCAGCTCTTGGATGGGTCCACCAGTCTCACAGGTAGAGACAGTGAAGTCACAAACCCAGGCTAAAGCAAGAGAAGGTTTTACAGATCTTAGGCGAGGAGTGATGACATCTCAGCTAGCACCTGGGATTATGTCCATACATGGTCAAAAACTGAGCCCCTGGGCAGGCACTCTTGGGTGGGTTTCTGGAAATTCAGAGATGAGGAGTTATGACATGCTAGCCCAGAGTTTTCTCCATGTAGGCAGGATTGGGGGAAGGAGGACAGATGGGGTCTCTCAGCTATGCAGGGGTGCCAACCAAACACAACCTCTAGTTGTGTCTGTGAGGAGTCTCCAGGCTGGGTTAACTGAGATGGGATGACTGTGGGGAGCACCATTCCCTGGGCTGGAGTCCAAAGCAGAAAAGGAAAAGGAAAGACACAGCTGGCCTCCAGTGTTCACCTCTCTGGCCCAACTGTGGATGCACTCTGAGCATCTGTCTGGAGTTCCTGCCACTGTGATGTCACCACTGTGATAACTGTAGCCTTGAACTGTGAGCCAAACAACCCTTCCTTCCTTCCTTAAGTTGCTTCTGTCAGATTTCCTGTTCTAGTGATGGAGAAAGCACCTAACTTGCCTTTCATTCCCCTGGCTCCCACAGTTGAGTAGCCATCTTGTCTTCCTCCCACTGCTCAGAGGGTTCTAGAAGCACCTCAGTTCCTGTAAGATGAACACTCATCCATTGCTTTCCCCTTGGCGCTCGTGCCCAGACTTCCTGTATTCCACACTCCAACATGGCTAATTACTAATTAATGTTTCGCAGATCAGTAGTCACTCTTTACATTATCATCATCATTATGCAGATGAGATTCATAGACCAACCAGAGATTGCTTTTCTTGTTTGTCCTGAGCCAGTAATTGAGCCTAATTTTTTGATTACCAGGCATTCTGTGGAGTCGTCGGTAGTTCATCACCAATCTCTTAGACTAGTCAGAAATAATTACTCCTTTCTTTCTTCTGCAGTGACTGTGTGTATGTATCATGCTCTAATTTGAATGTCAACTAATGGCTTAACATTTACGTCATCACCGGAAGAAGGCCGGAGGCTCACTTCGTTCCTCTTTGAAGCACCAGAATTTTAGTTTAATGTCTAAGTAGCAGGACCCAGTCACTCTGAGCTCTTTAGGAATGCTTGCAGTCTACTTACTTTTACTGTCTCCGTATTTATTGACTGCAATTGAGTAACAAGGATATGGTTCATAAAAGGATGCTAACATGACTTTAATTTTTTAATACATTTTATGTCTTTATTTTATATTGTGTGTTGTGTGTGTGTGTGTGTGGTGCACATGGGGAGGAAGGCATGCTTGTGCTACAGCACATACATGTAAATTAGAGAGGACAACGCATTGGAGCCAGTCTTGCACCAGGTGGGACTAGGAGATCGAACTCAGGTCCTCAGGCTTTACGGCAACCCCCTTTAACTACTGAGCCACTTTTCTGACTCTACTCTGATAAAATTGTGTATTTTCTGTGTCAAATGGAAGCATGGCTTTTTTTCTGTTTCCACATTTCACTAGACGGACTAACGGAAATAAGTCAGAAAATCAGTCTCCCCAGGGAACATATAAACCCAAGATGGTGCTGACGGGGTGTTAGACACGTGAAGGAAAAAAATAAGCAAGCAAACAAACAAGCAAACAAACAAGGAAGCAGTTTTCTTAGAAGAGTGAGGGAGGAGACGAACAAGAGGAAATTTACAGTGCATTTTGGGATAAGTTGTTGGCAGACGTAGAGTAAAAAAAAAAAAGATCCCTGTGTCAGTTGTATTCTGGTGAGAAAGCAAAAGTTAGGCTAGGTATGACAAGCCACAGAGGGACAGTTGCACAGGGCTTGAAGCATTGTCTGAGAGAGAGAGGGGAAAAAAGAGGAGGAGGAGCTTATGAAAAGGAACAGCCATAGCAAACCACTGTGAGCTGGTAAGGCACAGGGGGAGTGGCTTCTTAAAGTGACAACAGTGTCCCTCTCAAGGCTCCACTAGAGGAGGTTCCTCCTCACTCCCCAACCCTTAGTGTCCCCATTGGCCAGACCTAGGTGCAGGCCAGTGGATCAAGGATTTTGGGAGAACAGGTTTGCAGGATGAAGTCGCATATAATACAAAGCATTAGTGCAACACCATATTCGAGAAACAGTGCTCTAGAATTCCCTGCTCCAAAGGCCCAGAGTCAATCCTCTTCCAGAATGTGCATTTCTCTTGGTTTGTAGTCTCCAGCACTGACCAGACTACTATATTTAGGGCTTGGTGGTTAGCCAAAGGTGCTAGCAAATTATAGCCCTTAAAAGTTCTGAACCAAATACTTGTTAAGAACAGAAAGACATTTCCTTTGCGTTACTACAGTAGAGGATAGATACTTTACTGTAAAACTGAACTCAATTCTGAAAGTGGGAAAGATAGCTGGGGTTATAGTCAACCAGTGAGGTAGGGATAGTGGAAAGACAACTACAGTCAGTCAAGACTATGGAAACTCTTACTAAAAAGGCAGGCAGAGATATTAGATGTCATGTGTAGATTAAGATACCCAGGTAGGAGATTCTTGTTCACCTGATTCTTGTTCACGTGATTCTTTCAAACATCTGGATTCAGCAGGCTGAGGGTAAGTTCTAGTTTTAAAGAACTCTTTAGGGAGTTTGATGAAAGTTCGAGGAGGGAGACTGTGTTGGTGTGACACTTGGGAGTGTCTGAGCAGTGGGAGAAAGACAAGATGGCTACTCAACTGTGGGAGCCAGGGGAATGAAAGGCAAGTTAGGTGCTTTCTCCATCACTAGAACAGGAAATCTGACAGAAGCAACTTAAGGAAGGAAGGAAGGGTTGTTTGGCTCACAGTCCAAGGCTACAGTTATCACAGTGGTGACATCACAGTGGTGACATCACAGTGGCAGGAACTCCAGACAGATGCTCAGAGTGCATCCACAGTTGGGCCAGAGAGGTGAACACTGGAGCCCAGCTCTGTCTTTCCTTCCTATTCTGCTTTGGACTTCAGCCCAGGGAATGGTGCTCCCCACAGTCATCCCATCTCAGTTAACCCAGCCTGGAGACTCCTCACAGACACAACTAGAGGTTGTGTTTGGTTGGCACCCCTGCATAGCTGAGAGACCCCATCTGTACTCCTTCCCTCAACCCTGCCTGCATGGAGAAAACTCTGGGCTAGCATGTCATAACTCCTCATCTCTGAGTTTCCAGAAACCCACCCAAGAGTGCCTGCCCAGGGGCTCAGTTTTTGACCATGTATGGACATAATCCCAGGTGCTAGCTGAGATGTCATCACTCCTCGCCTAAGATCTGTAAAACCTTCTCTTGCTTTAGCCTGGGCTTGTGACTTCACTGTCTCTACCTGTAAGATTGGTGAATCTACCTGAGAGCTGCTTCCTAATAAACCTGCTTTTATCTACTTTTAATCTGGTCTAATCTGGTCTGTGTCACAAAGGGAAAGATCAAGCCTACCAGTTTGTCTTCCAGGTGATTCTGGATTCAGTCAAGTTGACAATATTAACCAGACCACCCTCCCCTCTGTTTACTTCAAGTCCTTCCAACAAGCCTCTAAAGAGAAAAATCTTTGACAAACATGATATTTGGCATTAGCTTTTTGAGGCAAGATCTCCCTGTATAACCCAGGCTAGTCATAACCTTTTAGTCGTCTGGTCTAGCCTTCTGAATGCTGGGATGATAAACATGCCTGACTGTTTTTTGTTTTAAAGGCAGGTCTGATATATAGTCTACGCTACTTTCTCTTACTATGTAGCCTAGGCTGGCCTTGAACTTTTGATCTTCCTACCTCAACCTTCATGTGTTAGGATTAGGGGCACACATTACCATACTTAAACAAGTTTTTGTTTTAAATACATGCCGTACACTATTTTACACACAAACATGTGTGTGAACATTAATAATCATAAAGTTATATACAAAGGCCAAAGGAGAGAACATTGGATGCTTGTTAGAGTGATCTTTGTTCTTCCAATGGAGTTGCAATCCCCCTCTGCTCCTCCAGTCCTTCCACCAGCTCCCTCACCAGGTTCCCTGAGCTCAGTCTGATGGTTGGCTCCCAGCGTGCACATCTGCATTGGTCAGTTGCTGGCTGGACCTCCGAGTAACTGTCACACTAGGTTCCTGTCAGCAAGCGATTCTTGACCATGGCAACAATGTTGGGTTTGACATCTGCGGACATGATGGATCCTCAGGTGGGGCAGTCCCTGGCTGGCCCTTTCTTCAGTCTCTGTTCCATTTTACTTTTGTCCCTGTTTTTCCTTTGGATAGGAACATTTCTGGGTTAAAAATTTTGAGATGGGTGAGTGGGGTGGCCATATTTGTATTTCCATGGCCTGACTCAACTCTATTCTTGTAATAGATAATACCCTGGAGTTGAAGGTAAATCTTTCATTTTTTTTCAGTCACCCCCTTTTAGAGTGGTGGAGCTTCTGTAGGCTCTGTTACCCCCAGAGTGGTATTTGAGATCTGTGGTAGTTCTGATTTCACTCTTTCTGAGTGGTTTCCGTCTTAAGCATAGGCCTAGGACGGTAGCTTATGGGAGCAAAGTGACATTTGAAAAATTGTTCCCTGGAGAATTTTGGCTTGAGACTATGCATCAGAAGACTTACTTCATGTTGTGATGTTTGTGCTTAGGGACTTGTCCTTCTGTTACATGTTTTGTGTATGTCCTAGAGAAGTTACTGGGAAATGCTATTTAAAATTGAAAACATGTAAAGTGTTTCAGTAAGTCAAATCCCTTAACTTTTCTCTCTGTTACATCTCTCACTAAGAGGAGGATGTTCCTGTCTCTGCAGACTCAACAGAATTAAGAAGAGAGAAAAGCAACTCTACTCTTCCTTCTTTAGTTTCTTTTTTCTCTTTGGTGGGGAGGCATTGGGTATTGAACCTTCACTGTTGTACGTGATAGACATGATGTTCTGTAATTGAGGTAAATTTTCAATACTTGGGTTTGGAGACTGGGTCATGCTGTGTTGTTCAGGCTGTAGTTTAGGCTGGCCTTGAACGCATTCCTTCTTCTTCAGCCTTTCAAATTCTGGGATGACAGTGTGTACCACCATGTCCAGCTGTGTATATTGATTCTTAATAAACAAATACAGTTTTGCTTAGATTCTGTGATGTATTTTTTGATACTATAGATGAATGTGTGAGGGGGTTTCATCTTCTGTCTTTTCTGACACTGAGATTCTACAGCCGCTCACCTGGATGCTGTGATGAATAGCAGGCTTGCTTCAGTCCCTTTTGTATTCCCAACACAACTGGGGGGGACCTTCATAGTGGTCCCAGAAATCTTGGTACAGCTGTTCTCACTTCCTGCTGCACTTCAGTGATGTAGACAAGCAGTTAACGCTCAGACTCTGTTCAGCTTGGGAACACTGGAGGAGGCTTTTTGGTTACTGTGGTCCTGCTCTGCTACACACAGGGAGGCTCCAGAGATGGGTTTGACAGGAGAGATGGGAGAGGGAATGAACAAAAAACAAAACAAAGCAAAACAACAGCAGCAGCAGCTGCAACAACAACAACAACAAAATTAGACAGACACATGGATTTGCTGAGATCGGGCAGTGTTGAATCTCAGCTGAAGAAACCACAGTAGCCCAGAAGCTCGTTGTGTTTATGATATAGAGCAGAACCGAGAGGCGGGATTATTGGCATAGAGTCGAACAAGGAGGGGAGATTATTACATATAGAAAATCAAAGGGGTGACATTCATGGTATCAGACAAGTTTAGCCAATCTTGGTAGGATCAGTCTCTGTAGGGGAGCTGCCACCTAGCCACAAATATCCAAGGGGAGAAAGCTGTGGAGGACATTTTCTGCATGCACACACACTATCAACATCTACACATGGACCAGAAGGGGAGGCTTTGCCATTTTCCAATGGGCCTGAGGACCCGTAATATCGATTTCCCATGATCCTCAGTATGGCCGAGCCAATATATCCTCTCAGGACCTCACAGACTCTAGGCTTCCTCCACTCCCTCCACTGCTCTGCACTTCAAGTTTTTGCTGTGTTGTCCCACTTTGACCTGGATTAAGAATCTCCCATGTATAACCAAGCAGTAAGCCAGTGGGTAGGAGTTCTTTGCACAAAACCTCTGTGACTAATCCAACAGTTAATTGTTGACTTCTTGCGTGTGTGTTCTTTTTCTTTTCTGTCTTTCTTTCTGGTCTCTCTCTTTCTTTTTTCCTTCTCTCTCTCTCTCTCTCTCTCTCTCTCTCTCTCTCTCTCTCTCTCTTTCTTTCTTCCTTTCTTTCTTTCTTAACATGGTCTCACTATGCAGTCCAGGATGACCCCAAACTCTTGGTCCTCCTATCTCAGCCTCTCATGTGCTACCACAGGTTCTCTGACTTTCCGAACACCAGGAGTCCTCAGCCTTCCAAGAGTTAGCTAGGGTCCCTCAGCCTTACAGATGCTGGGAGAACGAGTGTGGCTCATGCATTGCTTGGGTCTCATTTATTTTAATCATATCCCTTTGACCTCCAATGCTATGGCTTTGAACCATGTCTCCACTTGTTATGGCTGCTACCAGCCTAGGCAGCAGCAGCTTCTCTATGGTGAACTGCCATTCTTCCCAGATCTTCCTTCATTGTCCCCCTGTTTCTTTTCTGTGTTGATAGTTGTTAACCTCTGTGAACAATCCCGTCAGCCTTTTTGCTGGACCATGTATGTTACATTTCAAGCGTGTGGGTGAGAATGCTTTTTGATGCTTAATATCAAATGTAACCAATACCAACTAAACACATAATAGGTCACTCTTGCTAGTGATCGAGAACACAAGCCTATTACCAAGGTAGAGGCATCTTTTTCTGCAAATTCTCCGTGTTCAGTATGTTTCCCCTGACTTAAGCTAATGTCCCCACTTTTTAAAATTCGTTGTTTTGAGTCACTAGTGAGGAAAAGTAAGTGTACCACAGAGCTCAAGAGCACCTGCTCAGTGTGTCATTGGATTGATATGGGGAGGGGGTGCCACACAGTGCAGAATTAGTGAATAGAAAAGAACTAGTGAGCAACATTGGTCCAGTAGTCACAAGGTGCAAAGTTGGTTATGACTCGGGTTCCTCCATCAGTCTGTAACATGTAGGGGATCGTGCACTTGGTGGGGAGTGAATCACCAGATTCTGGGTATTACAGGGACCCTCTTGTGTATCCATTCCAGTCACATATGGTACCTATTCACAGAAATGCTCCGTTATGCTTACACCCCTCAGTCAGTCAGGTATGGGACATTTGCTTCCTCTACAAGTGTTGGCTCCTCCCCTTTGTATATTATCTGTCAGTGAAGGTGGGGTTAAACTCCACATAGTTAATGAGGACCTTCGACTGTTGGCTTGATGGTACAGGCTGTCCCCTCGGACTCTCATCCTGCCTGCCGTGAGAGCTCAGTAGGTCGTGAATAGGCAGTTTCAGTCTCATCTGACTTCTCGCTGATGTGTTGTTGACATCCAAGAGTTTGTACTTACTTGAGAGCATTTGTGCTTCCTTAAGTAACTAGTTTTTATGAGCCCACCAAAGACTATGTTTTATACTGCTCTAGTTATTTGGTACATTTTAATCCCCCAGTAAGTAGTAGAAGATGGAGTGTTCTCTCTCTCTCTCTCTCTCTCTCTCTCTCTCTCTCTCTCTCTCTCTCTCTCTCCTTCTCTCTCTCTCTCTCTCTGTTTAATTTTGCTATTTCCTTACATTAATGTTTAAAAACCTCAAGCCAGTGTTCACAGTATTATTGTCAGGAGCACATGGAAATTCCGTATTGTGATAAAGTCTTCATTTTTCTTCTTTAGTCATAGAAATTAGTTTTTCCTGAGTGGAACTACCCACATGGTCAGGAAATAACTGCTCACCACATCCATCACGTCTATCTGCATATTACCATATTCCAAAGGTTTTTCAATTAATCCCATGGAAGCCAGAGTCACTCTTCATTATAAGCTTGTTATGTCTTTTTATTTTTTGACATGCTTGCTAATTCATGCCTATCCCTGCAGTGATCTGTAACATAGAACTATTATCAATGCATTTGTTTTTAAAAGCCCCTGACTACCATTTTCACTAAGATTGATCAACTGCACTCTGTTGAAATCAGTCATTTTGGATAAAAAAAAAAAAAAAAAAAAACTAATCCTGCATATTTCTTAAGGCAATGCTTGCATGGTCCCTTCCAACTTAACCTGATCAATCCATCTGCCAGTTTGGTTGCGTTCTGCCATTTTAGCTCCCCTGCCCTTTTCTTGTTAAGGTATTGTCTGTCTTATCTTGTCTCTATTTCTCCTGTTATCTTGTAGACAACACCTCTGGAATGAAGGCAATAGAATAATGTCAGAAAGCAATAAATAATGTCTCTATTTAAATCTGCCCAGGCACCCCACCCCCAGTATCTTTTTGTATAGAATAAAAAATGACAATCCTACATAGAATGGGGAACAAAGTAATCACAGGAGCTAGAGGGATGGAGGGGCCAAAGAGGGAGAGAAGAGGGTGAGGGAAAAGGGGGGAAGTAGGAACAGGTATTGGAGAGGACAGGAGACAAGTACTGAGGATCAGGAAATTGAATAGAAACATGTAGCAGAGGGGAATGGGGAACTGTGGTAGCCACTAGAAAGTCCCAGACTCCAGGGAGGCGAGAGGCTCCCAGGAGAAAATGATGAAAATACCCGACAAAGGGAAGATACAACCCGTAGAGACCACCTCCAGTAGATAGGCACGATCCCAGCTGAAGGATAGGGCCACCCATGTGTCTCAATTTTTTTAACCCAGAAATGTTCCTGTCCAAAGGAAAGACACAGACACAAAATGGAACAGAGACTGAAGGAAACGCCATCCAGAGACCACCCCACCTAGGGATCCATCCCATGTGCAGATACAAACACCCCCACACTACTGCTGATGCCAAGAAATGCTTGCTGACAGGACCCTGATATGGCTGTCCCTTGAGAGGTTCTACCAGCACTTGACCAATACAGATGCAGATACTCACAGCCAACCATCAGATTTAAGCGAGGGACCCCAGTAGAAGAGCTAGGGGAAGGACTGAAGGAGCTGAAGGAGATTGCAACCCCATAAGAACAGTATCAACTAACTGAACCACCAAGAGCTCTCAGGGACTAAACCACCAACCAAAGAGTACACATGGATGGAGCCAGGACTCTAGATACATATATAGCAGAGGACGTCCTTATCTGACATGAGTGGGAGGGGAGGAAGACTTGATGCCCCCAGTGTAGGGATATGCTAAAGGTGTGGGAGTAGGTGAGTGGGTGGAGGAGCACGCTCATTGAGGCAAAGAGGAGGGGGATGAGGGGGGATGGAGTGGGGATTGGTGGAGGTGTAACTGGAAAGGAGGATATCATTTGAAATGTAAATGAATAAAATGATTATTAATAATAACAACAACAACAGTAATAATAATTAAAAGAAAAAGACAATCTCTATATTTGATAATTCTTTTGTTGGTCAGTTTTGGGGTACAGACTTCCCAATTGGCTCCTTGGGAACTTTGGAGGGGCACTTATTCATCGTATCAGACTCCTGTATATCATGATCTTACTCTGAGATACCAAACGTCTTTGGACATATTCATTCATATTTTATTTTTTCCTCCCAGGTACTGACTTTAACATAGACAGCTTACCTCTGCCTCGGAAAGCCCATCATGACTGGGCCCTTTTCCATGAAGAGTCCCCCAAAAACAATTATAAGCTCTTCCATAAGCCAGTCATCACCTTATTCAACCACACGGCCACGTTCAGCAGGCATTCCCACTTGCCACTGACTACGCAGTACTTGGAAGGCGTGGAAGTCCTGAAGTCACTCAGATACCTCGTTCCTTTACAGTCTAAAAACAACCTAAGACAAAAACTGGCCCCACTAGTGTATGTACAGTCGGACTGTGATCCACCATCAGACAGGGACAGCTATGTTCGGGAGCTGATGGCTTACATTGAGGTTGATTCCTATGGCGAGTGTTTACAAAACAGAGATCTTCCTCGGCAGCTGAAAAACCCCGCCTCCATGGAAGCTGATGCCTTCTACAGGGTGCTCGCCCAGTATAAGTTTATCCTTGCCTTTGAGAATGCGGTCTGTGACGATTACATCACAGAGAAGTTCTGGAGACCACTGAAGCTGGGGGTCGTGCCCGTGTATTACGGATCCCCCACCATCGCAGACTGGCTTCCGAGTGACAGAAGTGCCATTCTTGTATCGGAATTTTCTCACCCCAGAGAACTGGCAAGCTTCATTAGGCGACTGGATTATGATGAGGATTGTACGAGACCTATGTGGAGTGGAAGCTAAAGGGCGAGATCTCTAATCAGCGACTTCTGACGGCTCTCCGGGAACGGGAGTGGGGCGTGCAGGACATTAACCAGGACAACTACATCGACACATTCGAGTGTATGGTGTGCCGCAGGGTGTGGGCAAACAGTAGGCTACAGGAGCAGGTGAGTGAATGGAAGTCTGGTGGCGGGTGTGGGCTATCTCCTCTGCGATGGTCCGGTCTTCCTTCTGTGGCTGTCGCCTGCCACCGGGCTCCATTACTAGCAGAGAGGTGGGCCACGTAAGAAGGAGAAGATCGCTCTACTCTTCGGGGATGCTGGCATGCTTACAACTCAGGACCTGTGAGGCCCTTCTGTCTCCTTGATCTTTGAGATGCTTGTACAGGTGTGGCATTGACAGGGGCTGCAGAGAAAGGGAGAAGGTCCCCAAATTAGAAATGCAAGAGGTCTGCATGCCGTGCGCATGAGCAACCCTGTAACTTCTCCATCGAGACTGTTGTTAAGGAGCCTGTGGTTTGTGCCACCCCCTCCACTCAAGCCCACTGCCTCCATAAGGAAACTCATATTGTACTTGCAGTTAGCTACCTTTGTCTCCATTCTTGATCTCGTTCTTTGTGACATCTACTCATGCTTACTATAGAACGTAATTATCCTAATTCTACAAGCTGACCATTTCTAATCCCCAGGTCCCAAACCTGAAATGCTGTAAAATGAGAAAGTTTTGAATGTCACTTTGTTGCTCTAAGAGTTTCAGACGTTGGAGTGTTTTGGATTTCAGATCTTCAGCTCTCCTGAGAGATGCTGTGTAAGAGTTTTCAGGACTTAGGTGAGGGATGGTCAACCTCTATGAAGAATTCAAATATCAACGAGGCTTGTGTCATGGGGCAAAGACCCAAGAACCAAGTGACAAAACCAGCGTATGAATTTGAGAGTATTTATTAAGTCCACCGATGACTGCCTGGAGACAATTAGTTCTCACAGAGCAGCTCCAACTCGTTTCTGCAGGGAGCTTTTAAAAGCAGAAATGCATATCTGGGTTGTCAGTTGCAAGTGGCAGTAGAACATGCAAGCAGTTTAACAGAGGTAAAAACTTGCAATTAGCTGTGGTCTGTGACCTCAAGTGCCTGGGACAAGGTTGGGTATTTTTTTTTTAAAGATTTATTTATTTGTTATTTATGTGAGCACACTGTCGCTGTCTTCAGACACACTGGAAAAGGACACACCAGAAAACGGCATCAAATCCCATTACAAATGGTTGTGAGCCACCATGTAGTTGATGGGAATTGAACCCAGGACCTTTGGAAGAGCAGTGCTCTTAACCACTGAGCCATCTTTCCAGTCCCCCTTCCCAGCCTCCCCTTTTTTCTTAAACTTTTATTTTATGTATCACCATTGCTCTCTTCAGACACACCAGAAGAGAGCATCAGCCCCAATGCAGATGGTTGTGAGCCTACCAGGTGGTTGCTGGGAATTGAACTCAGGACCTCTGGAAGAACAGTCAGTGCTCTTAACCACTGAGCCATCTCTCCAGCCCAAGGTTGGGTAATTTTAAAGGGACTTTCCCACAGGAAGGGGTTTAAACAGAGAGTCAGCTCTGAGTCAGGTCTTAGATGGCTGCAGTAGAGACAGAGGAGCAATCATGCTAAGCCTGAAGAAACTTCCTTTCCTTAAATTATTATAAAATGGTTTATGACATCTTAGATTTTTAGATTACTCTTGATACATGTTTGCATAGCAAATGGCCCCACTCTCTGCATAACTGAATCTACTAAAATGGTATTTATTGAAGAAAATAGAAAGGCTAGTTTTAGTTTCTTACAAAATTAAGAAGGCTCCACACATAGTATTTTCTGATACCCATTATCATCTTTCCTGACCCAATAAATACATCTTATCTGAATTCTGCAAAGGTAAATGATTTCTTTAAATATTTGTTTTAGCTATCACATAAGCAATATAGAAATATTTTTTGTATTATGTGGGCACATGTGTGAAATATTTGTATACTAAACATGCACAACATATGTATATACATATATATTATATATTATATATATATGTTTAGACAAGTTTAAAATATTAGAAATATATTTCATTTAACATTATAAAATTAAATCTATGATTTTTTTTTTACAAATTTTAAATATAAATTATTGCTTTTCTCATTGTAAAACAAACGTAAAATTACAATCGTTTAATCCTGATTTTTTCTACTGATTTTTATAATTTTAGCCATACAAATAAGTGCGTACAGCACCTGTCCAGCAACACACACACTAAATGATTACACAGTACCAGACATATACCACATGTACACGACTCCATACATATACACACAGACACAGGCAACACACATATACACACATGTACACAGGCACACACACATATACACACACATGTACACAGGCGCACACACGCATACACTGCAGAAATGTGGGAACCAGACTACACTGATTTCCATATTATGACAATTATTTATTCGCAGGATACATCAAGGCAGAAAATAGGAACTCTGCAAAGGTGAAGATTTGCTTTGGCTGTCTTTTAAGATAGATTATAGTCACAGAAAATGGAAAGAATTATTAAAATCCTGACTTTCCTCTGTGCCACAGAAACCATATTAGCAAGATTATTGCAGGCTGGATATGAGATATAATAGTATTAGTAGAAAGCAACCATTTATTTAAAAATATTTTTGAGATAATTTTCTCTTATTAATTAATTAGTTAATTAATTTACTTTACACCCTGATCACAGCTTCCTCTCCCTCCTCTCTTTCTGGTCCCTCCCTCTTACCTCCCACTTTCCCTCTTTTTCTCTTCAGAGAAGGGGAGGCCTCCTATGGATATCAACCCTCCTTGGCATATTGAGTTGCAGTAGAACTAAGTGCATCTTCTTCTACTGAGTCTTTCCTGACTACAGGAGGTGGCCGTTTCAGGTTCCATATTACCCATTGCTAGTAGTGTCAGTGAGGGCCACCCTCATAGTTTCCTGGGAGTTTTCATTGTCCTAGGTTTCTAGTTCATCCCAGAGATCCTCTCCCTCACTGATTCCAGTTCTCCCTCCTTCCATCCTCCCCAGACTTGAACCCTCCTGTTCCCTCACCACCCTGTCTCCTACCCTGCTCCCTCTCTCCGTCCATCCCCTGATGTTTATTTTATTTCCCCTTTCACTGAGCTTCAAGCATCTCCCTTGGGCCTTCCTTGTTATTTAACTTCTTTGAGTCTGTGGATTGTAACATGGTTATCCTCTTACGTTATGGTAATATCCTCTTATAAGTGAGTACATACATGTTTGTCTTTTTGGGACTACGTTACCTCACTCAGGATGATATTTTCTAGTTCCACCCATTTGCCTGCAAATTTCATGTTGTTGTTTTGAATAGCTAAATAATACTCCATTGTGTAAATGCATTCTTTATCCATTCTTCAGTTGAGGGATATCTAGGTAATTTCTACAGATAATAATCTACAATTCAACAGATTCCCATCAAAATATCAACACAATTGTTTACATACCTTAGAAGAACAATACTCAATTTTATATGGAAAAAACAAAAATACAGGATAGCTATAACAGTCCTGTATAATAAAAGAATTTCTGGTGGTATCACCATCCTGGATTGCAAGTTGTACTATAGAACAATAGTAATAAAAACCTCATGGGATAAAGACAGAGAGGGTTGATCAATGGACTCGAATCAACGACCCAGAAGTAAACCAACTCACCTACAGACACTTGATTTTTGACAAAGAAGCCAAAACTATACAATGGAAAAAAGCAGCATCACACAAATGGTAGTGGTCTGACTGGATGTCTACATGTAGAAGAATGCAAATAGATCCATGTCTATCATCCTGTGCAAAACTCAGGTTTCCAATGTATCAGAGACCTCAACATAAAACTGGATATCGCTAAGTTGATAGAAGAGAAAGTGGGGAATAACCCTGAATGCATTGGGACAGGAGAAGACTTCCTGAATAGAGCACCAATGACTCAGGCTCTAAGATGAACAATTAATAAATTGGGACCTCATAGAATTGGAAAGTTTCAGTGAGGCAAAAGACACTGTCAATAGGACAAAACAGCAGCCTAGACAATGGGAAAAGATGTTCACCAACCCTACATCTGATCGATGGCTGATATCCAAAATATATAAAGAACTCAAGACATCAACAAACCAAATAACTCATTTAAAAATGTGCTACAGATCTAAATAGAGAAATCTTGACAGAGGAATCTCTAATAGCTAGGAAACATGTAATGGAATGTTCAACATCCTTAGTTATCAGGGAAATGTAAATCAAAAGACTGAGATTTCATCTCATACCTCTCAGAATGGCTAATATCAAAAACTCAAGTGACAGCTCATGCTGACAAGGATGTGGAGCAAGGGGAATACTCCTCCATTGCTGATCTGAATGCAAACTTATACAACCACTTGGAAATCAATTTGGCAACTTTTCAGAAAATTGGAAATAGTTCTACCTAAAGACTCAGCTACACCATTCCGGGGCATATACCTCCAAAATACCCTACAATACCAAAAAGGATACTTGTTCAACAGTCTGTAGCAGCTTTCTTGAGAATTTCATCAATGTATTCTGGTCATACTCACCCACAGTCCTTCCCTTACTAGCCCTTAGATTCACACCCTTTCCCACCATCCCCTCAGTTTCACATCCTCTTTCTTATTTAACTCATTGAGAACAATTTGTGCTGCCCATATACTCAAGAGTATAGGGTCATTCACTTGAGCATGCTCAACCTGCTCAAAGAAAGTTGACTTAGCCCCTCCCCACGATGCCATCAGCTGTCCATAGAATCTTAGGGCTGGGGGCTCATGAACCCACATAAGAAGCTTGTCATGGCAACGTACATATCTATACCTCCATTAATGTGGAAAAGGAGTCAAGACATTTGCTGGGGCTTGCTGACTTCTAGCCTGGGCCATGTTCAGGAGAGACCCTGTCTCAAGGGAATAAAACAGAGTATGATAGACAGGACACTGTTCATCTCTGCTTCTTCCCTCTACATCCATGTGCATGGACCCATACCACACTCCCCTGTGTGGATATGCTTCTCACATGGGGACACCACACACACACACACACACACACACACACACACACACACACACAGATGCCCACGTAACACTGAAATTTCTAGCTCTTGATCATTTTACTACCCAGACTCTAAGATCATGAGAAATACCTAGTTTATAGTATTCTGCTAAGAGTAGCCTGAATACACAAAGACACAAGGTAAGATATTAAACAAGGGCTATGTGCAAGAAAAAAGCACTACTAATGTGTGAACTGAATAAAATTGAAGCAAACAGAGTTGATAAAATTATTTTTTTCTTTATTCTCCATGAACTGAATAAAATCGAAGTCTGACAAAAGTTGATAAAATTATTTTTCTATATTCTAGCAGAAAATGACGAGAAAAATAAATTGCTTAAAATAGCTGTTATAGTACCATAAAATATGAACTAATTAGAGTTGCATGACCAGTTACAATGTAACACACACCAGAAGTGAAAAAATACTGTTCAGAGAAGCTGAAGAAGAGCTAAATCAATGGTCAGATAAATCATGCCAAAGATTTGGTCAATATTTTCAGTTCTAAAATTGATAGCAATTTAACATAATCTCCATAGAAAGCCTATAAAATATTTTTGTAACAACTTACAAATGAATATAAAACATGTAGAGATCTAAACTGACATGAAATTTGCAGGTAAATCAATGGGGCCTGGAATAATCATTCTTAGTGAAATAACTCAGACCCAGAAGGAAGAACGTGGAGTGTTTCCTCAACATTTGTGGATGTTAGCTTTGAATCTTTTATGAGGAGTATCCACAGAGACCAAGAAACTGGTAAGAGTGTTTGGGGGGGGGTCGTCAAGGGAAATGATTTAGAATTCAGGTAACATGAAGGGAAGTGCGAAACAATGGAGCAGGAAGGATTAAGTGTGCTAGGTAGGAGAGAAGAGGGATTATAGGGAAAGACTAATCAGTACAGACCTTCAGGAAACTCAGATGGAAACGCACACTATAGAGGATGGCAGTACTCTTTAATAAGAAGACAGTGCCCCTCCTAGATCTTATAGGCTATCAAAAGCCAATGTCAGCAATGAGGTACCTCTTGAATTGGAGTTGTTGGTGCCATGAACTCCCCCACACAATGCTATAGGTTATTGCCATTGCTCTTGATTATTCTCCAGAACTTGAGTAAGACTTTTGCTGAAGGCGTCATATACAGAAGCCGTAGAACATGGAGAAATCAATGGTAGTGACTGGAACCTTCCTTTGTATCAGCATGTGCATGTAGATGACTATTTTTCTACTGGCGTTATTGTGGTTTTCAAAAACGATAGGGCTGACAAGGTATGACCACTCGTGAGACAGTGGTGTGAATGTTCTGGAAGTAGCCAACCACTTTCCGATGATATTTAAGGCCACCTTCATAAGATAGCACCTTTACCTGATACCATTATAAGGAACGAGAACCGGTGATATGGCTAGATAGACCCAGGCCCTGGGGGAGAGCCTACTGTGATGTTGCTAAATAGCATAGTCGTAAACCAAGTCTTGATAACTTATTATGCCTATAGATTAGTACATCTCTCAACCCTGTTAGAGAAGCTTCTTTTTGTAGTTTATTGCAATTAACACAGAGATCCAAAACTGTTCAATGTGTAGAGGCTAAGAGGTCTGTTCTCTGTTCTAAATAGAGTCTATATAACACACTTCTCCCAAGGCTCAAGGATCATTGTAGAAGAGGGGAGAGAAAGATAGTAAAGAATCAAGCCAGTGGTTAGGTAGGGTTAGGTTAGGGTTAGGGCTAGGGCTAGGGCTAGGGCTAGGGCTAGGGCTAGGGCTAGGGCTAGGGCTAGGGTAGGGTTTAGTTCTATGTTTAGAGTTAGGGTTAGAATTGAAATAATGTTCTCTGGCACACAGTAAGGCAGCTGCACATATGAACTCACAGAGATTGTGGCAGCACATACAGACCTAACATAAGAGCAAGATAAACATTTCATTTTAGGATGGAGGAGGGTAGTGGTTCAGGAATCCCACCTCTAGCTGAAGATCTGTTGACAAATAGTAGTTATTGGGAGACAAAGAGTCAGTTTTCTTTAAGGATGTCACCTGTGATAGGTAGAGTCATACTCTATTGGATGGCCCTGTACCTGAGAGTATATGGGCAAACATACTGGAGTAGATGGATTATTTAAAGTATAAAAGTAGTTATGAAGTGTGGGAAGGGTAGGGAGGAGTGAATCTGGAGGATGTTGGGAAAGGCCTAGTAGATGATCAGAATACATTGCATCATTCAAATCTCAAAGAATTAACTGAAATTTAAGACTTTATATACATTTTGACAAATATTTTAAAAAAATATGTTCTGGAAAAAGACTGCCTTTTTTGTTTTTCTTTTTGTAAATCTTGCTAGCATACTGAATACCTCCCTACAGAAGAATGAAATTAGATGCCCCTTTCTTATCCTGTACAAAAATCAAAGTGGATCAAAGACCTTAATTTAAAATGTCAATACTAGAAGAAAATACTTCAGGGTATAGGCATGAGCAAAAACTTTCTAATAGACCCCAATGAACATAGCAAATACCCTCACGAAATGACAAATAGGACTTTGTGGAATTAAAAAGCTTCTGCACAACAAAAGAAACGATCAGCAGAGGCTAGGAACAGGCCACTGAATGGGAGAAAATTGTAGCGAGCTATACTTCAGACAAGGATGTTGATACCTGGATATATAAATAAGTACAAATATTAATTCCCCAAAACAAAACAACAAATGAGCCAATGAACTGAGCAAGGCCTAAAAGATGAAACACAAATGTCTATTAAAACATAATGAAAAAATGCTTAACCACATTAGTCATCAGGAAAGATAAATGAAAGCATTGGAATTCCATCTCCATTCAAAGAGCCGTGAAAATGCTGATGAGGTTATGGTCATAAGGGAACACTGGTGGAGATTTAAATTGGTCCAGCCACTGTGGGAATCAGTATGGCAGTTCCTAAGGAAGCTAAAGAATATATCTATCATATAACACAGCTATACAACTTCTGGGTATTTACATAAGTACTTCAACAAATCTCAGAGAAACTTGCACACTATAGCACAGTTCACATCTGTTGTTGTGGAATCAGCCAGAGTGTCCAGTAGCAGGGGAGAAAACAATAAAGAAAATGTGGTTCATAGTCATGGAGTTCCTTCCTTCCCTCCTTCCTTCCCTCCTCTCTCTCTCTCTCTCTCTCTCTCTCTCTCTCTCTCTCTCTCTCCCTCCCTCCCTCCCTCCCTCCTCTTTCTTTCTCTCTTCCCTCCCCCCAGCTATAAAGACATTAAACTGTTTGCAAGGAAATGAGTGAGCTGACAAGAATCATGTTAAATGAATTAAGACTCAGATAAATGTTTGACTTACATAGTTCCATTGTTTTATACAGATTCCTAAAACTACATGTGAACATATGATATAAAAGGAGAAACACAACTGGCCAAGGAAACAGAGGGACTTATTGGAAGTTGGAGGTCTTAGAGGGGAGAGTAGAGGGGTATGAGGAGGATTTCGTACAATGTAATATATATTCTTATATAAAATATCTTTACATCATGGACCCCAGTCCCTCCCATCTCCCCATCCCCTCAATTCATCCTTAGCCTTGCCACCATACAGCACCCCGTTCCAATAAAACACAAGCAAGCAAATAAACAACAACAAAACAAAGCATAAAAAAAAAATCTCATCACGGAAGCTGTAGTGTGTTGCAGTGTATCCCATAGTGTGTCCCTCTGCCTACACATCTTCACTTGCACATGTTCAATGCAGTGAACAATCATTCTGGCCCAAGATCTCTGGCTTCTGTGACATCATCAACATTGGATCCTCACCAGGATTTCTTCAGGTCATCCTGTTGCTGCCCTGTGTCATGGAGATCCTGCAGGCCTGACTCAGCAGGAGCTCACATGTCCCGTCCGTTCACAGATGGTATAGATTTTGGGGTGGGCCAACTCAGAACCCTGGATTTGGTTTGGGCCTGGATGGCAGCTGAACAGGCTGAACAGGTTTCAATATATGTGTGTGTGTGTGTGTGTGTATGTGTATGCGATATATATATATATATATATATTATATATATATATTCATATACATATGGATATATATGTATGCGAGCATGCAAGAACAACTGGAAAAAATAAGAGGACATAAATTTGAAGTCCAAGGAGGGGTGTATGAGGGGCCTACAGGGATGAAAGGTAAGGGAGAAATGGAATTAGAATTGCAAAAGTCTAATTATGTATTTAATATAATTTAAATGCAACATTATGGATCCTATGTCCAGTTTAAGAAAACACATAGTCTAGCCTCTCACCAGTGCTTCCTAAATAGATGTCATAAGGGACCGTCTTCTGTCACAGGGATCATAATCATGGGGTTAAAAACCTATCCTTGCCCTTCCAGCTCCCATAACTCTTGGACCACCCTGCTCAATATTATGCCAAGGAAGCTTTGACATCTCTATTTACAGTAGGTTGTCATCACATCCAAGTTCCAAGGACACATTCAACCTGTCACAAGAAACAGCTTCAGTTATTCTTGTTACAGCATTGGGTTTCATGAGTGTGTCCCTCCAGGTCCGTGAAAGCTATTCTATGTCACCTCTCACCTCAGCCCACACACCTCACGATGGACTCCATATGCTTCCCTAGTTCTTGACAGCACAGCCTGCTCAGGTCTGCTAGAGTATTCTAGAAGTTCCATCGGGCTGTCGCTTGTCAGAGCTGGTGATGGGTAGGTGCTACACTTATTAATTAATGTTCAAGACTCCCCAGTGGAGGGAACATTTCCTCTCATCGGGCAAAGAGTACTCCATAGGACCACTTAGCCTGGTCTCCACAGAAAGCAAAAATGGAAACAGAGCCTTAAGGACTTTGGCTTTATTAGGAAGTCCAATCCCAGAGAGGTGAGGAGAGGAAGAGGTACACAATCCCATAGAGGAAGGAAGCAGGACAGATATGAAAATGTGACAGGGCTTTTCTATGAACTTCACTGCCTACACCTTCCTCTTATCCACTGAGACACATACTCTCCCTCTGGTTAAAGAAAGAGTGCCCCACAGAGCCCAGCTTCTTCCCTGTATTGGGTTGGAATATAGTTATGAGGTGGTTCGTGACTTCAGAAGTTAACTTTGCGGGTAGGAAGGGAGAGTCACACAGAGGGAGGTTAGGTATGCATTTGGTCCCAGTCTTGCTCTGTTGTAACAAGAGAGAGCTGAACTCTAGGGGTACAAGTGATGTATGTCAGTCCTATCACTGTGACAAATTCCTGGTGCAGACAGTGTAGGGCAAAGGCTGTTTTATCTCATGGTTTCAGAACTTTCAGTCAACGGGCCTTGAGCTTGTCTGTTTTTTTTTTTTTTTTTTTAATATTAACAGGAGAATACTGTGGCAGCAGGTATGTGGTCAGTTATTCACTTCAGGGCAGAATGGAAGAGGAAGATAAATGCAGAAGTATAGGGAGGAGAGGGAGAGGAATACCTCAGTGACCTCTTCACCTAGTTACATCCTGTATCCTAAAGTTCCAGAACCTTCCAGAACACGGCCAACAGCTGAATGTCAAGTTTTTAATACATAAGCCTTTTGGGGACATACTTCATCTCTGAATCATAAGGAAGGCTGTCGTACAATGCCCTTATCCTCGTCTAAGCCTACTCCCCCTTAATCCTGGGAATCTAAAGTCTTCCTGTTCGGCCAGTGAGATGGCTCAGTAATTAATGGTGCCTGATGCTAAGACTGACAACTCAAGTTTGATCCCCAGAATACACATGATGGAGGGAGAGAACTGACTTTCAGGGTGGTTCCCTAATAACTTCTGCGTGAACATCCCTCCCTGTCCTGCCTGCAAAGTCAATAAAGTGTGATGCAACTCATTATTAAGAAAATCAAGTCCAACTCCTCAAATTCTTTGAAAGTGGATGTTTTCCCCATGAGTTAGGAGCATCACTTTTCTGTATGCAGAACAATGACATGGGGACCCATGTTTATGGCCACGCCCAGAGATTCCATCTGTCACCAAGCTCCAGAGTATCTTTGTGTACTTGCTCCTTGTTGGACTTGGGTTTTCTCTGGCCAGCTGAATCATTTGCCGCCCATCTATTAACTTGATAATCTGCAAAGTTTGGTTACTGTTTTCCTCATCGTATTAATTTTTTCTTTATGAATCTATATCATAACACAACACGTATCAGTTTCATCTTGTGGGGGCATTCAGGAGAGAATGGAATTAAAATGTGTGTCCAGCTACTGCTGTTTTACTCGAACATCTCCATTTTATTGACTGAAAAAAAAATGCTGTAAAACTATTTTATTAAGGCAGTTCCCTCATTCTGGACTGACTGAGAAAACAGCAGTCAATAAAAGACATTGCCTTTGCCATAATGCTTGCAGTTTGAACAGACAGCATTGAATAATTATGGAAATACACTTTGATGGGCTCTGTGAAGGAGAAAGTCTCTGATGAGGAACATGAATATTTACAGTACAGAATCTACTAGAATCTTCCAAAGGGCCACCCTCATTATTGGAGAAACGTTTTAGTATAACTGTCACAATGCTGAGGACACCAGCTGTTAACAGTGACTCCATTAACCACCAAGAGAGTGTACAGTCTAGTAACAAAACATAGACTTAAATGGTGTCAGAGTCAGATTTCAGAATGCCTGGCAGGATAAAGCTGTTGGCACTGAATAAGTACCCTCATCATGACTGTGTCATCAACCGGACACTTGCTAGGAGACAATGAATTGCTTTATTCTTTTTTGGAGTGTGTGTGTGTGTGTGTGTGTGTGTGTGTGTGTGTGTGTGTGTGTGTATGTTTGTGTATTTGTATGTATATGTGTGTGTATGTGTGTTTGTGTGTATGCACATTTTTGTGTGTGTCATGTGTGCCACGGAGTAGCTGTGGAGGTCAGATGACAACCTCAGGTTGGTCCCTTCCTTCTACTATATTTGAAACAGGACCTCTTGTTTGGTGGTACCACTGTACACATCACACTAACCACCTGTGAGCTTCTGGGGCATCCCACCTTGGCTTCCCATCTCACTTCAGCTGCACTGGGGTCACAGAATGTATGCTCCCATGTCCCCAGCTTTCCATGGCTTCTGGGATTCTAACTCAGGTCTTAATGGCACATGCATTTGCTCACCGAGCCCTCTCCCCAGGCTTTAGCTCCTATTCTTGTATGAACAAACTTTTATCCAATATTTACTGCATGCACAAACTACAGATACTCCCTGTTAAGAGCTAACTAATGAACAGACCTTGAGTCAAAATGCTTCTTAAATGTTCACCAGTATTTTTTATAGTTTGCATGACTTTGGAGGGACTAGAATGATGAATACTACACAAAGATGAGGATCTTTCTGACTCAACTGTACAGGAGAATTTAATTAATTAATTAATTAATTAATTAACATAAACATTGTCTTCCCCCTGGTCTTGCCCCACAGAGATCCTTCTCCCATCCCCCATCTCCTCTGAGAGGATGGGGTCCCCGTTTTCTTTCCCCCATCCTGACATATCCAGTCTCTACCAGGATAGGCACATCCTCTCTAACTGGGGCCAGACAAGGCAACCCTGTTGGGGAATGGATTCCACAGTCAGGCTAGAGCTTTAAGGAGAGCATCTGCTCCAGTTGTTGGGGAGCCCACTTGGAGACTGAGCTGCACATCTGTTACATATGTGCTGGAGGCCTCGTTCAAGCCTTTCTATGTTCTTTGGTTGGTGGCTCAGTACATATCAGAAAAGTGCTCTGCTATTGAGCTGTTGCCCCAGACCCTTGTTGCTTGCTTTTAATTCTCCATAGGCTGTAATGGTTTTCCTCCTGCCATGTGGTGTGATGCTTCTGTTGTGGACTATGATGTAGCAGGCTCATGGTGGGATGTGCTAGGTTCTTTGTCTTGGAAACCTCAGACGCAGGCAGGCTCTGATTTCCTGCATGTAGAGGTAAAGCTGTGTAGATTTTCCCGATTCTGTTTCCTATGGTCATCAGACTATACTTTGTATTTCTGTGTGGTTTGGGTGTGAGAATTCAGTGTCCCTCACCAATGCCAGGTGACCTTTAATATCATTGTAGCCTGCTAGTCATAAAATTGTTTCTAGGTTTCCCTCAACCATTAGAAAGATGATTTCTTTTTTCTTGCATGAAAGTAGATCCAGGGATAGAAGGATTGTCTTCTGTTTCCTTAGTGGTTCAAGATGGTTTTCTTTATGAGAAAAGAATTGGGATCTTGAGTGTTCACCACTCTTATACTATATCAAAGAGGGAGACCCTTTGTGTTTTCTGTCCCACCTTTATGTCCCTCCTAGGGTGTTAATGGAAGCCCATAGAGAAGAACATTTGAATTTCATTTGCACTTTTTTTTTTTTTATTGGAAATTTTTTATTGGAAAATTTTTTTTACATTTCAGATGTTCTCTTCTTACCCCATTTCCCCCCTCCCACCCAGGAACTAACTATCCCTTCCCCCATCCTCCTGCCTCCACGTTGGTGTACCCCCACCCACCCTCCCCTGTACCTCACCTCCCCACCCTCGAGTATCCCCCCCCCCCACGACGTCTAGCCTTCATGGGACCAAGGATCTCTTCTCCCACTTATATATAGCTCCCTTGCATATATAACTGGAGCCATGGGTCCCTCCCTAAGCGCTCCCAGGCTGGTGGTTTAGACCCTGGGGGCTCTGGTTGGTTGGGATTGTTGCTTTCCTCATGGTGTCGCGAATCCTCTCAACTCCTTCTGCCTTCACTCTATCTTCTCCATTGGGAACCCCATGCTCAGTTTAATGGTTAGCTGTGAGCATCTGCCTCTGAGTATGTCAGACTCTTGCAGACCTCTAAGGAGACAGCTATATCAGGCTCCTGTCAGCATGTACATCTTGACATCCACATCAACCTCTACCTTTGGTGACTGCACATAGGATGGATTTCCAGGTGGAATATGATAGTATACTTAAGTGACCCCAAAAACTCCACCAGAGAACTCCTAAACCTGATAAACAACTTCAGCAAGGTGGCAGGTTATAAAATCAACTCGAACAAATCAGTAGCCTTCCTCTACATGAAAGATAAACAGGCTGAAAAAGAAATTAGGGAAATGACACCCTTCACAATAGTCACACATAATATAAAATACCTCGGGGTGAATCTAACCAAGCAAGTGAAAGATCTGTATGACAAGAACTTCAAGTCTCTGAAGAAAGAAATTGAAGAAGATCTCAGGAAATGGAAAGATCTCCCATGCTCATGGATTGGCAGGATTAATATAGTAAAAATGGCCATCTTGCCAAAAGCAATCTACAGATTCAATGCAATCCCCATTAAAATACCAACTCAATTCTTTACAGAACTAGAAAGAGAAATTCTAAAATTTATTTGGAACAACAAAAAACCCAGGATAGCGAAAACCATTCTCAACAATAAAAGAACTTCTGGAGGAATTGCCATCCCTGACCTCAAGCTTTACTACAGAGCAGTAGTCATTTGCACTTTCAAGCACACTGATAAAGCAGATGATTCTTGACCTGTAGGAATCTGTGGAAAAATTTGACTTATTGCTTGTTACCTCTTTGTGTGGCAGCTACCTCTTTCCTGCTTAATGCCCAAGAGTTACATCCAGTCCACGAGTCTGTCTTTCCTGGGAGGCTGTTCTGACTCTTTGCAATTCAGTTCCTTAACAGATTGTGGAAAAGTTAAGAATCTTAGTACTCGAAGAATCTTTACTCTTTGTTAGCTGAGGAACCCCATTCTCTTTGGAAGCAGAATCTTTTAAAATAATGCTTTAGAAACAGCTGGTTTTTCTACTCAAGTCCACAACTGGAAGGAGATGCAGAAACTTAGTTATTTCTAAAAATGCCATAACCGTTTCATCAAACACACTTCAGATCAGCTTGTGAAATATTTTCTGGTAGAACCTTAGATTGAAAACAGTGCATTTCATATGTTTCTTTTCTCTGTAGTGTCACCCTCAGATGAAACTTAACACTACACCGTTCAGTGGACCCTTCTAAGTGTCAGAAAATTGCTCTCATTACTGATGGCCTCATATAAACATCTATACAAGGCAATGATTGAGGAAGATCCCTAAAGTTATGTGGTCAGTACAGTTACTAGCTGGCTGATGAGTCAAATTGTACAGGTTGTCTCTAGCACGTTTCCAGTATGGGTGATTTCATTAGTTTTTAAAGACAGCTTAGTCTAGTCTTCATCAGTTTCGACAGTTGTGTGGTGTTTTGCATGCATCCCATGATTCCCTTTTGTAGTCCATTCTTAGCTATGTGCTGCTGGTTCTTCCACTGCTGAGAAGTTGAACTAGTGTCTGTAGTTATCACCTTGGCATCTCTTTAACAGCATCTAGCAGCTCCTGCTCCAGGTGTACCCCAATACAATTTCTGGCCAAAGAGACCCTTGGCATACCCCAACATAATGCCTGGTCAAAGCTACCTCAGGTGTACCACAACACAATGCTTGGCCAAAGCAACCCCAAGTGTGTCCCAACATGGTGCATGGCAAAGCAACTCCAAGTGTACCCAACACAATGCCTGGTTAAAGCAAGCCCAAGTGTACCTCAACCCAGTGCCTGGTCAAACATTCCCAAGTGTACGCTAGCATAATAGCTAGGAAAAGCAATCCCAATTTTGAATCTACTTCTGGTCTTTTGAACTTTGTATCGCTATTGCACCTCCCAGATACTAAGTCTGAGCAGTTCTTCAGGGTCTGCAGTTTGTTTCTCTGTGTTCAGAAATGTCTTGGTAAAGAACTCTTGTGGTATTATAATGGTAGGCCAGGAATTAGGGATGTGGAAGAGGGGGCTGGATGTCACAAAGGCAGCATAACAACTTATAATAATTTTTTATTGTTGGATTACTTTTTCTCTGAAATTCTCACTGTTTGTTTTTGCCGATTGCTTACGTCTTCTTTGAAGAGTTCATGTACTCATGATCTATCTTGATTGTCAACCTGGCAGTCCTGAGATGCAGAGATCAGTCAAGCACACCTGGGTGTGTTTGTGAGGATATTTCCAGACATGGTTAGATCAGGAAGGCTCTTAATATGATCAATAGCTTAACCCCTTTATGGAGTCAAATCTTAACAAACCATTGTAAAGTGGTAGGATCAGGAAAATGGAGCCTAGATGAAGGACACAGGACATACACTGAGAGTGTATCTTAGAGCAGTGATTCTCAACCTGTGGGTCCTTACACCTTTGCGGGTGTCACATGTCAGCTACTTGTATTACAGTTCATAACAGTAGCAAAATGACAGTTATAAAGTAGCAACAAAAATAATTTTACAGTTGGGGTCATCACACTATGAGGGTCACAGCATTATGAAGATCTTAGAGGGTGTATCTTTAGCCAGTGAGATGGCTTGGTGTAGAAAGATACTTTTACACCTGATAACCTGAGTTTCACCTCTGGAACCCACATGAAAGACGGAAAGTATCAACGAGTTGTTCTCTGGCTTTTGTATGAATACCATGGCATCCCCCCTTTAATAAATAAAATGAGATGTAATCTAAAATAGAAAGGGCGTCTCTTGCTTGGTTCTTCCTGTCTTCATTTAATTGACAAGTGTGTGGGGTATCTTTGTTCTACTCTAGTGTTTATGACATACCTTAGCCAAGTAGAAACTATGAAAGCACCAGTTTTCCTGGGAATTTTAAAGCATTTTACCATTGCCTTTAAAAATGTTTTTCTTGAACAAATTTTATTAATGGAGGAGGTTACAATGAACAGCTGATTTCTGTATACCCTTTACCCAGCTTCTCTTAAAGCCACTCTATATTTGTCAACACTAAAACATTACTGTTGGTACATCACTACTAATTATTGAATTTCAGGCATGTTTCATTTTAGAGAAGCTTTATTGTATTTCTCCAGCCATTTGCAATTGATAGGTGCTGGACGAGAGAAAGTCGGTTTCCTTTAACTGAGTGATGCTAGGTATGTTAGTCATACTCCAGGGCAGATCCTGTGCCCAGGAGTAGTTGGCCAACACAAATCAGGTTCCATTTAGTTTCTTTCCTAATGTAATATTTTTATTGATTATTTGGGAATTTCATATAAAGCACCCTGATCACAGTTGCTTCCCTTTACTCCAAGGTCCAGCCTCCCACCCCTGTGCCCTCACCCCTAAAAGAAAAAAAATACACCAAGTCCAATTTGGGTTGTCCATATACTCATTGGAGTATGAACGATCAAACTCCCAGTCACCAGCCCCTTAAAGATAACTGAGTCCTTCAGGATCTGTTTATTTTTAGTGTGTGTGTGTGTGTGTGTGTGTGTGTGTGTGTGTGTGTGTGTTTGTATGGAGTTTCCTGGGTTTGTGGGAAAATATGAGAAAGGGAAAGCATATGACCACTTGCTCCCCAATTGGTGGAACTTTTTGGGAAGGATTAGGAGGTGTGGCCTTATTTGAGGAGGTGTGTCACTGGGGTCAGGTTTTCGGGTGTCAAAAGACTCACACCGTTCCCAGTGTGTCCTCTCTGCCTGCTACTTGTGGAAGAGGATGTGAGCTCTCAGCTGTTCCTGATGCTGTGGCTCGTCAAAGACTTTAATCTTCTGAAACTGTAAATCTAATTAAATGCTTAGTAAAAGCACAAATAGCCTTCATCATGGTGTTTCATCACAGCAATAAAAAAGTAACATTCCATCAAAATCTCAAGAGCTATATTCTCCCAGTACATAGCTTTTCTATTCAAAGGAGGATATGGGTGTTAGCATAGAGGAGAAAAGTAATTAAATAAGGCAATAAACAGGAGTGGGGAAGCAGACTCTAGAGAGAACTAGGCTGAGTCTTAGGTGTGCTGATGTATTGCTTTGGCACAGTACTTAGGATTCGACTTCCCACCTCTGTTAAATATGGTGGTCGTATTTATTTCATGTGATTGCCAGGAAAACTTAAGTGAGACTGTCTCAGACGCCTAATGGAGTGTCCAGTGCATAGAATAGCCCCAATAAATGTAGATACTTTCCCCCGTGACAATTCAGCCGTGTAACTGCTGAGACTATGGAGGGAAAGTATTTGCTTTATGAAAGTATGCCGTGTCCTATGGTTGAGCAACAGGAACATGGGGGACTGCATTTCCTTCCCATATATCTTAAATTCTTTTTCTCCTTCTCTTCATGCAGGGCTTACCACCCAAACAATGGAAGGCAGACATTAGCCACCTGCATTGCCCGGAGCCTACCTTGTTTGACTTCTCATCTCCAGCTTCTCCGGCCCTACGTGGGAGATCGTTGCGAGAGCTGTGGCTACCCAGCTTTCAACAGTCTAAGAAAGAAGCCCAGGCACTGAGGTGGCTGGTGGATAGGAATCAAAACTTTTCATCTGAAGAGTTTTGGGCTCTAGTGTTTAAGGACTGATTTGAAAAGGCACTAGACAGACAGAGTAAGCATAATTCTCTTGGTGGCCTTAATATCTGAAGATGATGGGTAGTCCATTGATTGTCCTTTAGGATAGGAAGTAATTGTAGCAATTCTCACAAAGAGCCCTGGCAAGCAGTAGCTGTGAATTACTTCTAGGGGTTGCTTCTGTATTTTTATACTGAATAAAACAGTAGACTTTTAAAAAATGGACATTGGTTGCCTTCAGGCGATACATTTGGACCCAGGTACTGGCTGTCTTCTGTGGAAACCGACCTAAGGTCCCCGTGTTTTCCTTGCTACACATTTAGCTGTGAGTGGGTGATACTCCCCTCCCTGTCAGCAGCTCATTGGTCCTTGGCAAGCCCAGTGTCTTGAGGTTGGGAATGAATGAACCACATTAGAACTTGGCAGTGAGAGACTCCGTCTGTTGTTCTCGGGGATGTGGGTGAGGAAGAAAAGGTCTGTCACTCACTCCTGCTCCTCCAGTCCAAAGGACTGGGACACGTGAGTGTCTTCCTTCCTCTCCACACCCGCAAGCCATGTCACTAGCCTCACTTATATTCGCTTCATCGGTGCCTTCCTCTCGTTTCCCTCTGAAGGGGAATTTTCTATAAAGATGTAACTTCTCCTGGTTTCTCCATCAGTGAGATGTTACTCATTGTTTCTTATACTATGGAGGCAGGAGAGGAAAAAATGGTCAGTTTCATGGCAAACAGCCATTTGTTTTGATCAAGTTTGTGGGATGTGAATGCCCGGGGCTCTCCTCTGGTTTGAAGCCAATTGCTCTTAGAATGATGGATACAGCCTGTCATGGTAGTCAGGTAGGCTGCAGAGGAACATTTCCTAGGTTCCAAGGCTGCTGGAACAGCTGTATCATCTGGTTCCCTATTGGAGCTCTCTGAAAACAAGGAGGAATCACCACACTGGCTTTCATTCCAGTCGATGGTAAGGAGACTTCTGGCCCACACCAAAGCCTTTTGATAATGGATGCGTTGGCTTCTCTGTTCTTTCTGTGGGAAAACAAGCCATTGTCCTCCAGCTACGGCAGCCAGCCTATGAAGAATGAAGATCGAAAGCAGCACATTCGTTGTGAGCAGTCGGGTCACCTTGCTGGTGGCAGGACCTGTCTGTGGAGAGTTTCTCCTCAATCCCACATCTGTCATGGAATAAACGTGATCATAGACAAATCTCTTAACCTCCCTGGGCCTTGAATTTCTATCTTAAGAAGAAGTGGTTGAGCTGGCCTTTGAAGTTGTAACTTTTTAAATTACTCATCCAGGTTTAAGATGGTTAACTTCATAGGTGTTTTTTACTAACGTGGGAATAAACCGGCGTAGATGTATGTTCTTCAAATGAAATGTATTCTTTGGAAGAAGGAGCGTATGTATTTTTACATAGTATTGGGAAAGAAGGGCATTCTCTATTATTTTATTTAATAACATCAACAAAGTAAGTGTTTGAAAAGCGGTTGTTGGGGTTGTTATAAGGCCTTAAACTGTTCGCTGACTGAACTGGAATTCTTTCTGAATCCTCAGAAATGGTCTGCCAAAGGCTTTGTACCTTCACAGAATAACACAGTAGCTCCACTTTACATAAATGTGTAAATCAAATGCTCAGTGCTTTCATGTGTGTCTCAAATCCCACGATGTCAGGCAATTCTTAACATTTTTTTGAGAACTTCAAATATGCCATGACGGATATGATTCTCCCTCACGTCCCCCAATGTCCCTGCAATGTCCACTCCTCCTTTGTCTTTTTTTTTAAAAATTGAAAATAGAATCTTCTCTTATACATTTCTCCTCCCTCTACTCCTCCTAGCTCCCCACTCCAGCTCCCTTCTCCTGTAGATCTACCCCCTCCATTTCCTCTTCAGAACAGAGCAGGCCTCCAAGAGACAGCAGCTCAACAGGACAACACAGGATGTAGTAAGACAAGGCAACAGCTTTAATATTGAGGCTGGACATTAAACATATATTAGAACACACTAAATCCTGTTAGTGCTGCTTGTTAGTGCCTGGGCGAGGGACCATACGCTGGGACCTAGGAACACTGTCAGTGGGACATTCTCAATTGTAAATAGCTCCTTTGTAAGACAAGGAGCCTAACGATAATCTGTCCCCCTTCCAGGGACTGACTTGATCTTTTGGAGGTGTACTATAGGTAACCCCAGCGGTGGTGACAGCAATGCTGTGTCTAGAAGGCAGTATTCACAAAGATGTCCCATTTATGGCCAAATACCTGGCCTTTTATTCTTAGTAGTTTTGATCAGTAATATCTCCCTAGTGATTGTTAACCCACTGCAATAAAGTTTCTCTGACTAAGGTTCTGCTCTAGGTATAAACAAAAATTATTTCACTTTTTAAATAAATTATTTTTCTAGACTTTCACACATGAATACAGTGCATTGACATGATTTCAACCCATCTTTCTCTGCCCCTAACTTCTTCCCCTCCCTCACTTTCAAATTCATGACTTGTTCATAATTAATGTTGCACATATATACACATATATGTATATATAACCTACTAAGTCCATTAAGAGTTGCTTCTATGTTCATGAGTTTAGGGTTGACCACTTGATGTTGGATCACCTTGTCAGGAGTCTTGTACCCAAAGAGAACTGGTTCTTTTTTTTTCACAGCAGCCGCTGACCGCCTATAGTTCTTTATTTAGGGACGAGCCCTTGTGTAATTTCACCTATTTCTACTGACATGTTGACTGATCTGGACATTATGAGGTCTTGTTTAGGCAACCGATCTGTTGAGATTTTTGTGGACACAACACTGCTGTCATGTCTAGAAGACATCTTGCACCAGGTATCATGGTTTTCTGGATCTTACTATCTTTGTTCTCTCTCTCTCTCTCTCTCTCTCTCTCTCTCTCTCTCTCTCTCTCTCAGAATTATTTATTTTATGTGTATGAGCACACTGTCTCTGTTTTCAGACACACCACTCAAGGACATCAGATCCCATTACAGATGGTTGTGAACCACTATGTGGTCGCTGGAAATTGAACTCAGGACCTCTGGAAGAGCAGGTAGTGCTCTTAACCACTCAGCCATCTCTCCAGACCCTGTTTTCTTTTTTTAATTGAAATTGTTTTTCATACATTCTGATTTCCCCTCCCCCTCCCTCCAAGATCCTCCTCACCTCCTCACTCACCTAGTTCTATGACCTTTCTTGCTCTAAAACAAACACAAACAAACAAATTAAAAAAAAAAACAAAACAAGAAACACCCCTGAAAACCTCACAATTGAATGCAAAATATTTAAGCAATAGACCAATAAGACTAAAAAAGCATAAGCAAAACAAAAATGAGTTAAACAGTCTACAAAAAAATGTCATTGAGTTTATTTTGTGTTGGCCAGCTACTCTTGGGCATGGGTTCTACCCTGAAGTGTGGTTGATACACTCAGTGAGACTGTATTAGTGAAACCCAATTTTTCCTTTGCCGGCAGTTATAATTTGCACATAGCTTCTTGATTAAGGGTGGGAGCCCTTGTACACTTCCCCTGCTCAGTGCTTGGACTTCAACTGTCTTAAATCTGTGCAAGTGTTGTGCATGCCACCACAGTCTCTATGCATACACATGTGCATCAGTCCTGGTCTGTCTGGAGGTCATCCTAGCATGGAGGGGGGAAGGATTCTTCAGCCCTGACCAGCAACTAAGGAACTGTGGGTAGTTGTTGTCTTTTAGGGAAGTGAGAGAGTCATTTTTCTTTAAAGGTGTGGCTCCTGATAGGTAGGCCATGCTCACGTAGATGCAACACCCAGGACTATATGGGTAGCATTAATTGGACTCAGGGTTTATATATATATATATATATATATATATATATATATATATATATATATATATATATATGACATTGTGGGGTACAGGAGGTTGGGTGTATCTAGGAAGAACTAGGGAAAGAGTGCATGAATATTATCAAAATACATTGTATGAGGTTCTCAAAGAGTTAATAAAAATATTTTAAGAGAGTATATTTCAATGAAAATAAATGAGGCATTGTGGGACTCTACGTTCCCATGGATTTGAGACTTACATGCTTTGAGGTATTTTTGTTACTTAGCATCTGCTGCTTTTATTGGGTGTTCCTTCGTAAGATGCCTTCCTGATTCCGACAATCACTGTTACAGGGTGAGAAGTGTCTCCTAATCTTACTGGTCTCCTGTCTCCAAGTAGAACTTGCACTCTAGATGCCTTAGTGCACTTTCCCCGTGTTTGTCTTATCACACCACGGTTCTCTTCACCCCACTCTCTGTGAACTGCTTCAAGGGGACACCAGAAGTAATGCCAATGCAATATTCATGTTAGTGACTTGTGTATTTCAGTTGGGTTATTTACGAGGATGGATTTTCTAAGCAGTACAAGAAGGTGAACAGAAAACCCACCAGAACTTTTATAAAGATGACGACTAATGTTCCTCAATAGTCTGCATGTCTGCACTTGAAAATGGAGACAGC
Source organism: Mastomys natalensis (assembly GCA_021653895.1). Lineage (NCBI taxonomy): Eukaryota > Metazoa > Chordata > Mammalia > Rodentia > Muridae > Mastomys > Mastomys natalensis. Next base: position 130,845 of record JAJTUV010001463.1, on the reverse strand, counting down.
TTTGATTTTGGTCAGGCAACAAATCTGAAGTTTCAGAGACTATATGCTTACTGCCTTAAGGACTAGTTTCTAGTAGCTAGAACATCAGTTAGGCCATTATCATTATTAGTAACTGGATGGATAGTAGGTTGCTTGGAAGAAAAGTGAAAATGAGTGTCTTTTTCCCCCATTCATACATTATGTATCACACATAGGAAAGCAAGATCAGTGTCTGCAGAACACTGAATCCAGCATACAACAAAACGGAACTTGAGAAGCCTCACATGATATTACATATTTTTTAAGGCCTTTACAACACAGTTCCTGCTAAAGATAATCAGGGATTTCTTCTAGCCTTTTCTTACCCCAGTTCCAGGACACTTAACTCACTTTAGGTACTTGTACAGCACTACCCCACTTCTGATACCAAATTTTACCTTGGTCTCTCTGTTTTTTGTTTTTGTTTTTTTTAATATACTATCATAGACTTGGAGACTTACAAATAACAAAAATTTACTTCTTTTATTTTTGGAGGCTGGGAAATCTAAGCTCAAGGTGCCAGTAGATTTGGTGTCCAGTCAGGGACTTCTTGGTTCACAGATGGTAGTCTTCTTGCTGTGACTCACACAACAGTAGGTGAGTGAATTCTCTGAGGTTTATTTTATAACACTGAACTACCCAGATGCCCTATTTACTTCCCAAAGGCTCTACCACTCTATATGTGGGTGTTTTGTTTTTTGACAGGATCTCACTATGTTTCCCTGGCTGGCCTGAAACTTTTTTTTTGTAGATGTGGCTGTCCTCAGACGCACAGATCAGCCCATTCTCTGCATTCCAAGTGCTAAGATTAAAGATATTCAGCACCACTGAATGTCTGGCAAATGGCAAACATTTGCTATTAAAATTTTAGCATATTCATTCCATAGCGCCAGTGTAGGAGTAAGTTGATTACCCTAGAGCAAGATGGGCACAATTTTGTGTCTCGGAGTGTTCAAAGTATAGCGTGGAAGTTCAAACGAAAACAATGATAAGTTTTGTTTCAGAAAACTTGGCAGCCTTGAATGTTTTATAAGTCGTCCTTACTGTCCTTTAATTTTTTAAAAACAATTTATTAGTGAGTATTTTTATTGCATATTATATTATCAACATTATATATACATACATGTTTATATACACATATACTATGTGTATATATCATATATAGTTTAATACATAATATATAAATCACATATGTATGATAACTGGAACTCTTGGGGAAAATACAGGGGATATAAAATCATGCCCTATAATACTAGAATAAGAAAAATATAGCCTGAGTTACAATGTATTAAATTATCTTTCTCAAGTTACTTGTTTTCTTTCTCCCTATTCTACCATATGCCTACTGTACTAGCTGACCTCCTTGTGAGACAGTTGTGATGATTAAATGAGCAAATGCTCCTGCTTTACATTTTCCATAAGTGTGGATGACCACAGCTATCACTCTTTTATTTCTGAAGACTGTGATTGAGGTTTGTCCAGTAGGACAGATTGGAGAATGATAGATTAGGGGATGCCCCTTTGTTCTTGTTTGTTACTTGATATGTATTTATTGAATTGTTGTGAACTAGGCATTGTGATGGGTAAAGTAATGATGTAAGATACGAGCGAGGGAAGGGGAAGGGTTCTGGGGAGAGCTTTGTGACTTTATTAAAACCAGGGAGCCTGAAGAGATGACTCAGTGGTTGAGAGTGCTGGCTGCTCTCGAATAGCACCCATGTTTGGCAGCTAGTAAATGCAGCTCCAAGGGAATCGAATGCTCAATTCTGGACTCCAAGGATACCCTCATCCATTCATCCCCTCTCGACACTTTTCCTTTCCTGTTCCCTCTCCTTCCTTTCCTCCCTCCAAGGCCCATAAAATAAATCATAAAAAAACCAAACAGGTATGAAGGACTGCCCAGAGTATTCATAGTTATCCTTGTGGGACTTTTGATACGCTTGCACACAGCTTCAAACAGCAACACGACTCTGGAATGGTCCCATGATAGGAAGGGACAAACCCTATAAACCTGCCAATTTGATTGATGAATCGGTTTAGACCCGAAAACCAAGGAGGATTTTTTTTTTTGTTGCCTTCCCATTACTCTGTCCTGAATCTTGGAACCAGGCCATATAATGGACCTGGACCAAGAAAGGATAGAAATGACTAGGTCTCTAGATTTAGACCCCAATTATTCATTCACAGAAGATCCATGAGGAGAAAGAAGAGAAGGGAAACCTGATAAATCTTCTGTGAACAGACCTGCCCTCTCCTGTGCTCCATGTGGTGTGGATGTGGGGCTATAGGTACAACACACAGGAGTGAGCTTTTGTACAGTAGTGACTTCTCTACCTGTAACTTTGGCCCATCACTTTTCCAGGCTCACATGCATTGACTTAGAAGCTTAGTAGGGCTGGAGATAGGGCTGACTGAGGAGCTGGGGAAGGGGCTGCAGTGTGGGCTGCAGCAGAGGTGACTCCATTTATCCTCTCAATGCATTGGGATGAACAGCCTGGCTATCATCAGTCCAAGGTGAAGCCATATCTGAGCAGTTATAACAAGAGAGACCTTTATCTGTCTTCATGGGTTTCTTGTCTGTCTTCCATTGTTCCTTCATACTCCTTGGAGCAGTGACCTGGGAGATTCCTTTAGTCTGTTCCACTGAAGTTTCTGAAGTGAGTCAGAACTGTACAGCGATGAATGCGTCTGAGGACATATGTCCTCTGTGTTACTTACGAATCCCACATCATCCAATCAGGAACATGAGAAGACATTCTACAAGCAGCCTACATAGGCTGTTAATTTTTAACAATGATTGAGGTGATTACTAGACCATCACTGTAGATGATGGGGGTATTAATGGTTTTGAGGCTGGCCATATTCTAAGAGCCTTTGAGATGAACTTAAGTTGTATCTCAAACACACCCAGTAAACTCCAGTGAATCTACTCAAAGGAGGGGAGAAAGGACAATACTATGAAAGAATGCTCGTGATAAAGCAATAAAAATGATTGATTAAATCACTGTGTGCCTTTTTATTCTGTGTGATGGTAGTAGTCTACATAACAAATTATGGGATGGATATGTATCTATATTTAATACGTAAAGAATTTAATAGGTTAGGGTACCTTAAAATAGTAAAAACAAGGTTGAGAAACACACAAAAACCTCAGGCCTCCACATCCATGTGAACACATGTCCCTACATACCTGCATGCACACATGCACAGGCCCACATGAGCAGGTACACATACGACATCCATAGATTTCACATTAAAGCAGTTATCTTACAAAGTATAGCAGCCGCTGGAGGGCAAGTCCTGTGTGGTGGAATTGGGAGCAGAGTGCACATGCTTTCCCAAGAACATCATGCTTACTCAAAGCAGATCGTCTGGAAAACTACACAAATGCAACCCTTGAGGGTTTTTGTTAGTTATTTTCCTAAAAACAAAGAGAGCCCGTCATTTTAAAAGACTAATAGAATCGGTTGTCAGTGATTAAAAATGAAACAGCCTTCGAGTGAAAATGGAAGTTTTGGGAAGCAAGTATCTACTTGCATTGAACCTGATAACTGCCCAGCACAGACTACTGAGGAGATCGGAGAGGGAATATAAACGAATGTTGTGTTTGACACAGAAGGAAATGGAGGATAATGGTACAGGGTGAGGTGGTCTTCTTCTGCATTGCTTTTTATAATTCTGAAGAATAGAGAGAGAGAATGTGGTGGGGGTTTATTTTAGTTTAGTTTTCATTTTACTCGAAACATTCCTTAAGTGAGGTTTCAGAAATCCTGCTAGAAGAGTGAGGCCCCATGGCTCTAGCTGCAGTGCTCTCTGGACTGAGGCAGGAGGATCACAAGTCTGACAGCAACTGAGGAGACCCTGTCTCTAAAAACAATCAAGTAACTCAGCCAAATATTGATTATTTGAAAATGAGAGTAAGATAAGTAACAGTTAATGTGATCAAGGAAAATAATTGGTTTTTTTATTTGGGAAACAAGAAAAATATAAATTAAGGAATAAGAAAAAAAATTAATGTATATGAATTAAAACAAGTAAGAAACTAATTATTGTTTGGATCAAACATCCCAGAACTTATTAATATATTTAATAAAACTTTATTGAATGTGCAAGAGTGAACCTAATTCATGCAAACCATGTTGCCATGGAATTCTTCATTCTAGTAGGGGATGACAAATTAAAGTGCTTCAGCAGAACATAAAACACTCAAGGAAGCTTTTATGTCTTTTCGTAAGAGCCCGGTGAGATGAAACTTACCTCTGGGCCCCTACTACTCCATGTGAAATGTGATATGAGTGTGCAGTATTTATGGAGTATATGAAATGGGCTGTATTCATAACAAGATTCACTCAAGGCACTAAGAGTTCAGTTTTGCCCCAACCACGGATCCTGCACAGGACTGATCCAGCCCTCTGCACATAGGTTAGAGTTGTGCAGCTTGGTTTACTTGTGGGACTCCTAATAGTAGGAGCAGGGGCTGCCTCTGACTCTGTTGCCTGCCTCTTTTGGGACACCTTTCCTCCTACTCGGTTGCCTCCTCCAGCCTTAATAGGAGAGAAGGTGCCTAGTCTTACTGCAACTTGATATGCTATGGCTGGTTGATATCCACGGTAGGCCTGAATTTCTGAAGAGAAATGGAGTGGGTGGCAGCAGGGGGGAAGAGGGTGGGGAGGGACTGGGAGGAGGAAATGTGGTTAGTGGTTGGGGAAAAAAAAGGACACATGCTCCCATCCCTAACCCAGAGCCCAGAGACAATCCCCAGTTGGTAAGCACTTGTAATGAAAATTTAGCATTCTCCAAGAGAGTCTCACTGGGTTTGAAACAAACTATTATTCAGAGTAGGCTGCTTGCCCAGCAGTAGATGGCAACGGATCTTAACAGCATCACTTGAGGCTCCTTGTCTCATGATGTCATGTCAGGCTGTTTTCTTTTTAAATTTTATCCATCCATCTATCTATCTATCTATCTATCTATCTATCTATCTATCTATCTATCTATCTTTCCATCATTTTTATGGGATTCTTGAGTGTGTGACTTTTTGGGGCATCCTTTTCCTTCTGTTTGTTTTTTTCTATTCCAAGGTATTAGTTTTTATTCTATCCTATGCTATTTTATTATTATAACATAGGGCCCTGCTTGTTTTCTGCTTGATTTTTTTTTCTATGATAGGGTCTCAGGTAGCCCAGGCTGGCCTTGAGTTCATCACCATCTCTCAAGTAGTGATTTTATGCAGTGCTGAGGATTGAACCTGGGTCTTCATGGTTGCTAAGTAAGTGCGTTCCCCACTGAGCCACACACTCAGCCCCGAAACCTACTTGTTTTCTAAGAAGAGATAGAGATTGAGTGGATCCAAATGGGAGGGGAAGTGGGGAAGAACTAGGAAGAGTAGAGGGAGAGAAACCACAACCAGGATATATTATGTGAGAAAAATAAAGCTATTTTCAGTAAAAGGTGTTCAGCTCTTGCAGTTGGTATGTCTAGAAGCAATCATTTGTATAGAAAGGTCTGAATGAGTCAGTGCTTACCTAAGGAGAGCATCTCTAAAGGGTGAAGTTTTATCTTACAGGCTGTGTTCAATCACCATCTACACATGTACCTAGGCTAGACAGCTGCTTGCTTCCATGGACTTGCCACTGTTATATCCAACCCACCCCCAAGAAAAATCTCAGTCCTTGTCAGAAATTATCCAACTCCTTGGCAACAGGAATAAACTGGAGTTAAAAAAAACATAAAAGGAAAAAAGAGATAGAAGAATAAAGAAAAAACTAAGGTTCACAGAGAAACACAATTTTTCCTGTGATAGCAAATGATTGATGCCAATTAAAATGAGGATTTCTAGCAAATAAGTTATCTTCCAATTTTCTCTTTGTAAAGCAATAATAACCAAGAGCTAATAGTCATGTAAAGTTATTGGATTATTGGAAGAGTTATAAAAGAGGGTTTTGATATAAAAAAGATAGATGCTCCTATTAAAAGATTGGACTTTATTGTTTTCCATGACGAAGAGAGGCCTAGTATAGTTCCAAACCCCATTTTTTCTGAGCCAGAAACTTCTCCTCCTCAAGCACTGACATTCTTGGTTGGTGGGCCTTTGGACCCAGGCTTGGAATTCCCATGTAACCCCCACAACCTGCCCTTTTCAGTTTTTGTATAATTCTTGGACCAGGAATTATACTCAGAGCCCCCTTTTTCTCCAGCTGCAGAGAGTATACAAAGGGACTTCTTGGCAACTATAATCACATGAGCCAAGTCCCTCAATAAATATCATGACATTTGTCTAAGTCTATCTATATGCCTGTCTTTTTGGATGCTATATCAATATCATCTATATTTATTTCTTATTGGATCTTTCCAAAATTCGTTTTTTCATCCATATTTGAAAGACAAATATACCCAAATAAACTTTACCAAACAGATGTTCCGTGAATTAGTTCATAATAACATTTGTAAGTTAAACATGCCTTCTGTCCATCTAGAGTGCTGAATTCCATCTCAGCCAGAGTACCCTGTGAAGTGTTCTCGTTTCCCTCAGGATCCTGAGGCCTCGCTGGAGTCTGACCTGCTGCCGCCACCAGACCTCACTAGAGAGTCTCAGATTGCATGACCCCAGTGTGGGAAGAGATTAACATTCAAAATTGGAAGTACAGTCCCATAAATGTGTATTACTTTCATAACATCATGAAGTTGAAAATACTATAAGTTGAGCCATCATATGTCTGGGCCCATCTGTTATAAAAAGATTCTCAAAATTTCCCAAACTCTGGAAGACTAGCAGCATGGAACAGACAAGTGCAGAAAATGTAGAGAAAGAGTTATCGAAGCCCATTCTAGGGTGATAGATAGAAAGAGTTGTTAAGCTGCTGGGGCAGATTGCTCAGTGGAGCTGATACACAGATAGTTCCAGAAAGAAAGGCTTCCTGTGTTAACTCCCCCCCCCCCCGGCCCCTCCTCTCGACAAAGCCTACACTTCTTTTGCTAGAATTCCCCAGACAGGAAATACGATGTTGCAAACTTTGGGCTTTGGGGTCAGACTCATAACAGGGACAAATTTCAATGCTCTAAAAAGTGCTCTGTGAGCCTTTGGCTTCTGAAGACATGTCGCTGAGCCAAGCTACCATACCTGGCTTTCAATGTAACTCGGGAGGCTAAGGTAACGTCAGCCCTGTCACCTGTCACTGCCAACTTCGGTTTGAGCCACAAAACCATCACACCCACAGCTGTACCCAACCCCACCCCCGCTCCCTCCCCGAGGTTGCACAATCCTGCTGTGAACTGGAGGGCCATTCGTAGGAGGTGGAGAACAACAAGGAAATGACCCGTGGTGATCTGGTGTGGACTAGAATCTGTTCTGGCTGAGGTGAGGAGGGCCTTGCTGTAGAACTTAAACGGTGATCTCATCTCTGGCAGCCTCTGCAGTGACCTTGGAAAAGATTTTTTAGTCTGTGTCAACTTGATCAGAACCTCTAGACGAAACATGCAAGTTCAGCCAAACCATGTGTTCAATGTTTGTTTGACAGTCTTCACTGCACTGGGAAATCTCAAAAGAGCTCTACCTACCCTCATTGTCTTCTTTTCTGTCACCAGCACAAACATATTTGGGGGTGGAGGGACGGGAAACATTTGACAGTGTAAGCACAATATGCTATTATATGGCTGTTTGGGATTTGAACAGCTTTGTAGATGGCCTGAAAGTGATGCTAAGGACCAGGGGCCTGAATGTGTCTCCCAGAGTTGACAAGTTATTTGAAATCTTCTCTCACCCATTCTGCTTTGCAGGGAAGCTGAGCTTGGGCTCTCTGGAGTTTACATATTTCTTTCAGGCTCTGCCCACTGGGATAATTGATTCATTTAAAATAGCCATGGCTTGTTTGCGACTGTTATGTAGGAGGGTAGCATAGTCTAGGCTAATCTAAAATGAGACTAGCTGGGGGTGAGTGTCAGCTACTCTAGTCATCTAGGCATGGACTCCCATCAGTCAAAGTCTGCTTTGGCAATTATCCAAGAAAGAAAGCAGCAACAAGCTGCTCTTCCCAGTGGGGATTTCACTGTCCGTTTGGGTCCCTATGTTTACTGAATTTCAAAGAAACCATGGCAACCATAGTTGTCTCTGTGTCCTCTCTCCAAAATGTTTCTGGTTCCATCTGTTAGCTATTCACTGATAAAATCTATTTTTCTTTCTCCTCTTTTCATTGTAAACAGAAGGAAAGTTATGAGTTACTTTAAAAAAATTAAAATTCAAATGTTACTTGGCTTGGTAAATTTTTGAATAGGGCATGGCTCACAGAGAGATGGCTCAGTGGGTAAAGTAACTTGCTGCCGACTCTGATGACCTGAGTTTAGTCACCAAATGGTGGAAGAAGAGAACTTATTCTTACAAGCTGTCTTCCAACATACATAGCTTTGCCCTGTCACACAGATGCATGCAAATGCAAGCACGCACGAGCGCGCACGCGCACGTACACACACAAATACATGTAATAAGTGTTGAAAAATATATAGCATCTTCATACTTTGTCTTCATTAATTTTTGACTGTGTAGCAGGAGCTAGCCTTGACCTGCTGCCACCTCCAAATTCTGGGATTACTGGGTCACTATACTTGGCTCCTCTTTCTTAATCTTCACTGACATATGAAAACGGTCACTTGTTTGCTTTGTCAGAAAGTTCTTGTGCCATGTTGAGAGATTTATCACAGAGCAGGGACGTACCCATCTCTACACCACATACTTAGTCCCCTTTGTCACCAAGGATCCCACCCTGTATTTCAAGGAGCATGTGAGAACATAGGATCCTGAAAATGGATATGGTCACATTGGGTCATTTCAGATGGACTTAACAGATACAGACATATCTCAAGCTTACAATGTCCCACAGGTAATATGCAGGACCCTTGTTTAAAAGGCAGAGGATGGCAAGACTATTACCCTGGGGATTGCCTGTGGCTTACACTCCTTGCACTTCTCTGGCACTAGGGGTCTTTAGAGAAGATGCACTTTTGACACTGATCATTCCTTCCTACAAACTTTCCCTAGTTGTACATACCCAGCTTAGGCTCAGTCTTCCAAGGTCACGTCCATACAGCTCTGGTTCCTGGCTCAGATGAATTTCCTGTCTAGTGTTTCCTCCAAATGGAGGTAAACAATAATCTGCCCACTTCAGATCTTCTCTCCTCAGCAACCCTCCCTCCCCACCTCGAATCAAACACACTTTAATTGATCATGACCGACACTGTCATGTCTGCCCTTGACATTCTTGGCATCTTCTCTGTATGTTTCAGGTTCTGGTAATACAAAGAAATTACATTGTCTGGACTATCCCTATTGTCGTCATACCTCTGCATTTTGTACAGACTGTTTGATTTCCTTTGCTGAGATTATTAGCTAAACCCTGCACGACTCAGATCTAACTATGTTCTCAGTGAAGTGTGTCCTAATAGTCTCAGAGGAGTCAGTTTCTCCCTCACCCCACCTCCCCCTCTGGCAGGATCTCATAACAGACAGAGCTTTCATTGATTAAGTAGCAGAAGCTGACCTTAAACTTCTGATCCTCCTGCTCGACCTCTCTCTGAGTTCTAGGATTAAGGGTGGTCAGTTTCCCCTCTTCCAGTACAGATAGTGTGTATGTGTGCTTCTTGTGCAATCCCAGGCTATAATCCAGCATGGAATGAGCGAGCAGTGTAGGCCATTCCCAAATGGTCTCACCAGGTTTATTGGGCAAGTTAATATAACACATACTCACTTTGGTGCACAAGCACATATCTAGGAGCTGGAACAACACATATATTGACTTTTGGGCAGAATTCTAAATTCCAATACAGGGATTAGAGTGAGGACAGTGTGTTCATTGTCCCTAGTGTTTTGGATTATATACATCTACAATATCATATGAATGATCATATCACGTGCTTTTCCTGTTATTGCACCATCTGTTAGTCTAGTACGCTCTTCACACCAGCAGCCTATAAGGATTCATATTATTTTTAGCATCTGTTTAGCTGTTTGTTTCCTGCAGACTGAGTTCCTTGGAGATCAGGTGTTATCTTTTCTCCTATGCACAGTGCCTGGCTGTATTAGTGAATGAATTAGGGACTTGAAGCCTCCTCTCTTCTATTACCAAAGCTAATGACTAATGTTAAGTTCCGTGCTCTGACTTAATTAAAACCTGCTTATGACCAGAGAAAACGTGCTTGCCTATCACAAATATGTTTTAATTCTGATTACTTTTCCCATTTAAAGTTAGAAGCAAGCCTGATGCTGGTGCTTTTATATCACCATATTACATCTAAGGCAGAATTCAAGCCACACCTGGGCTATTCATTTGATCACTTTTCAAATCTTAATGCTAGAGTTTGCCTGAGACATCATAATAATCTCAAAGCATGGAGACTTCAGTGGGGAAGAAAATTAACTATCACAAAGATGCACAGACAAACAAGATAACACAGTTGTTTTTTTTCTCATCAGTACTTTGAGAGAGAAAACTGTGTTTGTGTAACATGTGGATGGCAGACACTGGGCTAGCCTGTGCATTTTTCCTCCAGACTTGAAGAACTCAGAGAGTTGTCTTGTTCTTGTGTACCTGTGACAGGCCCAGAAGAAGAAACACCCAGAAGTCCTTTGGGTTTTAATAAATGACTTGAAGAATAGGTTGTGTTGCTAAGTACTCAGTCATCAGTACTCAAGAAGCCCTCTGGAGAGCTAGATGCCTTGCAAAACCCACAGTGCATTATAATTCCAGGTTTGATGGCAAGATTATCATGGTTCCTTCCAAGGTGAAAATGCTGGGGGTGTATGAATTTAATTATTTAGTGCTGTAGGCATTGGTACTTTGCCCATGTTCCAGCAAATGAACTCTCATGCGTACTCATGCAAGCAATCATAATTGAACTCAGTGGGTCACCAAACCAAACCAAACCAAATCCCATCAAAGTATAGGTAGGTGGTGGGCTTGGACGAGGAAGGATTCAGTGAGAGAGGAGGGGGTGACAGGGCAATGGGGAATAAAAATGAGCACGATATAACTTAGACATGTATGAAACTATCAAAGACTAATAAAAAAAATCACTTACACTGTGGAATATCTAAAAGCTGCCAAAAATAATAGAAAACTATTTCATATTCAAGAAGGAGGATGTGGTGGAGATTCTTCTATTAGGCAAGCTTAAGTCAGACTCGGCAAGACAACATGGTTTTTCTCAGCTGTGGAGACTAGATTTTATATGGGCAGATAAAATCATGTATGTACAGATTCCATGGAAATAGAAACAAAGGTGTCTATGCCAATGAAGGGGACAAATGGGAGAGGGAAGAGAAGAGGGCATGGAGAGGGACATGCCTGTATGAAAATGTCCTGGTAAAATCCAATACCACAGACAATAGATATACACCTATGATGGTTTGTATATGCTGGCCCAGGGAATGACAATATTTGGAGGTGTGGCCTTGTTGGAGTAGGTGTGTTACTGTGGAGGCAAGCTTTGAGACCTTTGTCCTAGCTGCCTGGAGGCTAATAGCCTTCAGATTAAATGTAGAACTCTCAGCTCCTGTGCCATGCCTACTTGGATGCTGCCATGTTCCTGCCTTGATGATAATGGCCTGAACCTCTGAACCTGTAAGCCAGCCCCAATTAAATGTGTCCTTTATAAGACTTGACTTGGTCATGGTGTCTGCTCCTAGCAGTAAAACCCTAACTGAGATAACACCAACGTTCTAAAAATTGTACAGTGAGTAACTAAAGAAAATTTTAGATTATAATTAATTATGCTTTTGAAGCCTTTCTCACAGAATCGTCTTTTCTCCTGAACTAAGTAAGCATTGCAGAACTTTTAAAAAGTTGAATAGTTACAGGATTCTGCTATTTCCTGTTGACCTCACTGCCCTCCCTATCATGGTAGTACCTTCTCCATAACCCTCCTCCTGCGTGCTGTCATGGTAGTGCCTTCACTGCCCCCCCCCCTTCCTTTTGTCATCATGATAGTACTGCCTCGCTGCACTTGGTAATTCCTCAAGGATAGAGTATAAAAACTCATTAAAACATTATCACAAATGGACATGAATTGTTAGAGGAAATTACCGTGGCCTTAATCTTGGACCTAGCTTTTAAATGGCGTGAATCCAGTAACTTATCTCACTCTCAAACTCCTTTGAATCTGAGTGTCTTAATCACTCTGTGGCAATACTGCCTTTTCCTCAGCGTAATTGAATAAAAAGGATGAAATCGCTCTGTGTATATGTTAATTACATCTTTACCTAAAATAGGTTGATGTAACATGGTCTTCTCTCCTGAATCAAGTACAGATTTACTTTTAATGCAGACCATATTAGTCCATAAGAAATTACTGGAACAGCATAATGTGCACGGAAAAAGATGCCCCGTTGGCTTCATTGTGACTTTCAATTGGATTAGGCAATTTTACATTCAACCCTTATTTTGTTGTCTGATTATTCTGCTCTGTTTATTCCTGGGACCCACATAGGGTGCCACAGTTACAAGACTGTCATTAAACTGTGCCATAATGGAATTATCTTTAGGTACAAATAACTTGCCTGTGCATAGAGGTAAATTGCACTGTTAAAATTTGTATCAAGCAAGGGATTACTAGGTTGCCTCTTGGATCATTTGCCAGCTGCTGTCTTGAATTGCTTTAGGTCCTTTGGCGATGGGTCAGTAGTCTCTGAAATATCTTAGGTTTTAGCTGAGGCATGCACTCTGTGGCTCTAGGGTGAGCTAATTTACTTTTCTACACCGCAGCCTTCATGCATGGTTTTGTTTTGCTTCAGCAAACGAAGGAGAAAACCCAGGCGTGATCCCTCGCTTCATTAGAAGGATGCATTTCCGTCTTCATCCAATTAGCCGTTTTAATTTGAAGCTTTCAGCGCCGACTGAGATAAGGTGGAGAAACTGGTAGCAATTAAGGGGAAGGAGGGCTTTTGGAGGGCACCGTGAGCTGTTAGCATGAGTTTCACTCCAGAGATCAAGTGTCAGGCCATCGCCGAAGCCTGGTCCTTAAATCTGCAAGTATCCAGTAACCATAGATACACGGTTACTAAGAGACCTTACAGCAAGGTGTCTGGCTGTCAGGGCTCCAGGTACACAGGACCCAAGTAGTCAGTGTTGGATTCAAATCCCTGGACACAACTTGTTCTCAGCCACGAAGAGTTCAAAGGCTAGATTCTTTTCGTCTTTGAAAAGCGTAAGCACATGAACATGAAGACTTGGATAGTTTAATACAGCTCCATTTCTTCACTCTGAGTGATCTCTTTCATCTTAGAATAAAGGAAGTAACAGGGAAAAAGAAAATCTCTTAATTCTTGAAGCCCCAAAAGCGTATAGATCCCTAGCACTGTGTGATGTAATTTGTTGTAGATGGAAAGATAATCAGGATAGTGGGCTGGGAGAGCTTGCACCCCATTTACCCTCTGTATCCTTTTGCAAATGAGGTAATACAGACACTTCTTACCTCAAGGACACTTTAGTCTGACGATGGCAGGAAGGTTTCTCTCTGAACATTTGGAGTTGCCCATTTTCTAGAACTGGTCATCTCCCATTTTTTTCTACCACCCAAAGTAAGATGATTGTGATGAACAATTGGGTAAATAAAATCCCCCCCCCTTTAAAAAAAAAAACAATCCACAGCAAAACATGTTGATCTGAAATAATCTTTTTTGTTTGTTTGAGTTTTTTGTCAGTCTCTCTCTAACTATCTATCAGGCTGACCTTGAACTCATGATCGTCTTGCTTCAGCATCCCAGTGCTAACATTACAGACGTTACCACACCTGGCTCATTCTCAGTTCTGAAAGTAAGGATGGATGTGTTACCATAGAGATGTCAGATAGTAAACCTAGGCTACTGCTTGTTTCTTCCTTTACTTCTTCAGTTCCCTTACTGGCACAATAACAGGGCTTACTCCACCATTGCTAGTGCTACTGTGATAGATCATTAACCAGACATAAGTATGGAGATATGATCTTCAATTCTGTATCTCAGCTGTATAACAAATACCACAATGATGTGGCTTACATGAATATTTTGGGATCCCAGTACATATAAACTTTATTTTATATATAATTATAGTCTAAGGAGCATGCAGTAAAATTTATATATATATATGCAATGTATATACCTGAATTTAAAAGTACCCCATTTACAAATGTTGATCGTGGGAGTTTTAAAGTGAATCCTTCTCTATGTAAAGGATCTCACCTAGATCTCAGCATCTGATGCTGGATGTTAAGGGTTATAGAGTGACAGTGGCAATTCCTTATTAAAAGTAATCTTGTTCTTTGCCAATTTCATTCCTATACGATGCCTTAGGATTATTCTGTCCACCCTTTCTTATTCCACTTCTACCCAGGTCAACTTCCTTTCTTTTCAACTAATCTCTTCTGTAATCAAGAGCTGTGGTTTTGTGAGCTCGTTGAGTTTAACCTGGGCCATCTGTGTGACCCTGGGTTTGGAATACCCACTGGAGCCTGGTGGGGTCACTGAGTAGGTAAATGACTGAAGAAATGGCTCCCCCCTAACCCAGAGCCTGTCAGGAGTCAATAGTTGAGCAGTAGCAGATGCCCCATGAGCCCCTTTAACATTCGTGGCTGACTGTGACAGGACCAGTCTTGTGTAGGCCTAGTGCTAGCAACCATACTGCTATGAGTTCATGATTGCAATGGCCATACTGTCCCCAGACAATGGCATTTCACAAGACTTCTCCACATCTTCAGATGTCGAAGTTTCCCAGGGGAACTTTTAGGGTCACTTACGTGTCATCTGCAAATAAAGATACTTTGACGTCTTCTTCTTTTCTAATTTGTATCCCCTGACTCTCCTTCAGTTGTCCTATTGCTGTAGGTGAGAATTCAAGTACTATATCGAATAGATTTGGAGAGAGTGGAAAACCTTGTCTTGTCCTTAATTTTATCGGAATTGCCTTATTTCTCTCCAGTTAAGTTGACGTTGGCTATGTGCTAACTGTAAAATGCCTTTGTTATGTTGAAGTATGTCCCTTGTACCATTAATCTCCCAGGACTTTTATCATGAAGGGATATTAGACTTCATTAAAGGCCCTTTCTGCATCTAGTGAAGTGATCATGTGGTTTGACGCCTTTCTGTTTGTTTTTATGGAGGATTGCATTTATCAATCTACATATGTTGAATTTCCTGCATCTCTGACATGAAGGCTATCATCATGTTGGATGATCATTTTGATAAGTTCTTGGATTTGCTTTGTGAACATTTTATCAAGAATTTTTGCATCTATATTCATAAGGAAAATTGGTCTGTAGTGTTCTTGCTTTGTTAGGTTTTTATATCATTTGGGTATCATGGTAACTGTGGCCTCATACAAAGAATTGGGAAACATTCCTTTTGTTTCTATTTTGTGGGATAATTTGAGGAGTATTGACATTAACTCTTCTTTGGAAATCTGATAGAATTTTTCACTAAACCCATCTGGCCCGAGGTAGGAGACTTTTAATTACTGTTTGTATTTTATTAGAGGTTATAGGTCTGTTTAAATTGATTATCTGATCTTTATTTAACCTTAGTAAGTGATATGTACCAAGAAATTTATCCATTTCTTTTGGATTTTCTAACTGGATGGAGTACAGTTTTTAAAGTATATTCTTATGTTTGTTTTGCTTCATAGATTTTGGTTGTTCCGTTCCTCTTTTCATTTCTAATTTTATTAATTTGGATATTCTCTCTCTGGCTTTTAACTCATTTGGATAAGGGTTTGTAGCTATCTTTTGCTACTTTGTGAATTTTTTTCTTCCCCCTTTCTCCACCCCTTTTCTTCTACCCTTTCAAGCCCCTAACACTAGAAAGGAGAGAAAAAAGAATAGAATGAATAGAAGGTGATATTATCATTAAACTACTTCCTGCTGATTAGAGGCTTTGAGTTCTTTGTGCCAAATTTGATCTTACCATCAGGATATCTAATTTCTTCTTCGAGTATGACTACTTAATAAACTTTGACCACCACCAACCAACAATCAACCCATCTCTCAGGCCCTAACATTTATATACCCTCTGAAAAGTCCCTAGAATTCTAAATGTCACACAATCACAGAAACTCTCTGTAGTCAGCAAAATCCTGCCCCTGCTAGAGCATGAGGTAAATCATAATCAGCTGCTATGGACAATCTGAAATAGCCCTGCTTCCTGCACCTGGGGATAAAGTGAAACAGAGTCCCATAATTCTCTCTCTCTCTCTCTCTCTCTCTCTCTCTCTCTCTCTCTCTCTCCTCTCTCTCTCTCTCTCTGTGTGTGTTTTAAAGGAACCATAGCTTCAAAATTGTCACTACAAGGGTTTGTCAATATTATTGATTTTTACTCCTCCTCCTCCCTTCTCTTCCTCTTTCTGGTGTGTATATGTGCACACTTTGTGTGTGTGTGTTTCTATTTTATTGATTTCAACCCTCATTTGATTATTTCTTGACATCTGCTCCTTTTGGATGTGATTTTTTTCCTTTTGTTCAAGAGCTTTCAGGTGTGCTGTTAAATTACTGTGTGTTTCTTGGATGCAGCAGAAGGGTGAATCTTATTTTTGCATCCACTCTGCTGTTACTCTGACTTTTTATTGGAGAATTGAGACCATTGATGTTGAGAGATATCAGTGAGCACTGTTGATGAGATTGCCTCAGGGTTATTTATTTATTTGTTTGTTTGTTTGTTTTATGTAGGCACTTAGTGCTATGAAAGTGTCCCTTAATGAACTGCCTTCATTATGTTCCATAAGTTTGGCTATGTTGTGTATTTATTTTCATTCAATTCTAGCAAGTCCTTAATTTCTGTCTTCATCCATTTTTCATTCAGTAGTGAGTTGTTCAGTTTCCATGACTTTGTAAGATTTCTTTTGTTGTCAATATCTAACTTTAATCCATAGTGGCCAGATAGAATGCAGAGTGTTATTTCAATTTTTTTTTGTATTTGTTGGGATTTGCTTTGTGTCCAAGCATGTAGTTAATTTTGGAGAAAGTTTCATGAGGTGAAAAAAGAAGGTGTGTTCTTTTCTGGTTGTGTGAAATGTTATGTAAATATCTGTCAGGTTCATTTGTACAACTCCAGTGTTTTCTGTTTAGTTTTGTCTTGATGATCTCTCTATTGATGAGAGTGGGTTATTGAAGTCTCCCCATTACCAGTGGGCGATTTAAGCTGCATAGTGTTTCTTTTATGAACTTTAAGTGCCCTTGTGTTTTGTGCAAACATGTTAAGAATTGTATTTCTAACATAATCGCATAAATGGATTTTTTTCCTTTGATGAATATGTAGTATCTCTTTCCTATATCTTCTGAATAATTTTTATTTGAAGTCTATTTTGTTAGATATTAAATTGTTTTACCAGCTTGTTTCTTAGGTCCACTAGGAATATCTTTTTCCATGCTATTACTCTGAGATTATGTATAACCTTGATGTTAATGTGTTTCTTGGATGCAACAGAAGGATGAATCTTATTTTTGCATCCATTCTGCTGTTACTCTGACTTTTTATTGGAGAATTGAGACCATTGATGCTGAGAGATATCAGTGAGCACTGTTGATTTCTGTTATTTCCTGGTGTGTGTGTGTGTGTGTGTGTGTGTGTGTGTGTGTGTGTATGTGTTTCCCCTCTTGATTTACTAGTCTAGGATTATTTATTCCTTGTGCTTTCTTGGGTGTGGTTAACTTTTTAAGTTTCATTTCTAATACTTTTATAGGGCTGGATTTGTAGATAGATATTGCTTAAATTTGGTTTTATCATGGAATGTCTTATTTTCTCCATCTATTGTGCTTGACAGTTTTGCTGAGTATAGTAGTCTGGGCTGGCATCTGTAATCTCTTAGAGTCTGTAATACAGGCCCTCTGGCTTTTAGAGTATCCATTGAGAAGTCTGGTTTTATTTTAATAGGCCTGCCTTTGTATATTCCTAGATATTCCCCTGTTGTAATATTCTATGCTCTGTACATCTAGTGTTTTGATTATTATGTGCCAAGGGAACTTTGTTTTCTTGTCCAATCTATTTGGTGTTCTGGATGTTTCTTGTACCTTGATAGGCATCTCCTTCTTTAGTTTGGAGAAATTTTCTTCTATGATTTTTTTAAAAATACTTTCCGTGTCTTTTATGACCATCCATAACCATTTAGGGGGCTCATCTCTGGGGAAAACGAGTGCTCTTTCATCAGTTGTTAATTGCTTATAGTTCTTCTAGGATTGGAGACCTGTGTGATTTTCCCTCATTCATGTTGGTATGTCAACTGGTGTTGTTATTGTTAATATATTTAAGAAGCTGTACTGATAAGACCCACTGTCTTTTTCAGGGCAGTTATAAGAACATGGGTGTTAGCCCTTCTTTAAAACGTCATAGTGAGGAAATACTGGAACAAAGCAAGACCAAAAACCAGATCGGCAAACTCCAAACTTAGCATCTCCATGTCTGATATCAAAGCAGTCTTTGGATTTTATACTCCTTTCATCTTTGTTGACTGTAACAAACTTCTTTCACTTCAGCTAGTTTTACTCCCTGTTATCAGCTTTCCTCAGCAAATATCCCAATAGCTCTCTAACATTTTGGGGTTTCCAAGGCAACTTCTATTTTACAGCTTATTCCAATGTTTGGGATCCACAAATGGTCTTCTGGGCTCCTCCAAAGGCTGGCATCACTTCTCCAGCTCTGCCCTCTGTAGCACGAGGCTCTGATTGACTCCAGTCCATTGCTGCTACTGTTCTTGGTGGTCACCCCATGGTACTGGCATCTCCAATATATTGCAACTAGGTTTCACCAATAGCCTCTCATTGGCTCTCTTTATGGTGCCAAGTTTCAACATCTTTGCATGACCCCTTCAGTCCTGGGTTCTCAACTACAACTAAGACTGCACCTTCACCAGTGGCCTTTCCTGTCCTCTCACACTGTCAAGCTTCAGCTGCTCTCCATGACCCCTTCATGCTTTCAAAACCAGTATCACCTTACATAGTACCAAGTATGCAACATGTACAATCTTGGTTGTGTCCATAACACAGCTTCTTTGTGTTCTCAGAAAAACATCCCAAAAGATTTCACCTTGGTGATGCTGGTCTTTCTAAATTATGGCTAATCTCTTAGCTCCACCTAACCATCATTAATTGTCTTTTTTTACTTTTGATTCTAAAGCCAGAACTCATGGTTGAAGCTACTGAATTCTGCTGCTTGCTGGGGCTGGAACATGGTTTCCTTGTTCTATTACATTCCTCACTGCCTAAGCTTTGCTTTCCTGGAACATTCTCATTAAACTGACTTAGAACTCAGAGATCTGCATGCCTCTGACTCCTGAATTATGGGATTAAAGGTGTATACCACTATGTCTGGACCTAAGCTGTTCATTATAAATCTTAGTCAAGTTGACATCTGAGAATAAGCATAACAATCCATCCTTTGTCAATTTGACACAATCATATCTTTTTATGTCCAAATGAAAACATGATTTTGCATAAGTATAACTATCCCTGTTCAACTGCAAACACATAATAAGCTTAGCTTGGTGGGATCTTGCCCTGAGGCCATCATTCCCTTAATTCCATTTAATATCCTTGAGCATAGGATTTAGCTCCATTGCATTTCCTGATGTCCCTTTAACATTTGAAGCATATATTTTGTATTTTTTTCTTTCTAAGCTTGCTGTGCTTGATCAAAATACTCTTCATGAGAGTAAACCAGAGGACAAAATCTATGCTGGACTTTTCTGAGACGTCGTTTGTCAATGTGATTAATTGAAATCTCTTTATCTTAGCCTCAAACAGACTCTTCAGACAAGGGCAAAATGCAGTCACATTCTTCACCAAAACACTTTAAGGACAATCTCCAGAGTTCAAATCACCCTGAGTACCAGTGTCTTCACTATTCCTACTAGAATGGCCCATTAAGTCTCATTTAAAGCATTCCACGGCTTTCCAAATCCAAAGCCTTAAGATCCACATTTCTCCAAATAGAAACATGGCTAGGCCTTTCACAGCAATACTCCAGTCCTGGATACCATTTTTTTTGTCTTAGTTAGGGTTTTATAGTTATGAAGAGACAACATTACCAAGGTAGCTCTTTAATTGAGGCTGGCTTATAGTTTCAAAGATTCAGTCCATCATCATCATGGTGGGAAGCATGGCAGTTTCAAGGCCATACCTCCTAATAGTAGTACTTCCCATGGGCCAAGCATATTCAAACCACCACAAGATTTTTTTCTTCTTTCTTTCTTTCTTTCTTTCTTTCTTTCTTTCTTTCTTTCTTTCTTTTTTCTTTTTTTTCAAACAAAATACAATTCTATTTTTATTCTTTGCTTTGCTTTGGAGTACACTTTTTTTTATAATTTTTAAAAAAATTTATTTAGTTATTTAAATCACATCATAATTTACTTATTTACACAGGGGTTATAAACACAAAAAGGCAGGACGTGGGGAAGGGGATGACACCAGGGCATAGGTGTTCAGGGGGAGTACAGATACCTTTCAGAACAGGGTATCAGCTGGGTGTAGGTTCAGGAGACAGATCACTATGACTGCTTATGATTTACTTGTCCTTATCTAAGTTGGTACTGTCCACCAAGGCTGCCTATTTATAAGACCTATGGTATGACTACTTGGGCTGGTAAATTTCCACAGAAGCTGCCTGTTTACAATAGCTTATAGCCTGCTGTTTCAGTGTTTTTCCACAGAGATCCAAGACTTTGTGTTAGCATGCATGTATGTCAGGACTATTGCTGACTTTAGGCCTATGGCTGATTTTAGGCCTTTAGTGTATATGTAGGGCTGCTCCTGACATCTCCTCCCTTCTCTAAGTATAGAAAGACCTTGGCAATTCTATTCTTGCGAAGGCGGGGATAGAGGCCTGACCTCCAATAATTGAAGGGGACCTTGTAATGGCTCAGGTCCTCCGGTCATTGTCCAGTGAGGCATGAGGGCCATACCCATCCCGATGTCTTTTTCCTGGAGAGGGGATACTTTTGACATCAACCCCTATGCAGTCAGGCTTGTCCCTCAGGGAAACCAGATAGATATTTTAAACTTTTATTTATATTCCTTTGCAGTGCTTAGCCTCGCAGCCTAAGCAAGAATTCAGATCGCCAGACAGAGAGGGTTCTGGGTAGCTCCTCTCTGCACAAGTTTTTTTTTTTCAATAATTTACTTTCTTTTCAGAGAAGTTATTAATCCATTTTTAAAAGGTGATTTTGTGTCAAAACACAAGTTTTACTTCATCTGAACATGGCTTCACCTCTTCACATCTCAAGGATGTTTCTGCTGGTAGAGGAATGTAAATTGATATTCATTTCCTTTCAGTTTTCGGCATTTTCTTCTGGCTTCCATAGTTTTTTGATGATAAAAACTTACTTCTCTTTTGGGCTGTTTCTTATGCAAGTAAGTAAGGCATCATCATCCCATGGTGCTTCCAAGATATTCTTTCTTTATCTTTAATCTTTAATCTAAAAATCCTTAACCCCAGGATTATTTTTTAAAAAGTGATGTATTTATTTTCTTTTTATTTATGTGTATGGGTATGTACCTGCCTGAGTTTACATGTAACATATGTGTGTAGGGGCTCACAAAGGTATAGACTGAAATTTTTGGTAGTTGTGACTCACCTGATATAGGTGCTGGGAATGGAACCAGAACCCACTGCAGATTGTCTTAGCCAATACTCTATCTCTCCAGTCTGAATTTTAAGATTTAAAATCATGATACATTTTGATGTGGACTCTTGTTTCTGTTTCATGTGTGTTCATGTGTGTCTCCTTATCTTGACTCTGTGGGTTTATCTTTCCCTGAGTTTAAGAGGTTTTCTACTTAATTCTTTACGTACATTTCTAGCTTCTCCCCTTGTTCTCCTTTCAGAACTGATGAGATAAACACAGATCTTCTGTTGTCCTGGAACCCTTGGAGCTCTATGCATTTTAGCTGATTTTCTTACATCTTTCCAGTAGCAGAAGGGAAGCTATAAACTATTTCATTACTGCCATTTAGAAGGAACACCTTGTCATCTCATTTTGCCATTGATGGTGCCCATCACTGGTGGGTAGGCATGGAAGCTCAACTTCTCATATGGTATCCAGTGATACTGAAGTGGAGTTGCTTTTCTTATTGCTGGGCAATGATGGGTATTGTGAGTATTCATTCATCCTTCTCTGTAGCCATCATAGTAAGGCAAAGAGGGACATCTTGTTCTTGCCTAGCAATGAGGAAGACTATGCTCTTTGTCTGATGCCCTCTGATTCTCTGAAGAATGGGGATAACAGTCCCAGCTCCCTATTTTGCTTTCTTTGACAATTATTCAGGCATGAATGTCTGGACACTGCCTGTTAGAGTCTTGTAAGAGTGGAAGTCTAGGTTCCTCAGTCATCCTCTGCACGTGTGGGCAGATTCATGGTCATTTCTTTGTGTTTTACCTTTGACATTTTTGTTGTGGTAAAAATAAGATAATATATGCAGTTACTATTTTAAGTGTACAGTTCACTGGTATTAAAAACATCCGTATTTGTAATTCACCACCATCTGCCTCCAGGAAATGTCACCTTCCCAATGTTAAACTAGACGAGGATCGTGTTGTCCTCTCCTCCTAACACTAGGCAACTGTGATTCTATTCTCTGCGTTTGAGTGCCACTACTTTGGGCACTTCATACAAATAGAAGCATGCAGTGTGTGTTTAGCTTTCATTCAGCGTGGTATTTACAAGTTCCATCCATAGAGTGGAATGGGTCAGAATTCTCATTTGTTTTAAAGCTGAACGTATACCGCCTTGTGTCTATACTATGTTGTCTTAGCTATTTGGATCGCCTGGATCTTTTGACTAAAGGAAGAGTATCTGCTTAACTCCCTGCTTTCATTTATTTTATCTACAGACACATACACACACACACACACACACACACACACACACAACACAACACACTGAAATTGCTGGATCCATTTTTACTTTTTGATGAACTGTGGTACTCTTTACACAGTGGGGGACTGATTTACATTCTCATCATGCTGTCTTACAAACCTCTCTCTCTCTCTCTCTCTTTCTTTCTCTCTTCCTGTTACACACACACACACACACACACACACACACACACCACACATCCTATTAATAGAAGCCATGTAAATGGGTATAAAGTGGCATCTCACAGTTTGATTGGCAGTGCCCTAACAGTCATGTTAACCATTTTGTCATGCTTTTATCTTTGTCTAGATGAAACAGTTTACCTGTAATTATTTATGCTAAAGAACCCGGACCTTGAGATGGACTTATTGTTTTGATTATCTACTCAAGAAAAGATGGGAAAATGTTAACAGGGATTAGATGTAACATTTGTGCCATGTCTGAAGCTGTTATGTTGTAAATAGTCTCCAGATTGAAGAGCCTCTTTTATTATTCAAAACTATTAATCAGTCTCTGTGAAGATGTCAGGCTGGTACTGACAGATGAGTGAAGTTCCAGCATATATCTGTGTTGTCTTTGAAATGAAAACAGAAACACCAGTCAACATTCCTATCAGGACTCGATTCATGACATCAGGGACTTAGGTGGTCTCTTTATTAAATAACACGCAGATGAAGCATTTACTTTTTAATCTCTTTGTCAACTAATGGTTAAATTGAAATTATAGGTTAACAACTAGTTAAACCACAAACTTGAAAAAAAAAAAAAAAAAAAAAAAAAAAAAAAAAAGCCAAGCATTCTGAGTATCCAATTCTGTACAGAGTTAACACAGCATGTTGTACATTTTATTATTTGTGAATCACACACTATGAAACTTTATATCAATGAAATGAATAATATATGCATAGATTCCCTCAACTCTCACCCAGAAGATTCACTTCAGATAAAGTCTGAAGTGTGAAAAAGTGCAGTCACTGGATACAGTTTTATTCCAAAGCTTTCCTATAGCATAGAATTAAATGCAACTCACTAGCTGACCAGCAGGTGTCATTGTGGTGTAGGGTCATAGTCACAGGCTGGAAGAATGTACCAGAGTTGGATTGCTTCAAAGTAAATTAACTATCTCCTAAATTCACTAGGTAGAAAACATGTCCTACCCATGTCCTGTGACAATGGACAACAAAATGACAGGGTGTGATGTATTGGTTTTGTTTGGTGATGCTAGGGTTTGCACATAGGGCCTAACACATGCTGGGCAAGGGTTTTGGGTGTTTTTCTTTTGAAATACCATCTCACAAAGATACTCAGGATGGCATTGAACTTGTGATTCTCTGACCTCTACCTCTCTAGTACCTAAGGGTACAGTTCTATGTATTTTAAACTCTTTTAATTGCATTCAGAAAACCAAATGGCTGTCTGTTTGGCTCTCCCTGCTTTCACGTCTTCTGACCGCTCCTGTCCTCGCTTTGTTCACTCACTTTGTCTGTCTTGTTGTCTCTCAACACTTTATGTAAGTACATCCTGCGTGGAGCTTAGCTGATTCTTCCCTGTGGGCCCTTTCCTCACTTTCTGGGCCAACTCCCTGTCATATCTATTTAGAGCTAGACCTCATGGGAAGACCAACGATTAGCTTTGGTGCGAGTCTATTTTCCCTACTTTTCAGTGGACTGGTTGTTTTTGCCCCCCTTAAGTAGAGAACAGCTGATCTGGTATCAACATAGTACAAAGATGTGATTCTGGTAAAAAAAAAAAAAGACTCCTGTCCCTAAAGTGTGGTTTCTGGGTTGACTTCTGCATGAATTCACACTACAAGACGAGCCACCCTAGAGACGGCCGCTGCTCAGTGAAGTAGTGTGCCTGTTACAGACTGAGTTATTTCCCTGCAGGCTGTGGGAAATAACAGTTTGGGGTAAAGGATGCTTGGATAAGAGAAGAGGGATTTAATGACTATTTGTTGTTCGCTGGCTTATCTGTCGAAGTCCAAGAAACAGCTCAGCCCTCTTCCTTCCTCAGTGCTCATGCGTCAATGTTATTGATGCGCGAGAGCAGCTAAAATGAGCCCAGACATGCCAACTGTTTTCTTCTTCCACAAAACAAATTTGTTGCTTAGGTAATAAATGTGTGGCTTCCTTCTTTCCTTCTGGGGATTCTCTTGTCTCTGTTTTCCATTTCCAGGCATGGGTGTGCTGGGATTGAAGATGGGTGCTACTGTATCTGGCTTGAGACGGGGTCCAGTAAAGCACTTTAGGCATGGAGCCATCTCCCTAGCCCTACATTTATCCTCACCATCCTGGTATTGAGAAGAGCATTTGGAATGCAGCAAACATTTAGGGCACTGTAATTTCCATTTCCTGTTTCCACCTTCTCTAGATTGTTCTCTTCTTCTCTCCCCTTCCCCCAGTGTAAAGCATCTTCAGGCTGGGGTGAATGTGAAGGTAAGAAGAATCATTATTCTTTTGCTCCCCCTCATCTATGCATTTGCCTAAGTGAATCGTTGGATGGAAAGCAACTAAAACCACTCTAAAGAGGAAAGATTCATTTATAAAAATACCCGCCGCCTATTATTGCGTTGATGGTCGGCTAGAAACATATTACATCTTGCTAGAATGCTTCATTATGAGTTCTCATAATTCTTGACTGTCCATTATTTGTTTAAGAGTGAAATGCCAAGCCCAGGGAGCCGCCTCTCTTCTCTGTGGCATTGTTTGGGACACTGGGGACTCCGAGTCCCATCGTGTGATGAATGAGAAAATAAGGCTGTTTTCCCGTTGCAGTGTTAAGAGAATTTGTCTCAAAAGTAATACTTGTAAAAAAAAAAAAAAAGTAATCGTTGTGAGTCCAGCATTATAGTAACGAGAGGAGAAAGAAGTATGAAAGAAGGAAGATGCTTACTTTCTCAGCCGTAAATAAAGGTATCAGAGTTTCTTATAACAGACCTCAGAAAAGTTTTGTGTTACTTTGCTTTTTCAAAATGTGGTGGGACATCCTCAGTTCCCTTAGAACTCGTTGAGTGTCTTGGAACATTTCAGTGTTTTTTTTTCCCTTTTTTTTTTTTTTAAATAAATAGAGAAGCTTCTCCATCTTTTTAACTCTTACTTCTAATTCCCCACTCCATGACTTCTCAAAATAGGAGAAGGAATGAATCAGTTGGGATATATATTCAGATTCTCATGCTGCAACCCACCTCGTCCAAATTCTGCCTCTACTCCCTACGGTACATTTTTGGGAAAACAGAAGACAGAGCTGTATACAATTCTCAGGTACGATACACACAGTTTAATGGTCTACGGAGAATATATTTTGGTATTATGTTTAAGTGATCCACTAAGCATTCCACAAAATACACGAGAGTCACATAGAATACCAGAATAGGTAATATGCCCGTGAGTAGGTTTTAAAATATAAGTTAAGAAGTGCATGGAGCTTTTTTTTCTTTCTGATGAACAGATGTCTACTTGGTAGCCACTCATGTCTCAGGAGATACCCTTCCCTTCTCTCTCAAGCCTCTGCCACGTCATTCACTGGGATCTGCCATGGGAGTCTGACCAGCCTAAGCTCTAGATCTGCTGTGGTAATTGGTACCTACAAAGCTCATCAGAGAATAAAGAACTGTGCCTTCTATTTCTCTACCGAGTAGACCTTTGGGCCATGTATAGTTTTTTGTTGTTGTTGTTTTGTTTTTATTTTTTTTTAGATCAGACATGTTTTCAATACCTGAACTTGACAATTCATATAGTGTCCATGCCATGAAACACAGTGTCCACTCACCTAATGTTTTCTCCATAGGCCTATTTCTGAAGGTCACTCTCCATCACATATGTCTGGAGCCACCTTCCTGTAGAAAACTCCTTGTACACCTGCACACTTCGGCTTCCCACCTCTCCTACTTCCCGTCCTCTGTCTAGAATTTGGAATGGATGAACTTTAGGAAAAGCAGGAGAAAAGATCCCATCCACCCATGATCTAAGTAGATGGAGCTAAATGAAGATGCTCCAAGATCCCCGGGAAATATTTTATTAACCCTGCATCACTGTAAGGCCATCAGCTATCGCCACAAGAGCAACCCCTTTCTCTATCAGTCTGTCCCGGAAACCCATTTCACCAAGAAACATGTGAACTGCCTTGAGTGAGTTCATCAGGCTTGGATCCACTGGAGAGATAGGAGAGCAAACCCATCCGCTTTCCTGGAAAGGAGTAAAAGACTAACTGAGAAGTTATTTATACTTCTGGCTGTCACCTGCAGCAGGCTGCTAAGATTGCCCTATCGAGTGGCCTCTGCTTATTAATAGTGGGAGTGAAGGTAGAGAAATGGAGTTAATGTTGCAATGAGACATGACATAGCCTCGCGTTTCCAGGATTGGCCTGAAATGAATTAAAGCCAAATTATACCAACAAATCTGTCATGCTGCCCTGAAAACAGGAAGTCTGGGCCGAGCCAACATTAGTCACGGTACACACTGGCAAACTCTACCAGATCAGGGAATGAGAAATGTGCTTCATCTGCAAAAATTAACTTTTGGAATTTGTAGAGTGTTTTCCATTACCCACTCTCGACTCTCCAAAGGCCAGTCATCAAATATGCTTGGCTTACTTCTGCTTCTGCAGCACCGTTAAGTGTATGAATTTGTATGAGAAATGGAATCCTAGCTAGCTGTGTGCCCTTGGATAAATGACCTCATCTTTCTGGGCCTGGATTTCTTCTGAAAGATGAGGCGCTTGGCATCTCATGATGCTGGGGTTTTCCTTTAGCTTTGTTGGGGATTAGGAAAGAGGATAGCAGACATTGGTCGCACGCCCACGAAATGCTCCATACTGTGCTGAGAAATGGAGACAGAAAAGAAGGAAGATGTATTCCTTTAAAGAGTTTCCAATATACACAAGGAGTCACATACTTAGAATATGTGTGTGTGTTTTACACAGATGTCTATATGGAAACAGTAAAAGACATTTAAAATAGTTGCGAAATCAGTCTTTCCCCTGTGCTATGAGTGTATACAAGATACAAAGCTGAAGAAGAAAGGCCCTAAACACACCACATTGCACATGTTCTTCAGTATACAAAGCCAGCAGCCCTTCCCCATAAATTCTGAGAGGAGACAGAGAATCGTAGGTGCTATGGGTTTACCATTCTGCAGCCTCTTCTTTCAGTAGAGGGCCTGAGGAAGGAAGAGGAGTCATGGCTGAATGAGTAGTTAGTGCTCCAGGGAGGAGTTATTACTTCTCATCCACAAAAACCAAGCCAGAGAGGATCTGAGAGAACACCTTCCAAAGCCTGGAGGCTGCTTAAGGACCCAGAGAAAACTGTCTGAAGCTTTGACTGAGTGAATGGTAAGCTCTCAACCTTCTAGAATCACACAGACATCCTAGGGAGTGAATGCCTACGGGATGTTGGAAGAACGTACTAGAATCTTTGAGCAGTGCCCCATGGTCCTGCAACGCCATGCTCTCACATGGTTTCTGAGGCTTGGAGGTATATTTGAACCCCAGGAATTTAGTTCTAGAGGTTTCTTGAAGAGAGAAAGTTTACCACTTAAGCACCACTAGCAGACTTGGAATAGATCATAGTACAAAGTGAGAAATCGATTCAGCAGTTTCTATATCACCCTAGTTCCCAAGAAGCCACATATGGAAGGGGTAAGGAAGGACACATTACTCTGAGTTCATGAACATCACTGGGGATGCAGCCACTGTGGGCCTTCCTTGTAAGATGATGTACATAGCAGCACACTGCTTAGCCTGTACTCTAGGTCTTAGAGGTGGGAGCCCTTTCGGGAAAGACTCTCAGTTGTAGATGATATTGGGTTGAAGTTGATTTTCTCTGAAAATACACTATTCACACTATCAGTTGGAAGCCTTTAGACTTTGATGGGACTGGAGGGAACTACGATGAGTCCAGTAATAGCCTACTAAATCATAGTTGGTTTGTTCCTTGAAGGTTTGTGTGCTATAATCTCAGTAGCTTGATCTCAGTAGAATGGCGTTGAAACTTGGGTGGAGCCTGGAGGGAAATGATCCATTCATGAGCAATCTATCTTTTTATTGAATCAGTGGAGTTTTGTTCAAAACCCAGTTTAGTTACTAAGAAAGCAGATTGTAGTAATAAGATCAAACTGGTCCCTTTCCTCTCTTTCTGGCTATTTGCCTCAGTAGATGACCTCTTTCTCACACATGCTGTAATTCAATCTGCCATGTTGTGAAGAAGCCAAAGGGGTCTTTACCTAAGCTCAAATTGATAATGCCTTCTGGTCTCAGACTTAGTCTTCAAGACTCTGAATGAAATAGTCTTCTCTATAAAGTACCTAGCCTTGGGTATTTTGTTTTAGCAACACAAAACCATGCAAAGAGATTGTGCTTCCAGCACATTTTTTTTCCCTTGTAATGCTGATGAATATTCAGTTAGGAAAAAGAGGAGTGGCTCTCCTCTCTTACATCTACATCACAAAACTTTATGGGATCTAATAGCTACTAAAATGATCAAGTCAACTGTGATGTTGTTAGGAAGCCTCTGCTTGGTTGGAAAGAGGGAATTAATTTAGCCCCGTTGAAGGTAGTTTCCTGGGTAGAAATGAAAAGTTTCATTGTTTTATGCCTCAGTGATCTGAGGAACATAATAAAGAAGCATGTTAGATGTCATGTGTGGATGACGAACTGCTCAGGTGCGTTCAAAGAGTCATAATCAAATAGAGACAGGCCCCTTACAACTAGTGATCACAGGACAAATGATAGACCATTGATGCTTCCTCATTGCTCTCCATTCTTTTTTTTTTTTTTTGAGTCAAGCTCTCTCTGGAGAATCTGGAGCCATGCTGGCTGCCAGTAGCCCTGGAGATGCTATGGGCTCCAATACCGGGATCTAGACTAGACTAAAACACTAGAGGAAAAACAGGTGGGTTGAGGAAATTCTGATTGGGGTAGTCTGTTACACTGATACTTACAGAGATGGATTTCTAGGTACAAGGAGCAGATTCAAGAAGATCTAGAGAGCAGGATGTGTGAGCAGTTAGCTGTGGTTGGAATAGAAAAAGGGAATGGGGCTTCCCAGTCAGGCTTGACCTGCATTCTCAGCTTTAAAGAGTGTGGAATTTATAGAAATGAACGAGAAGATGTCTCATAGAGATATAAGATATACTTAGGCAATTTTATTGAGAGGAAGTTACCAGAGACACAGTTCAGAAGGATTAGTATTTGAAGGAGTTTTATGGTTTTGGTGGGGAGGGGCTATTTGAAAATGGCAGGAAGGAGAGAATGTGGAAAGAAGGAGTGGTTAGTTTTGTGAAGTAAGTCATGATGTGACCACACATTGCAAAATTTCTCACAAAGCAATTTAGATCTCTGGAAGACATTAGAAAAGATTTCCTTGAACATCTCTCCAAACTTCTAACTTGGTTAATTGTGTGTGTGTGTGTGTAAGTAAATTTTTTGTTGCCATAGAAAATAGTATGTTTCATGACAGCATTTTCGTACATGCATGTTGTACTCTATGTATGTTTGTCCTATCTCCCTCCCCTGTAACCACACCTGTTTTCCCTTTTTTTGAATTAGCAGCAGAGATGGAGTAAACCCTCCTATTTCCCACAGCTGGGACCAGCTCCTAGCTTCCTCCCAGGCATCTGACTTGCACATGCGCGCACTGCTCAATCTATCAGGGTCTCCTTTCAGCCCAGGTGCAGGGAGACTCGAAGGTCAGTCAGCACACAGTTGTGTTGAAAGCAGACTTCATTACCTTTTGTGAATACCACCTGATGTCAACCGAGGCACCATAAGCCGAAAAAGCTTAATGCGCCCTGCATATGTGCAATGCCGTGCACTGTCATCATGGCCGTGGAGAATGTTTGAGAACCTTGCTTAAGAGAGAAGCCCCTTGCCAATAGCATTTTGTAAGGGAATATTATTAACGGGATTTGCAGTTGTGAAGCACACTCAAAAGCATCAAGAAACATTTCAAATATTTTCGTGAAACAGCTGCTAAGTCAGGATTCAGAAATGTGTTCTAGTGCAAACGACAGCTGAAATCCTCTCTTTCTCTCTCTCTGTTCTCTCTCTGTCTCTCTCTCTGTCTATCTCTGTGTGTGTGGTGTGTGTCTCTGTGTGTGTGCTGCGGTGTAGTTTTGTATGTGTGTGTGTAAATGCACGTGAGGTGTGTATGTGTGTGTATGTGTCTGTGTGATTTCCCTGCAAAAGCCACAAACACTGGACAGACCAGCATTATAAAGCATGCTCTCAAACACCCTTAATAGACGTCACTTGTAGTATTGCCATCCTTATCACTAACACAAGCTTGGAAACAAATGTTTAGTTGACGTTAAAAAAAAAAAAAACAAACCTAAAATCCACATATTAGAAAGCCCACCTTGGAACAAAATCTAATTCCAGTGGTCTCCAAAGGAAAATAAAAGAAATTGAATGCACTCCACCCCCTCACCAAGCATATCCAAGAGACAGCTAGTCTCGTAAATTCACATCAACTTAGTTTGGCCCCTAAACCAAATCTACCGTAATGCTATTTGTACATATAGATTGCTGTCTTTTTCATTACCATTATCAATGATGCATTTGTGGCTCCGCTCTGAGCTTCTTGCCCCATTAAGGGATTAGATTGCCTGTTGTCTTTGTCCTTCGGGCTTTTGCTTTATCCTTAAAGATTCTACTTGGACGATGCCATGTGTATAATCTATTTGCATCGTTATGTATGGCATGCACACACACATGCTTGCCTTGCCAATTAGCCTGACAATGCTAACCCTCACTTTTCTGAGAGGACTGTGTTCAAACCCCTTTCTCCGTCTTCAGTTCTTCTCTTAGCATCAGTCGCAGCTGGAACCCTCTGGGGAGTTGCTGTCACAAGCCCACTTTGGCTTCTGCAGAGCTATGCTCAGCAAATCGAAGATCACGTTCCTTATTAAGTCAGCTCCTTCCTGGTGCATGACAGTTGATTAATTTCCAGAAGCAACGGAGGCTCCTCCCCTTTTGTCCTGGCATGGTCATCCATAACTCCTGTAGTCTACAGGAACTAAGGCAGAACAAAACCTAACAGCATTCTAATGAAAAATAGTTGCTTCTCTATATTTAGGGAAATGGAAAGATGACACAAAGACCAAGGATTCAGTCCTGCTTCAAAAGCCAAAGGATAGCTTGAGGTTGGTTGTGGACACAGTCAGCTTCAACTTCACATTCACGAGGCATTTGCTAAAGGTCCACCAGGGCAGTGTATAATCCTAGGTGTTGTGGATGCAAAGGTGAGCAGGGTAGATGCTCACAACAGCAACTAATCAAGAAGACATATCATTAAGATGCTTTAGTAGATGGACTGAGAATGGATACACGGGTGTGTTTATATCAGGCACACAATCACAATCAGAGACCTAAGTGTTCTAGGAGGATCAAGGCACTTAGCATTAAATGAGCCTTGACAGACAATAGTATTCCCATTTTTGGGTGGACAATATTCTTAGTAGCTTGTCTCTGGATGGCTACCTTCAATCGATTTCCTTGTGCACTCCTTGTCTTCATGCAGAGGAGTCATTTTCTATTTTCTTTCCTGGAGTCTTGGCATTTCTTGGTTTAGTAATGGCAAAGGTGTTATTCTGAGACATTCTAGAACATCTTTTGGGAAAGCCGGTGACCAGTAAGATCACATATCCTAAAGGTACCATGCTATCAGAAGATGTCATATGAAGATATGTAGAGTGCTTGAGCTGTCATAGAGGGTGGATTGGGAGAGGGGTGAGGAGAATGGTAGCACTATGATATGAACCCATAAGTGAAGATGGTGGCATCTTGAATTACTGTACCTGCCACGGTTGATTCAGGTGGTGCCATATCTCAAGCTGCCAACGTATCATCTGGAAACTCCATGTTTATAAAACCATGCGTGTTATAAGTCTCCTAACTCTGAGTAGCTTGTTATGTAGTAACAGCTGAGGAGTTGAGCATTGATATCAAATGAGAAGTTTCATCTGGAACTCTACCAGTACTCTCAGTACCTAGACCTGATTAATGACAGGACACTAGACTTTAAAACTGAAAGTTTATCCCACGTGAGACCACCCTTAGAGCCTAAAGAGAGGGAAACGTGTGTGCACATGGAGGCATATGACTCACTAGTCGCCAGACTGTGGTTGCTAGTCTCTAAGGATGTCTCTCCAATGAACCAAGCCTCGGACGATTACCTAGTGTTGTCTTCTCCACTTGATCTGCATGGTTCACTACTGTAAGAAAAAAAAGTATCAGAGATGATAATTTCTGATGCTGGAACAAGCCTATAATTTGGCTCCCAGCTTCTTGGTATGCTTGCTTTTATGGCTCCACTTCTTGAGTTCCAGCAGCCAAGAAGCATAGCTAGCTACAAGAAGTCCACGACCTGTGGATTCTAGCAGTGAGCATGTTTTGTTTAATCCCCGCTAGTTCCCAATCTTTAGTCAGCATCAGCCCTCAGCTACAGAGGGACTACCTTATTCGTTTAGCTCAGAAGAACTCATAGAACATATGGTTCCATGTAGAGTGTCAGATCTTAGGTAAGAAGCACCCATTTTGGTCCAGCTCCTGGTGACACCATAAAGAGGTAACAACTAATTGTTGAATTTTGATTTGAGACAAGGTCTTACTAGATATCTAGGATGGCTTAAAACCAACGATCCTACTTCCTCAGCCTTCCAAGTCAAACCTTTGTTTTGCTGGGACAGTAGATGATAGTCACCCAGGACTGAAGAATCAGCCATGATTCAAAGAGGCCAGCATCATTGAGTTGAAATGTTCTGAGAAGTGTTCCCTAGGGGTTAACACATGCCAGCTCTGTTCAAAGGCAGACAAGGTTGTATCTTGTGCTGGCAGCCATACTTTGTCATAAGCAAGAGTCTCTTAAGTGGTCCTGATATTGAATGCATGTCGGGGTCATGGACAGCAGCTGAGGCTTAGCACTGTGAGAGGTCAGGAGAGGCCATTGGTGAAGGTGCAGCTGAAGTGACAATAACTGCCCGGGATTGAAGCAGTCACAGAGAACAGCTGAGGCTTTGAACCATGAAGAAAGTCCAGGAGAGGCTATTGCCGAAAGTATGGCCCAACTGCAGTAGAAGACCCTAGTTTTTTTGGAGATGCCAGTACCTTGGGATTACTACCAAGAAAGCAGCAGCAGTGGAGTGGAGATGACATAAGCTTAGCAGACAAGCTGTGTGCACTACAGAAGGCAGAGCTGGAGAAGTGACCCAAGCCCCTTGGAGGAGCCCAGAATATTGTGAGTAAATTCCAGATATGGAATGCTGAATTACTGATACTGTTGGAGTGTGACTTTAGTTTGCTCAGATTGTGGCTATGCCCTGGTTCCTCCCTCTTGAAGTAAGGAAGTATTTAACTTATGGTTGATTTTAGGAGCCCACAGTTAAGAGACTGAATTTTTACAGGATTTGGGATTTTAAAAGAGACGGAATTTTTATAGAGACCGGACTTGGAAAGTATTTGAATTGGTAGAGACTGTCGGGTGTTTAAGTTTATAATATGTTTTATATTTGTGATATTTACTAATCTGAGATCTTGGAGACAAACTCAAAAAAGTAAAAGAAAAAAAAAAGAAAAGAAAAAAAGGGAGGCTTATGTCTTAAAAAGTATGTGTCAAGCTGACGGCTAGTTTTATGTCAACTTGATACAGGCTAGAATCATCAGAGAGGAGGGAACCCAAATTGAAAATAATGCCTCCAAAAATTGTGCCAGAGACCATTTTCTTAATTAGTGATTTATGTTGGAAGGCGAAGCCCACTGTGGGCGGTGTCATTCCTGGGTTGGTGTTCCTGGCTTTATAAGGATGCAGGTTGAGTAAGCCATGGAGAGCAAGCCAGTAAGCAGCACCCCATCATAGCCTCTGTATTACCTCCAGGTGCCTGACCTGTTTGAGTTCCTGTCCTTACTTTCTTCAGTGATGGATTATGGGTATGGAGGTATAGCCAAATAAACCCTTTCCTCCCCAACTTGCTTTTGGACATGGCTCTTCATCATAGTAATTGTAACTCCAACTGATACAGGGGAGAATCAAAAACTGAGAAGTAGGGCTGAAAACACTTAGGGCTCTTTTAGAGGAAAAGAAAGGCAAGGAACTCCAGTTTGGTAACTAAGGACTGTGGGCAGAGTAGAAGGAGCCAGAAGTTGAATCAGTACTTTGTGAACTTGTTCAGAAACTGCCTTCAAACGGAGATTCAGACATTAAGGACATTGAATGCCTCACATTGTGAATGGGGACACAATGGGAAGAGAATGGGAGAAAACAGAATTATGGCTTGGCTTCACTCTGTATCACCCTTTGTCACAGTCACAAATATGGCTTATTTCTGCCTTTGAGACAAGTTTTCATAACCCACAATCTTACGTCTATTTCTATGCATAACCACATAGATGACTTCAGAGAGAGATTTCTCTTTAGTTTCTATGTGTCAACTAGGTTCAGCAGAGGAGATAGAAACGATCCTTGCATAATGAATCTTAGGATTCTCTCCTACCTCACATCTTACTCAGCATCATAGTAATAGGAAGGGAACTTTCCAACTCATACCCAAGGGTCACCCATTTATGCCCTGTGATATCTGTAATGGTCAACTTTCAATAGTATATAGAAGGAGATACAGGGGAAAAGCCTGCCTTTGGGTATCACTTCTCGATTAACAATGGCCATGTTTCCAGGTGAATACAGGTGTTCTAGATCTTTGGCAGCAATGATAATGTCTGTACTCACAACAAGACAACATTGAAAACTGCAAAGACTGCACATATCTTAAGCTCCTCATTTCATTGGGATATTGTAAATATTGTAATGTTAATAGGAAAAATGCATTTAAACATATTTAAAGCACAAACAGGAGAGGTCATTGTATTTGAATGGTCCACCATGACGGCAAGTCAAAGAATAAGACGTCATCACTGGAATTCTTCAAGGGCCAGAATCCTTTCTAGCTGAAAGTGAAGGGGATCTTACTCAAAGGCTGAGGAGTCTTCATGAAGTTTCAGGTCAGGGTTGCAGATGTGTTCCCGAACAGTGAGCACAAGGGATGAAGCCTACCACAGCCAATCTCTGATGTACTTCAGTTATCAGAGTCAGTGTTCTCGGTTTTATCTTTAAGATAGTGTTTCTCTGTGCCCCTGGCCTCAAGACATGAAACAGAGTTCAAGGGCTTGGGTGTGCCATCATGTTCATCAGAAAGATGCTGAAGCAGGTATAACATGACAGTATGTGACCATTTCTCAACAAACTCAATGCTCTCAACTCTCATTCAGGGATCCCTTTGTCAAAAGTTTCTTGACATATAAATAATTATAACGGAGACTTAAAATCTCGTTAACAGTGAAGGTATTCTTGCCAGACCAGCCTGTCACACTTGCCTGCACTCTTGAGTTCCTCTGCTTTCAGAATGATCTGACCTTCATATCCCACTTTAGGACCATCAGCAA
Organism: Mastomys natalensis; assembly: GCA_021653895.1. Lineage (NCBI taxonomy): Eukaryota > Metazoa > Chordata > Mammalia > Rodentia > Muridae > Mastomys > Mastomys natalensis. The sequence continues at coordinate 94,543 of JAJTUV010001463.1, read as the reverse complement.
CCTCTTAGCTTCTCACTCCAGGTTCCTGGAACTGTGTGGATACATTTTAGTTATCAGCAGGCACTAGGCTCAGTCTGGTGCTTAATCACCCATGAAAACCATTGTTTGAGCAATTAAGAACATGGAGCTATGATGCTTCCAGCAGTTACTGACCAAGTGGAATCACTGCCTGCCTGTATCTTTGTTAAGGGCTGTTTATCGGCAGGAAATGGTCTAATTCAAGGTGGCTGATGTCCTTTACCTGGGGCTTTAGATGGACAAGGAGTAGTTGATCAAGGGTGAGGGCCACACTTTGGGGATGATTTGCTTTAAGGTTAAATGTTTAGAGCATTTTGGCCTTGGTGTGAGATACAGTTGGGAATCTCTTTGTCTTGAAGTGAACAATTTAGGTTTGAGTACTGGAATGAGAAAAGTTTGAGCTACTTAGAAGACTCAGTCTTTGGGAGAACACTCAGAAAGAATAAAGCATAATGCAATGGAAAAAATGATAGAACAAACTGTGGGGCCATCAAAACAACCCTCGAAAAGCAAAGGCTGTAAGTTCAAGGCCAGCTGGGGTCCATAATAAAAATGCTGTCTCAAACAAAATCGAAGTTAGGACCAGGACTCTAGGCATAGCTATTGTTCTGTTCCTTTGTGATCATGGATAAGTCACTCATATGTTTATTTCCTGTGAAGTGTGACCTGTGGAATAAATGATCCTGAAGGTACTTTGAGCTCTCCTATTTTCCTAGTGGAACTGTAGTTGCTCTTACTGTTTCTCCAAGAGAAAAACGTGATACAATTGGAAAGGATGCTCTATTGTAGTATCTGACTTTTCTTTGACAAAAAGTTCTGCACACAGTGGTTACAGCCACCTGCTTGGATGAGTTGTCTTTCCATTCTTGTCAGCACTGCACCAGTTTTCCATGTCCCCATCTTATTTATCGATGGTTTTCTACTGGTCTTGTTCAAGGAAAGCCTTTAATACTGAAAAAGCACAAAGCACAAAGCATGACCAATAAAATCTATGACCATTGGGAAAGTCTTTATGGCTTCAATAATTGGAGCCATATTTAGAAGGCAGTTTTGAATAACAAATGAGGTATTGACAAAGGGAACCAATTTGGGTGAGTTTAGCCTTGTGGAATTGTGCGACCAGAAGGCAAGACATACAAGGACTGGGATTGAGGACACTTTTATTATTATTATTATCATTATCATTATTATTTTTAACTTGCTGGCATGCAGTATGGTTTGGATAGCAGAACAGAAGTATGGCCCCTTCTTAGGAAATGTGATCTGGGTGTGTAGAGTTCTTTGGTAGAGTACTTTCTTAGCATATATGAAACTCTTGGCTCAATTCCCCAGTACTGTGTAAACCCGACATGGTGGCACATATCTATGATTCCACTACTCAGGAAGCTGAAGCAGGAGGATCAGAAGTTCAAGGCAATCCTCAGCTACATAGCAAGTTAGAGGTCAAGCTGCACCTTGAGAGGCTATAAAAAGACAAGCCAGTTTTCTGCTTTTTGAATTCGATGCTGTATACTCATTGTGTATGCTCGATGCGGTCACTTTCACGTCAGCTCTAGACATGTTGTTACAACTGTCCAGGATGAAGTTGAGGCTTACCTGGGATAAAATATAACTTTTCAGTGTCATGGAGTTAAAATCAGACACTACTGCTTGTCTGTCTGGCTTGAATATCTATTACATGACTTTATTTTCTCAGAGGAAATCACAGTACAGATAATCTGCCTTTAAATATTTAGAAGCCAACTATGAATTTATGAATTTAATTTTAAGATCAAATGAAAGATAACTCCTTAATGCTCTTAGCTATGTGTGAGTTCTGTCTCAAGTGCTTTACACATGTGAGTTCATAGCATGTCTACTGAGTGATTTGAAAGCAGCTACTGTTATTAACTTCCTTTTCCTGGGAGTGAACAGTTACTGAGAAGCTGAGGAGCATGCCCAGTAATCCACACATACTCACCAGTAGGGTTAAACCACCAAGATGGCTGCAGTAGGTTCTCTTGGTGCCTTTTTATTTTCTGTCTTTGGGCTTTAGAATGAAAGACTACAAAAGAATACCATGGTGTTGAGCATGAGAAGTTTAGCCTCTGAGCCGTGTGGTTTAGTTGTCACAGTTGGAGGAGGGGGAGGGTCAAGCAGGGAGCAGAATTTAGATTTTTCTGTGACTTCACTTGTAACTGGAGAGGCTTCAGGGAGACACGCAGCCTGCTCTCACTCAGGGACAGCGGGGTTCACCTCTGGCAAGGGAAACAAAGGACAGAAACATGAGCCGCTATCAATTGATTTCTTCCTAAAGGGTAGAAGGGAATAGGCAGATGAAAATTCGATGTTTTGCAGATTTAGGGTGGCATTAATCAAATCTCTAAATGAACTAGACAGAATTATAGGGAGCAGAGGGGATACCTAGAGGTCATTATATGCTGAGTGTCCCAACTGCCACAGCCACCGTGCTAATTCATTTAATTTTCCCTAAAGCTAATAAAACCAAGAGGGAGGAGACTCCACAGAATAGAAAGAGCCCAAGGTTGAAACAAAATAAATTTCTTAGCAATCTAGTTGACTCTATGTGAGTCAATAGTGTAATATGGTTACAACAAAGAAAACGAAGAAGAAGAGGCGTGGTGGACATTCACAGCATCCGACATAAAGAATGCACAATATAGAACAGAGAAGCAACGGATCCCATTTACTGTGGGTCAGAGTTAATGCAGATTAAGGGATATCAGTTCTGTGCACCATGCTCAAGAGAGCACATCTGGAGCAGTGCCAACAAGAAGCTTCCAGCTATCTGTTCCAGAGGGGAGGAGTGTTAAAGTGAGGCGGGATGAAGGAAGGGAAGTCTTCCCCAAGAGATTAAAGTAAAGGTGATGCTCACGGCACTGAGGGATATGGCCTAGACAACTGTGCAAAGGGATGGTTTGGTCTCCCCGGTAGAGCACTGGGTTTGAGATAGGCGGAGACTCAACAGGGACAAACGGCATCTCCCCACGCTCCTGGATTCCAGCCCCTCACATGCGGCCTATATCCCCCATTAGCCTGCATCTTGCAGAAACGTTTGGCTCAGAGTAGCTCCTCCCAGAGAGGTTTTGTGTCATGGCCAGGTAGAGGGGACTACAGAGACTTACAGAGATTTCCATATTCATGAGTTACCTAAGGCCTCGGGGCATAACTAATTAAGTTATTCCCACCCAGTTCCTCCTCTTTCCCCCTCCCATTTAAGCCAGCTTCCCCTGGCTTTTACCGGGGCTCGAACTTCTGACTGCCATGCTATAAAAATAAACTTCTTAAGCCCACGGACTCCACAAGTCTTCTGGGGCCTGCTGCTGCAAAGCTTCAGCCTCTGGAACCCTAGACCTTCTCGAGTATGTGGGACCTGCCGTTGGGGAAGCCTCCAGGACTCCACCAAGGGTCACTGCCTCGATGGCCCGGGTGCCCCCTCATGTTTTTTCCCCACAGACAAGAGGAAACACAGACACTTAAAGCAATAAGTAGAATTTGTGGGACTAAGTGCTGTTGGTACTTGCGTTCTGTTAACTGGGACTTGGCTTACAATCTATACCCTTTCAAAATGATCCCTGCGCCTAAACGTTCTTAAATCTCTCTACTTGTTTCTTAGAGTCTTTATCAATACTAGAATTATCTCATTTATCTCTTCACCTGTGAGTAGTCCTTTTCAAGGCTGCTCAGTATCCAGTTTCAACTTGTTATTTTCAGAATGCTTAAAGTAGTTTATTATACAAAACACAGTCTTCATAGGAACTAAAAATTGATATCACTGGGTGAATGAACCGATTGGTACAACATCAGCAGCAGATGTAGGAAGGTTGAGGGGGAGAAAGTGTAATTATGTTTCAGTCCAGGAGACTGAATGGCTGTCGGACAGAGGCTGCATTGCATGATTATTTTTTAGACCAATAGCTTTATGAAGAAGATGAAGAGAAAGGATCATTGATAGACCTTGTGGCTATGGGCTATGGGCTATTGTCATGAACTGGGCAGACAGAATCCTAGAATGAAAATGGGAAGATTTCTATTCATGGGAGAACATTCTAGATTATTTTAAGTTTAATTTTGTTGAACTTTGATGTCATTAGATATTTTGGATATTTTTATTGGAGTATAAAAATCCCATGGATGCTGTTATTAGGGGTAACCCATCAGAATTGAAGGATGATGATGGAAGATGTTAGTGTGGAAGGCAGTAAAGCCTCTTGAAGGTTTGACTTCTAGAATGGCTGGTGTTGACAAGCATTGACATTATGCCAATCTTGCCTTGAGATTCTTTGTCTGAGTTTTACATTTTTAAAATGAGGATTCCAGTCAATGAATTAGGTAAATGCCAACTCAGAATAGCTTATCTTAACCTGGTGTTACATATGAGGACCCTATTTCTAGATAAGGTCATATTCATGGCTATTCAAATGTTTTAATTTTGCTCTGTGTGTGCATATATTACTGTACATTCATAGATAACTTTTGGATATGTCAAGTTATTGTTAGAGAGGATGTACTCCACCCATGATAAAAATACATCAAACCACCCACAAATAAGGCTTCTGAGGCTTGAATGCAAACATTTTCTGGAAAGTCTGTTTGCCTCCTACTCTAGCTTTTGGGGATTGCCTGGTAGCTGGAGCAGGCTATCATCCATGTTCTGAGTTGTGGGAGAGCTCTTTCTCCTAAATGTTCCCAAATGTTGTATAGAGAACAACATATGCAAAAGGAAAACAACTTAATTTTTTACCATAAAGTAAGGCTCTTGGACAGAGTTCTCTGTGGTGGGGCTGTCATCCATGTGATCATTCTCTTGGGATGGGAATGGGACTAGTGATGGCTGTCGCCTTCCCTTTGTCAGTGGTAACAGGTCCAAGATGATTAGGGCAATGTAACTCATTTGTTCCTCTACTCACCTAGCAGATGGCTAAGCACTTTCTATTTTCTGCCAGACATCTGAAATCTAACCTCTGTTTGTAATTTTAAAGCTTATTAATATTAAAAGATATAAAAAGTATGGATGTAGTGGGCCCACCTATAAACACACACTTGGGAAGCAGATGTAAGATGATTATACGTCCCAGGCCAGCCTGTGCTTATATAATGAGACCCGTCTCAATCCCAAGAAGGGGGGGGGAGATATGAAATACTCTTCAGAAAATATAAATATCCAAGTGATTTCTAGCCAGTGCATATAGGTCTTTAAGGCTACTTTGAAGACTCTTGAATATAGAGTAACACACTGAACAAAGAGGAAAACATTTAGTTGAGGTTTCTGCAGAGAAAATCCAACAGATCTGAACAAGGACATATGTTCCTGCTGTTGATGGTAAGGGCACCTAGCCCCCAGCGAAACACTAGCTGAGTTTAGTGAAGCCAAGAGAAGTCAGCTTGACTCTCTGACAGTGCTGATGACCTAAACAAGTCTTAGAAATAAATTCTGAAAGTGAGTACTGAATTGGGTTTGAACTGCGTGTCAATCTCTTGCATGTTAAAGGATGGATGGACTTGCTTTGAATGCTACCTCTCCACATTAGTTTGTTTTTTTTTTTTTTTTTTTTTTTTTAAATCAATGACTACTGTTAACTTCAAAATTTTACACAAAAATTGCAGGAATAATTCATACAGTTTAACTAACTCTGATTATAACATTTTGCTACCATTGTTACATCTTAGTTTATTACTTTCTACTGTTCCTAATTCATAAGTGAACTTCAGTGTAGGTACTGTGTGTGTGTGTGTGTGGTGTGTGTGTCTGTCTGGGAGTAACCATAACATCTTAGGGTTAGGTACTGTCCAGGATTGCAGACATCCATGCAACAGTTTGTTGTACTTTTATGTTTACTACTCCTTCCTAAGGGGATACTTCCGGTCTCCAGCTCTGTATAATTTCAAAGCCACGGGTGAATATGAAATAGGGTTTCATGGTGATTTGTCTTAAAAAACAAAACCTATTCTTAAATTCCTAACTCTCTTGTTCCAGACTCTCATATGCCATGAATATAGACAATATACCACAGTTTTTGTTAGAGTTCCTATTGCTGTGATAAAACACCATGCCAAAAAACCTTGAGAAATAAAGGGATTATTTGCTGTGTTTCCACATCATTGTTCCATCATTGAAGGAAGCCGGGAAGAAACTCAAGCAGGAACCCGGAGGCAGGAACTGATACAAGGCACAGAAGAATATTGTTTACTAGCTTGCTGCCCACAATTTGCTCAGCCTGTTTTTTTTTGTAGAGCTTGACAACCTGCCTAGGGTTGCCATCACCCACAGCACACGTGGCCCTCCCACATCAATCATTAAGGAAATGCTCAATAGACGTATCTACATGCCAATCTTACAGAGGCATTTCCTCAAATGAGAGTCCCTCTTCCCCAGTGTTTCTAGCTTGTCCAAAGTTGATGTAAAACGAGCCGACACAGCCATTATACCTGGAATGGTCTGTGTTTATGGATTGCTATAGGGACTGTTTTTAGTCTGTACATTTTAAACAGAAATTTTTGTGTGAGGACAGCTTATCTTTGACAAGAAATCAAGGGTAGAAACTTCATGGTTTCTTCAAGTGGGCACCGTGCAAAGTTTGGAAACCCTCTCTTCCTTTATAACAACCCTATCTAATTAATGTTATCTCAAAATACTTGAGGGTATGGTGGACTCTTGGGTAGCAAAAGGAGGTAAAGGGAATTTAAAATTCTGTCTTAGCAGTACTTATATGAAGTAAATAATCTCAAATGGTAAAATAAATATGTTCTTGGGGCAAAACTTTTCTAACCTACATATTGTAAGTCTCCTTGGCCATAGAGAAGTAATTAATAATGAGGGAAAAATCATGTGTACTTTGGAGCTGGCAAGTAAAGAGGAGATGTTGGGTTAGGGGATGTCTTGTGTCCTTGTGATTATCCATGGCTTGGGTAGCTACCCAGTCTTTTCCAAGTCATTGATTGTTTCCAATCATTTTATTTACCAAGGACTTGACTGAGATTTCATCCCCAATCACTTAAAAATTAATATACTTTTAAAGCTATAGTCAGCATTATGAGCCATTTTAATATATATTACTCTCATTAACTATTTGAAAATTATTTGCATACAATGTATTTTGTCTTTTTGATGGTGAGCCTAGCCTTTAACACTGAGCTATCTCTTGTCCATGTGTTTGATCATATTTACTTCCTGCTTCTTCCCAATACTCCTCACAGAACCACCCCACCTCCCCACACTCACTGAATCAGTCCCTCCCAAATTCATGTCCTCTCTTCTCTTTTAAAATACCTCACTGGTTCCAATTTGTGCTGTATTTATACTTGTGAGTATGAGGCCATCCACTGGAGCATGGTCTACCTACCAGAGGCCATACCCTTAAAGCCAAGGTTTCTTCTTTCTTCAGAAGTCATTGTCAATAGAACCTCTGCTCCTGAACACCTCCTCCTCTAGACTGGACTAATGACTGGTTTAATCTTAGGCAGGCAACCACAGCTACTATAAGTTCATGAATGCAACAATCCTATCATGCTCTGTTTTAGTCTGGTCCTCAACCTCTGGCTCTCATTCTTCCACCAACCCCTGTCCTGTGATGGTTTCTGAGCCTCCAGGTGCAGATGTTGGGGTGATATGGATATTCCATTTATGGTTGAGCACTCCCCTGACACTTATTTCTGCATTTTTATCAGTTGTTACTTTCTGTGCTAACCACCACCATAGAAACTTCTCTGATCTGAAGAGCATTTATATTTGAAAGAGAGTAAAGCATATTAACAAGGCATTTATACATGAATCACCATCTCTTGATATATTTGTTCTTTTGCATAGGTTCATATTTATAGCCGGTGTTCTTTTTGTCTAAAAAAAAAACCAAACCAAACTCCTATTTTGATGGTTGTCAAATGTTTTAATAAAGGTTACGAGTGTGATTATAAATATGACAGTCTGTTGACAGTTTCCCAACTCACAGGTTAGTTCTCATTCCTGTATGGGAATGTTGTTTATTTACCATTCTAGGTAGTGGAAGCCAACTAATTAGATCTTGTACCAGTCCAGGTTCAAGTGTGGGGCCCTCTAAGCCCTCATGGTGCCAGGAGTGATCATGGTGATGCATTTACTTATTTAAAAAATATTTGCATATCTAGGAAGATCTTCATTCCATTTCCCTTTCCAAAGGATATTTCTGCTGAAATTACAGCTAGACTGCCATGTTCACCCGGCTTTTTTGTGGATTCTGGGGCTCTCTTCAGACCTCATGGTTACCCAGCCTGTGCTTTATCTACTGAGCCAACTCTCCAGCCTCTAAGCTGCCCACTTGTTGGAAAGTGGCAGGTATGGAAATAGGGCATTGCCATGATGAAAAAGAAAAATAAAACCTGTGTAAAGAAAGGCTATTGCCCAATCATCATCTGACTCTTTTGCCTGCCCTTGGGACCCTTTCCTCCTACTGGGTTGCCTTTTTCCAGCCTTAATATGAAGGTTTGTGTGTATACTTATAGTAACTTGTTGTCCTGTGTTTGGTTGATATCCCTGGGAGGCCTGCTTTGTTCTGAAAGGAAACAGGGGGATGAGTGGATCTGAGGGAGAGGAGAAGGAGGGACTTGGAAGAGTGGAGGGAAGGAATACTGTGGTCCAGGTATAATGTATGAGAGAAGAATAAGTACTAAAAATAAATGCTATCAAAATAATAAAAGTTATTAAGTATACCTTAAAATTATCCATATATGGTTTCTTAAAGGTAGATTAAAAAAAAAAAAGGGTAGATTTTTTTTTAAAAAGGGAGTGTGCTATATAAAGATTTATGTAGTTTACGTCTTTATTTTTTATTATTTTACTATTCTCATATTTGAATAGAATATGTAAGGAAGATTTAGGGTATATAATTTCTTGGCTACATTAAATAGTATTTTCAACATAGCACATGAAGCTATTATCTTTAGCATCCTGAATAAAGATGTTACTTCTATTTAGTTTTCTCTGCCACAAAACACCCAAATTAACTTTCATATATTATTGATGTATCCACAATAATTTCTATAAGTAACTTTTATCCAATGAAATTTTCTTAATACTTAAGATGCTTAATTATGCAATTATGGAACTCTGCGGTATTTGGCATGGCCTGGCTTCCACCTTCTTCAGCTTTCCTTTCCCGTAACTGCAGCCATAGAACCCTGAATAGCTTTACTAATCTCTAGGACAAAATAGGCCGAACCTATATACACACACTGTGGAAGAACTTTCAAATGGCTCCTGGGTTGCCCTGACCTTGTGTTACAGGTTAATAAACTGGGATTCACTTTGTTTCTGTGACAGACACTGTCTGTGTCCCACTTCTGGTGCTAGCCTTTCTTGAACAGCAGGTAATTATTGCTGCTCTCTCAAGAATGAGCCCTTTCATGTATCGGCAGCTTTTTCCAGCATTACTAATGTCACCTCACATGGGTTTCTACATGTCTGATTCTTAGGTGGCCCCATTTAAAGCCCTGCTTATTTGTTGGACACTGTGCAAAGATAGGTTTTCTTGCATGGTCTATTCTGAAGTCTTTCCGGACTTTTACAAAACAAGATACTAGATCACATGTCATTATGATATTTACATAATTATGATAAAACCAGTTACCCAGGTACATGAATCTTGTTGAGAAGAAGCCATTGTCTTCCTTCATGAAAAGAATTCAGTATTCCCTAAGGGATCCCTTTGTCACAGGCTTGAGGAGACTCTGAGGTCAGATGTAGTGACAAGCACAAATCTCAGTCTGTGTGCTGTCTGCTCCCAGTATATCAATGTGATCAGTATACTGATGTGGTTAGCCCTCTGGTGCTTGTCCTCTTAGATGTGAGTTTGCTTCTGTCACTTGTAAGGAGCCAGAGGATCTTCTAAAACAACCAGAGTTAACAAGACAAGTGTCCTCGCTGAAAAAAACTTGGCACAAGTGGCAGTAAAGAAAGTGAGCTTTGTAGCGTTATAACATGCTCACTCTAACTCTGCATTTTCATTATAATAAACCTGTCTCATCCTCAGATTCCAACTCTTTGAGGATTAAATGAGATAGTATTTATATTTAAAGAAGCCCCATTCCTGCACCAGGTTTATATGAAGTTCCTTACCAATGGTCTTGTCATATTTATCCTCTAGAAAAAAAAATATAAGTACTTAATCTTGAATTACTGATATTTTTGAATAAAAGGTAGATTCAAGACAGATGGATTAAAATGTATCGGATTTTTACTAGCTACTCAAAATATGGCTCTAAACAGTATAGCATTATAAATTAGATGTTTCTAGTTTCTTTGTGTCTACTTATATGTTCTGGGAGTTCTACAAGTATGGGAGTCCTGGATGATGATTTTTAAAATTCTTTACATCTCTACCCACTTTATCCTGTTTTTTTGGTGGCATCTTATTGCTGTTCAGATCTTGAGGCAGTCATGTTGGTAGACTTTATAGGTGTAGCTTCTGATGTTAGCAGGAGACATAACTCGTAGCACCCTGGTTTTCTGGCTCTTACAATCTTTCCACCACCTCTTCCACAGTAATCCCTAAACCTTAAGTGAGAGATTATTTTGTAGCTGTGTCTGTTGGGAATGGACTAATAATGTCATTTTGGTTGTTTGTGATTTTCTTTAATGTTCTCTGTCTGTTGCAAAGAGAAGTTTCCTTGATGAAGGTGAGTCTATACTATTTATGATCTTGAAAAATAAAAGAAATAGTTTTTAAAAAATCTGCACATTTACTTCCTCAGAGGCATAGCCTGTATACTGGTGGTTTTTTTGTTTTGTTTTTGTTTTTTGTTTTTTTTTTAGATATTAAAGACGCTGTTCAAAAAAGTTCTTCAAACATCGGGTTTTTAGGCAACACTAAGACAAAGGACCTGTCTCCTTAAAAACTGGACAGAAAAATAGATCAGATTATACACAGCAGGAAAAACAACTTGGACCTTAACTCTCATACATAATCACATTGTTTAATCCTTATATATCCTAGTATTGAATGTGAAGTTAAAAATGTTTGTTTATTTAAATTTTTTTTTTACATAGGGTCATCATATAGCCCAGTCTGGCCTTGAATCACGATCCTCCTATCTTCCCAGCCTCCCAAGGGCTAGGGAACAGGTGTAAACTGACCTGGACCAGTAGCTCATTCTTTAGTGAGAGGCCCTGAGAGGGAGGATCAGGAGATCAGAAATATAAGGGGAAAGTTTGCGAGCGGGAGGTTTTACATAGGCTATGTCTTATTTCAAGCAAGCTTGTTAAGAAGTACAATGTCAAGAAAAAAAAAAAAGAAGTACAATGTCTTCTATACTCTTTTCGGGGGAGGGATGGGTAGAATGGGATAGAGTCATCAAACTATCAAACAATGGGACTAAGTTTATTAAAAAGAGCTAATAAAGCAATGATCTCCAAGGGGGAACACAGAGTATAACAAGAATGTTACAGATGAGGTATGTAATGGTCTTGGGAGTGATAACCATAATCCTTTATGGTGGAAAGTGGGAAGAGTTGGGTTATCTAGATCTGAAGCTATAGCTCTCCCAAGACCCTGCCCTCAGGACATTATTGGCTCTGCCAAGCACATCCTGCTTTTAGAGAAAAGCTATATTTCGTCTCCAATATCAAGGCCTTAAGGAAAGACTCAGTTGATCAGTTCAGCTCTGAACAATAGGCTCCAGACCCAATGCAATTTGTGTGTTTTTTAAACTAGGGAAATAGATTTTTCTTCAAACTATTGGTGAGTCTCTCTACTATTGGGAAGTTTAGGTATAGAAGGGAAAAGGAACACAATTAGAACCTACACAAACTTTTGCTTCTCTCACTGAAGTCCAACACACAAATGATAACGATTTGAATATGAACACCGGGTAAGGAGCAGAGTCATCCCTTAATCATAAACTCCACTAAGGCTATTGTTGATCAGTTCCCATGATGCAGCTCACAGTACGATGACCTCAGTGATAAAAAGGGTGGAGAACACCTGAGACAGCTGTGAGCAGTGCTTTCACTCAAAATACCCTGGAATAGAAAAGCATGAAAGCATCCTCGCACGTTTGTGATGTCGTAAACCCCGAGGAACACAGGAAAACCAAGGGAGCTGTTTCTAGCGAGACAGAGTGTTGGAGCTTGAGTTGACGTGAGGCAACTCAGTGACCATTGTTTCTCACACACTGTTGATTTTGCAGCCCTTTGACCATGTATTGATGAATAGAAAATAACGGACTGAAGGAGCTGAAGGAGTGTGCGGCCCCATGGGGAAAGCGACAATACCAACACCAACCAACCAGGCTCCCAGGTTCTAAACCACCAGCCTGGGAACTCACAGGGAGGAACCCATGGCTCCAACTGTTATGTAGCGAAGGATGGCCTTGTTGGGCATCGGTAGGCAAGGAGGTCCTTGGTCCCGTGAAAGTGGATGCCCTAGTGTGGGGGAATGCGATGGTGGGGAGGGGAGAGTGGGTAGGTGGGTGAGTGGTGGCACCCCTCTTATAGAAGCAGGAGGAGGGGTGATAGGATAGGGGATTTCTGGGGGGGGGGGAATAGGGAAAGGGGATAACAACTAAATAAATAAAATATACAATACAAAATAATGGTGAGTTTTTGATTGTTTGGTTGTAGGCCTAGTATTTCATGGCTGAACCATTTCTCTGGCATGTTGATTCTTTTTTCTTGAGCTGTGTTTGGTCCTCCTTCTCAGTTATACCCATGATGTTTCAGGTCTGCATTCTTTCTCGACAACCCTGGCCCCCAGACAGGAATACAATCACTAGCTCCCCCGCCATTCTGAGGAGTAGGCTTGTGTGCACTTATGGGAGATCAGTTTCATTCTTCTGTTGTAGTTAATTATATGCAATGCCATTCTGAGGAGTAGGCTTGTGGGCACTTATGGGAGGTCACCTTCAGCTTCATTCTTCTGTTTTAATTAATTGTGGTACAATGAGAAAATATTAATATCATCATTATCTTCACAAAAGAATAGAGAAAAAACACGAAGGATAGAATTATTCAGACCAGCAATCAGGGTCTTTTGGTTCCAAGCAGGGTTAAGTTCGAGGCCTCTCTGATGATTTGTTGTTGGGACCCTTACTTCTGCTAGGCTCTTTTAGTGGAAAGACTCCCCTTGAGCTATCAATAGGTAAAAGAGTAGAAAGGGAAAAATGGAAAGAGGATCTGTGAAAACCGCATAAGTTGGTAGGAAGGAGCACTGGAGTCAGAACTGACAGCTGCCTGAGGTAACTCTTTCATGGTCCCCAGGCCCTGCCACACACTCAAGTATGCTTCCCTTGCTCGCCTGTTCCTTCTGCTCCCAGAAGAAAGCCACACCTCTTCTCATCACCCACTGTGCACCATCCAAGGAGTTAGCTCGTGCCTTTCAAGGTCAGCATGTGTAACGGGTAATATTTAGAAATGCTGTGAGGTCCTGCTATTTAATCGGTGGGGCGGCTCTGCTTAGCTCTGGCCGCTATGTTCAGCACTAGAAGTGCCAGAGGCCACCAGTGCCACAACTAGACCCAAGAGTCGCCAGTGTAGGGGACGGCTCTGCCAATCCACAGGCTGCATCCACAAAGCTCGGCTGAACCCCAGACAAAATCTGCCATCCTCGTGGTACCCAGTAGACTGAAGACTCTTAATGCTTAAAGATTGTCCAGTGGATTTATATATTTGGAAATGCTCAATTAACAAGATGCCCACACAATTAGAATTGTTACCCAACATCTAACCTTTTGATAGAATTGCCACCCAGGACAGCTTTCCACCCAACCGTCTTCCTCCATAGTCACTAGCCTTTTTTTTGCCCCTCCCCTTCCTCTCCTCTCCTCCCCAACTCCTCACTCCGCCTACCTTTCATACTGCCCAATCACCGAGCTTTACTGCAAATGTAGGGGGCGGGAATATCCCACTATAAGCATGTGTCCTGGGTCAGAGGAGAAATTACCCTGTGTATTAGTCTAGTTTTCATTATTATGTTAAAATACATGATGGAGACTTTTTAAAGCAAAGGGGTTTAGTTAGGTAATAGTTCTGCAAGGTTCAAGTCTAGCACTCAGTGGTCCCCTTGATTTGGTTTCTGGTGGGGCTCTAATGGGATTCACAACAAGAGGGTGTACATCAGTGAGAACTCTGATCTGTTGTGTTGTTTTGTTTTTGTTTGTTTGTTTGTTGTTGTTTTTTTGAGACAGGGTTCCTTGGTGTAGCACTGGCTGTTCTGGAACTCACGCTGGAGACTGGATGGCCTTGAACTATGAGATCCACCTGCCTCTGCCTCCTAAGTGCTGGCATTAAAGGCATGTGCCACCTCTGGCTGGTGAAGAATCTGATCTTAACAGGAAGTCATGGAGTTTCTGAGATCCCATACTCATTTCCAGGGGAATGCTCTAATGACCCAAGGACTTCTCAGCGGGCCCCACTCTTAAAGGTATCATCTCTTGTCATACTGCCACATCAAGGACAAAGACTGCAAAACTATTCCATCTATTATTCTGTCTCCTGCTGCTAACCCCAGGATATGAGATTGAAGGCACAGAGCCAAAAACCTTGGGACTGTCAGATGTATATTCAAATACTGGCTCTGCAATTTAACAGCTGAGTATTTGTGGGTAAATTATAAAGCCAGTCTGTGAATGATTTTTTATATATATTTGTAAATTGGAGACAATTATAATCTTGACTTTGGAGGGTTGTTATGAGGTTTGGAGGGTTAAGTGAGACTGTGCATGTAAAAGGGTTGTCAGAATGACTGGAGTTTTATTGTCACTTTTAAAATCATTCTATTATTAAGAGGCAAACCACTTGGTGAAGGAACAAGAAGGTGAAGATATGGCTTATCTATTCTCCTCTATCTTCATTAAGTTTTCTTCCAGAATATTCTGAGTCAGTGCTTTCTCAATCACCAGATTCTTTGTTGTTTTTCAAGAGGTGATTCTCCTAGAACTTTGTCTGGGCTTCAAGGTGCCCTGTTTGGAGGATTGAATTGCACCACTGAAATTTTCTCTGCAGTTAGCGAAACAGCACACCAGACTTAGACTATGGCATGCTGAACCATCACTCTTTATAGAGGAGTTTCAGCAGGTACTGACTGCAGCCAGATAAGATATCCAGACCTCTTCATATGCTCTATTGTTTCAGGATGAGCCAGGCTAAACGTTATAGGAAATGCTAAAGTAAGTTTTAATGTCAAGGAACTCTTTAATAGATCCATGTCTTATAGATTTAATATCTACTATTATCAGACATTGTATTAGATGCTGGCAAGCAGAGAGATGGATGAAATAGACAGGAGGCTGACCCTTTGTGGGACTCATTGTTAAGTAGGGTCAGGATGGCTAATAAGTAGGTAAGCAAATCCATCAATACCCAATTACAGGATGGTAATATCCTATCAAGGAAACAGCTGGCTATTATAAGGAATGAAGGGGGAAGATCAAAGAATGCATTACTTAGTTGGTCAAATTGAAAGTGCAACTTCAAGGACAAGGGGGAAGAGAAGTCCTAACAAAGAATGACAAGACAAAGGGGTAAGGCAGGGATAGTCCCAGCTAGTTCCAGGAACTGAAAAGTTAGGTTAGGATGTTGTAAAGTGAGAAGTAAGTCAAAATAAGTAGGAGATGAGTGAGTGAGGGTATCAAGAAGCATAAGTATCTCTCTTTTTTCCATCCATCCATCCATCCATCCATCCATCCATCCATCCATTTATTTAATTATTTATTTATTTTACATCCTGACTCCATACACAGCCCTCCCCCATCCTCCCTCTCCTTCTCCTCTGTGACCCTCCCCTCCCCTGACACATCAAGTCTGGGCAGGGCTATGCACATCTTCTCCCACTGAGGTCAGACAATGAAGCTCAGTTAGGGGATTTTATTCCACAGACAGGAAAGAGCTTTAGGGATCAGTCCCTATTCCAGTTGTTCATGGACCCACACGCAGACCAAGCGGCACATCTGTTACATATGTGTAGGGCCCTAGGTCCAGTCCATGTGTGCTCTTTCATCGGTGGTTCAACCTCTGAAAGCCCCCATGGGTCCAGGTTGGTTGACGCTGTTGGTCTTCTTGTAGAGTTACTATTCTCTCCAGATCCCTCAATCTTCCCCCAACTCTTCCATATGACTCCTAAGTTCTGTCCAATGTTTGGCTGTGGGTCTCTGCATCTGTTTCAGTCAGTTGCTTGGTGGAGCCTCTCAGAGCACAGTTATGCTAAGTTCCTGTCTGTAAGCATAACAGGAGGCTCCCAGTAGTCTATGGGGGGGGTGTGCCCTTTACCTGAGACTCTGGCAATGGGATATGGAACCTGAAGTGGCCACCTCCCATAGTCAAGCATTACCTCCAGTGGAGAGATAAGGATACTAACTACCTACAAAACTTTCAACCTAAATATTTGTTCTATGTTCAAGAAACAGAGGGACAAAGATGGAGCAGAGACTGAGGGAATGGCCAACTATTAACTGGTCCAACTTGAGACCCATCTCATGGGCAAGTGTAAGCTTTCTATCACTGGTATTTGTTGGGGTCTAGGAGCTGTCCCACAACATGAATACCAATGTCAGTAAGACTAAGACAGGGTGGTTTATTGAATGCACACCCTAAGACTGATTGAACAGGACCATTGCTCAGAGTTTGGAGTTGAGGCTATGACCCCAAACATTTTTCAATGTCAGCTTATAAAACTGCAAAACCCACAGTGAGCTCATATATAAATGCTGGAAATGCTGCATGGTGGTCATCTCTGACTCAAGTTGTTTGGACATAACAGCTCATATTGACCTTTAATATGATGGGTCCTACATGAAATTTATAGTTGTGAAATTTCTTGATTAACAAGCTTCATAGCATACAGAACATAATAGGCTATGTGGTCCGAATGACCCTGCTCTGATTTAAGTTATTTTTCTGCGTCAATGACTGGCAGGCATATTACAGCAACAATATGGTATAGCTGGCAGGCATGGAACAAAATGGCCACAGCTATGCTGAGGGAACAGACTTTAACAGTACTGAGTTTGAGAATGAACACGGAGGGAGTGGAAAGTGGCTTGAAGGGATATCAGAAAGCAAAACTCTCTGTCTTCTCCGTCTTTGTCTTTCATTTTTTCTGTTCTTTCTTTTCCTTCATTCCCTTCTCCAATTGTCTCACAAGCACATACATCTACTGGATTTTCTAGCTCTAGAGATACTGAGTTAAACAAGAAAGGAAAAAAAAATCGGCCTTTCGCCGGGCAGTGGTGATGCACACCTTTAACCCCAGCACTTGGGAGGCAGAGGCAGGCGGATCTCTGAGTTCGAGGCCAGCCGGGTCTACTGAGTGAGTTCCAGACAGCCAGGGCTACACAGAGAAACCCTGTCTCGAAAAACGAAAAAAAAAAAAAAATTCGGCCTTTGATCAGCTTGACACAAAGACTCATCTGAAGAAGGAATCTTAACTGAGAAATGCCTCCATCAGATTGGCCTGTAGGCAAGTGTGTGGAGACATTCTCTTGATTCATGATGGATGTGGGAGAGCCCAGGCCACTATGGATGATGTCATCCCTGGGCAAGAGGTCCTGGGTTATATAATAGAGAGCAATGAATAAACCATGAAGCAAGTCAGTAAGCAGAATTTCTTTGTGGTCTCTGCTCTTGTTCCTGCCTCCGGTTCCTGTCCTAACTTCCCTTCATTGGGCTGTAAGGTAAAATAAACCCTTTCCTCCCCAGGTTGCTTGAGATAATGGTGTTTATCACAGCAGCAGATAATACATGGTCCTTAGTGTTCGGGTCAGAGGGGATGCTGCTGAGATCCAGTGTAGGGGGTGGTGACCTTGTTAAGGAATGGTAGTGAAGATGGAGAGACACCCTTTTAACACCCTTTTCTCCCATTTGACCACCACACAATGAACTCCTAATACATCTACTACTAGTATTTCAGTATTTACTACTGACTCTTACGAACCATTTCTTTAGCTCTTCTGCTTGATTCTCTTCTGCTTAGATGGCATCTGTTTCCATGTCTCAACTTCTAAAATAACGATGTTGATGAGTAAAGCCAGAGAAAAATTGAAAGTGGAAATTAACATATGAGTTAGAATATCAATCATCAGAGAGATAAAATGCTTATGAAGAACAGAAGATAGCAGAAGGCCAGCATTAACGTGTCTTCTGATGGAGAAAGAGATGATGGTTCAGGAAAAGGATGGATTAGCATGATTCACTTGAAGAGAGTTTATAAAGTCTGAGGTGTAGGACTTTATACATTCAATTTCCTATTAATTTTTAGATTTTGACACTGGTGGTGGCTTGAATGTTCTACTTAGTTCTAATGAACACGGAATATATCTTTCTTCCAGAAAGAAACAAACGAGGGCAGACAATTCCCAATAGGATTCTTCTCTAGTGGCCACTGGCTTTCAATGGCTCCAGACACTTTATAATTTGTCTAGTTTGAATTAAGCTATACTACAGGTGTAGCATACACTGGAGTTTTAAAGGCATCATAAAATCAAGAATATAAATTATCTCACTTATGCTAGTGAGTCCAGAACTCACATTCTTCTCTCCCCCCTCCCCTCCCCTCCCCCCCCCCTCTCTCTGTCTGTCACTCTCTTCTGTCTGTCTGTTTTCAAACCAACTACAGACACTGACACTCAGTGTCATGCTCTGTTCCAGTGCAAACTCAGCCTCACCTCATTCATCTTACTGCAAGAACATTTGCATCCAGTCTCAGTGCTCCATGGACAAGTTCTTAGACTATTTCCTCTGTCTTCTGCCTGTGTCCCCATTCTCTTCCTATTTCTACCAGGAAATTCTGTTCTTCTTTCAAGGGGCAACTCAAATGCCACCACTTCCCTGGTGTTTCTAGAAATGATTCCTGTCAGAAATGCTCATGGAAGTCTTTGGACACAGAATGCCTCTTTATGGCCCACTTTGCTCAGTTACAAGATCTCTTATCTCATGCTCTTTAGCATCTGTATATTTTCAAGCTCTTCCTTAGGCATGTCTTTCTCTGAATAGGCAGCAATAGTATTCTGGTGGGCTGACATTTGCTGAGTCTGCAGCTTACTCATACACAAAAATGCTCTAACCCCAGGAGTTGGGGAATCCTTGCTCCTGGCCCCTTCCAGTTGTGCTGTATAGTTTAGAGCCACCAAATTTATCAGTTTCCTGATACATAAAATTGAAAAGTAGAACTAACATGCTTTTAGAGGTCCATTCAGATGTACCTGGTACTTACCTCAGAAATGACCCACACTTACTAACCTCCTCTGCTTCCATCTCTGGAGTGCCTCCTCCTCTTCCTCCTCCTCCTCCTCCTCTTTTCTCCTCTTCCTCTTCTTTTTTCTCTTCTTCCTCTTTCTCTTCTTCTTCCTCTTCCCCTTCTCCTCCCTCTTCCCTTCTCCTCCCCTCCCCCTCTCTCTTCTTTTCTATGTTTATTTATTTGATTATTTATTCTTCTTTTATACTACAATGCATCCTGACCCCAGTGTCCTCTCCTTCCATTTCTCCAGTACAGTCCCACTTCCCCTCTCCCTTAAATCTACTCCTCCTCAGTTTCCTTTCAGAAAAGAGTAGGCCTCCCAGGGATACAACCAACATGACGAACAAGTTACAATACAACTAAGCACAACCTCATATCAGGCTGCGAGCAACCTAGTAGGAGGAAAGGTCCCAAGAGCAGTGAAGAGTCAGAGATACTCCCTCCTCACTGTTAGAAGTTCCACAGGAGAAGTTCAAGCTAATAACCATTACATATATGTAGAGGACTTAGCACAGATCCATGAAGCCTTGATTACTTTCTTTCCACTCTGGTATCATTTGGAGGCAACAAGGATTTGGTGGCTCTTTATTTAGCAATTTCAGATCATAAGAAGCAAGAATAAACTCACATCACTAAGAATGGTAGAATTGTAATAGAAAATAAAGAATTCTTCAATAAAATGTTATGTTTTGTAGAGGCTAGAGTGTTACTTAAGATTCTACAGGGCTTTCTAAAGTTGCTTTGATGGTCTACCTAATGATGCTTTGAACAAGAAAACTGCACATACAATGATGGTCCAAGGGCTAAGATAGAATGGAACAATTTTATGTTTTCAGCAGGTGACGAGCAGGCATTTCTGAGTTCGAGGCACCTATGAGCTTCAGGACTGCCACTACACAGGTGCTCGATAGTGGAACAATTTTTATTTCCTAGTGACATTCCAGCTCCTGTATGTATAGTACAATACATTACCATGTTTGTGGGGCTGCTAGTGTGATCAGACTACTGTGCTTCAGTGATATGAACTACAACATATATAGTTACACAGATAATGCTTGATAATGATGAATACCATATAATTAGGGGCTGGAGAATCTCAGTAAAGAACTCATGGCAGAGCATGAGGACCCGAGGTCCATCCCTAGCATCTGTGTAAAACGTCAGGTATGGTTTTATGTGCATATAATTCCTAGTGCTCAGACTCAGTGAGCCAGATCCCCAGTGCTTACTGGCCAGCTAGCTGAGCCTAATCTGTGAGCCCCTGGTCTCACTGAGAGAGCCTGTCTCAAAAAAAAAAAAAAGGTGGTTAACACCCAAGGATGAATGAACCTGAGGTTGTCTTCTGTTCTCACACACATGCCTGTCATGCAGCTGCCTACACACATGTACTTCCCACACACATGAACATGCACATATATACCTGAACACCTGCACACATACACAAACATAAAGTACATATTTATTATCTATATTTTGTTGCAATTTAACTGTACTTCTATTTATAAGAATGGTTGCCGGCGGTGGTGGCGCACAGCCTTTAACCAGCACTTGGAGCGGAGTAGTGGATTTCTGAGTTTGAGGCCAGCCTGTCTACAGAGTTATTCCAGGATAGCCAGGGCTACACAGAGAAACCCTGTCTCGAAAAACAAAAAAAAAAAAAAAAAAAAAAAAAAAGAAATGTTTACAAACAGGCATGTGGTGCATGTCTATAAGCCCAGCACTTTCAAAGCAGAGGAAAGAGGATAAAGGGAATCAAGACCAGGCTAGGCCACAGAATGATATTATCTCTAGAAAAATTCCCTTTTCTTGGTTGTGAAGCACTATGACTTTTGCTGTCTGTAGTAGCCTATAGAGTTGTACTTTTTTTTACTACCTCTTTTTGATTGCAACATTTCTTTTCTACTTGATTTAATCTCATACTGTTTTAGTCCCATCTCAAAACACACACACACATCCTCTATAGCCAGTAAGAGGATATGTTGAGTGATTGACAAGAAGTATAATTACATATGTTTATGAAGGGTCTACAGAGGTGGAGAACCCATGGTGGTGGCTGCTCACTAGTTGGGTGTGTTCCAGCTTGTCATAGTCACAACCCTGAATAATGAGAGAACTACAGAAACTGTTAAGGGATCTGCTTTATTGAAGCAATGTATGTCCGACATGGGGAAACTTCTAATGCTCGGATTGAAGACCACACATGGAAGACTATATTCTCTCAGCACTGTCCCCTTTACCGACAATGGGAAAAGCTTGCCTGCAAAGATGCATAGAAAGGTTAAACAGGATGTGATGTGGAAGTTACTGCTAGTTCTGGGTATTTAACACAACTTGAGAATCACTATGACACAACATGGAAAGTCTATTCTGAGTCCCTGAGTGCCGCATGAAGGTGGCTGAACAGGCTCTGGGAACTCCATACGAGCTGATTGTGGATGAATGACTTGCCAGAATAGATCTGGTGAGCACGTTCTAGCAGAGCCAATGAGATCAATCTGCCACCACTGAGGCTGAGGTTTGTGCTATGTTATTCAGTCTCGGTCTGTGTAAGTAGTTTCTGTGGTATTTGCACAAATGATAACATTGTCTTGTAGCATATGTCTCAGATGCTTTCTGTCATTGAGTGACCTACTACAGTCTAAGCTAGAACTCTCAGGCAACCACGCTTGGCTTTTACATGCTTTTGCCTCTTTCTTAAGCCACTATCGACTGACAGTTTCATGGCTTTTGATTGCTTATCACTTTGACTAGTTACTGTGTCTCTGTGTCTCAGCATATGTCTGATTTGGCTCTTGTGCATCTTGTTGTCTATGATTTATATTCTGGTGTTGATCCATAGGCAGCTGGATTGGTTGAGTCTGATGCATTCCAAGAAGACTGGTTCTACTAGGGAGATGTTTCTGCCAACCTCCCTTATAAGTCATCAGCCTTATGTCTACATTTGGGACACTATCCATCACTATTTGGCTGCTATGGACAACATTATGAATTCCCATGACCTACATCATAAAATAATAGCAAGATTTATTATGTCACTAAGCCTGTTGATCAGTCAACTATTCATTATTATTGTTTTTACTGAGTGTCTACTATGTGGTAGACATTGTTTTGACACATAGAAACCAGTTAAAGAAAACAAGAGCAAAGACTGATTCTCTCATGGAACTTAAAGTCTAGCTGGGGGAGACAGGCAATAATGAACATAACAAATGCATTGCAAAGGTTTTTAGAAGATGATATAATGTGTGGAAAAGAAATTAGAGTAGAATTAAGAAATTATCAGTATTGCTAGAGCAGGCAGTAGCCTCCTTGTGGCTGGTACAGGTGAGGGGGAAAAGTCCAAAATGGCTGAAGCAGAATGAGACAGGAGAGAGAAAGAAATGGAGTGGGATTGATTCAGATGGACTCTTTGTAAGGATTATGAATCATGTTTCTCTGAAAGTATACAAAGCAGACATATTCCTGAGGATTAAAAATTGTAGATTATTTTATGTGTACAAGTGTTTTGATTCCATGTTACTTGTGTGTACCATATGAATGCTTGATTATCTTGGAGGCTAGAAGAAGAAAGAAAGAAAACACTCCTCCATTGCTGGTGGGATTGCAAACTGGTACAACCATTCTGGAATTCAATCTGGAGGTTCCTCAGAAATTGACAGTAGATCTACCTGAAGACCCAGCTATGTCAAGGAAAGTCACTGAAGCCAGGTGTATGGTGGAGATGTCCCTGTATGGAGATCTACAAAGGCCATTGTGTAGAGCTGTGGAGGTGAAGCCTGGATTGTCTTGGAGACCCCAGGATGTTATAGATACCAGAGCCATGGGATACCTGCTGAGGAAAGCTGCTAACAGGAAGTGGAACAAGCCCAAGAGATAGAAGTGTGTTGCAGTCAACAAAGCTGAAGGAATAGAGATCTGAAGAGTGTTTTGACATCAGACTTGGAGATGCAGAGTTTGGAGTTTGTCCAGCTGGTGTTTGGTCTTGTTCTGATCCAGTATCTCCTCACTATGCTCTCTTCCCTATATTTGGAACAGTAATGTATATCCTATGCCATGATGTTTTTGAAGTATGTGATCTGATTTTTATTTTGATTTTATAGGGGATTACAGTTAGGAGATTGCATGAATCTCAGAAGAGACATTGAATGCTGGCTTTTAAACATTGTCTAGATTTAATTGATTATGGGGACTTTTGAAGTTGAACTAAATGCATTTTGCATTATATTATGGCTATAATCCTTTCTGGACCAGAGAGTGGAATGAGATGGTTTGAATACATATTGCCCCAACAGATTCCTGTTTTTGAGTGCTTGATCCATAGAAAGTGGCACTATTAGGAGGTGTGGCATTGTTGGAGTAGGTGCCGCCTTGTTGGAGGAAGTGTGTCACTGTGGGGCCAGGCTTGGATGTCTCCTATTCTCATGATTTGGCCAGTGTGGAACATAGTCTCCTGCTGCCTGCAGACCAAGATGTAGAATTCTTAGTTTCTTCTCCAGCCCCATGTCTACCTGCATGCCACCATGCTTCCTGCCATGATGATAATGAACTAAACCTCTGAAACTGTAAGCCACCCTAATTGTTTTCTTTTATAAGAGTTGCCGTGGTCATGGTGTCAATTGACAGCAATAAACCCTACCTAAGACAACCATCAAGCACACAATTAAATCTGTAGTGTATTCACTTCTATATTTGAATTTGGTTCAGGTTTGTTTGTTTTGCTTTTTTGTTTTTGTTTTTGTTTTGAGCCAAGGCTTCTCTTTGTGTCTGTTGATGTCCTAGAACTTTTTTTGTAGACCCAGTTAGACTCAAGCTCACATAGATCTGACTGGCTCTGCCTCCTGAGTTCCCAGACTAATGGTGTGGGCCACCATTCCAGGTCACATAAGGATTTTAACAGAGAAGCTATATACTCTTTTAGAATATGCTTTGCAACAGTCATGGTTGCAGGGAGCCTGTACAGTGGCTACTCAGGTATTCCAAACAAAGGATCATCCTCTTTGTGTCTGGATATTATCAATGAATGAAAGGTGCCAGAAGTAGATAATTTTTAATATATTTAGAAACTGGAAACAATGTGCTTACAGATTGCACATACAGAATAGAATACCACGTGATGTCAAAGAGCATTTCAAGACTGGCTATTGGCAGGATGTAGTTGCCGTGGAGATAAGACATGGTATTGGCCATTACTTTGGAATATAAGGAAGAACAAATTTGGACTAAATTGGATTGATACAAATGTAGGCATGCAGGCAGAAATGCAGAGAAAGCCATGATCATATGAGTTAATGTTTACAGTGGAATTCTGGATTTAACATTTATTTTGTATTTTATTTTAAAATATATTTTTTTAACTGAAACAGATTTACACCCCCTTTCTTATGTCCAACCTCTCTGAGGTCCTTTTTTTTTATTGTTCAAATGTCCTCTCCAACTCAAATAGATAGCTTTTTTTTTTTAATTTATTAGTGTTACACATATATGTATAATTTTGTGTCCGTGTGTGTATGTACTAATGTATAAATATAACCTCCTGAGTCTATTTTGGTTGTTTGTATATGGTATCATGAGTGATCATTCTGTACTGGAGAACCCACTAATGGACTTATCTTTGGCAGAGGCTAACTTCCCTTCTCTAAGCAGTCATTAGTTGCCTGTAGTTCTTTTCTAGGGTAGGATCTTGAAAAAAAAATTTTTTTTTTTACATGAGGCTATTCATTGATACTGTCAGTGTTGTGGTCCTGTTTGTCTAGCCATTTCTATAAGAGACTTCCTGATGTTCTGGTTCTTATAATTTTTTAGCCTCCTTCTCCATGATGTTTCCTGAACTATAGATGCAGGGACTGTGATATAGGTGTATTCATTGAGCCTGGGGTCCCTGTAATGTGTTGATCTCTGCATTTGAAAATGGTGAACATAGCATTTAAAGCAATCAGACTCATTAAGAATGTTAAGATAGACATCAACCGGGACAGAACAAGTAGAACACAGAATGTGGGGGCCTGAAACCCAAGTCAAGGAAGTGCTAGGAAGGACACAGTGAGCGGCTGGAGCGAGTTAAGGACAGGGCAGAAAACTGACTGCTGTTTTTGAGAATGCGCAGGTGATTCCCAACTTTGATAAAGAACAGTTTGGTAACAGTGGCACGATGGCTGTTAATGGAAGTTGTTGCAGAGAATTTGGTATGGTTTGAATGTTTTCCCCAAAGTTCATGTTCTTGTTCTCCAGAGCGAGTGTGTCAGGTGATTAACTCATGAGGTCTCTGCCATCATGATTGCATCATTGTGCTTATCACAAGAGCAGATTTGTTATAAAACTGAGTTTGGCTTCCTTGTGCTCATGTGCACTTTGTCTCATTTTCTCTTACCTATGATGGTTTGTACTCTAATCATCTCCCAAATGCTCAGGCGCTGAAGGCTTTCTTTTGCATGCACTGATGTTCAAGATGATCAGATTGTAAAAGGATAAAAATCTCACCTTGGATTCATTCATTGACAGATACATAGCTTCATAGATGATGAAGTCCTCGTAGGTGGGATATCGATGACATAGATCGCTGGGACTACACTCTTGAAAGGTACTGTTGAAACCTTCCCTCCTGAATTGGGAAAGGCTGTGCTATACCTATTAATGTTCTGGATTACCAAGCACTTCTGAGCAGAGTAGTCCTTTTTAACCCATTCACCTACTAAGTTGATATCTAGTAAAGTAGACTTTATATTTGCCAAATTTAACAGTTCAATCCCAAGGAGTAGGGACCTGCAGCTGAACTCTGAGCTACAGATCCATCTGGGTGACACAGGAAAAAAAAGCCATCATTTTCTTAATGGGATGAAATATATGAGCTTACTTGTTTTAACTGTCAAATTCTGGCTAGGGTAGAGCTGTTGGCAAGGAAGAAAAGAGACAGATTTTCAAGGGCTCAGCCAGAGGTAGGAATCAATTATTGAAATGGGAAGGTAACATGTCTCCTTAATTACACTTCTAATAAGTGATTAATCAAAAGGGGTAGGGAGAGAGAGATAGACAGAGACAGAGAGACAGAGGCAAGAGAGTGAATGAGAGAGAGAGACAGAGACAGGAGACAGAGGCAAGAGAGTGAATGAGAGAGAGAGAGAGAGAGAGAGAGAGAGAGAGAGAGGTGCAGAGAGACAGAGAGTGCTGAGGGATACACTAGAGGGAACATGAGAGAGAAAACACACACACACAATAGAGAGAGAGAGAGAGAGAGAGAGGAGGAAAGAGAGCAGAAACCAGACAGAGAGATAGATCAGCAAGACAGAGAGAGAGACCAGAGAGAGCAACCAGAGAAACATCAGAGAAAGAAATTAGAGAAGACTAGAGAGACCATACAGAGAGACTACCAGAGTGAGAGAGACTATATAGAGACCATAGAGAGACTAGAGAGAGAGAACAGAGGGAGAGATGAGAGAGAGAGAGAGAAGAGATAGAACAGAGGGAGAGACACACATGAGACAGACACCAAAGAGAGACACCAGTTAGACAGACAGACAGACAGATAGAAATTGACTGAGTCACTGACTGAGAAGAGAGACTGACAGTCTGACAGACAGAGACTGAGAGAGACAGAGGTGTGGTGGGGCATGGATCTGCAATCCTGGAAAGATGCCATTGTGCAAAGGTAGCATCCTGTCTGTGTGGCATACCTGGTGCATTCCAGAGCTAGGAAAGCATCACTCCAGAGATTACAGTGTGAAATGAAAATGCTCTCCCATTTGCATCCTTTTTGAACTTAATTTTATCTTCATGTTTGAACTCTCAATGGGCTCTGTACAAGAGGGAAAAAAGTAAAAATAGAAAAGCCAGGGTGAAAGTAGTGAAAACAACATATAAGGATGGGATGTTTGTTCACAGTTTACCTCTTGTGATATAAACCTAATAAGCCGGCGAGTGGTGGCGCACGCCTTTAATCCCAGCACTTGGGAGGCAGAGGCAGGCGGATTTCTGAGTTCGAGGCCACCATGGTCTACAGAGTGAGTTCCAGGACAGCCCGAGCTACACAGAGAAACCCTGTCTCGAAAAACAAAAAAACAAAAAAACAAAAAAAATAAACCTAATAAGCCAGAACCTCTCTGTTACGATTCTCCTAAAGCTCGAGTTTCTGGTAAGCCACACAGTAGTTCTCAGAGGACTGGCTTTTGTGAGGAAATCCTACTCTAATCTATTCTAGAGAAAACAGGCGATTCTCAAGGACCAGTTGCTTTTGGGAATTAATGAAATCACACTAGCAGATTGTTGTTACATAAAGATGTCAGCATAAATCTAAGGATAAAAGCATAATTATAATTTCTAATATTTTGCTTAATTTTGAAAGTATAGTTTATCATATATATGGCATTATACTTTACATATTAAATAGCACTATAACAGAATGGTTATTGTGTGTATAACAATATAGTTTATATTTAAATATAGCACTATGATAGAATGTTTTTCTTTTTGTTTTCTTTTCTTCTTCTTCTTCTTAATTAATTAATTTATTAAATTATTTAAATAAAATCATAATTTTACTTATTTACACAGGGGTTATAAACACAAAAAGGCAGGACGTGGAGAAGGGGATGACACCGGGGTATAGGTGTTCAGGGGGGTACAGATAGCTTTCAGAACAGGGTATCGGCTGGGTGAAGGTTCAGGGAACAGGTCACTATAACTCTACCTATGATTCACTTGTCCTTATCTAAGTTGGTACTATCCACCAAGGCTGCCTATTTACAAGATCTATGACTACTCAGGCTGGTAAATTTCCACAAAAGCTGTCTGTTTACAATAGCTTATAGCCATCTGTTTCAGTGTTTTTCCACAGAGACCCAAGACTTTGTGTTAGCATGTATGTATGTCAGGCCTATGGCTGATTTTAGGCCTTCAGTGTATAAGCAGGGCTGCCCCTGACATCTCCTCCCTTCGCGGTGATTCTATTCTTGCGAAGGCGGGGATAGAGGCCTGACCTCCAATAATTGAAGGGGACTTTGTAATGGCTCTGGTCCTCCTGTCGTTGTTCAGTGAGGCATGAGGGCCATACCCATCCCGATGTCTTTTTCCTGGAGAGGGGATACTTTCGACATCAACCCCTATGCAGTCAGGTTTGTCCCTCAGGGAACCCAGAGAGATATTTTTGACTTTTATTTATATTCCCTTGCAGTGCTTAGTCTCGCAGCCTAAGCAAGAATTCAGATCGCCAGTCAGAGAGGGTTCTGCATGGCCCCTCTTTGCTTGGTCTAGGGGTGGAAGTCCCCTCTTTTAGGTTGGGTAGAGATGGGTTTTGGGAACACCTGGATAGAGTAACAACCTCATCTTGAGTTCCATGGTCCTCCATAGCTAACATATGATAATGTATCTGACTAGGTTTTGCTACCAAGTTATCTATCTGTT
This sequence comes from Mastomys natalensis, assembly GCA_021653895.1. Classification (NCBI taxonomy): domain Eukaryota; kingdom Metazoa; phylum Chordata; class Mammalia; order Rodentia; family Muridae; genus Mastomys; species Mastomys natalensis. The sequence continues at coordinate 65,933 of JAJTUV010001463.1, read as the reverse complement.
GTTTCACAAAGTTAGTCAGCCTATTTAAGGCCTGAGACCAAAAGAAATCAGCAAAGATAACCCAATTAACAGTCCCAAGATGGGCAGAAGTAGGGTTGACAACCATGGAGAGGTTGAAAACCAATTCTTGTACCAGCTCTCTTCTTTCTCTTTCTCTCTCTGTCTTTCTCAGGGCCTTCTCTGACCTTTTTCACGCTCTCTTTAACATCCCTGTCTTGTCTATGTAAAAGGAACGTTCTTTTTAAGGGCTGTACATAGTCAAGAGCTGTACACAGTCTTTTCTATTGTAAAAGAGTAAATCAAGTCCAATAAAGCCCTTTGCAATTTTTGGAGATCATTTCAGACAGCGAAATGAGGGATTTCTTCAGATTAGTGATGTCAATCTCTAGCTGTTTGATGTCCTTGTCAATGTAAGCATTATACTTTATATATTATAGCACTATAACAGAATGGTTTATTGTATGTATAGTAATATAGTTTATATGTTAAATATAGCACTATGATAGAATGTTTTTATATAGTTTTAAAAGAAGAAAAGGGAAACACTTTTGGCTACAAAAGCCTTCCTCTAAAACAAATGAAAACCAGGTTTTCTAAGTTGGTCACTGTGGCAAATGTATTCATTGGGTAGTTCAGGTGTAATCCCCATTGTACTAATAGTCAATGAAATTAAAAATAAAGCTCAACTTTCAATTTTTAAAAATGTCTTCATTAAAACAGATAATCAGGGATTTCCTAGCAGCAATTTCTTTAGTCTTTTTAGCCCCGTTCTTATAATCATGTGCTAATATCAAGATTGGGGAAAGAGAGCTTTTTTGGCACTAAGCCCTTTCACCAAGCTCTGACAGCCTGTCTCACACATTATAAGGAAACCAGTTGGACACCTTGTTCGGTGCTGCCCAGCAAAGAACGTATTTATCTAGAGCAAAACAGGCTTCTGCTATGGTTAAAGACTGTCACTGCTGCTCCTGACTTATTTTATGTCAAGAGCATGGGAGTGACTAGTCAACCAACATGGGTCATCTACTTCTTAGAAGTGAATCAAGTGTCTTGAATTTGAACTTTCTGTAATATGGTCCCTTTCAAAGGTTTTGTGAAGCAAGGAATATACCAGAATGATGTTTGGTCTTTTAGCATTTATTTTTTTAAAAATGCTGGAATTTTTGGAGCTTAAATAAGACAAGGAGAGAAAAGATGTCATATTTTCTGAAAGTATGTTTTACTAAAAAGCCTCTTTCCATCTCGGCTGGTATTTGTGGAATGCATACTAGTCAGCAGGGTTATTTCAAGCAATACTAATATTGTTACGTCGGTTGGAACTGGATGTCAGGTAGGGTCAGTGAGAGAACCATCCTTCTAAGAAAGGTAGGTTTACCTGGGAATGACAGATTGCTTTAAGAACTAGAAAGAGATGTGTATTTACATGGCAAGATTAGGGGCCTTTGCTACCCATTAACAGGAACTCATAACAAAATCAACCATAAACACATACATTGCAAATTACTTTTCTAGTAGCCTAAATCCTTGCCTGTAAGAAAAAGAAAAGTTTGTTTGCTTGAATTAGTGTGTTCACTTTCTGTGAGTATATTGAAAGGTATAAATAAATAACTTCAAGAGAATTATGAACTCTTTTTTTTTTTTAATGCTTTTAAAACTTTTATGGCAGGTGAAGTTCTCACCTGAGATGCAGGCACTGGGAAGAACAGGGACCAGTAAGATAATTATGAATAAGCATCACTGAAGAGAATTGAGTGGGGTCAGATATCTACTGGTTCTTTAGGTAACAGAAGTACACAAAAGGAAAGAAATGCACAGGTGCACAGATTTTATATGCACTATAGATCAACATTTAATTATCCAATAATTTGAACCTGGGCTACTCCTTGACCAAAGTCAGTTGAGTTCTTTCTAAGAGGCTTTCTGGATCATCAGAACCAAGTTCAACTTACAGGGATTTAGAAAAAGAACTGGTAGTTAAGAACATGAAACAGAGTCTGACTTTACTGTTTTATGTTCATCCATAGGCTAAGGATTTTTCCAGTTCATGGAAAGATGGTACCCTGGAACTTGAGCTTGGAGGGAGAGATGCCCTCTGCTCTATCACACCTTTTGACTTTCAAATTTTAATATATTGTAAAAGTAACATCTATAAGAGTAAAAAATGTAAAAAAAGAAAATAGCAAAACCAATCATGTTTTTAATACTTAATTGACAAGATTTGGTAACTTTGACATGTATCTACCTGTCTATCTACCATGACCACAGTGAAGAGAAGAAACACAGCTATTTTTCTCCAGAATAATCTCATATCCTTAACAACCCCTTTCTTGAGACTACTCCATCTTTAAATCCTCTGATCCACCGATATACTATTAACATTGAAGTCATTTTTCAGTTTTTATCAAGGAAACAAATTGTATTAGGGTATAGGTGTTGAGCAATTAGCTAAGTTTATACTATTTTAAAGTCTGCTCTCACCTCATTATTTTGTTATAGCACAAGTTATTCTGACACATAACTCAGGGGAATTCGGAATTAGTCTATGTCATGTATCATTTTCATTGCTTGTGACAATCTTCATAGTTGATTGAACAATCTAGAAGTGCTTTTCTATCTAGCCATGGATTGTCTAAGGACAAAAAAAGTGAAATATGCCAGTTCATGGTGTAAACTTCTAGATGAAAACACCTTAAGATTTTTTCTGTGGTTACATTTATTTATTTGTGCAAGGGAGAGGGTTCCTTCCCTCCTTTTACCAAATGAGCTCCAGGCATCCAATTCAGGTTGTCACACTTGGCAGCAAATACCTTTACTTGCTAAACCACCTTGCTGGTCACTGACATGAAAGTCCTAGGTAGTGATAATCATTAATCTAAATCCTTACAAGGTCCTGTGATGTGATGTGATTTACATCATGACGCAGCTTTGCATTGGCCTAGAGAAAACAGAATCAAATCGATTACAGGAAACTGTCTCAGGTGGTTTTTTTTTTTTGCTCAGGGAGCAGTATATATACATCATATGCAGCTAATCACACAGGATCCTAGATCAACCTTGGTTAAATATAATCTGAGTAGCTCCCCTGATCAGTATTGTCATAAAGTATTTTCTATCTCAGGAGGTGAAGCAAAGCCCATTTACAGCTCAAATTGTATTTCATGGTTTTCTTCTTGGCCTAAGAAAGCAATACGTGTGAAGTTTAGAAATCTCTCCTCAGTCATCACAGACTTGTGACTACCCTCAACTGTAGAATAAATCAAGGTTTGGAGAGTTTACGGAGAAAAGATTAGGGGACTGAAAATTCATTCACCCAGGGCAAATTTATTTCTAAAGCTTTTATTAATATTTAAACAGAAAAATAAATAAGAAGGAAAGAGCAGATAGAAGGATATAAAAAATCTGCAAGAGCACTAAAATGTAAATGGCAACCCTGAATCCTGTGTCTTCACTTTAGCTTCCCATGGGAAGGACTTCTTGTGATATCCAGTGGGTGCAAGAGGCAAGCGAGGCCAGGGGAGGGCACGAGCTAGGAGATGGTGAACTAGGAATGGTAAAAGCACACCTCCTTCGTCTCCTGGATGTGAAAATCCCGGGTCTGTTCTGGAAGGTGATGACTGTGCCCCCACTTTAGCTTTGGGACCGTAAGAGCAGGTGGCACAAGCCATGTAGAAAAGGTTAGGGCACGCAAGTGAGATTTCTGGAGCTGGACCACTGTCTTTCCATGGCTGCAATGGATGTGCTCTGAGATGCATGGATCCTGGAGACTTCATCCCAAGATTGCTTCACTCTGCTGATACGTCTTTCCTGCCATTATTATATAGTCTAGAGATTCCTGGGCGTCGGTCCACACTATTGGGCAAATTTCCTGCAGATTGACACAAAGGTGAACTCTCATGAATTAATGCTGTTTAGATAAATTAATGACTTTATAGAACTTCTGATTTGATTCAAATAATTTTCAGAAGAAAATGTAAGGAGGTGGCTTTAGTTGTTTTGCCAGAAAGATATAATAAAATTAGAATCGAGAACAGAATGTTCCTCCTCCTCATAAAATAGTAAATAACAGCGGCATAATAAAGAGTACAATCGGTTTTCATAAACTGCACTAAGATGAAAAATAGGCTTGGATCAGGTTTGTGATTAAGGAAAAGCATTCGCTTTAAGTCATGTCTAAGGATGAGGCCACCCATGTGAATTATGATAAAGCAAGGCCATGTGAAACTGCTGCTTTGAGCTTATAATGAGCTTATAGAATGAAACACTGCTTTGAGCTTACTGTCAGCATCCTTTTGTAACTTCCCTTTGTGTAGCATTTTATCTCTGAGGTAATTTTATAAAAAAAAACTTTTGTCTAAGAAGCTGTATAAAGGCTGAGAGAAAAAAATAAAGTGTGGCTGTTGGGGCCCTGTTCTATCCACCAAAGGTATGTATGTGTAAATATGTATATATGTGTATATGTGTATATGTATATATGATGTCTGTCTATATGTATGTACATAAATACATGTGTAGGTATATGTATGCATATGCATATATAGAAATGCATGTGCTCTTATAAAATTGATGAAACTGATGGTTGGGCCACCAGTTAAGTGAGTGTATGTGTACGCATGACTTTTCCTTATCTCTTTTCTTTTTCTCTGGAACATGAAGAGTTAATGAACTCAGAGCCTCTAGCCTGGCCAGATCAGAGGTCTCTGAGCCAAAGAGCCCAAGGAACTAAGTTTCAAGTTTCTTTTCCTAATCTCCAACAGCTATCAACAGGAGTCAATTGCCAGAAGCCATCAGCTCTGACCCCAGAACAGTACAAAAACATAGCCAGAGGTCATTAACCTCTGGTCCCCCATCTGTGTACCACCTCAGTACCTGAATGTCTGGGCAAGCAGTCCTGACAAGCAGGACTGGTTCTGTGTGAAGTCCTTGGGGGATTCTTTGGAGTCTTTCCTTTGTGAAGATAAGGATGAGCAAAATGAGTGGGCTGTTGAAATGATGGCTTAGCTCTTCTTGATAGACATGGTCAGTCTGGATATTGCTTTTTCATGTGTTCAAAATGGAGTCTCAAAGCATTAATGTTTTAATCATTTGATTTGTTTGGAAGCCCATAGTTCCTGCCAGTATTCTTTAGAAACATATCCTTTCTTCTCTTCTGGAAGATATCTCAAACATGAAAGCCTTCACCTTCCTGGTGGTCCCATATCGTTCCCTTGTGTCGACAGGTTGAGATGACAAGATGAGCAATTTAATGTCCCTTTGTCAGACAGAGTCGCTTCTAACACTTGTGGGATAATGCCAGAACTTTATTTGTAGTACTTCTTAGGTACCGAACTATTGGCTATGTTTAACAGTCTCTTTGCTGAACAGACAGTGTTTGCCAGGATCTCAGTTTGACATTAAAGGTACTTGCAGAGCATAAAAGCAGCTTTGGTTGGCACATGCTGAGTGGCAGAATAGTCCTTTGCATATATGGCTGTTTCATTCTAAGCCCTTCCCTCCTCGAGTTTCCTTGCTTGATCTATTGTCCCGAGGCTCACAAGCCCTGTCTTTGCCTTTTGCTTTAGCTGATGTCCAGTAGCAACATTTATTCTGCATTATTGTTTACTTACTTCCTCCCAGTTCACCAGAGCATCTTATACAGTGTTATCTCCAGTCATGGGATACAAAGTCATTGATGGCTTAGACAGAAGTGCTCAAAAGGAGTCTCTCCACAGTTTTACCTAGTTTACAGGATAGCTCTTTCTCCCTTAGACATTGCACTGACTTAGGATAACTCTTATGCAATGATCCGTCATTCAGATAGTCAGAGAAAACATATTCAGATGGAAATCTGCAAACACCACAAAAATCTCTTTTTCAATCTGCAGGATCTTGGAGACAGTTTCTATTCATAATTATAAATTAAGAAAGAACATGAATTACATAAACTTAGTCCTAGTAGTTGCTACATTTTTTGCAGTTGACCTTAAACTCATTTGGTGCTATCTTGGGTAGTTGAGCAATAATAATAAAATAATAATAATATATAATAAAATAATAGTAATAATAATAATACTTCTGGGCCTCATAGTAGTCATGGCAACTAGTGTCATGGCATAAGTCATGATTTTATTTCTGGTTTCACATGATCTTTATCTTTCCTTTATTTCCCCCTTTTTTGTGTCTCTTTTCTAACTAACCACACCATATTTTAAATTCTGTAGGGAGCCTGTAGAACTCATTTGAGCATGCAAGCGAAGAGTAGTTGCATTCTGGGAAGTCCCTTTGGAGAACCCACAGGTAGTATGATAAATAGCTCCTGTGCATTCATCCTTCCTAGAAATTCTTTTCCTCTAAACTGTCCGTAACAGCTTTCCTCTCTTTTCCTATGATACTTGTTTAGATTTTCATTACCCAGGCATAGATGTTTATTGTTCTGTCACTTGAACAACTTAGGTTGTCTGAGTGTGTTGGCATGCACGTTTGCATATCTTCCAGTATCATGGAAGTCATTTCCCAACCCCCACCATTCCAGCATCTGCTCTTTCTTCAAGCTCACAGCAAATTCTCATTTTCCAGTATAATTCAAGTCATCCTCTGATCCTTCTCACTCCATGAAAGCAAAATATTTGATTACACCTTAATCATTTTATCTCCATTCACTCCCGGACAAAGGCACCATGATTTATTTCCTGTGATCAGAATGTAATCGGGTTTTCACCCTTTGGCGATTCAATATTGTTGGGAAATTGTTTTGTTTATGAGTCTGTCATGGCAGAATGCATCTCTGTCTGTGCAGTTCTCTGTGGAGAGAACCCAAGAGGGCATTCTTACTTGAGAAACTGCTCTGGCAGGCGCACTTTCCTCCTTATCATTCATGACTTTCCAGGGTGGGTAACACAGTGTATCACTGAGTTTCAAAGGAGATCAACAGTGCGTAATTTCTCATGCAGGCTAGGAGCAGACATTATTATCTCTCTGGTGGGCAAAAGTATGAAAATGATGACAAGTTTTCATACTTCTGTTTGTATTATTATCATAAATGTAGGATACTTCTTAGTATCATTAGAACTTTGAAATAGATAACACCATTAAATAATACAATACATTTGAAATTGATATAAATGTTAAACCAAAGAGTTTCTAAATGAAACTTTCAAAGATCTACTATAATCAGCCATGAATTTATTCCCCTGCTCTGACCAAAATGCTATAAGAAGACAACGAGGTAAGAGTGCCCATAAATACTCTAAATTTCCATCGTGGATCTCCTCAACCATAGCTGAGCTGCAATATTAGGTGATATCTCTGAAAGTCTATGCATTTTCCTACAAAGTCACAGTCAGAGCTAGCAAGATTGTTCTTTAATGGAGTGATAAGAACTGGATTTCAAGAGTTTATAAGATTCACATTGACCATGTAGTCATTTTCACCAAGGTTCATCGATATTTAGGCAAGACTAATCTCCAATAGAATTGTTAGAAACCATCAAAGGAGGAGACGGAAGCCATGTGAGGCAGAGTATCTTGGAGTTTAACAGTCACTGGCCCCCCTGCCCCTCAGATCCTCCATTTTCTGGAGTGTTTATCCCAGACAGTTATCTGAGCTATAGCCAAACACTTCACTCATGTGCTTCTCTATACCTCTATATGGAGGGAATAAGGACCCTTTAACAGCTGGGCTGATAGATTGCCACAGGTGGCTGCTTAGCCTTCTAAAGGCAAGGGAGAGGGAGGCCAAGCATTGTGCAGACTCCATACTACCTGCCTGTGGTAGGCGGGTTGCCTGAGGGGAAGCTGTTCTAAGCTGAGGAGGAAGGAAGGCACGCTTCCTCAGCATGTGAAATGAAGCCGAGCGTCCACTTCTCCCGTCTCTCATTCTCTGGTCCCGAGGGTCACTTGAGCTTCACACTCTCATTCCCTCCACTATAAAATGCACACACCCATAGAACCGATGATCAGGGTTGTAGAGAGGACTACGTGGAAAAACTAAGTGGGGTTCAGCAGAGTATTTGCCCTTTAGCGAGAACTCACAATTGACATTGCTACTGCATAATTAGGATATTCTATCTCTTTGCTGCTCTTGGATGAGGACCTGAGCTTTTACTGATGTGATGCTGTGGTGTTTATTCTAAAATGCATAGAGATAGCTCGTCTACTGGAGATAATGGAGTGCACAGTGTCAGAAGTTTGCAAATCTCTTTAAGAAACATATACACTATATGTACACATACATGAATACTTATGTGTACATATAGTATATGTGCACTCTATGTCTATATATGGAGATTTTTATATCTGTCTGTTTTTATCCTTTTCCTAACCTATACTCACCTATTCATTACCTAACTTTTTCTTTGTAGTAATGTTCAGGTCTAATCATAAACCCAGCAAGTTGAGGACTTGGAACAAACATCAACCTTTGGGGTGGGTTCAGATTTAGGCATGTGAGGATGCATCCCAGCCTTACTTATGTTCATAGCCTTATTCCCAACATCCCCTTGCCATGCTTCAGAGGTCAGAAAGGAAGCCAGTTCCCGTGGCTGCCCAGGATGAGACAAAGAGTGGCAAGGCTAGCTGAGTTAGATTCTGAAGAGATTTCTCTTGGGATAGGATAGACTCTAGGTCCAGAGGTATCAAAGAGAGCCTGGCACCACAGAAAGAGGCGCCACAGTTCCTTAGTGAGATAGGCTTGATTTGTGGGAACTAAGAATGATTCAACAGGAACAGCCTAGGCCACGTTCAGTGATGAATAGGCATAGCTTCAAGGGCCAGTCCTGTGGCCTATACCATTCTGAGAAGTCAGAGGTTAGAGAGTGGGGTGGGAGTTGGGTTAAATAGCACAGTATCCTAGAAGCAGGGATCAAAGTAGTGTCCTGCCACCTAGAGATGCCCAGGGTCAAATGGTCAGTCATGCAAAGTGCTGTATACCCTTGATTGTGGGAATAACTTGTTGGAGACAAAACTATGTGCTCAGCCATGTGTGTCTTTCATGAGTTTCTCAGCATGGCCCAGTCCTCATGTCACTCTTCCTATCCCACTACTGAAAGCTTTTAACTGTATCATGTGCTATAAACATTATAGTTATATTAAGTATTTTCCTTGGGGTATTATACATTGTACGTAACAACAATGATGATGATAATAAATCTGGCCTAGCATTTATTATGCCCCTAGAGGATTTACAACCTTGGCAAATCTTTCCTCTTCTACAATGCTTTCTATTTTACCCTTTCCTAATTTTCAAAGCAAGGGTGCTGCGTCAAGAATTCCTGTATTAGAATTAACCTGAATTCCCCTTCCTTCAGGATTAACTTTCATGCTATCTGATGTTGCTCTGTAATTTTCAAAAGGAGGGAGACACCTGACAGTCCTAACAAGTTATGATGCCTACAAATCACATCAAGTGCTAGCATGGCCCAATAACCTTATGGGTACAGTAGTGACAGTCATACCTTGGAGGTAACCAACTGCTTGCTAGTTGGACTGTAAGACATGTTCAACATGAGAGAAATCATGCCTGGCACTGGAAATTTAGCTAGTAAATTGGTGCTAGTGCATCGTGGTTATTGGAGTAGAATATTCAACTACTAATTTGCTAAGCCAGCATAACCCAAACCAAAAAAAAAAAAAAATCTATAAACATTTGTCCTAAACCCACCACTAAATATAATGTTTACCACTCACGAAAACTTTTCTTTGCAACAAATGAAGACAACTACAGCAAACCACAACCAACCAAAATACAGAATATAGAGCCCAGGCTGAATGGATACATCTTCAAAACACTCCCACACCTAAGGATCAGGGAACATTGTGGAAGAGGGGGTGGCAAGATTGTAAGAGCCAGAGGGTCAGGAGTTTGCTGTGAGGTTGTGTGTCCTAGTGTGTCAGCAGCTATCCTGTTAAATTTCAGCACCATTACTTCCCAAACATGAAGTGAACCATGTGGCCAACAACAAACATGCCAGACTGGATGGGAAAAGGCTCAGAAGGCCCAAAGGTCTACACAATGAACTACAGGCAACCGAGCAAACCTTGGAGTGGGAGAAGTGACTCTCCCCAGGGCAAGACGAACCAATCAATGTTCAGTACCAAATGGTCAGCCCTGAAAACTTACTTTCAAATAACATATAGACTCAAAAGGTTACATTTAGGATTATATGTACATATAAATATATGTATACAATAATAATTAATGAACAGAAGAGGCCATGCATTTGAAGGAGACCAGAGAGAGGTATGTGGGAGAGTTTGGAGGGAGGAAAGGGACGGGAGAAATACATCATAATTAAAATACAATCTGAAAACAAAACAAAAAGAGTACTCAAGCATTTTTAAACATTTGGTTTTATTATTTTCCTTTATCATTTAGAAGATTATAGTGCATGACATTTTGTTTTATTCTTTTGAATAGTATCTGACATGGGACTGATAACAACCAAAAGAGACCCTGCGAGTGGCCCCAGTAACATTACGTGAGAATGGCCTGTGTCCATTACTGCTGGCCCTTCTCTGATTATAACCCCTAAAATGGACACCTTGATTTTTGAGCTGGTTTTCTATCACTGTGACAAGACACCTGATACAAACTTAAAAGGTAAAACGACTTGACTCATTGTTTCAGAAGTTTCAGGACATGATCTATTGGCCCCACTGTTTGTGGAGACAAGAAGCAGAATATCATTGTAGGAAGTTCATGGTGGAATGAAGGCTTGCTATCTAATGATGAAGCCAAAGAGAAGAGGGTTAACGGTCAGTGTCCCTTTATGGCACGCCCACAATGACTTAATTTCCTTCACTAGGCTCCACCTCCCAAAGGTTCCAGGATCTCCAGACAATAACATGAGCTGGGAACCAACACACAGGGCCTTGGGTTTGTTGAACCATTAGCTAGTTAGGTGAGGGGCAGGCTTGCTCATGTTAGTTAATTCTGGAGCAGAGGCACACTGGAAAAGGAAAAAAGGCAATTAAAACATCGAATAGGAAAAGGTAGAACAGAGATATGGGAACCATTAAATCCCACTCTTAGATTTTCTCATACACTACTGAGTACAAACAGCTAAATCATGCTTTCTATTGCAGCTAGCGTGGGTTGCTAATTGTATTGGTTTTGCATTTGCTTTTAAATCATCCTTAATGAATTAAATAAACATTTCAAATAACACAACCGGGGCTACTAGTGACAGGTAGGAGTAATCACAGACCATGAGAAGGCTCTCTGCTGTTTCACATCAGTCCATGACATCTACATCTTCCAACAGACTTTTGAGAAGAAAATCCTCTGGTCTGGAGTTCTCCTGGGGAATCAGCTCTCAGATATGTGAAACCTAAGACAAATCATGACTTATTTTTTATGTTTTTCAAAATGTCAGATTTCCTTGTTGCTAGAACTGATTGTACCTTTGTGTGTGTGTGTGTAGGGGAGAACCCAATGGCTTTTTTATTTTAGAAAAATACCCTAAGGTGTCTGCAAAGTTAAAGCCCAGATCCGATGCTGGAAAGGAGATAATGAGAAACTAAGCTGCTTGCTCTGCATGGCTCTGTCCAAGACTGTTTTCCTCCTGGGTTAAAACAGTGTCTGAGATTAGGTGTGAAGAGAGGCTGGCTCCTGTTGCTGAGTAAAAAGATCCTCAGGTTTGACTTTCTGTTTGTCCATGCCTTGGGCTACAGGACAGGTGACAAAGGCCACCTGCCTGGTTTGAGTCCTGGTCCTATCAGTCATAGGCCATACAGGAAAGAACTATGCCAGTTACACAGATGCATAGAATTTCAATGGAAATTAATAAATGAGTGTTAAGGCAAACATAAACTTGCTAATTCTGTAGCTAGAAAGGCTTCTCAGAGGCAGCAACTGAAAGAAGCAACATACATATGTGTGCATTTGTATGTGTGCCCATGTGTGTGTGTGAATGTTGATGAGCATGCTTGAATGTGTGCATCTATGTGATCATGTACGTGTGTTTGTGTGTGCATAAGTATGGGCAGGAGCATGCCAATAGGTTGCAAATGTATGTTTATGGGTGTGTGCACACATGTGTATTCACATAGCATGTGTATATACCTTTAGGTGTCTATGTGTACAAGTATCTGTGTGAATGTGTATAGATGCATATATGGATATATGCATTTAGATATATGATCATGCAAGCACACATAGGCACATATGTACCTACATTTAAAGAGTGCACAAATGGGCACAAGAGTTTGTATATATGTATTTGAGTGTGTACTTGCCTGTGTTTACATATGTGTATGCCTGTGTGTGCAAGGACATGTGTGCCTTTGAGTATTTGCCAAGTATGCATGCATGAGCATATTCACGTGTATTCATGTGTACATGTATATGTATGTGTATGTACCTTTGCATGTGTGTGTGTGTATACATGCGTGTGACTTTATGATAAAGGGCATATTGAAAAGAGAAAAGTATTATCAAACAAAATTTATGAGAGGTCATTGTTTTGGACTTGGTTCCTGTACTAGGCTTCAACGGGACTAAATTAGATGGAATTACTTATGCTACATGTCGTGGACTTGTGCTGGTTGATGTCAATCTGTTTTTCTTACACCAAGTTAACTCGTAGCAACAGTTGAAAGGGGGGCAGCTTACCTAAGCCAGCATGCTTAGCAATTTCCATCCCATCTATTCCTCTAAGGAAATCATCTTTGAAATGGCCAGTCCACTTTTGTTTTCCATTTTTGCTTCTGTAGTCATTTTCTGCCTGTAAAAGCCAATATCATCAGATCACTCATTGCATTTTACGGTATAGCATTTTGTCCATCATTGGAATCATCAATAAAAATCATTTAGTCTTTAAATTGGCAGCAATTTATCTTTTCCTAGCAAAGAGTTTGCTTAATATACATTTTCATTACATGGGAACCTTCAGAAACCAAGACACAAGTCACCAAGGAGACTTGAGTGACTTCCATGACTAAGGGGAAGCAGCTTGAGGCAGTCAGAGGGAAGCATGGTTGGACAGAATGGTGTGATGGGAGATGAGGAGGAACTTGTCACATCCTTGCGTATCCAGACTCTTGTAACATTTCAATGTCACCATTTATTTTCTTGAGGATATAAAAAAATCTTTTCTTGAATCAGGACCTTAGAATCTCCCTCAGAGGAAGACCAGAAAATTCTTCCTAGGTCTCTAGACCTGCCTCAGAGAAGGACCAGGGGAGGCTGTGGTGATGTTCTTCTTTTTGCTGTTTTTCAGATGCCACGGAGTAGAGTTTTCACACCAACCAGTTCTCTCAGCTTTAAACTATAGCTCTTACAGAGTTTGTTATAATCTTGTCTCAGTCTGTGTTTTGGATTTAATGGTTGGCCTTATAGAATAGCATATGACAGGACATCAAATGTTACCTGGGAAAAGTTGTTCAGAGGTGACCAGAGGCTGTGACAACATAGGCAATGAGATCCAAGTTGGAAATAAAAGTTTACAGACTGACCATAACATAGGGAGAGAATGGGGTGACATGGTTTTGAATGGAAAACACTTGGAATTTAGGTATTGTTAAATAAAGCAATTAATAACAGAGATGAAAGTGCAACATTGTGACTACCTTGAAAAGCATTTAAGAAACCAGTATATTTATGGGCAATTTAACAAGAAAATATCAAGGTAAGACTATTACATGGCATATAAATGTTTAATGTCCAAGAGCAATGAATCTTTGGGATTGTCTCTTCTACTCCGTTGAAATTATTTGTACTACAAGTCAACAAAAAAGCTACAGTTAGCAAGTAACTTGACATGGAATGCAAATAGTAATGTATAGCAAGAAGAGAGGAGACAAATATATTCCCTAGAAGCCTTTGTGTGTCTTGTTCTGTTGTGTATCAAAGGGACATGCTGCCTATCTTTTGTCTTGATTTCAAAAGCATGCAGCTCACCTTTCAGATGAAGCTCCTGATATTATTTAGGCACAAAGAGAAGTATGACCTTGTAGGCTGCTCTTGAGATCTTACAAAAGCTTTCAAGGTGACTGTGTCAGAATCTACCTGAGACTATGGTTGACTTTGGCCACCTTCTGTTGCCTATTCTTTTAGACTTGTTATTTTCAAATTGATCAGTTTACATCAAGTCTACCAATCCTGGATCCCTGCCTAGGGTCTTGATTATCTAGTTAACTGTATACCACCTTGATATCCTGGCTTCGACAACAACTAGCAAGGGAATGACTTAAATTGATGCTTTAGCGTGGCACCTGCCCAAACCACTTCTTCATTTACTACTGAACATATACGATGTATGCTGTGCGCATGACATGTGCCATATATAATTAGAGCACAGTGGTTCTCACCATTCCCAATGCTGTGACAGTTCTTCATGTGATGACCTCAACCATAAAATTATTTTGTCTTTTCATAACTGAAGTTTTGCTACTGTTATGAATCATAATGTAAATAATTGATATTTCTAATGGTCTTATGTGACTTCTAAGAAAGGGTCATTGACACCCCCCCAAAGGGTAGTGACCCACAGGTTGAGAACCATTGCTATATTAGACTATAAATAATAGATGTTGCCAGAGATGATGTTATACTTCAGAGATCTCAGCATTCTCAAGAGATAGAGAAAGGAAATCCGGGCTGAAGAGATGGCTCAGTGGTTAAGAGCACTGACTGCTCTTCCAGAGGTCATGAGTTCAATTCCTAGCAACCAACCATCTGCAATCGGGTCTGATTCCTTCTTCTGGTATGTCTGAAGAGAGCAATGTTGTACTCATACACCTAAAATAAATAAATAAACCATTAAAAAAAAGGAAGGAAAAGAGAAAGGAAATCCTTGTAACTGAGGCCAGGATGGGTTGCATATAAACATACTGCTTCAAAATGATGATCATGCAAATAAATGATATATATGTATATATTATAAGATTTTGAGTGTTTAAGCGATTGTGGGAATATCTCTATAAAATATCTGTGGATATAAAATATCTAAATGGAAACCTTTGAAGGGTGGAAAAGGAACCTAGATTTTTGAACAGAATTGAAATTTCTAATACAGGAAATAAGACTCACAATGTTAGAAACTGTCAGTAGATGATGTGTTAGCTACATAGTATGCTTTCCCTTGCTGTCCCAAGCTGTCATCATTCAGGAGCCAACTGCTCATCCCGCAAGGCCATTTCTCTGACCTTTCAGAGATTCTAAAAGCTTTTAAAGATAAACCCTCTTTAACAAACTTTCTTCCGTATGAATGAGAGGAGGCTTTGTTGAGCTACAGTGAGCTTGTTTGTCTTTGAGTGACAATATCTCATTGCCCTGGATGACAAAGGATTTGAATCTGTGATTATATTATCACTCACAGTGGTTGTTATCATTGGGGGAATTGAAGTGGAGATGTGTTATAAGATTGAAGATAATTTAGGGAAGAAAAAGAAAGATTTCAGAAGTCAGATATAATAGAGAAAATTCCCAAGATGGAGCAGTTAGTCTATAGTTTTCACCCTTGGAAATGCTGGCCACTATTCAGAAGCTTCTCTGAGTTCTTTAGAAGCTGAGTAATAAAGGAACTTTTATTTTATTGTGAATTATTGTCACATTACTCATCAGGTTGTTTATTATTTAGTAAAATAAAAATGTATTATGTTACTGTTTTACCTTATTGTAGCAAAATAACTTTATAAGGAAAAGAGGTTTATTCAGTCCACAGATTTAAAGGCTGAAAGTCTAAGATTGGGAGGTGGCTGTGTTACAATCTGTCAGGACTTTGTGTGTGTGTGTGTGTGTGTGTGTGAGAGAGAGAGAGAGAGAGAGAGAGAGAGAGAGAGAGAGCTCATGTGGTGAGAGAAGAGGCAAGGTGATCTAGGGTGCAACTTGTCTTTGGCAACAACTCATTCTGATGGAAATAACTCACTCCAGGAGAGCAGTGTTAGACCTCAAGGGCAGTATCCCCAGAGACCCAAAGATCTTCCACTAGATCTAAACACTTCAAGGTTACACAATTTGGAAATAAACCTCTTGCATAGGACTACGTCTGTGTTTGCATCTTGACACCTTTGTGGAATATGGCAGCTTGTGTCTTCACAGGCTCCCATAGAGAAGGCTTTTCGTCTCAGTGCAAAAAGGATCATGGGAAGGAATACACTCCTGCTAATGATGGAGGTTGGTGCTCCAGACTCAATTTGGACTGTCTCTTTATAATCACAATGGTGATTCAAGTTTTCTAATCACATAAACAATGTTATAGTACAATATATGGAACACAGAAATGCATGTGTATAATAATCCAAGGATAGAGACCTTGAGTGGCGTATATTAACATTTTAATGTGGTTAACTTTGGATTGAATAATATAAATGTATATTCTTATTTTTACTCTGCTAATCAAAATTTATAAATGAAAATAAAAGGCAAATCTTTGGGAATTGTGGTGGTACAGAAAGTATTACCTGTATTAATAAATGATTGTTAAGGTCCCGGAAGAGGCAGTTTTCTTAGACTTAATTTATATGAGGTTACTTCACGTGGATTTTCATACTCTCTCTAGTGCAGCTACCAGCATAGATTTATGCTTACATTAGCACTACGCTTCATACTGTTTCTTATGATGGCCTTTCATAAAACCAAGAGCATTGCATTAAAAGTGAAGTCAATGGAGGTTAACCCTGGGAGGAGTCCTGATGCAATAAAGAGGGAAGTTCAAGAGGCTGGCTTGATCTAAAAGATCTTACAGAATCATCAGTTCCAAGGTCAAAGAATATGCTAATGGCAGAATCAAAAGTAGCCCCATGTGACTCAGTTTTTCAGCCTTACATTGCCACGTATCTTCCTGTCCTGCCTCAGAAGAACACCCACTGCCAACTTGGATCTCTTTCTCCAAACACTCTGCAGGGGTCTATCACCTACATTCATTCTGCCTTATACCAAACTAATTTTTTAAAATTTGGAACTCAACTCTTCTCCAGGGGAGGGAGAGGGAAGGAGCAAAGCGAAGACCAAAAGACACCCACAGACTTGCATATACACACACGTAAGTGTGTGTGTGCCTTAGGTTGACAAGGCTTGAGGAGAGTTAGACATATATCCAAATTTTATACACAAGAGACCAAACTAAAAACATTAGTCCTTCATGATTAATGGAAAGAAATTATAATGTAACTGATGGGAAATTTACAATATGCTTTTAAAATAATTAAATACAATGTCTCTACTGGCTCTTAACTCTTTTCTAAGCCTTGCATTGGCTTCTTTCCAGAACTAACACATTTCATCCAGCAATAGGAGAGCATATTTAAAGGAAAGAAAAAATTTTTTTCCATCTTTGATTTAATATTTTTTGACTAAAGAGTAGTCTTTGGAATTTAGTTCTTGTGTTATAAAAGAGTCACTAGATTGTTCCAGTAATATTAAAAAAAAAAAACAAAAAAAATCCAAGGACTGTTTTAAATCAGAGAGAAACATACAAATCCATTACATGTTATCTCATTTTACAGATAGGGAAACTGAGTCCAAAGAGGTTTTGCTGTAGCTAACCATTAACCCTTTGATTTTTTTTCTTTCATTCAGAAATAATCTTTGAGCATCTATTATGTTTTATATCATGCAACAAGCCCTAAAGTGCTAAAAATCAAAGCCTTACTTGAGAACATCCTTGATTCAAAGAAACACCCTCTTTTGGGTTCTGGGTTCAACTTTAAGCCTTTAAGGGAAGTGGACTTAGTACTGTAAGATTTTCTGTACATGAAAACCAAGGCTGTCCTCATTGTGGTTCTCAGACAAGAGTGAGAAATCCCTCTAGTTCCCGTTTTTTCTGCTTGATGGTGTTCACATGCTGATTCTTAAACCTATATCCTCTGGCCCCCTGCTAGTTATTCCTGGGCTTCTGAACTGGCTACTACCTAGAAGTGGAGGGCTTAGCTTTGAGTCTGTGAGTAGCTCAGTCAGTGGTGTTTCTTACAAAGTAAAGATTGCTAACCCAGAAGGATGAGGTAAAGGGGATTCGGACCAGGGAACCATCTATTTTGAATGTCAGGGAGGCGGGCTTTACAGTGAATGGGTGGCCATTCGCTTTGAGATCTGCCATTCAGATCCAGTAGAATGGGAGTTACAAAGGGCTCACTAAATTTGTCAATCATCTGCTCACGTGGCCAATGGTAAGTTTTGGTGAAAGTTTGCAGAGAAGTGCTAAGATGGCTTTTGCAGAACATTTTTGAAAGCGGTCTGTGGCAAAGAAGAGAGAGAAAAAAATATGAACTCAGAGCTGTGGCTGGGGTTAAGTGTGGCGCACATCTTTTGTCTCAGCACCCAGGAGGCAGAGGCACGTGGAACTCTGAGTTTGATGCTAGTCTAGTGTGCACAGTGAGTTCCAGGGCCCCCAGGGCTACATAGTGAGCTGGGTATGGTGGTATACAGGCAGGAAGATCATGAATTCAAGGCCAGCCTAGATCAAGTGGGCAGAAACCTGCCTCTAAACAAAACACAACAAAAGTAAACCAAAAGATACCATTCAAATGTTAAAGCAGTTGCAGTCCGATGACGCTTATCTGCTGTTTAATCTATTTCATTATTTAGTACCAGTTCCTTCCTATATTGAAAGGAAGAAAATTCATCTTCCATGTGAAGAGTATGATAAGATGCTGAAGGGAAGGAAGAAGATGTAAGTAACATGAAAGAGAGAGGTGGGGGCTGGGCAGTGTGACCCTTAGGAACCTAAGAGATGGGATTTCCATCAACATTTTACCAACATCAGTATCATGTATTTTTTTTTTTTTTTTTTTTTTGTGGTATGCTCTGTTTAGTTTCTTAGCTGTGATGAAAAATTGATATGTTTAACTTACACAGTCAGCCTTAGCAAGATGATATGCACTTCATAATTGCACCATAATTACATTAAAAGGCAGAGGCAATTTTCTCCTGAGTGCGGCCACCCACTCAGAAGATTGGTGTACAGAAAGCAATCGGGCACATTTTGTCAACGTCGGACCAGATTTACAGAGTTCAGTCAAAGTGTAAAACAAGCTCTCAAGCCTGAGGTCAACAAGCTTTAAATGTCACCCATTTTGTGATAACAGCAACAGTGATGTTAGAGATATCCCCCTGTGACCCACATGGTGCTTTTCAGTTCTCAGGGAAAGCAATGTCGTAATGATCTGCATTTCATTCTGTTTATGCAGCATGCTCCACAATTCTTTCAGTTCCCCCCAAGTCGCAATGATTTGGTGAAGTAAGAATAGCTGATATTATTTTTAACTCGTAGATGGGAAAAGAGAGTCCTGGAAGAGTTGCTAACTGATTGGCTGACAGTTGCTCCATAGTAAATGGAGAGTTAGTGACATACAAAGTGGTGCCATATTGAAGCCGGGACAGGAGGTTTCATGGCAGATTCTTACTCAAAGTGGACAGGGAAGACTTTGGCCAAGGGAAGGTTTCCAAAGTAAACAGATGAGCTGATGGTTCCTGACTGAGGTCAGGGTAAAACTGTGCAGAAAATTTATTGAGGATCATAATTGAAGATGACGTTAAACATCATTCTCATGCTTTCTTCCCTTTTACCATGTTGATTCCAATACCCAGAGAATTACTAGATAGGTGAGTGACTGGAAATCCAGTGATCTTTCTACGTAATTGCAAACTTGGTGTTATTAAGAGCAGGGCATCTGAGGGAGAACAAGACTGAAAGGCAGGTGCCGTGGTTTGGTTCAGAGGTTCACTTCCTTCAAAATTCACAAGTGTTGGAAGTGCTAATGCTTGTAGAGGAACTGACCCAGCCTAGTTACTCTGTGCCTGAAACCACCTAAACGGAGTGAACAGATGCCCCAACCCAGAAGGAGCTCATTTCAAAATGCAATGTGCTACAAATAGATTTGAATTATGAAGTTAGGAATGGGAACATACCCTGAATTCTTTACAACAATCCTGAAATAATTGAAAAAAAATTTTTTTTGGTAGTATTGGCACAAGTTCTCTTGATTTGGGGCTGATCAGTCAAATATTTTAAATTGTAGATACTTTGCAGTAATAGATAGCTCCCTGTTGAGAGATGGGGGTAGTTAGGAAATGCAACTACCTTCAGGTTGATTTATATCCCTCAGAGCAAGCAGCAAATGGCCTTGTTTATTATTGGTCATAGTTATTACACAATTCATAATCTGTTCTCCCGAAAGAATAGTATCGCAATGATGAATGACAGCTTATGTATGGTGCAGAGCGAATTTATTACAGGAAGCATTTTCAAATAACGTGGAGCAAAAATTAGGTCTGCAACATGTTGAAGCTGTGTCGGGCAACTGCTCTACCACTGCAGAGTTCACTTTTGCAGCACAATAGTGAGTAGATACGTTGCTAACCTATGCTTAAGCGCAAACTCAGCTCTCTGTAAACAGGGCACGGCACGTCAAACGCACTTTTTAACCTCTCAGAATTCCATTCATGTAGCATGATGATAGAAACACGCGGTGGAAAATGGTTGAAAGAGAGTCATGTTTTTAGTGTGATTTTCCTCCTGTCACAGGGAGTCAGATGGACTGAGTGTTGACCGTGTGCTAGAAAATGTTTGATTCGTGTTAATTCACCCGAGCATCCCAGCAAACTCTTGAGGAAAATACATTAGTTACCACCAAGTAGTTGCAAAGAAAAATAGACACAGAGATACGGAACAACTTCTCCAATTAAATGATGCAGCTAAGTAAATTATAGAGTGGGATTGAGCTCCAGGCTAAGTTGTAAATGCTACAACCTTAATGGTGGCTCTCCCATGCACACATGAGTGTGTATGTATGATGTGGTATGGGTATGTTTTTCTTCAAATTACTAATGTGATATTATGACTTATTTTTTCCTATTTGTACCTCTCTTGTTTCTGCCTCTATAATGCATACATTGGCACTATATTGAAGAAGAGATGCCTTGGTTAAGTTCATGCCAAGGTTTTAACATTTTTAAAGTTCTTATAAATGGATTTTTTCTCTGTGTCTTTTCTGAGTATGTTTTTATGGTTAAGTAGGTTAGCTACTGATGTTTATATACTAATTTTTTTATCATTACACTTTTACTGAAAGTGTCAGTCTGAGAATCCCCAGAAATGTCCATATGGTCTTTTATACATAGAATCCTATTATTTACAAATTGGGATAATTTGACTTCATTTCCTACTTGTACCTCTCTTATTTCTGTCTCTAGTCTTAGTTCTATAATGCATACATTGGCACCATATTGAAGGAGAGATGCAAAGAGGGCACAGTTGTCTTGTTTCTGATTTTATAGAACCATTTTGCCACCTAATTATGTTTGCTATAGTTTTGCTGTTTATATCTGTTATTATGTTGAGTTATGTTTCACCTATCCTTAGTTCCTTTAGAGATTTTTCTCTTTTTCTTTTTATGATGAAAAGATGTTGTTCTTTGTCAAAGGCCTTTTCTGCATCTATCAATGTGATCATGTGATTTCTATGAGTATATATATTAATGCAAGATATTGCATTTATAGATTTTCATAAAATAAGGTGATTGGGTAAAGGGAATGATCTAAGGAAATGTATTGCTGAATTTAGTTTGCAAGTATTTTATGAAGAGTTTCACATCCATGTTCATCAGGGAGATTAGGTGTAGTTTTCTTTCTTTGTTTGTTGTTTATCAAGTTTTGGTATCTGTGTAACCCTGGATTCATAAAAATGAACTTGATTGTGTTTATTTTTAATTTATCTTGCGATGCATTGCTGGCTTATATGTTCTGAGTAGCTGGGATTCAAGACGTGTAGCACCAGGTCTGGTGTGTGCCTTTGCTTTCACGTGTTAGGTATTTTCTACCCAAATCTACTACTCAAACAGCTATAAGAGAAAGTAACTTTTAATGAGCAGTTACTTACTTCTGTTCTTATGCTGTGAAAATGGCCCAAGACTGTATGTGAGTGAACTCACAGGAACGTGAATTGATGAAAATTTATGTTCAAAACCAGACCCAGATCAGATTGAGTTTGTCAAACCACAATCAAGTACTCTTTCCGTGTTTAGTCTTTTCTGTCAGTTAATTTGATCTTGGTCTGGTTAAATTACTCTTACCCATATCCAAGATATAGTTTGAATATTATTTATATCTTTTAAATCTCTACTATGGTTAACATCTCGGTCCTAGGGTGGCACTCTGTGAGGTGAACCTGAGGTTAAATATCTTTAGGTCAATGCACAGATGCTCTGAGAAGGTTCTTGAGGGGCGTGATAGTTTTCACATCAGAGTTATTGTAAAAGACTGGGTTGGACCCTGCTCAGCTGCATCTTCTTCCTTACTCAAGAGATTGATGATCCTTGCCATTTGCACCTGTATTTACTAGGAATTCCTCACCAAACGTGAGATGGCTCAGATGCCATGGTCTATAGTCTTTTAAAACTGTGTGCACCTTCTCGGGCTGGATAGTTTTATGCTAACTTGACACAAGCTAAAGACATCGGAGAGGAGGGAACTCAGTTAAGAAAATGCCTTCATAAGACTGGCTTGGAGGTAAGCCAGGAAGGCATTTTCTTAATTAGAGATTGATTGGGGAAAGCTCAGACCATTGTAGGTGATGCTATCCCTGGGGCCAAGTTCTCTATGAAAGCAGGATGAACAAACCAGGGGACACAGGCCAGTAAGAAACACTTCTCCACTGCCTCTGCATCAGCTCCTGTCTCCAGGTTTCCACCCTCTTTGAGTTCCTGTCCTGACTTCCTTCAGTGATGAACTACTGATGTGAAAGAGTATTAATAGAGTCATATAAACTCTTTCCTCTTCAAGTCCCTTTTGGGCATGGTGTTTCATCACAGCCATAGTAGCCTTAGCTAAGACATTTCTCCTCATACATGGCCTGTGTGAGATGTTTCCCTGTGATGTTGAAAAGCTGCAAGCACAGTTTCACAAGGAGGACATGACTCTTGCTTTCTCTTCCCTGATTTCTTTGCACACCCTTGCAGGAGGGGGATGTGGAGGGCCACATGCTTCCTTAGCTTTTCATTTGTAGCAATTTGATTTCCATCTTCCTTGTCTTGCCAGGAACTTTAGGACATTGCAAAGCATCTCTCATCTCAAGAATCAAACTGGACCTGTCATGGAATGGGTGCTATAAATGGTTGTCCAGTCAATGGGTGACTACTAAGCATATGCTATTAACCACCACCTTCGATATTCAGACCCTGTGGAAATCCAACCTTCCTTCATTTGCCTCTTCTCTTCCTCTTTTTCCTACAGTCCTTAAGATTAATAGTAGGAAACCATACCCACAATTGTATAAGGGTTATGTTCTTGAATGGAGCAAATGCCCCAGAGATATTTGCCTGCAGACATGTTCTTTGGTCTAAATGCTCACTGTGTTCCCTCTTTACCAGTTATGTTCTCACTGGAACCCTAAATCCTGGGATTATTGTGTCCTAGGAGCTGAGAGCTGTCACAGTTCTGGAAGTTAACACCATGCCAGGCCCTTAAGCAGGAAGAGGCTATTTCTGAAGGTTTTTTTTTCCTCATTACTTTACTTTCTATAGATCTGGAAAGTTCTCTAGTGTTCCTTAATATTGTAGGTATTATTTGGTGCATGGATTACTCCAAGAGGTCAAATACAGCTTTATCATTTACGGGCAGAGAGTATGTGAGAAAACCATTTGAATATAAGCTATAGTGGCAGCTTAGACCATCAAGAGGGAAATCTGTGAGGGAAAAGCAACAGCAGCTGAGGTGAAGAGAAAGTCAACTGAGAGCACTCATTGCTCTGACAAGTTGCATCTGATAGACTGCAGAGCCCAAGAACTCAAATACTCCCAATGGCAAACTCGTAATGCAGCGGAATTACCAGTCTCCTTCAGTGACAGCAGAGCAGTGGGCAGTGCTTTGGAATGCCTGTTTTCACTTAGGTTTTGTTCAAATAACTTAAATTTCTCCTTCATAACCCTACGGACATCTCTACAACACAGGCTTGTGTCTCCAAGTTTACCGCTCAAACAAACATCTCTTCGTTCACCACTCCCAGGGACCCCCACTTCACAAGCTTTTCAGTGGTTTGTTAACCTTGGCAAGTTTAGGAATCTAGAAATGGCTGAAAGAAAGTATTCTACTGTGAGACTAGGCACATCCTCTCCCACTGAAGCCAGACAAGGCTGTCCATTTAGGGGTGTGGGTTCCACAGGGTGGAGGGTAGAGGGATAGGGTAGTGTGTGTGTGTGGGTTGATACCCAGAGGGGAGCTTCCCCTTCTAAGTGGAATGGGGAGAGGACTTACATGAGGGGGTACTGGTAGGAGAGGAAGGGCTGATATTGGATTGTAAAGTGAATAAATAAATAAATAAATTTAAATAATAATAATAATAATAATAATAATAAAAAGCATTCTGCTTAGAAGGCAGCTTCCACTTGTCTCTTCTTGTATGGTGTGGTCATGGAGACTGGACAGAAGTTTATGCTTATCAGTTATGGAAGGTGCTGGGGTGGCAACTCTTAATATGGAGTCCTGAAGGGCTTGAAGACATTAATGCCTTCTGGCCTATGATGTAGTTTAAGAATGATCTTAAATATAATATCCTTTAAGGGAATAAAATAACATGCAGAAAAGCCTTGCAGACGCAGACTGGAAACTCATGAGTGGGTATGTGGCTTCAATTGAGTCACATGGATAGAACACCTTCCCTGCCCACAGACATGTTCAATCCAGTTGCTGAAAGTGGCTAGAATTGACTTCTCATGAGGGACATTATGAAAGACTGAGTTGTCATTGTTCCCTCTTGGGACACCTCACTGTGGTGTTCCATAAGTGTCTGTGAACTATGTGACTGATGACTGATGAACGGCATGCATGAATGAAAGAGACCTCTCAGGATAGCAAAGTTAATCATATTTTGGCCTCAATCTATTATTTGATATTTATTCTTGACACTATTTCTTACCTCAGTCATGATTACATGGTAAGTGGATTTATACGATGACAATGGACACTTTTGCTGGTATCAATTTTGTCGTTTTTTTTTTTTTTTTTTTTTTTTTGTTTTTTTTGTTTTTTTTGACACTAGCCATTTGCTGTATAGTCCAGGCTGGCTTGGGTGGGAATTGTGGTTCTGGGTTCACAAACTTGTATCACCTTGATAGGTCCTTACGCAATACTTTACATGCCTTATTCAGAAATCCTTGGCTTCAGTTTTCTGGCCATTTTTGTATGCTCTTGTTGACCCAGATGCCAATCAATAAGCAGTCATTGCCTCTGATGTTGCATGGGTAAGGCCCTGAAGGCGTAGCATTCTGCTCAGCCCTTGGTACACAGAGGAAACATCTTCATTCTGAACTCAGATAACAATTAAGAGACTGGGTCAGTTAGATGTAAAATGCAAATCTTCAAACTATGCCTCCTAAAGGCACTCAGTGTGGTCATTAAGACAAGCAAACACATTAGGCCTTTAGAAAAGGATGCTGAGACAAATGCAGTATAGAGAGAAAGACACTTCCCCTCTGCTGCATCATTTCATCTTGCAACTGTGAGCATCGTGGCTTGCTGTAATTTTCTGCAATAACATTTAATCCTTCAGCTAAACTGCTGTATCGGACATATTTCAAGCTAATTATCTGGCATTATAAGATTATATTTTGTTCTCTAATAGCCTTTCAGCGTCCTCTTTTATTAGAGAATCAGTGATTTATAGGTTTTTTTTTTAAATGTAAAAGATAAACAATGATCATTTGGCCGGGTTGTTTGGTCTCATCACTGTGTGGGCCTGGGGATATGACTTGAGAGAGTCATCTTGAATCATAATGCTTAGATACTGGTTTCTACTAATCTCTCTCTCCCTCCCCTCTCTCTCTCCCTTCTGTCCCACCCTCCCTCCCTCCCATTCCTTCCCTTCGCCTCTCTCCTTGTCTCCCCCTCTCCCATCCCTCCCTTCCTCCCACTCTCTTCCTTCCCTCCCTTTTCCCCCTTCCTTCCGCTTTCTCCCCTCCGTCCTCTCCCCCTTCTCCTATTCATTCTCACCCTCCCCTGTTTCTTCCTTCCCTAATCCTCCCCTCCTTTCTGTTACACTCATTTTTAGACCAAAAAGCAGTCAATATAAAAACTAACAAGTCGATTTTTTGACTGAACCTTAGATCTGTGTGTAAAATACTCTTGAATGAGAGTGTCGTTGGATAGAGCAAACCCTGATCTTCTCTCTCAGTCTCAGCCTCTCTTGCCCTGAGTCCTTCCCTTTCCTGCTTTGTAGAAAGTTCATTCCCATCTCATTAGGACCATGGGGTCCTCTGTGCCCCTCATTATGCTGGCTGGCTCAACCTCACTTTCAGGGACAGTCCTGATCAGTAATCACGGTGAGCCAAAAATGTCCCATGGAAGTTTCTAGCTGTCTATGGATCTTAGACTTTTCTTTCTTTCTTTCTTTCTTTCTTTCTTTCTTTCTTTCTTTCTTTCTTTCTTTCTTTCTTTCTTTCTTTTTTTGACCTTAGATTTCTAGGGCCGGATTCAAGCAGCTTTTATACAGAAAGCAAGAAAGCAGATGTTTACCTATAGTAACACTGCATGAGCTGAATAAAACAGGGAGAGTGGCTGGGATTTCTGTCCATCTTCCATACATCACAGGAGGAAATATAATTAACATCTTATAGCTTGATAAGCAGATTATTCAAAAATAATAAAAGATCACCCTCTCCAATGGGCAGAGTTTGGGTATAGCAATAGCTGCACTAGACTTGTTCTGAGTAGGAGGAGCCTGGGAGACAGGTTAGATGCTTACTGACCTTCCCCCAAGCAATTTCTATTTTCCACAGGACTGGAAAGAGGGGAGAGCATGCTGAAGGTGAATTGCTCATGGCCAGCTTTCCTGGCCAGTGCCTGACCAGAGCACCTGCTCCAACTTGCTTAATGGCTCTCTTTGATTCACAGACATTTGAGCAGAAAGTGTCCGTGATAGAGTCAGAGCCATTGGAAGGCTGAGCTACTTAGAGATCAAAGCGAAACACTTCTAGGCTTCTGTGAGCTGTGCCATTCATTTGCAGTCTAACTGAGTGGGACAAAAATGTCTTTTGATTGCACCCTAACGTGGGGTCATTAGAACACTGTGACATTCAGACACAAAAGAAAACCAGGAGGCGGAGGGACCTCAAAGTGACCTTGGTGACAGAAAGCACTTCCGCAGAGACACACATATCTTAGACAGTGCAGCCAACAGTAAGCAAACTATGTCAGCTGACATTTCATTCCTGAGTCGCTCTTAAACATTTGGAGCTGGGACATTCATCCCACTACTGTGGAAATCCCCAGGAACTCTCACAAATGCCTGCTTTTACTTGCTTCTGTTAAAACAACCAAAATTCCCTCCTCACAATTGTTGGGACATCCCAACAGCACGGTCCTTTCTTTCCCAGCTTGCAATGCAAAAAAACATTGTTTTGTTTTTTTCTTGTGGGTACTCCAGCCTCATACCAATGCTAACATTTTTTCCCTTATCAAAGCGCATTTCATAGAACTACCTGAAGGTGGCAGTATTGTGCATCAGTTAGTGATTAGTAAGGAGATCAGGAACCAATTAAGGAAGTGATTTAAGGAGTAGGCTGTAACTGACTCAAAATGAGCAGATTATATACTGTAGAGACTTCTTTGAGCATAAATACAACTATACCACCCCAGACATACAATCCAATGTGTATATATGCTGCAAAAAGGTAAGAGAAAACTTAAATGCCATGTCAACAGAGGAAAATGCTATTATTATTTCAAATATGCTCAGTCTATATAATTAATACAGTGATATCTTGGGGGTCTATGTGTCTTTAAGACAGCTGGCTGAAAGAAATTCCAGTGATGCCAATTCACCAGGAATTTTCCAGGAGGAAGGCCATTATTCTCTCCAACTTAAGCCTCCAAGAATCTGCAATCCATGTAGTTTGGAAGCAGACTCCTGTTTCCCTTGGAGGGGCATGAAGCAAGACTGTGCAGATATTTTCCATTTGTCTGTGCTACAAAAGTCCCCAGCTCTCTGAGGTGGAACTGAGTAACAGTTTACAGTAAAACTAACTGATCATTGAAATGGGGTGTGGGATCATTGCCCATAATAGTGACTGGAAAGGAGATATGCAACTCTAGCATAGTCAGACCGAACCCATTCCTGTGACCAAGATGTTTATTACGGCATACTTGGCAGGGACATCATAGCACCACCTAGGAAGTGGATGAATAATTGATTCAGACTGAGTGGACATTTCAAGGGACATTGACCATATAGCCGTGAAGCTGAAGCAGAAGGTCAGTTACAAGAAACAGGTCAGAGGCAGGAGGAAAGTCCCTGTGTGTTAGAGGCAGGGCATAATCTGGTCTTCTCAGATCTTAGATTGCAGCATATCCAGACTTCCAGCTGAGTCACTATCTTAACGGTGTTTGGTCACTGGGACTTTCCACATTTTTAGAATTCCACAGGAGAAGAGCCACAGATACTGTGTTTGGATCTGCCATTAAAATGAGACAGCACAAATGGTCACTTTGTTTTGTTTGTTGCAATAATGAGTTGCCTGGTACTATGTTTTCCATCAGTATCTGACATTGTTAGGATCACTCGAAGATTCTTCCCAGAGGCCAGTGGGCAATGGTGTGGGAAAAGACTCCTGGAAAGAAATGACGTTTTAGAAAACTCCATGTCAAGAAATCGTGTGTTTCTGACTGAGTAGTTCCTAGAATGTAGACATGGTTATGACTACTTTGGATATTTTATGCCATTTAATCTTTATAACACTACATGAGGTAGAAAACAGTATATTTATTTCAATTGTATAGAAGTTGACCTTTCCCAGAGCTATAACTACCAAGAAACAGGGCTGATATCCAAACTCTGAGTTTCCTTAGGGGAAGGAGGGTAAATATATGTATGAAACCATTCAATTTGAACCATTTTGTTGAATTTGGAGACTAATGAATGGGCCATTGTGAATTTCTTTTTTTAAGATTTATTTCATGTGTGTGTTTTTTTGCCTGCATGTCTGTGCACTATGTGCCCACAGAGGCCAGACGAGGCATTGGATCCATTTCCTGGAACTGAGTTATAGATGGCCATGAGCTGCCATGTTACTACTGGGGATTGAACCCGAGTCCTATGCAAGAGTAGCCAGTACTCTCACTGTGGAGCCATCCCTTCAGTCTCTCTTTTCCTTTTGCAATCAGTATATATTAATACAAAATAATAGGCTTTATTATGATATTTCAATACACACACATATATCATATATACCCTCTGTTATATTTTACTTACAGTTTAATGTTGGCAGAGTATGACTAGCTAGCTTCAGAGTCGCACGGTATTAATTAATTATTGCATAATCTCAGATAAAATTCATTACTTGATGCCCACCAATTTGGAGATACTTTCCATGGACCAGTAAGTATGCAGTGGGGCCAGCACTGATCCACATTTTAAGAGTAGCTTATTTTTTACTTTAGAGGACAAGATTGGGAGCCCTAACTCTGGAGATAACTACTTGTCCCAATCACTGCTTCCCACAGGCTCAAGTCTCCCCAGTAAACCTGTCACCCAGTGCCAGCCCTTTGCTTCTACCATTGCTGGAAACTCTGCCCTTCTTGATTAAGTTGAAATGTCTCCTCCTTCTAGAAGAGACCTGGGAGGTGGGTATATGCCTAGCCATGGGCCAAGGGGCTGAGTGGGAATGTTTTGAAGGCGGGAAATTAGGCCACCTACTTGACCTGTAAGCAAAAAAAAAAAAAAAAAAAAAATGCTGATCTCAAAGACATACTTCCAGTATTGCTCAGGACCTGCACCCACTGGGTGCTTTGTCATCTCTGTGTCCAGAGGTCATTGATATGTCACATGGGCTTTAGAAACCACTCCCAAAATCAAAGCTGGTGCTTTGTAGAAGAGCCCTTAACTGGTCTTCTTAATTAGACCTATTTATAACAAGTGTAGTGTTTGGAGACCAACACTCAAAATCAGTAGATACATTTGTCAATCTAGGGCTCTGTCCCTATAGTCCTATTGTCATCAAAAGTATGTGTAGGAACCAGATGTATTGGTGCAAACTGCAATCCCAAAACTCAAGAGACTGAGGTAGGGGATTTTGAATTGGAGATCTGCTTTGACAACAAACAAAAGAAAACAAAATGTAGCCTCCAAAGAGCAAGAGAGAATGTAGGGGCTAGACTGGAAAAGTACTATTGTGAATGTACTCAGAGAACAAGGGGCTTAAGTCAGCACTTCTCAGAGAAACACTTGTACTGGAAATACTGGGTAATTTGTTGAGATTCAGATCTCCTAGTCATGTTTGAGTTTAGGACTGGGGCTCTTAGCATGCAGTCAGAAATTAAAACAAGCTAACTCATGATGGAAAAGACCTGTAGTCACCATTATTCCTCAGATCAACAGCACGAACATCACTTAAGAATCTGTGAGAAATAGAGATTTCGTTGAGTTCTGGCTTAGGTATGCCTGGCCAGAATTGAGGCTGGAATCCAGCAAGCTGTAGTTAACAAACCTCTGAACTCTGATGCATGATGAAGTTTGAGAATGACGTGCCTCTCATAGTCTTCCGTAGTTCCACACCAGTCAGCCACTGAATCTGAACGAGATCAAGCTGGAGCTGAGGCATCTGCTTCTAATGCGTCCCTGGTGATTTTTTCTTTGCTTGTGGAAGAGCACTGATGTAGAAGGACAAAACTTTTTTCCTTTCGTCTTTTGCCTGAGTGCTTACCCAATCATCTCCAAATTTAAGAATAAGGGCCTCTCATTAATAAGTAAAAGCTCACTGATATATACCCTATGCAAACTCCATGTGGCTATACATGTGTGGTGTTTATAGGCACATATATGCAATTCATAGACAAACATTCAAAACAGGGACCCGTTTCTGCCTCAAAGTTTATTTCTATACTATGATTAATAACCATTTCTTCTTTCACTTTATTATAATACCTGAATAATTTACTTAAATGATACTTAATTCAGAAAACATTTACCTGTGAAAACATGGCAGGTCCCTGCTCTACTAAGTTAGCTTTCAGGCTATAGAAGACACCGACACACTTGCAACCTTCCTCTTCTGCTAAAGGACTCCAGTTCTTTTATCTGTTCATGACCAGGTCATTTTGTGTCCACATCTTCCTGAGATTACCGTAGTGAATGCACTGCAGTATGTCAACACTCCTTATGATGTATAGTTCTTAGAACAAAACAAGCTTGGGCAGAATGGATGGGACCATCATGCCCTCTGTTTCATACAGTAGCATATTCTTCCTGTCTGTCTGCCTATCATCTATCTATCTATCTATCTATCTATCTATCTATCTATCTACTTATCTATCTATCTATCTATCTATCTATCTATCTATCTATCTAATCTATCTATCATATCTATCAATTATCTATCTAATCTATCTATCTATCTATCTATCTATCTATCTATCTATCTAATTATATATCATCTATCTAATTATCATCTATCTAATCATCTATCACCTACCTATCAATTATCTATCATATCTATCTATTTATGTCTATCCATCATATCTATCTATCATATCTATCTATCATATCTATCTATCATATCTATCTATCTATCCATATAATTATATATCATCCATCTAATTATCATCTATCTAATCATCTATCACCTACCTATCAATTATCTATCATCTATCATATCTATCTATCTATCTATCTATCTATCTATCTATCTATCTATCATATCTGTCTATCATATCTATCTATCATATCTATCTATCATATCTATCTATCTATCTATCTATCTATCTATCTATCTATCTATTTATCTTTCTATCTATCTATGAATGTCTAGAACTGGCCTTCAGTTCTCAAATTCCTGGTCTTCTTGCCTTCAGCCTTCTGAATGCTGTGAGTATAGGCTTGTGCCATCCTGCCCAGCCCAGTATGCATTTTTTTTTTTTTTAAAGAATCTAAATTCCCACTTGAAATTCTGTCCTCTCTTACAACATCAGCATTAAAGTTTGGCACTCAGTGAAAGGCCAGAAGATTTTCCATATTGCTGTTCAGATATTCAATATTTTCTATGATTGAGCCCTTTCCAGCATAGGGTTTTATTTTCTTTAAGATCAACCAGTTGCTCTCTTCCTTTGAAGTCCTCTTCATAGCTTCTTCAAAAAAAATACTAAGTAGAATACTGTGCTTTTAATAGAATGCTTCTAGAATTAATTGATGTAATTGTTTATCCAGTCACAAAATGAATTCAAAGACTTTTCTCAAGAACTAATTTCTAAATATTTCCTAACATATTATATCTAACTGTCTAATCATGATCAAATGACCAAGTAAAATTATTTTTGCTTCAAAAGCTTCATGAATTTAAATCCCTTTTCCCTAAAAACAATTTAAAGAATTCTGCCACTTGATGTATTAAATCTCTCCTTTTCTTGTAGTTCACATAGCTGATTATAAAGGTATCATTTGCTATTGATCACCTGGGCAGAAATCTCCCACATGCAGACAAAAATACATTAACTTATGTTAATTTATAGTCTTTTGGAAAGATGCCAAGTATAATCACCATTAAGTTGGACTTCACCTTTGGTGTCTCTTTCTCTATACCTTTAAATTCTTCTATAAGGACATCACAAGAAACTTTAGCAAGGGCTGTTCATCCATCAAGATTCATCTGAAGCATTTGCTTCAGGAATCGTGTGTGTGTGTGTGTGTGTGTGTGTGTGTGTGAGCTTGTCCATGTGTGTGTACATGTGAGTACACGTATGTTTGTGTGCATGCACCAGTGAGTACATGAGTGTATGTGTATTTGAATAGTTTAACATGATTTGCTGTTGATGTGTGTTTACTGGTTATTCCTGGCATTCACCACATCCCCTAGCATGTATTCACAAACTAATCTGTTAATATTCTATCACAGAAACTTGCCTGCATTTTATGTCAAGCTCACTAATTCATAAATGACAAAACCCATCTGTATCTCTTTTAGATAAGTGGAAACACATTCATCTAGTCTCCACAATCCCACAAATTCTATAGATTCTTATTCTCTAAGTAAACTACCCCAAGAATGTGTGTTTGTATAGCCAGGTGCTGCTTTATTGGACTGTATTCACCTATCAATATTTATTCTGTAAATTTCAGAATAAAAATCACGCTTGCTGACAAAACAGACCAACGCAAAATCCAAATTGAATTCGTTCCTATCTCACTGTCATCTGTTAACATTGTGTCGGTAGCCCAGACAGCCTGAGAATGCATTCCTGCTATTCTGTTTACTTTCAATACAAGAATGTGTGTTTGCTCTCTTAGCATGCTTGGCATTTCTCATCTATTTGAGAATATTAGATGTTTTTAATACTATCCTTAGAGCGTGGTGTCTTCTCTCTTCTTTCCTTATGTTATTTCCATGCCCCTAACCCCACCCTTCTCCTTCCTGGAATAAGTTCCTAAAGACTTCACAATCCAAGGCTACTAGTGTCTTTAATTGCAACCTTTCTTTTAACATTTATCTATGTGTGTACATGCTTTTGTACTAAGGGGTATGGGTGAAAGAAGGTAACTTGTGGAAGTTGGTATATTCCTTCAACAATACAGGTTCTATGGAGATCGACTCAGGCTGTTAGGGATGGTGGAAAGTACCCAACTCACTGAGCGACCTTGCCAGCCCCCTCTCTCCCTTCCTTATGGAGGCCATTTGTAACTCTACTGCCAAGTTAGCTTTTTCAAAGATTGGCCAGATTTCACGAATCATCTTCCTGCTTGTCAGGTTAAAGGTGAGTAAAGGTGGAGGGGAACAGAGAATGCAGCCAATAAATGTCTTAGAAGACGCATAGAAAACACACTGACTGGAGAATATATGTATTTTTTTCATGTGATTATTTAGAAGAAGTTTTGCTTTGTTTGTATCAATTAACCGATTGAGTATGATGAACGAGAGTGACATTTGTATTTAATTTAAAATAATATTTAAAGAAAACCCTCAGATTTGCAGCTGGTTCCAGGAACTTAACTCCAGCTGGTGCTAATAATTGCCTGCTCCTTCCAGCTTGTTCTGCCCAGATCCAAAACCAGATGACAGCTCTATTGACATCAGTGACATCTTTGTCCCACAAGTGGCATTTTTTTGTTGTTGTTGTTGTGGTTGTTTTTGTCTTTTTGCTTCCACTTTTGATGTTGAGTCTACCTGGGGAGGTTATTACTGTCACCTGAGATAGATCACATGATCTATATCTTTGACCCCTGTCCCTATAGTACCAGAGGGCCCTTGATTCTAGACAGCAACCCGGACACATACCACGTAGTTTCTTTCTAAGTCACTTTTCAACACTCCTCATATTGATGTGAAGGGTTATTTACTCTCCCAACTCAGAAATGCATCTGGCAGAGCCATTTGGCACACAGAGTCCTGCCCTTGTCCACTGCCTTCCCTGGATCTTGGCATTAACTTAGAGCCAGCTATGTGATCAAAGCCAGTCTCACTAATGACCCAGTATTAGCCTGTTTCCTTAGGGACATGATGAGTACTCATAGAACATGAAGTTTCAGAAGGAGGGAGGATAAAATTCTTTGGAACTGACATGGAACCAATGCTGTAAAGATGCTGAAAGGAAACCACTTGGGAATGGAGATGTGGCACAGTGGTTAAGTATACTTTCTGTTCTATCTAGAGGATCTGAGTTTGATTCTAAACACCAACAGCAGACAACACACTACCACCTGAAACTTCAGCTTCAGAGACAGTGACACCTTCCTTTTGCTTCCATGGGCACCCAAACACATGTGGCAGACACACAGTCACAGACAATTAGCATAAAGAAGTGCAATAAAAATAAAATCTTTAAAATATCCTTTACCGGAGCCATTACAAGGTCCCTTTCAATTATTGGAGGTCAGGCCTCTATCCCCGCCTTTGCAAGAATAGAATCGCCAAGGACCTTCTATATATACTTAGAGAAGGGAGGAGATGTCAGGAGCAGCCCTGCATATACACTAAAGGCCTAAAATCAGCCATAGGCCTAAAGTCAGCAATAGGCCTGACATATATGCATGCTAACACAAAGTCTTGGGTCTCTGTGGAAAAACACTGAAACAGAAGGCTATAAGCTATTGTAAACAGGCAGCTTCTGTGGAAATTTACCGGACCTAGTAGTCATAGGTCTTATAAATAGGCAGCCTCAGTGGACAGTACCAACTTAGATAAGGACAAGTGAATCATAGGCAGAGCCATGGTGATCTGTCCCCTGAACCTACACCCAGCTGATACCCTGTTCTGAAAGGTATCTGTACTCTCCCTGAACATCTATGCTCCGGTGCCATTCCCTTCCCCACATCCTGCCTTTTTGTGTTTATAACCTCTGTTTAAATAAGCAAATTACGATGTGATTTAAATAACTAACTAAACAAAAAAATAAATAATAATAAATAAAAACCTGAATGATATTTAGTCGGATTTATTGTTCTTCAAAACCACAATGAATTGCAGAACTTTTGAAATGTGAGGATGAATTGTTCCATTGGAAAGAGCATCACCAAATCACACAAATATCTGTCAAATAACTTCTCTGACAAAGAGACGGTCCAATAGAGTGTTTGGTGCGTCATTGTCTTCTTCAGTATTAGTCATTAGAGGTGGTGGCTGACACAATTTGAGATTCCTAGGAACTATACTTACAGTTTACACCTTCTCTGCTTTAGAGAGGAGAAAACTGATACTTGGAAAAGAATTTCGAATGAGGCACCAGTTAGTAGTTTTCAAAGCCAGAAGTCAGGGTGGCTAGTCATTTTGGTTTGCTCAGAACTGTCCTGGAGGTAGCACTGAATGCTTTGTATAATCTCTGGACCCTGTGAAGACAGGAGGACAATAGGTTCCCTTTCAAATGAACCTAAATCTTTAAAATCTGGGAACAATTTTTTCTCTGTTTTATCTAGCTTTTATTGGGTCTTCAGAGTTTAACAATATTCCTATAAAGCCATTCAGTTGAAGAACTATTAAACTATTGATATTCATCTGTTGGAAAGAGAAACAGTGACCAATCCAAAGCTCTTAGATCAGTGAATTCTAAGACATCTTACTTTTAATGTACCAGGACATTTTCCTGACTCTCTGCATTTCTTTTTGTCCAGCTTAGTCTGGTCACAGTCTCTACAGAAGATCCCTCTTGACTCTCATTAACTCTATGCTGTAGAGACTTGGCTTCCTCAGGCTGGGATGAATTTGCTCAATTACAGCACATGCTCAACAAACAAATAAACAAACAAATAATATTTACTTTATTGGATGTCACCCTTTCAACTCACTTGAATAGCCTGCAAGTAGCTTGTTTGAATTTATTTCAGAAACACAACAAAAATATTGACCTTTTGAAAACAAACAAAAGTGATTGTATTAATTCTTCCTGCAACATTTTGGAGCATTGTAACAATACTCATTTCTGGCATCAAAGGTGTTTTGATTCAATGTGGATTAAGTTCTTTTCATATTTTTTTTCAGCATAACCTGGAGGGAGGTAGACAACCTGTTAAAATTTACTTATTTTATCTGTGTGAGTATTTAGCCCACATGTACGTATGTACACTACCTGCATGAGGAAGTCAGAAAAGCATGTTGGAGCCTCTGGAAGTAGATTATAGATGGTTTTGAGCCACCATCCGGTGTCCTCTGCAAAAGCAGCATATGCACTCTCTCTCTATTGCTTGTCCCCTCCATTTAGAGGTGAGAAGGGTTTATTTTAGCTCACAGATTGAGGGTACACTCCATCATGGTGGGGAGGGCATGACAGCAGGAGTGTGTGGCAGCTTAGCTTATCCATTGCATCAACAGTTAGGAAGGAGAGAAAAGAGAGAGAGAGAGAGAAGAGAGAGAGGAGAGAGAGAGAGAGAGAGAAGAAAGGGAGAGAGATACAGAGTGAGAGATAGAAACAGAGAGACAGAGAAATGGAAAGAGAGGGAGGACAGAGAGGGAGATACAGGGAGAATGGAATAGACAGGAAGAGGAAAGAGAGACACACACAGAGTTGGACGAGAGAGAGAGAGAGAGAGAGAGAGAGAGAGAGAGAGGTAGGCATGTCATGTCACCAGCTTTCTCAATACATTCAGGGTGCTACTGAAAGAGCATGTTTTCTTACCTCTGTGAACTCAATCTAGAAACTATTTCAAAGATCTGCCTAGAAGTTTAATCTCCTAGGTGATCCTACAGCCAGTCAAATTGACATTAACTATACTATGCTCTCAATGATTGGCTATGGGTCCTACGTTCCCTAGAATGCTTGGGTTCCTCCTAGGAGGCTATACGATGGTTGTAATTATGTGAAGTTATTACAGGACCATGCCTGGAGAGCTTTGGAAACTACTGATGTCTGTCCCATGTAGTGAAAGCAAGACACAAGACTAACCGGAGACTGGTCTAGTGGCATAGACCTCCAATTCCAAGCTACTGTAGAGGTTGGGCAGGAGTTCAAAGCCTGTCTGAGCTATAGAGTGAGTTTAAGGTCATGATGAGAAACTTAAGGATACTTATGAACAAACTGCCGAATTGGATGGAGAAAATGTTATGGGGCCTCAATACTACATAAAGAAGTACAGGCAACTGAGGAAAGCTGGGAGCAGGAGGGGTGGTCCTCCCCAGGGAAGAGCACACCAATTGGTTCTTCAGTGCCAAGGGTCATCCCGAAGACATGCATACAAGTAATATATAGGCTCAACAGGTTATATTTAGGAATGTATATGTATATGTAAATATATTCAATAACAATCAATGAAAAAAGAAGCCCTAGATTTAAAGGAGAGTGGGGAAGTGTATATGGGAAGAGTTGGAATCTGTACTTTAGAGGGAGGAAAGGGAAGAGAGAAATTCAGTTACAATTTCAAAAATAAGCAAAAGAAAACACTTAAAAAAAAAAAGGTAAACTTTAAAATTTGTTCCATTCTGTTTTTGAAGCACCACCACAACCGTTTTATGAATTCAGAAGAAAGTGGACACTCTCCAAAGTACAAGACAGGCAGTTTCCTTTCTATGGTGATGCTAACACACCTTGGAGAGGGTCCATGGCAAGCTCAGCTCAGTAACCACGACAATAGTGTTCAACATTCTTCCTGGGAACACCTTCATCTTTACGTCTTCACTAGCAATAGAGATGATCAGATTCTGTAACATCAGTTTGCTGTACTGTCAGTTCTACTTCACACTGTTATCTCAGGGTTTTGTACTTTTTCATCTCAAGTTTTTGTAGTTTTCATTTTGTTTTAATGATTTATTTATTTATTTATTTTATGTATATAAGTACACTATTGCTCTCTTCAGACACACCAGAAGAGGCCATCAGACCCCATTACAGATGGTTGTGAGCCACCATGTGGTTGCTGGAAATTGAACTCAGGACCTCTGGAAGAGCAGTCAGTGCTCTTAACCACTGAGCTATCTCTCCAGCCCATTTTTGTACTTTTCAAAAGCTAGTATGTCTTATGTTTGCTGTTTAAATTCTAGACCATGCCAACATAGATTCAGGACTAGAATGATTGCAAAAATTTTCTTAAGGAGAACAATCTCATGTCTCCTCCTCTCTTTCTGCTAATGCAGCTGAAAACATGTTCATGGAGAGGTGCTGGGAATTAGGTGTCTCTAAAAAGGCTTCCAGCACATCTGTAATGGGTATTTCTGAGTGCTGGGCACTGGATTAGAGTTGTAGAAAATACAACCCTTTTTTCCTTTGTGGACATTCTAACTGATGGCGGAGTGGTAGTAGTGAGAATATTCATACAAGTCTACTTTACAGAGATGCCCCAAATACATCTAAGGGTTATCACATGCCTACTAGTTGCCAAGAACTTTACTAGCACCCCAAAAGGTAGAGATGGATATAATGAGGTCCTTATTCTTAAGAAATATTTAAAGCAAGAATCTTGGTGCAGCCTAACAATAATTATTAGACAGCATGGTAAACATAATACAGGAGAAGATGAATGATCTTGCAGCAAACACAGAGGGAGCAGGGCCTCAGGCAACTGTAGAGACAATATAAAAAAGATTGACAGTCGGCAGAAAACGTGCTTCAAAGGGGACAAAGCATTTCCCAAGGCCGAGTTCAGCTGGTTAACCTTGAAGAGAGATCAGCGCGAGACCAGAGGGAGGAGGAAGAGTGCAGCCTTGGACAAGGCTCACATGCTTGTATGCACACTGTCTGCTAGTACATAGCCTGCATCTGTCAACTCTTCTAGATTTGTTCCTGCCCCATTGAACCAAGGAATGAGTTTTAGGGTCTCACTCCATGGCTGCTCATGTATATATTTTTTCGGTTCCCATCCATTCCCCTGAGCGAGAATCCCCACAGTTTCTTCAGCTGTCAGACTCTCTTGCCTTCCTCCTTACACGCTCCAGAGGTAGCTTTCCCTGTTTTGTCTTGGGGCCTTGTCTGATGTTTCTGAAGCTGTGCACATTTTTGAAAACCTGGAGCCAGGCATTCATGCCTGAGGAAAGTTGGCAGGACTCGGGGTTGTGTACATTAATGACGCTGGACCCTTTGTCCCTCCCTTTGACACTTTTGCCCACAGACAGAGATCGGAGGTCAGTGATAAACTGGTTGGGTAGAAGTAAATTCCAGAGACAGGAAATGTTTTGAACTGATGAATATGTGCAGTAGGCATTAGTTTGCATCTTACACTGGTGCTTCTTATGTGTGTATTCCCTCTATACATTTCAAGAAAAATATTAAGATGTAGAACTTAAAGCTGACTATAATACATTATAAAATCTTCCTGAGTGAAAGAACTGTAAATCCCACAACTGTGAATTTTGTCAACAGTTACCTGGATCTGTTCTGTTCAAATGATACCAGGACATAGGTTTTCCAACAGATCTCTGTAAGAATGTCACATCTTTGGGGACCACAGCATCTAGTGGTCATTTCTATTTGACATCTAAGTTTCTAAGGGAAAAACATTTCCATTAAAATGCAGCAGGCTTAGATTCTTAAAATCCTTAAAAATAAAAGTGAGGACATATGGAATTGACAGCAGGGCTCAGGTTTTGAGTCTAAGTTAGGAAGGACATGGGGTGTCTGGAGTCAGGCCCTGCTGAAGATCTGCCAGCACCCCTCTGCTCTGGAGTGGGGTGATGCTTTCTTCCAGAAATGAGGGTGGTTCTGTGTTCTATGCCTATGTAGCATTACCGAGTAGAGACAGCAAGCATGGTTTCTTTATTATTTAATTATTTAAGCATTAAAGAACAAAAGTATTTGTTGAACCCCAGTACCCCAATCCAAAAATTGCCTTTGTTTTCCAGGCTCTCTCCAAAGCTTTATTCCCAAGTGTATGTTTTTAAATGTTGCTACTGCATTGCATGTATAATTTGATGGCTTGCTTTTCATTCCTTACTAACATTATTTCAGAGAAATGTCCTATGTTGTTGCAGAGGCTTTATATGTTAGGTGACTGAAGAATTCTGCATAGGGTGATGCTTTATGATATATAGGCCAATTCCCTTGATGGTGGGCATTTTGGACAGTGTATCTGGACTTTGCTGCTTCATGGGTTCTTCTTTTTTCCAACTCTTTACTACCCTGGTTTCACCTCACTAGATTTAGAAACAAGAAGGATAGAGGAGGATAAGGAAAGGGAAAGAGAGAGAGATGGAGAGAGAGAGAGATAGAACTGAATCCGATTTCTTCTTTGAGCATGACTAACCACAACTGCCTCCCCTGGATAACCACCAACCACCAACCATGTCTATAGGGGCTTTAGCATTCATAGATCTTCTGAAAAGTTCCCAGAATTCCAAACTTCACACAATCACAGAAACTGTCTGCAGCTGGCAAAATTTCACCTGTGCTAGAGCAGGAGACAAATCCTTGTTAGCTGCTGTGGATAACTGCAGTAGCCCCATATCCTGCACCTGGGATTTAAATGAAAGCACATTCTTATAATATTTCTGTGTTTTTAAAGAAACCAAAATTCCAGAATACTCACTATAGGACAGTGAGATTTAAATGAAATTCTTTAAAAAAAAATTTAAAAAACGTTAAAATCATCATCATTATCATCATTATTGTATGTGGTATGTATGGCTAAATGCATGTCATGGTAATTATGTAAATATGGTAAATATGTGTAGACTAGAGGATAATTTTGGGAGGATCAGTCTTTTCCTTTCCCTTTGTTGAAATGTGTTCTGTCTCACTCTGTTATGCTTGCTATGTACTCTAGGCTAGGTGACCCACGAACATTTAGGCAATTATCTTATCTCTGTTTCCCATCTTGTCATAGGAGTGCTGAGATTACAACTCTGTGTCACTGCATCAGGCATTTTTATCAGACTTCTGCTCCAGCAGATCTCACAGCTGTGTGGGTCAAGATGAGAAGGGAAAAGCAAATCCACGCACACCAAAATTAGATGTCAAGAATCGTGGGGACAGAAGGCCAAAAATTAAGTCTGTGAGGTAGAGACTTGCTTAGGGACCAGGGTTAGAGTCTAGGCTAATGTTTCTCTGTTCCTTTCTCCCATTAGCCTTTCCCCTGTGTCTTCTCAACTGTTTCAAAATTTGCTTGAAGAAAGGAGTCATTTGAGGACCTAGTGAAAGTCTCTAGCAAAAGCTATTTTGGTTTTGCACCAGTATTAAGAAATATAAGTATAATCTCTTGGTGATATTGAGTAAAGCTAGAAGATATTTAGGAGAAGTTGAAGAGAGGAATAAAAAGTACTTGTAGACAATTTGGGCATATTTCTAGCAGAGTATATATATTACCATAGAGATACTTGTACATCCACATTTATTGCTGCTCTATTCACACTATCTAGGAAATGCGATCAGACCAGATGTCCACTAGTAGATGAGTGGGTAATAAAAATGCACCATGAAATTCTATATACTATGAAATTTTAGTCAACCTCAAAGATAAATGTTAATATGAGCTTTATAGGAAAATGGATGGACCTGGAAAAAATATCCTATGAAGGTTACCCAGACTCAGAGAGACAAAACATCATAATTTGCTCTTATAGGACAGTCCTAGCTTTATATGTGTACGTGTGTGTATGTGTGTGTGTATGATGCATATGTATACATATATACACATATACATTTATACACACACACACACACACACACACACACACATATATATATATATATATCAGAAAGGGAACCTGGCAAGGGGAGGAGGTAACTGGGTAATTGAACACATGTGACATAGAAGCAGATAAGAAGCCATTGGATGTGGAAGGGCAGGGGGAGAGGCAGGAGGTGGTGAGAAACAAATTATATTTATTTGAAATTGCCACAGTGAAACCTAATACTTTGTCTGCTAATTAAACTTTAAAATTAGAAGAAAATGCTTGTGGGCAGTGGGTTTGTTTGTATACCTAAAGTCACACACATCATGGGTCCACACTGAGTGTGCCTGAAGGGACAATTTCCTTCTGTTCTTCCCAGATCAAGGTAGAGAAACTAACTGCATGAATCAACATATACTATTTAGCAATTATGAGCGACAACCATGTATGAGAATGTTCTTATACCTTTGTCTACCAGACAATCAGCTCTTCAGACAATGTTCATTGGACAGTTGGTGTTCATGAAATCACTTCTATTCTAGTATGGTCAGAGGTTACCACAATTAGAAGATGAAATTGAAGTTATTACAATTGAGGATAAACTGAGTTATATAAGACTTTTTGCACAGAAGAGGTAGTTGCAAATAATGATCAAATAAAGCTTATTTGGAAAACTTAAAAGAGTGTTTCAGGTCCAAATATAGGCTAGGCAACTAAGAGATATGACAGAAAAACTTGTTAAAGAATGATTCAATTATCATAAGCCAAAGAGCCATCAGGAAGAAGGGCCTGGTGACTTCAGTTAGCATTTGCCACCGACAGTAAGGAAAAATCCCTTTAGTAGCTCTCCTCTATGTCAGCCTACTTCCTGATGTGACTCTGTTCTGAATTCAAAGCTCCTTTTGAGCATTGGCAGACATGAGCAAGTCCTCAGAGCTCAAACATGGCTGCTCTAACTTAACCATGTGGTCTCTCAGCCTGTAGGCATCTGCTCTGCAGGAGGTATGGTTGCCATGAGACAGGGGCATCCAGACAGACAACTGTCACTCACCACCCTATGCCAGGCACTGTGCAGCTCACTTTGCAGGTAGCAGAGATTCACTTCCTTGCATTGCACATTAGGTAAGTGGTGACCAAGGCTACTCAGTTCCGCTAAGGTCACAGGGTAAATTGAACAGATCTGGAGAGGAAGCCGGAGCCGTCTGCGGGGAAAATGTAGCGTCTATTTTCTTGCGCTTCCATTTAATCTGTTCTCTTTGCTCCTCACTTCTATTCCTCTCACTCTTCAGTGAAAATCCATTCTAAATTTATTTTCCAGGAGCAGCTCTCTGAGCCTGAGCCCACGCAGAGCTTTATGCTATGTGGCCTTGCCTCAGAGCCACCAAGCATGTGTGACCACACCCCTCTCACGTTCCCAAGTCACAGCTTGCGTACCCAATTCTGTCATTTTTATTTTAAATTAATCCTCTTCTAGCTCTTAAAATAAAACAAAACCGTGGGGCTGGAGAGAATGCTCACGGGTTATGAGCACTTTATCTTCAAGAGAACCCAAGTTCAGCTCCTCACACCCAGGCATCTAACAGCTCTATAAGTCCAGATCCAAGGGATGCTATGCCCTTTATTGGCCTTTGTGTACATCCTGTATATAAACCAACCTCCCAAACACACACACACACACATACACACACACACACACACACACAGACACACAGACACACACAGCATCACACCAATAAAAATAAAACAAGAAACAAATCATTTAGAAAGCTTTGTTCCCTGAGGTCTTTGTTGCTAAGAGTATTGAAGAGACGCGTCATTTGAGCAAGGCCACCTAGTCCAGAAAGATATTTTCCGTTTTAAATGAAATACTGTACAAGAAAAACACTGCTCACTAAGCCCTTACATGTCATTGACTATTGTTTTGTTATATGGACAATCTTGGAAGAATATGAATATAGTATGAAATATTATAATGTGAAATATATACTATGAATATTATAATATGAATATTGCATGAAATATTGTAATATGAAATATTGTGATGAAAAACAAGTCCCCTGGAAAGGAAATGCTTACTCAAACCTCGATGGTTTTCCATGGCGTTCTTTCAACTGTTGTCTCTGTTGGGAGCACTGTTCAATCTTCTGTGCATGCTCTCCTGTCTGAGCCTCTGGGCTTGTGTCTAATCTTGGAGCACGCTCTTCAGTAGGTAATGAGCAGTGCACGTTGTGAGTTTTGGTTCAAGGTCTCTTCTGCATGGGTAGAAATACCATGCAAATATAGAACTGCTAATTGGTTTGCAGGGGGTTAAGTTTGGTCCATTTTCCAGTGAGGCTCAATCCTCCCTGTAGCTGCCCATCTTGTGTGCTTAGGGACAGATCTGGGACAGAGCATCATGTCAACATAAACACTTTTCTCTTTTCATCAGAGGGGCTTTTAAGCCCAGGTGTTTGAAACAGAATGCTTGCCCTTTTAAAAAGCTCACCAACCGGTTAGGTCTTGGGAAGGATTTGTGGATAATATTCAAAAAAGAAGGTAAAGCAGAAGCTGTTTGTTAGACATCACTGTTAGCAAAACAGCTCTGTGAGTACAGAGATCTGCTCGACTGAAGAGTAGGCTGCTTTGCCTCAAAAGTAAAATTACTGAACCTGTTAGAAGTACCCTGAGATTGAGAAAT
The DNA here is from genome assembly GCA_021653895.1 of Mastomys natalensis. Taxonomy (NCBI): domain Eukaryota; kingdom Metazoa; phylum Chordata; class Mammalia; order Rodentia; family Muridae; genus Mastomys; species Mastomys natalensis. The sequence goes on along the minus strand of JAJTUV010001463.1, from coordinate 21,344 downwards.
AACAGCTCCCTGTGTCTCCAAGCCCTCGCATCGATCTGTGCATGAAAACAAATTAGAAGTGACACTTTTCTCCACAACAGAGCAGACTTTTCATTCCTTAGTATAACCCCAATGTCAGACCTAGAGAGAAAGGAGAGCCTGTGGGTGTGGGGCTTTCCTGGGCTCTAAGTTTGCAATGTTTCCATGGGAACTTCCTCGAATTAGGAGTCAGTCCCGTGAGATGTCTACGAGGTGGCAAATCACATCATTGATGCTTCAGGATCTAATCACAGTCAGCAGAGTTCCTGTGGGACCAAGCAGTCATTGCTTCCTGGTCATCCCCACGTGGTATAGATGGCCTGGTCTACACCAAGTCCACCATTACAACTGTTGGTTTCTGAGCTGCAGTTAACAAAGCATTCCTTCCCTATAGTAATCCGAAAATCTCTAATTCCATTCAATCTTAATAGGACCAAACCATGCACTTAGAATGGGTGAGGTACAAATTTTGTGTTATAGAAAACAACCCTGCCTGCCTCTGCCTCTCAAGTACTAGGACTCAAAGCATATACCACCATGCCTGGCTCAATTTTTCATTAATAATTAATTTTTTATATAGCATATTCTGATCATCTTCTTTTCCCACTGACATCTCCCCCAGGTTATCTTCACTTCCTTACTCACCCAACTTCATATTCTCTCTCTCTCTGTCTCTCTCTCTCTTTCTCTCTCTCTCTTTCTCTCTCTCTCTTTCTCTGTCAAAAAATACAAAAATGAAAATCAAACAGTAAAAACTCAACAAGACAAAAATATCTATCCCAAACAAAACAAAAAGCACACATACAGAAAAACATGAAGTCAATTTTGTATCGGTCAAGTACTCTTGGCCATGGGTAATACCTTCAAGTGTGATTGATATACCCAGAGACATTCCATGGAAGATAACTGATTTTTCATTTCACAGAAGGTATGAATTGCAAATTGCTTCTTGGTTTGAGGTGTGACTTTGTGTCTACTTCCTTTTCTTCTTTTTTAAAACTAATTTTTATTTATTCACTTTGCATCTAAATCGCTACCTGCCCCCTTCTGGTCACCCTTCCTTCCTTCTCCTCTTGGATATCCCCCCCCACACACATCATATCTCTGTAGGGCTAAGTACTTCCTCTCCCACTGAGGCCAGACGAAGCAGCCCAGCTAGAAGAACATATCCCACAGACAGGTAACAGCTTTGGGGATAGCCCCTGCTCCAGTTGTTTGGGACTAACATGAAGACCGAACTGCACATCTGCTACATATGAGGTATTTGTGTGTGTGTGGGCTAGGTCCAGCCTGTGTATTCTCTTGGGTTGGTGGTTTCATCTCTGAGAGCCCCAAGGGTCCAGGTTAGTTGACTCTGTTGGTCTTCCTGTGGCGTTCCTATCACCATTGGGGTCTACAGTCCTTTCCCCAACTCTTCCCTAATAGTCCCTAAGTTTCATCCACTGTTTGGTTGTGAGTCCTTGCCTCCATCTGAGTCAGCTCCTGGGTGGAGCCTCTCAGAGGACAGCCATGCTAGACTCTTGTCTGCAAGCATAGCAGAGTATCTTTAATAGTGTCAGGGATTGGTGCTTGCCCATGGGATGTGTCTTTAGTTGGGCCAGTTATTGCTGAGCGCTGGTTCCTCTTCCAGAAAACCCAGGTTCAATTCCCAGGATCTGCCTGGTGACTCTTAAACCTTCTTCTTGATAGTAGGATTTTGTCTGCTTTGATCCTCTACAATGCTGTCACAGTCTCCAAGAGTTCATTTTGCATCAATCCTATTGAGTCTGGAAGACTCTCCATGGAGTCATCCACCACCTCTGGCTCTTACAATTTTTTTGCTTGCTCTTCTGCAGAGATCCCTGAGCACTGAGATACCATTTAGGGATGAGGGTTCCAAAGTCTCCAATTCTCTGCACATTGTCCGGTTATATAGGTCTCTGTGTTAATCCCCATCTACTACAAGAAGAAGCTTTCTGATGTGGGTTGATTGAGTAACTGACCTATGGGTATAGTAGTATGTTGCCAGGAGTCATTTTATTATCATTTTCCTTTAGCAGAATAATAGTAGTAGGTTTTCCCTTAAGCAAAAGATCTATCTAGGCTCAGTTTCTGGGTCATTTAAACAATGTCCAGTATAGGTCCTATCTTATGGAGTGGGCCTTAAATCCAAAATCATTAGTTACTCCCAAGGCATTTGTACAACTAGATCCAGTGGATCCTATAGGCATGGCACTGCTGCGGGTCCCATGTGACATTGATGATTACTATTCTCCTCTGATAGTATACAAGGTTCCTTTTAGCCCCTTGAATGCTAGGCAATAGGGATGAAGCTCCTAGTTGCACACTAGCTAGATTTTTCCATAGACGTAAGTAAGTTGTGTCTTCAGCAATAGGGCACTATCATCAGGCAATGGAGAGTAACTCATAGCCTTGGTAGTAGCCTGAGATGTTCAAAAGACTATGTGAGACCTCTTTGTCCAATGACTCAAGATGATAGAACCCATTCTTGGCATGGGAAGGTTTTATTTGGTAGCATATAAGATGTCTAATTGGTTCACTGTCAACCCCATTATATGGCATATATTTTCCTTTTGCATGTATATATATTTTAGGAAGCTTCTAGGGTACTAGATTTTCATATGGCTTTTCATAATGTCATTTAGTTGTCCCTCCCCATATTGGCTCTTCTACTGTGCCCTGCAGCCTCTCTCCCCATTTAATCCTTCTAGTCTAGCATCCCTTTCTCTTTATAGAGATATATTTTATGTTCCCTACTTTAGAGGATCCCCTTTCCCAGATGGTACCTTATTATTCATCTAAGCTCTATGGTCATTCAGATTTACATATGGCTAAAGCTAATAGACACGTAAGAGAAAACATGCAATTTTCCCCATCTTGATTACTTCACTTAGGATAAGTTTTTGTTTTTCCTAGTTCTATCCATTTGCCTATAAGTTTTATTTATTTCTCTTTTTTCCTTCCTTACTTCTTTTCTCTTTCTGCTTTTCTTCCTTTCTTTCCTACTTCCTTTCTTCCTGCCCACCCCTCTGTTTCCTTCCTTTTCTCTTTTCTTTTTCCTTTGAGACAGGGTCTAACCACATAGCACTGACTGTCTTACAACTCACTATGTAGATCAGGCTGGCCTTGAATTCATAAAGATCTACCTATCTCTGACTCTGGAGTGCTGGGATTAAAGGCACAGATTTCTGCCATCCCCAGCCAAATTCCATTTTTGTTACCATCTGAATAATAGTCCACTGTGGAAATATATCACATTTTTTATTATTCACCAGTTGATGTACATCTAGGTTGTTGTGAATAGAGCAGACATGAGCATGGGTGAGCAAGTATCTCTACAGTAGGATGTAGAGACCCTTGAGTATATGCCTAAGAGGGAAATAGTTGGACTTTGAGATAGATCTATTCTCAACTCTTCTAAACTTTTTCCCATAGTGGCTGGACCAGTTTGCACTTCCACCAGCAATAGGAAAGTGTTTCCTCTTCCCTGCATCCTTGCCAACATGTGTATTATTGTCTTACTCATCTTGGCCATTTTGATTAAGGTAAGCTGAAATCTGCAAGTAGGTTTTTGATTTTTTGTGAGACAAGATCTCTCTATATAGTCCTGACTTTCCTGGAGTTTGATAGATAGACCAGGCTGGCCTCAAACTATGTTCTCCCTGGGTCTGCTTCCTCAGTGCCAGGATTTACATTTCCAACACTATGCCTGGCTTCCAAGTAGCTTTCAATTTGCATTTCCTTACTGGCTAAAGGTGTTGGGCACTTTCAAAAGTATTTTTAACCATGTGTGTTTCATCTTTTGAAAATTCTGTTTTGTTCTATATTCTATTTTTAATTTGGTTATTTGTTTTTGTGATAGCTTTTTTTAAAATTCTTTATATATTCTGAATACTAACTCTTTATTAGATGTACAATTGTTAAAGTAACTTTCTCATTCAGTAGCTGCTGTTTTGCTTGAATGGCAGCCTTCACTATACAGAAGGATTTTTAACTTCATGCAGTCTTTTTTATTAATAGATTTTTTTTTTTAATGCTTGTGCTATGAGCATCTTGCTCAGAAAATCCTTTCATGTGCCTATGAGTGCAATAGGATTCCACTTTCGCTCTTATCAGATTCAGAGTACCTGGCCTTATGCTGAGGTCCTTGGTCCATTTGTAGTTGAGTTTTGTGCAGGGTGATCTACTTTCATTATTTTATGCGTAGCCAGCCATTTTCATCTGCTCCATTTCTTGAAGATGCTGTCTTTTCTTCAGTGTATAATTTTGGCTTCTTTGCAAAAGAAAAAAACATCTTGGCTCAAAGTTTTTTCCCCCTCTGAGTGAGTGTTATGCTCAGGAGAACTTTCTGAGACTCTTGATCTAAGCAGTCTCTTTGTCCTCTTAATAGAACTCTTAGTTCTTAGTATTCTCTGATATTGTTTTTTTCTATGTATATATCTATTTCTTGTCTATTCCTCCCGCTAGGATGTCAGTTTCCTAGTTCAAAGGATGCATTTGGTCTTATTATCTGTCCTTGTAACTCTTGCTGCTGGCTGCAGTGGGCATTTGTTGGGAGAATGACAGATGAATTAATGAAGGAGTAGAAACGATGCCCTGAACTAGTGCTGCAGAGGTGGTGGAACAGTCGGTTCTGAAGATTCAAGAGTAGAGGCTGGAAACCGAGTCCAGAAGGCAGTAGAAGTGATTGCGAGCTATGCGTACTGCTCCAATGTTTCAGCCCCATCCCTAACCTAGCTTATGGCCACCTTGGGTGTAGGTGAGGCCGAGGAGCAAGACTATAATCACATTCTCTTGTTGCCTGAATGGCCTGACAGTCTTCAAATCACACTTTCCCTTCTGCTCGAGCTGCCTGGATCTCTGCCTCTCAACCTGGGTTACAAAGAAATAAAATCCTCTCCTGTCATTTACACATTCGTGACAGTGAGGGCAGGTCTGGGGTTTATAGAAGAACGCTCGCAATTATCACCGCGTCTCACTAAGATGCTGGCAATTTTATTGATTTTTTTTTTTTTAAGGATGAAAATGTTTATCCATTGTTTTTGCTTTAATCTGCGGGCATTTCATAAAACACCGTTTTCCCCCATGGCTTGATCTTCCAGAGCCAGGCCTGTTTTTAATTCAGACCTTAACCTTTGCTTTGACACTTTATCTTCTCCTCCCAGACCCAAGAGATTCATCCTTGCGTGTGTGTGTGTGTGTGTGTGTGTGTGTGTGTCTGTGTGTGTGTGTGCAAACCTATTCAATGTTTAGGCTTTCTCCTATGGCAATAGTCACTGTCACCTGGACTAGTCTGCCTGCACCCACTCCAGCACAGTTGATGACCTGCCAACTTCCTCAAAGGCTCTCTTTAACTTTGCTTTGATTGTGACATGGGATCAGGGCCCGGGAGTCCTTACTGGGACCAGGCTGATCTCCAGCTCAGACAGATCCGTGCTTGGAAAGGAGATTACACACATAGCTGAGTAAGAGTTCTCCCTTGTTATTTTCTCAGAGGATTTTGTTCAATCCTTGAAGTCACAGGTTAGGCCAGGGAGCTTTCCCAGGCTTTCAGTGGAATGGAATAAAGTATGGTGTTGGATGTGTCCGTTAGAAACTCGTAAGATCTATTTTCAGCTTGAAGTTTGCTGCCATTATTTTATTTTCTGTTTTGCCAACTACACTGGGATGTGTTCTGATTTTAAGGTAGGCCGAAGGAGAAGCAGGTCTTACATGTGTCATTGAGTAGAAGGAAACCAAGAGACTTGAGTGCCTGTAAGCATTTAGTACTCAGGTGTGTAGAAGTCTGAGCGACCTCATGGAGAGATGGAAGGAATGAGTGAGAGTCTCATGACCCATGCTGGAAAGATGGCTTAGAGGTTAAGAGCACTGGCTGTTCTTCCAGAGGTCCTCAGTTCAATTCCTAGCAACCACATGGTGGCTCACAACCATCTATAATGAGATCTGGTGTCCCCTTCTGACATGCAGGCAGAACGCTGTCTACATAATAAATAAATAAATCCCCCTCCCCGCAAAAAAGAATTTCGAATATGATTCTGGTGAGGCATGGTGATACAGACCAGTAATCTCAGCAGTAAGAATTTGAGAGAGAAGGATAATGGGCTCAAAGCCAACCTACAATATAAAGTAAGACCTAGTCTCAGACAAAGCAACACAATTCTCAAACAAAAATGGATCTTGAAGGCAATGAGAAACAACTGAAGTATCAAGAGTCCAAATACTCTTTATATTTATAAAATATCACTCTTGTGACAAAGTGGACTATTGATCAGAGAGGGTAATATGAAGGGATAGAAGGATATACTAGAAAGTCAGGCAAAGGGCAAAGGAAACTTGAAGAGATTATGAACATTGAAATGGGAAAAAATGAATGACATTTTAGTTTCTCTTTGTTACATTTTATTATTATTTTTAAAATAGGCTTTGTGTTTTAGAGCTGTTTCAGGTTCCAGAAAGAACCATGTAACACCACCACTTCATTCCATCTCTGTGTCATACATACAATGTTTCTGCTATTATTAATATCTTAAATTAGCTGGTATATTTATTTTTATTTAGTTTTAATTTTTGGCAACTTCGTAAGTGTATAGAGCATATTGTGATCATATGCATTCCAATTGTCCTTCTTCATTTTACAGTATAGTATAGAAGACTGTTATTATCATGTCCATTTAACCAAACATTGATAGTAGATCTTCTTGCTTCCCCACCTGGGAGTCTATGACCTCTCTCACTACAAGCTTTTGGCCACGGTTGAAATACTAGGCATGCATTTACCCTGTGATCTGACATTCAGAACGAATAAGAAAATGGTTGATTAACCCCAGAGTGGTCATGTCACTGTTGCATTACTGCTATCTTGCCTGGCAAGTCAGTATTACAGCATCAGACGTCTCAGCTGAGGAAGACTTTCAATGGGTTTTCTTCCCCAGCAGCCGCCATAACAGCCCCTGGTACTATGAACATTAGCCATGAGGAAGAAGCCTTCCCTCTCCATCCTAGCATTATTTTTGTGTGTGTTCTGTATCTAAAGTGTATGGTGTCTTTAACAATAAGGTCCTGCTGTCTAGTTTTGGTGACCAACTAAGCACAGTAACATTGACGTGTATTATGTTGGGAAGTTCTGACAGTTCCCTGAGCAATAACTCATAGGGAGAGAGCTTGTACCTAGAACTAGAATGTTACGTTAAAAACCTATGACTCCTGGGAGCAGCATTATCCATCCATGTGAGGTAGTTCTGTTCAAACTCCTTTTCCTTTAACATATATTTTAGTTAGTTTTAACATATTTAGTTAGTTTAGTAGTGTAGTGGGTTTATATATGACTTCTTTAGTTGTGATTGGCCTTCTACCTCCTTTTCCCCATCCTACCTGTCCCATCCATGCTTAAACCTTTCCATCCCTAGCTTTCCCCCTTCTGTCTTCATAACACCTGTGTTCTACTGTCACATCCCCACACCCAAGCCTCCTCCCCATCCCAAAGCCCTTAGGGCTCTTTTCTTGTTTCCTGATCTCTATAGAGACTCCTAACTAAATACAAAAATCTAAATATTTGAATCTAGAATTCACATATGAGAGAGAATCTATAACATTTAGGTCCAAGTTATCTTACTAAGTACACTATTTTCTAATTCTATCCATTTTCCTGCATATTTTTTCTTTAGTATGGAATAGAATACCACTGTGTGAATTTACAACATTATTGTTATCCATCCATCAGTTAATGGCCATCTAGTCTGATCACATTATTTAGCTGTTGTGATTGGATCAGCTATGAACACAGATATGCAGTCTCTGTAATAGGACATAGACTTATTTGACAATGTGCTCAGGAGGGTATAGCTGTGGAATTGATAGTTTGAGTTTTAGCTTTTTTTGAGAAATCTTGGCCTTTTTTTGTGAGTGTAGTTTGTGGGGTTTATTTTAAAAATACTATTTATTCTTCAGAGCAGTTTAGAACTTGTGGCAAAATTGAGTGCACATATTAACAAGTGACCTCTGGCTCTCTTCTAATGACTAAAAATTTCTACATGAATATGACACTTTATTTAATTATATACCGAAGGACATCTTGGTTTTGAGATTTGAATTTGTGAATAAAGTTACAAAAAAGACTCATGTACTAACTTTTGTATAAATATAAATCTTCAACCCACTTGTTGACCCTTAGGCTGATACAACAACCTAAGACATTGCTTGTTGTGTCACATGGCAAGCTCATGTTTAGGCTTGTGAGAAACTATCCACTGCCTTCTCTCTGAATTCCTACTCCATTTGTATTGCCACCAGCGATGAATGAGAGTCAGCCCTGTAGCTTCACATTCTTGCCAGCATCTGTTGTGGTTTTTGCCATTCTGATGGCCATGTAGTTCTATTTTATTGTTTCAGTAATTTGCAATCCTTAAATGACATAGGATATTGAGCATCTTTTCATGCTAATTCACCATCTGTGTATCTACCAAAGCATACAGATGTTATGCCTGGTTTGAATTTTGTCATTTTTTTCCTGTTGAGTTTTATTGTTGTTTTTATTTTGGGAAAAGAGTGGGGAGAAGTTTGAAACTAGGTTGCTTGTAGCCCAGGCCTTCCTTGAACTCCTGATCCTCTTTCGTCTCCCAGATGCTGGGATTTTAGGTCTGCATCGCCACATTTGAATTGCTGAGCTTTAAAAGTTCTGGTTTGAATTGCAGTCCATCATTTGTGTGTTTTAAAGAGTATCTCTTTTTCTTTGTGGCTTCTTGTCTCATTCTCTATGACAAACATGATGGACAATGGAATTTGAAGATTTTACTCTTCATGGAAACTAACATCAGTTTTCTTTCATATTCCATGGTACTGGTGCCATGAAAACCATCCTCAAACCTAGACTTTCCTCCTATGTTACCTTTATATTGTTTGGGTCCATGATTTATGTTGTGTAAAGATTCCTTTTTTTTTTTTTTTTTTTGAATTAGATGTTCTAGCACTGCTTTGTAAAAATTGTCCTTTATTGACTCTATCTGCTCCTTTGTTAAAGGCCATTTGACTATTGGAGTGGATATTTAAAGGCTCATAAATCTGTTCCATTGATCTATCTGTCCATTCTTGTACCAATACCACAGCGTACTGATTACGGAAATTTTTTCCCAAGTTCAAAGGCAACTAATGATCGCCCTCTGACTGTTCAATATTGTATTGGCTACTCTCTTCCAAAACTATTATATTATTAATCTTTAATGCACACAAAGACCTTAACATCTATACATATCAATGTAATGTTTGATATATATTTATAGAGTGATGTTTAAATCAGATGTTAAGATAGTTATTTCTTTATACTACTTCTTTATGGTGACAAATTTCAAAATTCTCACTTTGAAATGTACAGGGTATACTTGCCATCCATAGGCAACATGCCGGGAGCCAACCTAACTCCATTTTGCACTTAGAATCCATTTAAAAAAGAATAGCTTTGAGTTTTGTTTTCCCTCAGCTATTTCTGAAAGCAGATGGCCAATGGTCACTGTGCCCTAAGGAATGTGGTTGCTGCACCCCGAGCCAGACAAAAACATCGGGGCTGCAAGATATCTGCTGTGGCAAAACGCCCAGCTTCTGTGAAATTCCTCCAAACACATTATCCCCTTCCCTGCCTGTATAAATTGCCTGGGAAAATAGAGCTCGACGGACCTCGATCAGAAAACTTGTCTTGGTCTCGTTCTTTGCATCTTCTGTTTCTTCCATTCTCTCCCCTTCTTTCTTAGGGTACCCCGTGGAAGCCCCCGCAGGCTGGGGCAGCAATATACTTTGAAAAACTACCCAAGAAATCCTTAACTGTATTAGTTAGGGTTTCTGTAACCCTACGGTTTCTGAAACATGTGCGCACGCAGACAGACGTGGTGTTGAAGAAGCTGAGAGTTTACATCTAGATCAGCAGGGAGTAGAAAGAGAATTGTGAGACAATAGGCCCGAGCATCCGATACCTCAAAGCTCACCCCTAGTGACCCACTTCCTCCAAAAATGCCACATCTATTCCCACAAGGCTAATAGTACTACTCCCTATGGTGCCTGCGACAGCCATTTTCTTTCAAACCACCACATTAACCATATCTAATAGAAAATGCCCGTGTACCAACTCTCCCCACCTCCCCACCATTGTCCTTGGCTCCTAGTAGACACCCTTTCACTCTTACCTCTGGGATATCAACAATTTTACAATCGCGTGAATGAGGTCAAACAGTGCTGGCATTTCTATGCCTGATTTATTACATTTAGCACAGTGATCTTTTATTTACTCATATTATCTCACATGATAGGAGTCCATCCTCTTCTGAATTATTCTTTGCACTTATTTATTTATTGTATATCTGTGTCCTATAGTGCATATGTAGAGGTCAGAGGTTAACTTGTGGTTGCCGGTTCTCTTTCCACCTTGGGGTTTGCCTGTATTGAACTCGGGTTGTTAGACTTGGTAGCAATCATGCTGGGCTACCTTGCTGGCCTAGGACTTCCGATTTTATATCCATGAAATATACATATCCTGCATGTGTGTATTCCTTTGTTTAATAGTTATTGGATACATAAGTTAAGTTGTTTTCCTTTCTTGACTCTTGTGAATAAGGCTGCAGTGGACAGTAGGGTTCAGATGTTCTACAACATGATTATTTTATTTTCTTTGAATTAATTCCTATGAGTAGGCAAATCATATGGTCTAGTTGTAGTTTTGATACTGTGCTCCACAATGAGCATACTAGTTTCCATTCCTGCTGACAGTGTATGGATGTTCGCTTTTATCCACATGCCCAGGGATTTTTTTGTATGTCAATCATTTTTACAAAAGTAGAGTGATTTTTCATTGTGGTTTTGATTTATATTTCCCTGATGGCTAGTAATAGTTAACATTTATGTATCTCCATTTGAATACTGTCTGTGCAGATTTATTGGTATTAAAAAGTTGCTGTTATGGAACTTTTTGGGAAATCCATAAATAATCTAGCTATCAATATACTGCTTTCAAATATTCCCATTCTGTACATTGTCACACTCTCAAATGAATGTCTCTGTTGCTTTATAGAAGCTATGTTTTTAAATGTATACAATTTTCTGCTTTTACTTTGAATTCCTCTATTTTTTTACTTTTCCACGTATGTTTTAGAATTGGTATATCAGTATCTAAAACTACTGGGAATTTGGTCAGTATTGCATTGGATCTACAGATAAGTTGTGGAGAACTGGTGAGAGCTGCCATTTGAACAATTGTTCTGTTACTTTCTATTTATTCTTTTTTGAACTGTTGGTTTGAATTTTATAGTTTTTCTCATTCACATCTTATATATACTCTGACAAATTTGTATCTTAGTTTTTTTAATTTTATTTTAAGGATGTTACTATAAATACCTGCATTACATTTACATTTTAATTGCTGTTGCATAAGAAAACAATTTCTGCACACTGACCCTTTCTCTCTATTGCATTTTGCTATGTCTAAAGGATACATTATTTGTTATTGATTCCTTTGGCATTTTCTACTTAGATCATCTCTTTACAAATAAAGACAGTTTTCTTTCTTTTCAATTTATATATGCTTAATTTCCATTTCTTATCTGAATTGCATTAGGTCAATTTACAGTATAATATTATACAGAAATGGTGAATTGTCCTTTGTTGTAAGGAGAAAGCAGTTAATTTTTGGTCTTCAAGTGTGATATTAAACATAGGGTTTTTATATGGTTTTTATATATGCTCTCTGAGGCCCCTATATTGCTAGTTTTCTGAGGGATTTTAAAATTATGAATGAGTGTTAGACCTGGCAAAATAATTCTATATCGGTTGATGCCAGCATACAAGTTATTTTCTTTTACCCAATGAATTGCAGCTTATAATTTGATATTTTAATACTGGTGCCATATTGCATAACTGAGACAAGTCTCATTTAGTTGTCATAAATCTTGTTGTATGTAGTGTCTGTATTTGATTGTTAATATTTTGATGATCACTTTTATATCTATAATAACAAAAGTTATTGATCTATAATTTTATGGTTTTAGTGATGGAGTAATGTGGGCCTCATAAATTGAAATGGAAGGTGTTTGCTTCTATTTTCTGGAATTTATTATAGAGAACTCAGATCAGTTTCTGTAGGAATTCTTCAGTAAAGCTATCTGGAAACAGAGTATCATTTCTTCAACTGTTTTGAAATCTAGACTGGACTCAAAATCATGATCTTCCTGCATCAGGCTTCTTATTGGGATTACTGGCCTGAGTCACTCTGTGTGTGTGTATGTGTGTTGTGTATGTATGTGAGTGTAGTGACTCTTGTATATGTTTTAACTCAATTTAGAATTTCTTGAAAACATATAGAGAAGTTGTACATACAATATGATATGAAAGAATTTTTTCTCCTAAATGGGTTGAGAGTAAATTTACTTGTTAATATTCCACCATTCTTGAACAATTTAAGCCATGTTTGAAACATACAAGGGCATCTTCTTTATTACATTATAGTTCAACCACATACATCGTGTTCCCAGACCCTAATAGTCAACAGTGCTAAGGAATATATATATTATAATATATATTATATTAATATTATATTATATACCTTTAATGCTCTGAGTCTCAGAAGACTTTTAAAATTTAGTCTTTTGAATATTGTTACAACCACTGAGTCTTTGATAATTCTTGGAAATGGACTAAATACATGTCATATTTTGATATGGCCATGAGCCTTTGGTAATGTTATGGGTTGAATATGAAATATCTCACCAAACTCATGTTTTGAATACATGGTCCATAGTGCCATTTTGTGAAGTGTGGCCCTGTCTTGACTGTCTTCACTCGAGGCTTCAAGCTTTGCTGGAACAGACTTCTGTCCTCCCGGCATCTTCAACATCATGAGATCCCTGCTGCACTGTAAGATTTGCCCTCAGAGCTTCACACATTGCCCTGCTGTGTTCTCCCTGACTTCTGAGGAATTCAGCCTTGGTACACATTACCTGGCTTCTCAGGATTTCCTTAAAAACTCTAGGTATAAGCTTCCATTATTCCATGACTCCTGCATGCAAAACTGGAAACTATATGGAGGATGTAAAGTTCTGATGCCAGCTTACACCACAGTCAGGCTTTCTTGGACTATACCAACAGTGACGTCTGAGTGGTTGATTGAACTTAGAAAAATTAATGTTTTATAATTTTGTACTCTGAAACCTTCAATGAGTGGCACTTGGTAAATTTCTAAAATTCCCTCAAGAGATCCTGTTGACTACTGTCACAGGTTAAGTGAGATAAGTCTAGAAGCATGCCCCATGTTCTGAAGAGGAACATAATCAGTGACTTGCCAAGTAGATGTAAGAGGTAGGGATGGTTGTGTGGACATAGTACATTGAAAGAAAAAAGGCGAACAGCTTATATGTTGCACTAAGAAATGAAAACAGACTTCCTATTGGAAGAGCTAGGACCAATTGAATTGGAATTGAGCACCAATTGAATTCTCTACTTTTCTTCCTAAGTTTTTTGTCTATGGTTTGTAGTCTGTGGCCTGTGTGTGTGTGTGTGTGTGTGTGTGTGTGTGTGAGAGAGAAGAGAGAGAGAGAGAGAGGAGAGAGAGAGAGAGAGAGAGAGGAATAATGTCTGTCCTTATTGATGATCTGTCCCTAACAAAGCCCTTTGCTTTTTTGTTTATTAAACAATGCTGAAAGTATGATACGAGAAGAGAATTATGGCTACTTTCCTACTAACTCTTTAATACAATGTTACAAGGGAATAAGTTACTTTACTGACCTCAACTGAACCATAATAGCATTCAAAATAGTGCACAGATATTATTAACCTGTGTCTAATGTTGATTCCAAGTTTAAGATGGATGTTTGTTTTGCTAAATGTTTCTTCTTCACTGTTAGATACTTTCAAATAATTACCACAATATAAAACATACACATATAAATTACATTTGGTCCGGACCTGAAAGAGTATATAACTTAAGATTAAAGCTATATATTACCTTAGGTTATAAAGGATGATTACATGGGAAATCTAAATCATCAAAAGGTTGGTTACATTGTTTTCTTAAAGATCAAACTTAAAGCAGGTTGCATACATAGATTAAATACATAGTTTTAAATTATCTCAAGGAATATTATTAACTTGGCTGCAAGGTTGGGCAAAGTTCAGTCTTATCAAATCAAGAGGTTATTTTTAGTGTTTTCAGAATAAATACATTACTAGAAGTTTATACAGAAAGTCAGTATGGCAGCTCTTTCAAGACTTTTGTGAAGGAAGAGAAGAGAACAGGAGGCCTCTTTCTCTGTGTGTGAATGTACGCATGTAGTCAAGGTTGATGAGGAATGATTTGCAAAGTATTTATGGAAAATGTTGACAATCTAGGGATACGGTAAGATTTCTGATGAATCTAAAGAACAATCATTTTATACTTGAAGGAAGACATAGAAAAGAATGACATGCACTGTTATTAGACAGTACATCTTGAGATTCTGATTCTAAGGGTGTGCACTGAGCCCTCCATGCCTTGTCAAGTGCCCTGGGTTTTGCGTGTTTCACAGGTATGTCTGAAGAAGTGAAGAAGGTGTTAGGGTGTGGTGGTGGATTCAGTGAAATGAGATTAAGTAATAACCATCATGATTAGAGCAGACTCATGTTACATGGAGACAGAAAGTTTATGTGTTTGTCACTTATGTTGTAATTTCTCTATGAAATAAGGATTTTTTTCTCTGAGAATGAAAGTTCAAATGTGAAGAGAGTATCAAAATTTCGAAGTAGTGTCTCATGACACATGATGAAGATTTTATACAATAATGAACTGGAAGATTTCTGAAATAATTTAAGGATATAGTCAAGGCTTGCCTGTCATGACTTTGTAGTAGCAATTATCTGTGCTGTTTTGTGAATGTCTATATCCAAGAATAGCATCCTTGTGAAATGAGTTTTTTGGTCATCGGAATGAAATAATTGGCTGAGTTGAAAGTCACTAGAAATGAAATAGGTCAACACAGGTAGGTGTTAGGGATTTTGCTGAACTGTCTCTAATAGCTTTCCATTTCTGTGAGGTAAGACCTAAAGAGTGCCTGATTATGAATGTAAAGGTATTTTTATACTGCTTGTGTATGTAAACCAATATGTTACTTCTGTACAGAATATTTGCATGTGCTATGTGACCTTTAAATTATAAAATGACTTTGTTACCTCAAGAAACTCAGAGCCCCAGAAATCAAATCATTCAGCTTTCTTTAATCTACTAAAGGGCAGCTTAGAGGAGGTACTAACTGTAGTAGAATTTTTTTCATTCACTGTTGTTACCTGGGAAACCAACAGGCAATTCTCACTCTGTCTCCTTTCCTCCAGATTCAATATCTCAGCTTCATCCCTAGCTCTGTAGCAGACCACAGGCTGAGGTTTCCCTTTCTTTTCTGGCCCCATCTTAAATGGATCACACAGATTTTCTACTATAGCTTTCCTCACCACAGAGATCCATTTGTCTCAGCCACAAACATTCCTGTGAACCAAATAGACACGCTGGCCAAAAGAACAGATTGGTGATATCTACTCTCCCTCCTCTCCTCCAAATCCAATCCTTCAGTCGATCATAGTGGATGATGTTTTGATGTGTTCTTGAATTTCTAGTAAAATAGAAGCAGTAATTAAAAGTCTTCCCAATGCCTGCCCCTCTCAAAGTCCAGGGCTAGATGGTTTTCAGGCAGAATTCTCCAGATTTTCAAAGAAGAATTAATACCAATATTCCTTAAATTATTCCAGGAAATAGAAACAGAAGGAAAGTTGCTCAATTCACTTTACAGACCTCAATTACTCCAATATCTAAAGCATGTAAAGAACCAACAAAGAAAGAGAGTTGCAGATCAATTTCCCTTAGGAATATAGACTCAAAAATTCTCAGAATACTTGCAAACTGAATTTAAGAGCACATCAAAAACATCACCCACCATGAATTCCAGAGAGATTCAGCAATGTTTCAACTGATATAATTGCCCTGGCCAGTTTTTTTTCAACTTAACTCAAACTAGAGTTACCTGAGAGGAGGAAAACTCAATTGAGGAAATCCATGGATCAGGCTGTAAGGTATTTTCTTAATTTGTGGGGAAGACACAATGTTAGGAGCCATCTAGGAAAGCCTAAAGTTAGCATGTGACCTACCTGGATGTGGCCCACCATTTTGCATGGAATAAGATTGGTGAGCTCTGAGAGGCAAGGTCCCAAAGAGACTTCATTTCAAGGTTGCTTCTTGCATTTGATTTGCCTTTCTTGTCATTATAAAATTGATATAATAATCCCTGGGCATTAGTCCACCTTATTGAGCAAATTTCCTGCAGATCAATGTAAAGATGAACTTTCATAAATAAATGCTGTTTAGATGAGTTAATGATTTTATAGTATTTCTGATTTGATCTTAGGAAGGAATTTTTAAGAGATGTTATTAGTTGTTGTGGTAGGAAGATGTGATAAAATTAGAATAAAAAATAAAGTGTACCTACTCCTGGTAAATAGGTAGAGAAGATATCAAACTGTTTGTTTATGGATGATATAACATTAAACATAAATGAACCTAAAAATTGCAGCAGGAAACTCCTGCAGCTGATAACACTTTGAGTGAAGTAGCAGTATAACAAAATTAACTCAGAAAAATCAGCAGCCTTCCTATATGCAAATGGTAAATGGACCTGGAAAGAAATGAGGGAAATGACAGTTTTCATGATTGCCTAAAAAATACAATGTACCTTGGACAACTCTAACCAAGTAAGTGAAAGGCTTGTATGATAAAAACTTTAATACATCAAATAAATAAATTGAGGATATCTGATAGAAGGATCTCTTATGTGCATGGATTAATAGGAAGAATATATTAAAAATGAACACTCTATCAAAAATGATCTACAGATTCAATGTAATTGCCATCATAATTCCAACACAATTCTTCACAGAACCTGATAGAACAGTTTTCAGCTCAATATGCAAACATGTAAAACCTAGAATAGCTAAAACACTCCTGAATGATAAAAGCAACTACTGAAGTTATCATCATTCTCATTCCCAAATTGTTATAGCAATAAGAATAGATGGTATTGACACAAAAACTGGAATGTTCATCAGTGGAATAGAACTGAAAGACCAGAAGTAACCCAGGCACCTATAGATCCCTGATTACTTTTTTTTTTTTTTTTATAAAGAAGCCAGAAATGCACACTGGAAAAAAAATGGAACTGTCAAAGAATAGTTCTGATTAAACTGGATATTTGCATGTAGAAGAATGCAAATCAATCCATACTTATAACTACACGGAATCTCATAGAAGATAAAATGGGAACTGTCTTGAACTCATTGGCACAGGAAAAGACTTTCTGAACATAATGCTGATAACAAAGGCACGAAGACCCACAATTAACAAATCATATCTCATGAAACTGAAAAGCTTCTGTATGGCAAAGGACATAGTCATTTTGACAAAATGGCAAGTTATGGAATGGGAAAATTTTTACCAATTACATGTCCGATAAAGAATCAATATTAAGAATGCATGAAATGTAAAAAAAATCCTGGACATTAAGAAAATAAATAACCCAATTAAAAATTCTCAACAGAGAATTCTCAAAAGAGAAAAGTCAAATGGCTGAGGTGTGCTTACATGTAATCTGTATCAAAATTCCAACACAATTCTTCACAGAAATTGATATTTTTCCACTTCATATAGAAACACACAGGCATGCACACACACACACACACACACACACACACACACACAAACACACAAAATAGAATAGAGAAAACACTCGTGAATCATAAAATAACTGCTGAAGTTTTCATCGACCCCATTCCCAATGTACTATAGAGTGTAACACACTTAATTATCAGGCAACTGCAAATCAAAACTACTTAAAGACTTAAATTTACACTGATCATAATGACCAAGATTAATAAAACAAATGCTTGCTCATGCTGGTGAGGATGTGGAATAAGCGAACACTCATTTATTGCTGGTAAGAATACAGCCTTGTACAGACATTATAGAAAATCAGTGTGCTTGGTGTTTTCTTAGGAAGCTGAGAATTGATCTACCTCAAGATCCAGATATATAACTCTTAGATGTTAACCACAAGGATGCTTAATCCTATCTCAGAGACAATTACTTGCTCAACTATATTCATTGCTGCTTTATTCGTAATAGCAAGAAATCTGAAACAACCTTTATGTTCCTCAAAAGGTGAAAGGATATACAAAGTGTAGATTTACAAAATGGAATATTACTCAGCCATTAAAAAATGAAATCATGAAATTCACAGGTAAATGGATGGAGCTAGAAAAATTCATCCTGAGTGAGGTAACCCAGACCCAGAAAGACAAATACAGTATAAATTCACTTAGATACAGATGTTAGCTCTTAGGTCATTGATAATCAAGCTACAATTTATTTAATCGCTAAGTGATTAGGGGGAAGGATGAGTCTCCCTAGGAAGAGGAAGTAGAATAGAGAGTTATGGATGGATGGATGGGGGAGGGGCCTAGAACATGGAGAATCAAATGGGGGGGGTAAGAGAGCGTTGAGGGAGGGAATAATGGGAGGGTCAGCTAAAACTAAGGTCCATTTGTGGGATTATACAGAAACCTATACAATATAAGATTGCCAATATACATATATATGCATACACACACACACACACACACACACACACACACACACACATATATAAAGTATACATAAATATAATTGCCAAATTACAGAGGAGACAAAGTCCCAACTGAACTGGACATCTTTCTTCACCAGATGAAGCTTCTAGTAACAGGATATCTACCCAACCCATTGACCAAAGTTATTGACCAAAGAGGTCCCATTGGAACTGCCAAGCAATCCAGTGTGTTGTCATGAATATTGGTTGTCCTGAACAAACTGAGAGTAGGGCCTTATTGCTGAAGACAACACTCATACAACTCAACATGAAATCAAGATGGCACTACTTTGTGTTCCTCCTCTGCCCTGCCCATGGCCACAGAGTAATTAATGTTCATGGTACTGGAAGATTCTCTGCACAGTATTAATGGAGAAAGATAAATGACAATTCAGCTAAAACCCCTACAGTGCTCTACAATGGTGGCCTGCCTGAAAGTTACACTGGTACAACTGTGGCATAAACATCGGGAGAGTAACCAACCAGGATCTAATTGGATTTAGAACCTTCTCCATGATATGTAACTGATACCCAATAGAGCTCTGGTGTACAAGAACCTGAAACTGCATAGACCATGGCTCAAGGGGAAACAAAATGGTATTGCTTTTCTAAAGGAACATAAAACTAAAATCCATGAATAAACTCACAGGAAAGGTGACAGCATGTACAGGGGCCTGCAGTGGTCTGTACCACATGGAATCCTAAAGCTGGAAGAAGTGGTAGGCATACATCCACATCCCTAACTCATAAGCTATCTTCAATTGATAACCACTTGCAAATAAAAAAATTAACTTTTCCAAGGGAGTTGCCAAGAAAAAAAAAAACACTCTTAAGGGTAGGCTCATGTTTAGCTATAAATGGTGAACACACAAGGAATTTAATGGTATTTTGGAGGTTGTCTCATAATATTGTATCTGGGCAAAAAAACAAAACAAAACCCTTATAGGTCCATTGTGTATATATTATGGCTTCAGGTTTGAGGTTTTTATGGTAGTCCTATGTGTATAAACAATTTGTAGTGTGTGTGTGTGTGTGTGATTTTAATGTGTATACGTATTTGTGTACAGGAATATACAAGTGGGAGTCAGAGAAGGTTATTGGTTGTCATCTGTTGCTGTTCATCTCATATTTGGGGACAAGGTTTCTCACTGGACTTGAAACATGCCATTTGCACAGGCTAGCTGTCTCAGAAATTCTGTGATCTATCTGTTTCTGCCTACTGACACTGAAGCTACATACACACAGCTATGCTGGCTTTTGTTTTTATAGGTGCTGGGATTTGAACTCGTGTCCTCTTGCTTTCACAGCAAGTGCTCTTATCCACTGAGCCAGCTCTCTCACCTCTCAAGTTTATTCTTTTGCTAGCTCTTCAAAAGATCTCTGTGTACATACTAGACACCAACATATCCAGACACATGTTTGTGTGCTTTCTGTGTGTGAGGAGCATGCAAGTTCATGTTCCTTGTGGATGATGTGAGGAAATATGCCCTGCCCATGCTTCCTGATGCATCTATGCCCCAGCATCTGTAGCTCCAGTCCTTATACTAATTTTAACATAGTTTTCCTAAAGACAATAAAGCAACTCCTGCTTATTTATTCAGAGGGATGCAGAACACTCTAGAAGGGATTTAACAGTATATTTCAGTATATTTCCAAAGATCTACCATTTGACAAAAATTATAGAGTTTGCTGTCATGGTACTTTTGACCCAGGGAGAGGTCATAATCTATGGATTCTCAAAACTATAAACTTTGTGTGTTTGTGTGTGCATACACACATGCCCCCTCTCTCTGTTCTCTCTCTCTCTCTCTCTTCTCTCTCTCTCTCTCTCTCTCTCTCTCTCTCTCTCTCTCTGTGTGTGTGTGTGTGTGTTGTATGTGTGTGTGTGTTGTGTATGTAGGTACACATGAGTGCACATGTATGTGGAAGCCAGAGGACGACATTGGATGCTATTCCCCAAAGACTGTCCACCATTATTTTGAGGCAGGGTCCTTTACTGGCCTGAAGCTTAGTATGTAGGCCCTGGAGTTAATCTGTTTCTGCTTCCCCAGGTATGGGAAGGAAGAGAGGGAGAGAGAGATCTCACTATGTGTCCCTGAATCTCTCTATGTGTAGACCAGCCTGGCCTCAATCTCAGAGATCTATTTATTACTGTCTACTGAGTATTGGGTTTAAAAGCATATGCTGCCATACTTTTCTTCTTCTTTCTTCTCTTCTTCTTCTTCTTTCTTCTTCTTCTTCTTCTTTCTTCTTCTTCTTTCTTCTTCTTCTTCTTTCTTCTTCTTCTTCTTCTCTTCTCCTTCTCCTTCTCTCCTTCTCCTCCTCCTCCTCCTCCTCCTCCTCCCTCCTCCTCCTCCTCCTCCTCTCCTCCTCTCCTCCTCCTCCTTCTCCTTCTCCTCCTCTCCTTCTCCTTTCTTCTCCTCCTCCTCCTCCTACTCCTCCTTCTTCTCCTCCTCTTTTTCTTCCTCTTCCTCTTCCTTTTCCTCTTCTTCTCCTCCTCTCCTTCCCTCCTCCTCTCCCTCCTCTCTCTCCTTCTCCTTTTCCTCCTTCTCCTCTTCTTCTTCTTAATGTGAGTTCTTCTGAAGACGGAATTCAAGTTTTCCTGCTAGCAAGTCAAGAACTATTGACAGATTTGTCTCCCTAGCTCTGGTGTTGCTTTAA